>CAWUFW010000889.1:2750230-3437788 GCA_963921515.1 Calotriton arnoldi | reverse complement strand
TGTGAATCTACAGCTCTACATGCCAAGAACAGATGCATACTGGGTAAGTAGCATTTTCCTTACTTTTATATGAGTACATTGGGAGTCATTAAATTGTGGTAGGTACATCTGGGGTATGCCTTTACATCGTGAGTCTTCACATCATGAATGCCTTTATTTCACGTCATTAATGGAAGGTTTAATAAAATATATATATATATTTGCAATATGTATACACATAAATATGTTTGTGGCATGTGTAGCTGTAGATGCACATGCTGTGCATACTCCTGCCAACTAGCACTGGGCTTGGACATGTTCAACTTTCTTTTGTTCAAAGAAGTCTTTTTGAGTCACAAGTGGTGGTGACTCCACCAATTGTAGGCGATGCACATAGGCATCGACTCCATAGTCAGATTGTTTTTCTCCGCTGTCTGGTTCAGACATTTTCATGGAAGCTCTGGTTTGATGCCTCCTGGTGTTCTTGCCGGGCCTCCGGCACCGACCCTTGGCAGTCCAAACAATCCCACTATTCGTCAGTGTTACATCAACGCCGTTTCTACGTGTTCACTGAATTCTGAGCAGCTGACCTTTGCTCTTTCGACTTCCATCATCTTAGAAGGTTGAGAATGTCCACTTAATGGAAAGGACTCCCTTTTAGTTCTGCCCTTCTCGCCATGCCAAATATCCCAGAATAGACTTGCATGAAGTTTGTAACCTGTGCCTCTTCCCGGATCACCAAGAGGAATCTTGTGTGGCGTTTCTTGCATTTCATAATCAGAAGAACCTTTGGAACTGTCGGACGCATCGCATTGCCTTGAATCGAATGGCACAGCGCCGAAGAGGACACTCTGGACATCTTTGGCGAAGGTGAGGAGGAATCCTTGTAGCAGCTGAGCGTGTCTGGCACCGAGATCGAAGAGGCGTTCTCATCAGAGGAGGCCGCCTCAAAGTCCAACTTCGAAGCTGTAGGGCCCCCACCAGCCAAACCCCCTATGCTGAGGATTGCAGTGAGTACCACTACTATCCGTCCTTCTGAGGCACCAGCACCAAGCTCTCATGCTTCTTTAGATGACTTCGGGCCACCACTGCCTCATGGACCTGGTCGGCACCGAACTGCCGGACCAGACTCCTTCGCAACCCTCAGTGCTGAAGTCCTCGAAGCCTCACCTCTCTGTCGACCGCCGCTTCGGCGCTGGATCCGAAGACGCCCATTTGGCCACATTCAGAGTCGAAAGCTTCGGAGCCGAAACCCATCTGTCATTCTGGAAGCCGACCCTCTTCAGTTTCATCCAGGTCATCTTCGGAGAAGTTTGACCAGCCCATCCTGCGGAGGCTGCAGGAATATTTAGACCCTGGCCAGCAGAGGATCCACTTTCAGCCAGGCACAGGCATGATCTTGGCTGATCCTGCTCCACCATCCAAAGATCCCCATAAGAGGGGACTCATTTTCCAGGAGACTCTCAACCCTCGATCGGAGCAGACTCCCAAAAACCCTCTGTGCCACAACAGAGGTACCTCTCCATTGCTGCCTGGCCCTTCCAGGCCTGCTCCTCCTCCATTTCCTCCTATTCCTACCTCCCCTTGCTGCATGAGGACTGTCACCTTCATTCACCACAGGGATCTCTGTATTCAGGAGATTGGGGCAGTCCGGGGTCCCCCTATGATCCCCATATGGCCTACGGGCTCCTGACCCTTGGGATGATTATCAGGCCAATCCCCAGCAAACACCGACCCTTATTTATACCCAGCCAAACCCTCTTCCCTTGATACAGCCACCTTTCACAGGGTGACTGTGAGAAAATGCCTCTTTTGACATGGTTCACCCCCACCTTTTGCCTGGTTTTGATGTGGTTTCAATTGTAGTGCACAGGGCCCATGCCAACCAGGTCCCCTGTGCCTCTTCCCTAAAACATATTCCCAATTGGTACTTCTGCCCTGCTGTAAGCCCCTAGCCGGTAGTACTCTGGGTACCTAGGGCCTGGGAGCTGAAGAGGCTCCCCTGGGGCCCCCCTCACTAGGACCATGCCACTGCCCTTGCAGCTTGCATGCCCTTGTGAGGTGAAAAAAAACGACCAAGTCAACATGGCACCCGCCTGGGTGCCATGCCAGCCAGCACTGCCTGTAGGTATAGGTAAGCCACCCCTCTAACAGGCCTTACAGCCTTAAGACACGGTGCACCATACCAGAGCTGTGGGCATATCTGCATGAGTAGATATGCCCCTACAGTACTTAAGTCCATTCTTAAATATTGTAAGTGTCAGGGAAGACAAAAGGAGTACATGGGTTGGAAACTAGATAGCCCTAGTTCCCCAGCACCATGATGGCTTCAGTGAAACCAGAAGTGTTTGATACCAAACAGCTCCTTGTAATAAATCCACACTGATGCCAGTGTGAGATGTATTAAAACGTACTCAGAGGGCACCTCAGAGGTGCCCCCTGAAAACCTACTGACCTTGGTGTGGGCACTGACTGGCTTTAGGCAGCCTGCCACACACAGACCTGTTTTTGGACCCCTGGGTGCAGAGCCTCTGTTCACTGGGACCACAAACAATGCACATCCTGGGCAAAGGTGTCACACCTCCTCCCCAGGATGTGCCAGTGCTCGAAGGGGAAGCTTCAAAGGCCTGCCGCCTTTGTAATGCAACCCCCAGCCTCTACTGCTAGCAGCAGATGGCAGCCCCTGGTTTACACCCCCACTTTGAGCGGGAAAACCTAGAAGAATAGGAGGTATTCCAACCTCTGCCAACTCCGCCCCTAATGTGGGGGAAGCGAGTTGAAGCACATCTTTCAGTCCCGCCATCTTGAAGATGGGGAGACCCCTCCAGTCAGGGCTAGGTTTATGCCCCCTCCCACAGGAGGGTGGCATAATTGAGGGTATAGTCACCCCAGATCAGCCTCCCATTGACCCTACCTGCTACGCCCCTTAAACTCCCCTAAATCTAGAATTTAGGTGGCTCCCCCAGACCTGGAAACTAGATCTGCGATGACCTAAGAAGAAAGGCAAGGACTGTCACTCTAACTGCTCTGTTGGCCTGCTGCTTGTTGAGCTGCTGCTTGTTGAGCTGCAGGAGGGACTGCCACTTTGCTACCTGCCTTGGTTTGCTGATCTAAAGCGTTCTCCAAGGGCTTGCTGGCTTGCCGTCTGTTCTTGAAGTCTCAGGCCATCAAAGACTTCGCTTCAAAAAGATCAAGCGCTTTGCTCTACAAAGGTCCAATGTTTGCTTTTGACCTGCAACTGCTAACTATGAAGATCAGCTCTACGCTCTGACTGAAATCGCCGCCTTTGTGTTGCTGATGCCACTGAGCCGAAGGAAGCCCTTCTAGCGCAGCCCCAATATTGCGTGGTAATTGTAGTCTCTACCATGACTGCGCAGACCGCCTATGTCACTAGAGGTCGCGCTGCACGCCGACTGCTTCTGTGCAGAGGAGATCAGTGGGTCTGTGGTCAGCCCACCAAGACTTTTTCGACCTATCCTGTGCGGAAAGGTACTGTGCCTGTGGTCGGGACCCTCAAGGTCCTCTGTGATTAATCTGCGTTTCCATGGGTGGCTAAAACGGTTTTCATACACCCATCCAGAGTAACCCATAGCCCCCTTTCCGTTTGCAGTGCCTGGGAGCCTGTCTTAGCTAGACACTGTACGAATGCGTACTTGTTGATCACCTGCCAGGATCTGTGTCAGGCACCCCGGTCCAGTGAGACCGCGACGAACGTGCTAAACGCAACTTGAAGGACACCTACTTCCATTTTCCTATCCACCCCGCCCATCGAAATCCTGCAGTTGGTGGAGAGTGCACAACATTATCAGTTCAAGATGCAGCCTGTCGGGGTCGCAAAGGCCCCCAGATTCTTCTTCAAGTGTCTAGGTGTGGTAGTTGCTCACCTCAGGCGGGGAGGCATCTACATGTTCTTGTACCTCGACGACTGGCTGATCAAGAGCGCCATACAGCAGCAAGTCTGGCGCACACGCAAACCACCACAGACCTGCTTCACAAGCTAGGCTTCATGCTAAATGTAGCCAAATCTCACCTTCAGTCCCTCCAAGTACAACCCTTCCTCTGGGCTACCATAGAGTATATTCAAGCCTGGCTGGGGCCAATGCTTTCCAAAAACTGCTACCACATTTTCGGTCAGATAGTCGGGTAATAGAAAAGTAATGCATTTGTTAGGCATGATGGCGTCTTGCATTGCAATAGTTCCTCATGCAAGGTTACACATGCGTCACGGCAGTGCCTAGCAGCACAGTGTTCTCAGGCGGAGGGTCTATGGGAGGATCTAGAGTTGATTTGGGGCTGTACACATCACACTCTGCAGCGGTTGAATGCCAACAATCTGTTGCAGTGACGGCCCTTTCTAGACCCAGTTCTGCAGGAGACTATCACCACGGAAATCTCGCTCTACAGATGGGGAGCTTAACATCAAGATTAGACAATCCAGGGCTTGTGGGCACCCGACCACCAGGGCCTCCACATCAATCACCTAGAACTGCTGGCTTTTCAGTTTGCTCTTCGAGCATTCCTTCCACTCATTCACAGCAAGGTCATTTTAGTCCGCACAGACAACACCACAGCCATGTTTTACCTACAAAAGCAAGGGAGCACGCACTTGCCCCAGCTGTATGCCCTAGCCCAGAGTGCCTGAAGGTGGGCGATACATCACAAGGTGCAGTTGGTCATACAGTACATTCCGTGTCTGTACAATGACTTGGCCGACCTACTCGGCAGGAAGCATCAACAAGTCCAACAGTGGGAACGCCTATATTTGTTCGCTGGGGAACCCCTTTGTATTTACACGAGTGGGAACTCCACCACCAGGCCCTATTCATATACTTCTGGCGGTGGGGGGTCCTCACATAGACCTGTTCGCCACTGCTGAAAACACAAAATGCCCAAACTTCGCCACCAGGTTACCACACCCCGGTCCATGGGCAATACACTATGGATGAACTGGTCAGGAATATTTGCCTATGCATTTCTGCTCCTACCATTCGTAGTTCGTAAGCTAAGGCAGACATCCCTTACCCTCATCCTAGGAGCCCCAACCTGGGCGCACCAGCCTTGGTACTCCACTCTGCAGGAACTCTATCTAGTTCCTCACAAGACGCTTCTCAACGGGCCGGACCTTCTCGCACAAAACCACAGAACTCTCCGGCACCCCAATCCTCAGCAGCTTAGTCTTGGGATTTGGCTTCTGATGTCTTAGTTTGGTTATCTCAAACTTTCGGAAGAATGTATGTCCATTCTCCGCGAACTATGCAGGCCTACCACCAGTGCCTGCAGTGCGGCCAAATGAAAGCGTTTTGTGCACTATTGCCTTCCAAAACCTATCCATCCTCTCACTCAGTCAGTACAAGACATTGTCTATTACCTCTTTCATCTTCAACAGTCAGGCCTTACTACGCCTTCATTCGGTTAGATTGGCTGCTGTTGCTGCTTACCTACAGAATAGGCAGCTTCTTTTGCTCTTTAGAGTACCAGTCATTATGGCCTTCATGGAAGGGCTTAAATGGGTTATCCCGCCATGGATGCCCCCTGACATGGTGTGGAATCTCAACATCATCCTAACTACACTCATGGTCCTTAATTTTGAGCCCCTTTAGTCTTGCCCCCTTCAGTTCCTTTCATGGAGGGTGGCCTTCCTTGTAGCTATTACTTCCCTTAGGTGAGTTAGTGAGGTACAAGCTCTTGCCTTAGAGGAGCTTTTCTTCCGGGTCATGGGTGGTCCTCAGAACCAACCCCAAAATTCTCCCCAAGGTGGTTTCCAGTTTTCATCTCAATCATACGATTGAGTTGCCAGTTTTCTTTCAATATCCATAGTCTATAGTGGTATTGCGCCTTCCGTTCATACCCTGGATGTCAAAAGGGTGTTAAAGTATTATGTGGATAGAATTAAACCTTTTCATAAGAGGCAACTACTCTCTGTGTTCTACTCCAAGTCACAAAAGGAGCATTCCATTTCCAAACCAGGGATTGTTTGTTGGCTTGTCAAGTGTATTCAGACTTGTTATGCTAAAGCTTAAAGATCCCTCCCAAACTCCATTCCACTCACAAGAAAGGTGCTCCTAAGGCTTTCTTAGGGAATATACCACTAGCTGACATCTGTGAAGCAGCTACTTGAGCCACTCCTCACACGTTTACTAAACATTACTGTGTGGATGTCCTGGCTAGACAAGCTAGAGTTGGCCAGGCTGTCTTATGCGCACTGTTTCAATCTTCTGCAACATCCTCTGGCTAAGCCACTGCTTTTGGGGAGGGCTGCTTTACAGTCAATGCACAGCATGTATATTTACAGCTACATATGGCACAAACAGAAAATGTTACCCTGTAAACATCTGTTTGTGACCTGTCGTCCACTGCAGACACTCTTACCTTCTTTACTTCGCATGGTCATCTTTTCTGCATCTCTATCTCCATGTACATCTTCACCCCAAAGCAGGGAAAAGCAATCTGACTATGAAGCCGATGCCCTTGCGCATTGCCTACAATGGGTGGAGTCCCCACATCTCGTGACATGAAGTCTTCAAACAAAAACAAGTTGCATACATCCGAGCCCAACAGTAGATGGCTGGAGTACACGTAGTATGTGAATCTACAGCACTACGTCACAAACAGATGCTTACAGGGTAAATAACATTTTCCATCTGTTCGAAGGGTAATTTTAAGTTAAAATGTTGTTTGAAATAGAAATTAGTCTAATAAATGTACATTAGAATTATCATATTAATCAAAATATGAATTGCGATTAGATTACCAATAAATCAAATTTTAAAACCCAATAGAACAAGAATTTTAATACTATTGATAATAGTAACATAAATAGTAAACTTATAATTTTATAACTAAACCTGTAAATACCTCTGTACCCTAAAAATTCAATTCACCTAAAATAATTCCATAACCCTAAAAACTTCAAACCATATACTAAAACACTTCCCAAATCCCCCACAGCTCCCCTTATCTGTAGTCCAGTTAATTCCCCTGAGCCCTAAAATCCCATTACCTCCCATAACTCAACCCATCCCTGAAACCTAAAAATTGTTATCCTATTAAAAATGGTTTCTGAACCCCCAAAGACTATATACTAAAACACTCCCTTAAACCCTAAAACTCCCCCTTTACTTTAAGCCATCCCAGAACTTTAAAACCATTACCCTATAAACAAAAAATATATCTGTAAACATTGTATTAACTTGTAAAATTGAAAAATCCCTGAACACTAAAACTTAAAACCTTATGCTAAAACACAGCCCTGAACCCTAAAAGCCTTTATCCCAAAACTCAACCCTTACAAAATCCCATTAACCTTTTAAAAAAAAATCACTGAAACTTAAAAGCATATAGTAAAACGTTCCCCAAAACCATAAAATGTGCCATTAATCCTAAAACCATGCCCATTCCTGAACCATAATAAACCCATTACCCCCTAAAACTACCGGTGCCTCAACTGTATATGTAATCATATTGTGTGCATATATTTTTTTTATTTATATATACATAAATGTACATTTACTATTTTTTTTAAAGTTAAGTGTATTTAAACATTTAAGTAACTTACCTGTGAAGTAAAATACTCTGAAGTAAGGCAGTAAAACCTACCTGCGATGGAATAAATCCTGATGTAAGTCCTTTGATGTAATGCTGTCCTGAAGCATGGCCTGTGAAGTAATGGTAGCATACTTATCCTGTAGTTAATGCTGAGTTTTCTTCAGTACTAAGCCTTCCAACTTAAGTGTATGCGGAAACTATGATAATTTTGCTTTACATTAACAAGCATTGTACTCTACATGAGATTTGAATGCAAAGCATCATAAAAGCAAGACCTATTTGTTTTAGTGTAAAAAGATTTGACCATACTGATCAAAAGTACACATTACCTGAAGTACAGGTATGCAGATTATTCATTTAAGCAATACATTAGTAAGAAATCAATCAAAATTAAATCTTGATAATTCATTTTTTTCAACCTCTAGAACTTGTTTTTCTAATGAGGTTAATTTTAATGTTTTGGCTGATCTGTGTTTTTCTTCCTTAATAAAATAGATGTGTTTTGTAAAGCTTTTATCATGTCAAATATGTACAATTTCTTTGTCTTTTAAGACTATTATCATTTATTACATAGTTCATATTTACTTTATTTTTTACCAAATGCCTTGCTTATGAACAGTAGTTGATCTCCAGCTTTCATGATGGTAGTTTAAATTGGGCCCTAGTCTTTGTCCGCCTGTATCTCTAAATCTGTAAATGTTTCTTCTCCCTCAAACTAGATGCGCTCTCTATGCGAACATAAAGAATTCACAAATTTTAGACTGTACACATAATCTTTGTGTACTTCCAAATATCTCAATTTCAAAACTAAAGTAAAACAAGCATTTGCAATGCAATAGGTCTCGCATTTACGCAAGTTTGAGCTGTTGCCATTGTAAATGACATTGCCTTTTATTTGTGTTGATTTTAAAAACCTAAATAAAAGGCATTGTCATTTACAATGCCAATAGTTTAAACTCTCGCAAATGCAAGACCTATTGCATTGCAAATGCTTGTTTTTTAGTGAGATCGGTCCTGTGTGAGCAGCGCACGTGAATCAGACCAGGGCGGCAGCAAGAACTGGACCGGTAACAGTTACACATGTTTGTTGTAAGGGCATGGCATCACCCCCACCACTTACGCAAATAAAGAGGATGCCGCTAGTAAGGCTGACAGTTTTAAATGCCCCAAGGCTGCTCTGCACGACCGTCTGCTGAGCCTGGGCCACGAGGTGACAATACGGACACCTACAAGCCGGACACGAATAGGCCATGGGCGGAGCAATGCGCCCGCCTTTAGCCAATTGCGTGCAGTCTTTTATAAAAAGGCGCACGAAAAGGCCAATGGGCGTGTGCGATTCCTAGGTCAGTGCTGAATCCCCGTTTTTCACCTACTAAATGTCTCGCGCTGTGCGAGCACTGCTACGCAGTGCAACGCTAGGCGCGAGACCTAAAAAGTGTCCTAGTCTGTGGTCTTCTCATTTATGTGATCCCTGATTTGTCATCTCAAATTCGATTGCATGTCCCCCTCCCCAAAAGAGGACAGATGTAGCACTTAAAAATGTTAACTTATCCTCATTTTATGTCTAGGATGCAAGTAGTAGGTTTTGGGATGGCTAAGACAAAACTGAAAAATGGCATTTTCCTGTGGTATGAATCCATGCTTCAAACGTTTTCAATATCTTTTCTTTTTCTTTTGGTTACCAGTGAATTATTGGTTAAGAAATTGATGGGCATACCTTCATTCATTCGAAAGTTTCTTTTACATTTTTTAAAGAATGTATTTATTGTTTATATAGGCAGTCAGTAATTACAAACATTGTACTAGAAACACATTTAAAGATTCCAGCCATCATCCCATATATGACATAAAAACAGCAATATTTCCTCCTGGATAGACCTTTGAGTACAGAACATCACAGTGGGAAAAATCACCTGTTATTCATTCAAAAGTTGTTGTTCAAGTGCTGATTTTTGAGTATTCTGTACTTCTATTGGGTGTTTTGTTTACAAACTTTAGGGCAGAATTTGTTAATTATATACTGCCGGGAAGCTGCTTCACAGGAGGTACTGAAATGTTTGAGGGCAAACGTTTGGAGTCAGGCAAGGAAAGCAAACTTAACAGTTTTAAGCTTACCCGTTTTTGTTGCTAAAATGTTATTTTCTGTTTTAGGGGTCCCTGCTTCCTGTAAACAAGTAGTCAGTGTTGAAACTACTAGAGATATAGAATGGGTTACCTACACATGTACATTAGGATTCCATGTTTTTGGTAAGATTCCACATGTTTGAAAGTGTTGATGCATATAATATGTGTTTGAAATAGTTATTATGAAAAATGTGGATGTCTCCAATGGCTGCAATTACCCAAAATGCTTACATGGCCATTTCAATTTTGGGAATGATGGGAGTCTTATCTGTCATTTTGTTCCACCTCACGTTTTCAATAAAGACAGGTTTAACTTCACGCTGGTACTGCAAAATGTATCCTAACTTGTATTGCATTAAAGGCGATAGACATTTAGGTTAAATATTATGCAGATTTTGAGATTTTCAAAATCTTCAAAAAAAGAATTTGAGTTACTTTTCAAAGTTTTGCCTTTATGCACTTTAGGTTCATGAAAATTTGTAACATTTTCAGATCTGATTCAGTTAATCTGACAAGAACTTGCCTTTTTCCGGACTGATAAAATAATAGTTCTGACATTTTAAATGTACTTTCTGATAACCTATGAATTACTGACTGATGATTTTGTAAGTGAAGCTCAAGTGTGTTAATAACTTAACCTGCAGATGGAATTGCTTGATCCTGCTTTGCTGAATTCAGATCAGTGGACCCTTCTCTTTCAAAGATTGGACAAATTATTGTGTATAATCCACAATAATCTATGCCCACTACTGCTATTTGATTCACATTTATTTATTTATTTATTTTATAGTTTTATAGAGCGCGAACCAGACCCGTGAGGGTATCAGAGCGCTTTACAGGATTAAAGGTGGTATACAAAGAATTAGGAAGGGAAGGACCAATTGGGTAAAATAGGTGGGTACATTCTACAAGAAAAAAGAGCACACAGTCAAAGTTCCCGGCTACATATGGGATAAAAACGAAAAACAGGTAGATACATTTTAAAAGAAGGCACGCAGTCTCAACTCTTGAGTGGGATGCCCAGGAGTGCAGGAATAGGTATCATCCGAAAAAGCATGGATCATGCCGAAGTGGAGGGTGGATCGTGTCGCTGAGGTGATCGTTAGGCGAGAATTTGCTCATTAGGAAAGTTTTGGTCTCCTTTTTAAAGTGTGCCAAGGACGGAAGTCTTCTGATGTCGGGTGGGAGAGAGTTCCAAATTCTAGGGAGCGGCCCCAGAGAAGGCCCGGTTGTAGGTTTTTTTTTTCCGGAAGCGTGCTGGTTGAAGCAAAAGGTCTTTGGCAGATCTGGAGTTTCTGGCTCCTCCGGATATCACGAGTTTTTGGGCGAGAAATGCAGGGGACTTGGAGTAGAGAGCTTTGTGAGTGATGCAGGCCAGTTTAAGTTGGATTCTGGCCTCTAGGGGAAGCCAGTTCAGAGCTTTGAGGTGGGGAGAGATGTGGTCAAATTTCTTTGAGCCAGTTAGGAGTCTGGCGGCGGCGTTGAGGCAGGCTTTCAGTGGGGCCAGAGAGTTCTTGGGTAGCTCCTGCGAGAGTAGAGCATCCATATTCTAGTCTGGAAATGACTAGTGCCTGGATTGCCGTTTTTAGGTCAGAGGTATCGAGGAAGGGTTTTAGGTTTCTTAGGTAACTTAGATGGAATCTGGCAGTTTTGGCCATCGAGTTGATGTGGCCCCGCATGTTCAGGCTGCCGTCAAGGGTTACTCCAAGGGATTTCGCAGAGTCAACAATGGTAGGAGGGCAGTTTAGTGCTGTGATAGCCTTGATCCATTCCTGGATGTCTGGATTGGTTTTGGGTGGGGAGATTAGAAGAAATTCGGTTTTGTTAGCGTTAAGTTTAAGCTGGTTGGCGGTGAGCCAGTGGACAGTCAGCTTCAGGGCCTCATTCAGGGAGAGAATGTCCTCAGGGGAAGAGATTTTAATGTATATCTGAGTATCGTCGGCGTACATAAGGTAGGAGATATTGGCAGAGCGTAACACCTCTGTGAGTGGTTCCAGATAAAGATTGAAGAGGGTAGGGGAGAGGGTTGATCCTTGGGGGGACTCAACCGTGATCGGAGAGGGAGCGGATAGATTACCGTTGATGAGGATTCTCTGTGAGCGATTTTGGAGGAAGGATCTAAACCATTCAAGGACGGTGTCATCCAAACCCATCCTGAGTTTGAGGCGTTCAAGGAGAATTTCGTGGTTAACCGTATCAAAGGCAGAAGATAGGTCTAGGAGGATTAGGAGACAGGTTTTGCCTTGGTCGAGGGCTTGGAGGGCGTCATCCACGATGTAGAGGAGGGTGGTTTCCGTGCTGTGTCCAGGTCTGAACCCGGATTGGAAGTCATCTAGAAGGTGGAAGTTGGTGATGTGTAGGCTCAGCTGTTGTTGCACACATTTTTCCAGAACTTTGGCTAGGAGTGGGATGTTAGATATGGGTCTATAGTTGTCGGCGGAAGCAGGGTCCAGCGTAGGTTTTTTTAAGATGGGGACGACTTGGCCAGCCTTAAGAGAATCAGGTATTGAACCCTGTAGGAGGGAGGCATTGATTATTGAGGTCCAGGAAGGGATGATGGCCTGAGAGGCGGCAGCTAGGCAGTTAGAAGGGAGAGGATCATTGAAGTGATTGTTCGGGTTTAAGGAGGCTAGAATTCTCGAGATCGAGTGTTCGTCATAGATTTTAAAGTTGGACCAGTGCGCTTGGTTTTTGGGTGAGGTTTGGGAAGCCAGCGCGGAGAGAGAAGGTAGAGCCGATAGATTTTGATTTTGGTGGTGAGTTGCGGATTTAAGTTCATTTCCTAGGGCAGAGATTTTGTTGCAGAAGAAGGATGAAAATTCCTCGCTTGATATTAAGGGTTTAGGTGTTTCTTTGGAGGTTTTTGCTAGTTTGTTGGATTGGTGGTTGACCAACTCAAATAGCTTGCGAGGTCGATTCTTAGTGTTCGCCAGTTCAGATCGGAAGAATTCTTTTTTAGAGACGAGGATTTTCTTATTGTAGGCATTTCTGGCCTGGTGGAGAAGTTTTAGATGGGTTGTTGACGGGTGCTGTTTCCAGATTCGTTCAGTCTGTCGAAGGGATCTCCTCGTTGAGGGATCCGTTGAACCAAGGATTCCTGTCTTTGATCTGGGTTCTTTTTAACTTTCGTGGAGTAAGGTCATCGAGAATGTCGGATATAGTTGAGGAATAGTGATCCGCTAGGTTGTTGACCGACGTGCACTGAGGGGGAGGGCGGAGGTCAGTCTCACAGCGCGCAGCCAGTTTCCTGTGATCAAGGTTCTTGGTGTCTCTAACCCATCGTTTGGGAATCACAGGTTGAGGTGTCCATGTCTTGTGGGTGCTAGGCAGGAGGAAGGTGATAGCGTGGTGGTCAGACCAGTCACAAGGGTCAATAGAGATAAGTTTGACTGCTGATTCCTTAGCGATGATCCAGTCTAGGGTGGCGCCTTTCGTATGTGTATGGAGAGAGCAGGCTTGGGTAAGGGCTTGGTCGACCAAGAAGTCTCTGATGGCGCTGACCTGAGGGTCATTAGGATCATTCCAATGCAAGTTGAAGTCGCCAAGGAAAATGTCATTAGTGTTAGGGAAATCTTGGCTGTGATGATTTCCATGAGGAGGTCAGTGAAGGTGTCATTCTTGCCTGGGGGGTGGTAAAAGATGTGAAGTCTGCACAGTTGGGAGTTGTTGTTAGAAATGGAGAGTGCGAGGTATTCGCAGGAGTCTGAAGGGTCTACAGGAAGTTCCGTAACAAGGAGGTTAGAGCGGTATATGCAGGCAATGCCTCCCCCTTTTTTCTTTGAATGCCTGTCCAGCCTTACGATGTTGTAATTGGGCGGGACTAAGAGGTCTAGGTAGGGCGATGAGGATTCCTTGAGCCAAGATTCAGTCAAGATCGCTAAGTCCGATTTATGACTCAAAATGAGATCAGCGACATCAGATGCATGCTTTACTGCTGAGCGGCAGTTAATTAGGAGGCCGGCTAGGGAGGGGTCGGAGTGAGTGTCAGGGGTAGATGCAGAGAAGGGTACTCTAGTTAGGTTGCTATTGACCACCCCTCTGCTGCGGAGGGTAGCAGATCTCTTGGGGTTGGTTTCAATCGTGCGGATAGGGTGTTCTTCCCTCAGGTCTGAGGTGCATGTGGTTGTCAAGGCAGAATCGTAGCTAATGAGGAGGTCAACCACTTCTTCCTCCGTGAGGTCTAATGGGTTAGGCGTCCCAGGTGTGGATTTGTAGATATGGAGGAGGGCAAGAATTTCTTCTTCCGAGAGGTGGCAGGGTTGCTTGCGGGGGCGCAAGTGTCTCAGGGATAGTGGTAGTGGGTGAAGGAGGGGCTTAGTGTAGGGGATGGGGGTCGCGTTCTGTGAGAGCCAGAGATTCGAGAAGGAGAGTTCGGTGAGGTGTAGGAGGTGCTTTAGATCCAGAATGGACTTGTGGATGCTCAGGGTTAATTCGGTGGCTCTGCGGTGGAGATTATCGATATCTCTAAGAGATGTAGGTTCAGACGGGCAGGGGGCCAGTTGCATGCGAGCGATTCTGATAGAATGTGCTGGTAGCCTAGTGGTGGGTTCTGGCCGGCCGGGGGCCGGATTCATGCGAGCGATCCTGGTGGAGTGTGCCGGTAGCCTAGTGGTGGGGCTAGGTCGATCAGTACCCCAGTGAGAGGTAAGATCTTGCGGGCAGGGGGCCGACGGGGTGGGAGCAATTCTGTCGGACTGCGTTGGTAGCCTAGTGGTGGGGCTAAATCGACCAGAGTCGTGGGCCCTAGTAGACGTTTTGATACCAGTGTCGTGGGCCCTAGTGGAGGTTTCAATAGCCCGGTGTGCGTGAAGATTATGCGGGCTGGAGGTTAAGGGTTTGGGGACGCTTCTGATGGCAGGTGCTGGTAGCGTGATAGCGGGGCTAGGTTGGTTCGAGATGAGGGCCTTAGGGGGAGTTACGGAAGCCGATGGAGAGGGGAGAGCGTGTAGGCCTGAGTTCAGTGGTATAGGCGCGCAATGGTTGGCATGCGTTGGTGATAAGGTAGTAGGGCTGGGTCGCCCGATGAGGTGGTCATTAGCATGTGTGGTTAATGAGAGGCTAGGTGCACTTGGCGGATTGGATGAGAGGTGGAGCGGGGGAGCGTGGACTGGGTAGGGTTGTGGACATATTTTTTAAGGAGGGTGAAAAGGTCTGCAAATTTGATGAGGTCTTTGGGTGTCCCTTGAATCAGGATAATGCCGCTATTGTACAAGGTGATGGTGAGGTCAGCACGCAGGTTTGCAGATGGTGTGATCGTGAGTTTTTTTCCGTGAGGGATGTTCCTGGCTTCCTGTACTTTGAGGAGGCTCGAGAAGGCATTGCGCCAAAGAGACGTTTTCCTGGAATGGAAGATGAGGTCGTTAATGACAGTGCCCTTGTCCACGCAGAGACGAAGATCAGATATCAGGGTCTCAGGATGACTTTTCAGGATGGAGTGTTTGAGGGATTTAGAGGCGGATTTAGAGAGATTAGGTGGATAGATAACGGTGTAGTAGTTGTCGCCCGTGGAGGTCAGGCAGAGCCCTGCCATGCTGGGGAGAGTGATGAGTCTGCCGCCCCAGCGATCGGTTTGCGTAGTGAAATAAAACGGTAGTAGTCTCAGCAGGTCTGCTCTAATATCTAGGTTAACTTGGAGACTGTGCTACAGCGCCCAGATGCCATCTTAAATGAGCAGCGAAAGTGCGATTGCTAACTATCGGTTTGAGTAGTGAAATATAGCGGTAGCAGTCTCAGCAGGTCTGCCTTGGAGTCTAGGTTCACTTAAAAAAAAAAAAATGTACTACAGCGCCATGATGCCCCATCTTAAATGAGCAGCGAGAGTGCAACTGCAAACTAACATCGGATCAGATAAAATCAGTCCATCCAATGAGAGGTGGGGGTTTCCGGTCGCTTTCAGTAGAATAAACTGAGTAAGTAGAGAGGGCTGTTGATCCAAGCCAAGGTGGGGGTTACCAGGTCGCTTTCAGTAGAATGGGTTGAGAGGGCTGTTAATCAAATGCCCATGCCAAGATGGCCGCTGCAGAAGTCCTCTTTCTGTTATTATGGGGAGCTTCTGGCTCAGTCCTCTTTCAATTGTTGTGAAAGCTTAGATCAGTCCTCTTTCACTTTCTATGAGTAGGGGCATGTGAGGACAGCTTTTATCCTATAGTGCCTACAATGCAAAATGGCTGCGCTAGTACCAATAAAGTCAAGGTGGCCTTCTATCTAATCGTGCATGCAAAGCAAGCGTCTTCCAAATGGAGTCTGCACATATAAAGTCCACCCCAGTAGATTACAGTATTGCGGTGCTCACCGTTTGTTAGGTCTGGGCAGTCCTAGTTCTCAGGACACGTCGCAAGCAGGCGAGCCGGGACCCGAGTCAATGTCTCGTGAGGGAGGTGCTGCGGGGCGCTCCCCGCTTCTCGGTAGATCGGGTCAGGGCATTCAGCCCGATGGAGCAATCCCCAAGACACGCTCGTCCACACCCTCACTACACGGGCTGTGGCACATGTAGCTGTTCAAGCAGGCAGCGGGGAGGTCCCCAGCCGGGGCCCCCAACTCTCGAGACCGAAGGGGAGCACCCGGGACCAGCCAGCGGCACGAGCTGCGCGGAAGGGACCAGAGAGGCCCGGAGTCCGCACCCTGCCTCGAGGAGGCTCCCAGCCGAATCAGCGCACCGGCCGGCTCTTCGCTGGGGCGCCGTGAAGAAAACAACAATCAAGGCGGCCAAAAAGGCGGGCCCAACACCAGCCCGATAAAATCTGTTTACCTTTTAGGTGGAGTTCAGTAATTTGCATAGATTTTCACATGTTTTTTGACTCTGGACCGAAGTGTTAACACCACTTTTCCCTAGTACTACTGCATTAGCATACCTAGCAAAAACATAAATTAGCATACTTATAAATCAAAACTGTAGATGTTGCTAAAGGTGAAAGAGTACGGTAATATTTTACCCGGTGTTGAACTCCAGAATTGGTCTTGAGTGATTATCTGTCAGCATTAATCAACAAGTTAGAACTACTTATGCAAGGACAATGTCAGACTTAGAAATGGGATAAGATTAGGTTTAAGGGAATCCAATTAGTTATTTGTTTTGTTTAATGTTTTCCCATGTACATTACAGTTATATAAAAATTAATGTTTCAGCTTCTCTTCCTGGTTAAAATAAGTTAATGACTTTTATTGTGTATTGCTTGTTCAGTTAGACACTGTGTAAGGTACTATGTAAGAGTTTAAATATCGATGCTAACACTGCAAGTCATTCCAATGGACATGTTAAATCAGCCTTTAACTTTGTAATTATTCCATATTGCAGGTGTGTGGCCTGAAGGCTCGGATGGAACCGACATCAATGCCATCTGTAGATCATTTGAGAAAAACATTCTTGCAACTGGAGATGATTTTGGCAAAGTTCATCTCTTCTCATACCCATGCTCACAGTTTAGAGTAAGTTTTCTTTTCTTTTTTCTTCCATCACTGTATTTGTATAGTATATTTGTGAATGGGGCCGCGCTTATGATTTGCACACCTTCATAGGGTGTTTTGGAAGCTTATCATTTTTGTAAAGTAGAGTGCAAACTAAATACATAATGACAAAAACAAATGGACACACTTTAGTACACCTGTTTTATATACACTAAGCGTTTCATTTCACTCAACTGAGGCAGTAGCATAAAAATTATATTATGCAATGCAGTATCTCTTGTCATAAGAGTGGATTTTAATAAAGACACTGTTTTTGAAATGTGTGTAGAAAATTTTATAATTTTACTTGGAGAATCACTGTTTTTGTCATGTCACAATTTTTCAATTTCATTACTCTCTACTTTATATTTTAGATGTTTTGAGCCTTTCACATCATGGAATGCCTGTCTTGTATATCCCAACCTATAAAGACATAGCTGTACATGATGTTTGCCCAACCCAGATATCTGGCAGTCAAGTGTAAACAACATTTGAGGTTTTATGCTGGAAATATTCAAATAAATATTTCACAAAGCAACATAAACTAATTTTAGAAGACTCTGGTCCTATCCTGAGCTCCTGTGAATCACTTCACTCCTCAGAAACTCCATACTTTCCGATTTGTAAGTGAGGGCATCTGTATCCCTCAATATTTGATGTTCTTTATACCTTCTCATTTGAAAACACCCAAGATGGGTTGGAGCCATTCTTAGACTGTCATTGTGCCTCATTAGCCTTTTAAACAAATTATTTACCCATGTAAAAAGGTGTTTAATCGTTCATAATGAGATCAGTATCCAGCGCTTGGATACCCTCCCGGGTGACAAGCAGCACTCTACAAATTCCCCTTACAGCAGAAAAATCTTATGACGTTAGCGTTCCTGTTCGTTTTACGCAGGTTTGCTTTACACACACACTCGATATGTGAATATAAGGCAACAATTGATCTTCCAAAATAATACATAGGAAAAAAGTCAATTCTACAGTAACACACTTGAAGTACCCTGTAAATTCCCCACTGTCAAAGCCTAGCTCAAGGGAGATAGTGCATGGTGAATCTGAGGACAGTACAACCCACTTATAGTAGGGTAATCGGACTATACAGCCACAGTTGTATGATAGCACAGTCGTTAATATTTTTAACAATCTCCTATACAAACAATTGTATTTAAAGTATAAGTGGTAAATGTCCGAAGCAGATGTTACATAGAATACAATACAATACTCGCTGCATGAGAAATGCATTAGTAGAACAAGATGGCAAGGCAAACCAGGACATGTTAATGTTCACAAAGTTCTAATGTTCATGAAGCTCTACTGTACATGAAGTTCTAATGTTCACAAAGGTCAGAGCACAAAAGTGCTGGAAAAGACAATGCTGGTTAGTGAACTAGCAAACCAATCAGGTGCTGCATCACAGTAACAGGAGGCTCAATATGACCCAAAATAACAGCTGGAGTGTAGGAAGGAGTGTGTCCTCTGGGCAAAGTAATCACTGGTTCAAGGCATGTGTGCTGTAGATACACATGCTTTGCATACTCCTGCCATCTCGTATTGGGTCTGGATGTTTGCAAGTTGTTTTTCTTCGAAGAAGTCTTTCCAGCAACTAGTTGGGTGACTCCTCCTTTCGGTGATAATGGGCATCGACATTGTTAGATTGTTTTTTTCCGCCATCGGGTTCGGACGTCTATTGCTGCGCTCCGGTTCGAAAACCGTTCTTCAGGTTCTCCTCGGTGCACAATCCACTCTACCCTCAACGGTATTGTTTTTATACACGTTTCCCTGTTCTCCACGTATCAAATCGCTCTACAAACTCCGCTTTTGATCGAAAACCTCATGGGCGGCCATTGGGCCTAGCCGCTTCGGTCCAGCCTTCTGCCGATGGAACGGACTCCATTCCAATTCTGTCCTCGGTGCCACGCCAAATATCCTCGCACTGACCTACTTCAAGTTTGTAACTTGTGCCTCTCTCCGGAGCACAAGGAGGAAGACTGCGGCGCTTGTAAGTCATTTCGATCCAAGAAGATTCTACGCGATCATCGGGCTCGACGATGAGAGATGCAATGCCAAAGCATCCAACACACTCCGGATATCTTCGGGGAAGAATCTGACCAAGAAGAGATCAAAGCGTCCGCCGCAGAAGAAGAGGCCCTCTCCGTTCCAGAGTCCGATTCCGAGATCGATCTGGAGTCCGAAGATGTGCCTCCGGGACAGGGTGCTGTGAGTACCGAAGACCCCTTGCCCCCTAAATTCTCTTCCAAAATGTATAAGGCTACGGCACCACCCCTGCCTTCTGGCCAAGGTCAGCACTGAGTCAATGTTTCCGACGCCCCGCCTCTCTCCTCTGCACCGAAACAACAAATCGTCAAGCCTTCCGGCTCGGGACCAAGCTTC
This sequence comes from Calotriton arnoldi, assembly GCA_963921515.1. Taxonomy (NCBI): domain Eukaryota; kingdom Metazoa; phylum Chordata; class Amphibia; order Caudata; family Salamandridae; genus Calotriton; species Calotriton arnoldi. Next base: position 3,418,303 of record CAWUFW010000889.1, on the reverse strand, counting down.
AAAACACAAACATGCTTCGGTGCCGAAACCCTCCGCTCCGAAACACAAACACTCTTCAGAGCCGAGACAGTCCACTACCAAAGACTAGTCTATTTCGAAGCCAAAATTTAAGGACAGTGTTCCCAAACTTCCAGAACCAATTTTAGACGTCTTTAAGGCCAAATTGGATCCCAAACAGAAAAAACTTTATATTAATCCTGATACTGGACATATTTTGGCTAAAACTCCAGCAAAACACAAGCTTCCTGCAGAGGACACTACTGATAAGATTCCTTTTAAAAGGAAGGAGGACATGGCTACCAGCCTTGTTTATCTTGTCTCACAACCCTCTCCATATACACCATCTTCTCCACAGTTGATAATTGAAGATCCCTTACACTAACAACTCTGGGATCTCCACATACAGATCCAGATGTGGATCATGGTGATGATGATATTCATTTGCCTGCAGACCCAAGGAATGATTACACCATTGACCCTCCTGTAGACAATGAGCCAGACCTTTACCCAGCAAAGCCATCACCACCAGATGATAATATGGCTTATCAACAGCTCATTGCTAGAGCGGCAGAGTATCCTGGGGTACTATTACATAAAGAAACATTAGAAGAGGACGTTTTATTTGAAACACTTGAGTCAACACACAGGTCAAGTCAAACACTCCTCCCTATGCTTAAAGGCATGATGAGGCATGCACATCATATCGTTAAAGACCCTGTCAGAGCACGTATTTTAACTCCAAGGGTAGATTAAAAAATATAAACCCTCACCATCAGATCCTGTGTTTATTAAGGGACAATTACCTCTTGACTCCCTAGTAGTGTCAAATGCTCGCAAAAGAGCTAACTCTCAAACCTCTGGGGATGCACCACCCCCAGACAAAGAATCCAAACTTATAGATGCCTCGGGAAAACGAGTAGCTGTTCAAGCCGCTAACCACTGGCGCATCGCTAACACACAGGGCCTACTAGCTAGGTATGACAGGGCACACTGGGATGAAATGGAGCAGTTGCTCCAATATCTCCCAGACATACACAAAAATAAGGCACAGCAGTTAGTTGAAGAGGGGAAACTCATCTCTAATTCCTCAATAATATGTGCTTTAGACGCAGTCGACACCGCAGCTAGGGAAATCAATACCAGCATTTTCCTTAGAATGCATGCATGGCTTAGGATCTCGGGGTTTAAGCCTCAGGTTCTACAGTCCATTTTCAACACCCCCTTTGATAAGGAACACCTGTTTGGTCCTGTAGTCAACCAATCCTTAGAAAAAATGAAAAAGGACACTAAAGTGGCGAAATCTATGGGAGTGCTCCATTCCCCATCCAAAAGAGGCTCCTTTTGCCGCTCATTATACAGAGCAAGGTCCAAAACAACATCCTTGGACCCAAATGCTTCCTCTTACAAAGGCAACAATCAATCCTTTCCCTCTAGAGGTTTCTACGGAGGAGGATATAGAGGAAACAATTCCAAAGGCAGGGGTAAAGGCGCCACACCACGTTACTCCCCTTCCCCTAGTAAACAGTAACTTGCCCACATTTCCCCCCGATCACTCAACATCTGTCGGGGGAAGACTTCAACAGTTTTTCCCCATTTGGCAATCTATAACAACCAACAAATGGGTGTTAGACCTTATTCAACATGGTTATTGCCTCGAGCTCACCTTCAGTCCACCAAACATTCCACCTCGCGTTCACAAATTGTTATCAGACCATTTGCAGTTACTCAAACAAGAGGTGCAATCTCTTTTACAAAAGGGAGCCATAGAACCAGTTCAATTTCAGTACCAAGGTTCAGGGGTTAACTGTTTATTTTCTGATTCCCAAAAAGAACGGTTCCTTAAGACCAATTTTGGATCTCAGAGTTAAACCACTACATACTGTCAGAACATTTCAATATGGTAATGCTTCAACAGGTTCTTCCTCACTGGACTTAAAAGACTCATATTTTCACATTCCCATTCATCCAGCTCATTGCAAATATCTCAGATTTGTGATAGCAGGCAAACACTATCAGTTCAAAGTACTTCCATTCGGAGTAACTACTGCTCCCAGGGTATTTACAAAATGCCTAGCTGTGGTAGCAGCTCATCTCAGAAGACAACGAATTCATGTCTTCCCCTACCTAAACGACTGGCTCATCAAAGCCAGCACACACCAAAAGTGTCTACAAAACACTCCAACCATGCTACACCTACTCCACCAACTGGATTTCACGGTCAACATTCAAAAGTCTCCCCTACAGTCTTCACAGATACAATCTTATCTGGGAGCCACTCTCGCCACTCACAAGGCTCTAGCCTTCCCCAATGCAGCCAGAATTTCCAGTGTCCAAACTCTGCTGCTGCAGTTCCAAACCAACCAATCCTTGTCAGCCAGGATTTTCATGCGCCTACTGGGGATGATGGTGTCATGCATTGCAATAGTACCTCATGCAAGTCTATACGTGCATCAATTACAAGAATGCTTAGCACGTCAGTGGAATCAGTCCCAGGGTCTATTAACAGATCTAGTGTTGGTAGACAGCCGCACTCATCGCTCTCTGCAGTGGTGGAACCCACAAAATTTATCAAAAAGGCGGCCTGTTCCAGGGCTAACAGCAGACGCATCTCTCACCGGTTGGGGTGCACATCTCCAATACACAATCCAAGGTCTCTGGGACGACAAACACAGAAGTCTCCACATCAGCTATTTAGAGCTTCTAGCAGTGTTTCTAGCGCTGAAAGCTTTTCAGTCTCATCTCACAGGCAAAGCTGTCCCTCTCTGCACGGACAACATGACAGCAATGTACTATGTACAAAAACAAAGGGGTACACACTGTCCCCAACTGTCACGCCTGTCTCAGACAATTTGGAAATGGGCAATGCATCACAAGATTCATCTCCTGGCAGAACACCTTCTGGGAGTGAATAATCATATTGCCGACCTCCTCAGCAGAAGGAGACAGCAAATACGTGAGTGGGAACTTCATCCCCAAGTTCTCCTTCCATACTTTCAACAATGGGGATACCCACAAATAGATCTGTTTGCCACAGTAGGCAACGCACAATGCCCAAACTTTGCCTCCAGGTTCCCATACCCTCTCTCCAAAGGCAATGCCCTATGGATGAATTGGTCCGGGATATTTGCCTACGCTTTTCCGCCTCTCCCACTCCTTCCTTCTCTGGTTCGGAAACTCAGGCCAACATCACTCACACTGATTTTGATAGCTCCCACATGGGCCCGTCAACCGTGGTACACCACCCTGTTAGAGCTCTCAGTAGTTCCACATCAAAAGCTACATCTCACCTCCAGTCTCCTCACACAGAACCATGGAGAAATCAAGCATCCAAATCCCAAGGAGCTTAACTTATCGATTTGGCTCCTGAAGTCATAGAGTTTGGATATTTAAATTTATCACCAGACTGTATGAATATTGTGAGAGAAGCAAGAAAACCTACGACCAGAGCTTGCTATGCAGTAAAATGGAATCTGAAAGAGACACGTTAGTGACAGATTCCTTACCTTAGAATATCCCCAGGCGTCAGGCTGGATCCGGAAAGTTTTTGCGTTGCAGTACCCTTGCGCGTCGGTAGGCGGCGTCGTGCGGCTCCGCGTCCGTCGTCGGCGTCGTGATCGCCGGGATGACGTCGCGGGCAGTACTTAGACGCCGCTCCTGCGCGCTGACGTCAGTTCTTCTTTTTCCGCGCAAGTAAGGGCAGATCCGGGAAGAGCAGTGCCCTAGTCAATTTTTGACTAACTTTTTTGTGAATTTTTTCACTGTTTCTTTTCGAGTCTATCGACTCCTAGGTGTCGTAGGGATGCCCGGCTTCAAGCCATGCAACGCCTGTGGTCGAATGATGTCGATCACAGACCCGCATCTAGAGTGTCTCTTCTGTCTCGGCCGAGACCACGACACGAAGTCGTGCCCTGACTGCCGGAAACTTCACCCGAAGGCTTTGCGAGAGCGGTCTCGAAAGCTACTCGAGGTCCGGCAGTCGGCTCCGCGCCGCACCAAGCTCCCGGTCCCGGGAGATGTCGAGGGGCCGGTCGCGGAGTCCCCGCCGGTCGTCGGAGTCCAAGTCTTCGCGTCCTCGGGTAGTCGAAGCACAAAAAGTCTAAGAAGCATCATCGCTCTAAGACTTCGCCTCGCCGGTCTCGCGACGCGGCTGAGGCCCCTGTCGGCACCGTCCCCGCGGCCCCGGACGTGCCTGTGGAGCCACCCCCGCATTACCCGTCCTTTCCGGGTTCGGGGGCGACTCCGGCCGAAATACAGGAATTCCTGTCGGCCATGGCCCGCCTCTTCGGGCCTCAAGGTCCCTCCGGTGCGCCTTCGGGCCCCGCGGGCCCTGATGGGGTTGCTCCGGCGTCGCCGACGACTCTGGTCCCGGCGCCGCCTGTCCCGCCAGCCTTCATCCCGGCCTCGGCTCCGGCCTCGATCCCGGCTCCGGTGGTACCGCAACCCCCATCGACGCCGGTTGACCTAACCACGCCGATGTCCCCGGTGCCGTTCCTGACGCCGTCTGGGGCTCCGGACGGCGTCGTTCCCCGGCTCCGGACATGGAGCTGGACCGACGTCGCTCGACGCCGGCTCCGGCGCCGATGAGACCTTGGATCCCAAATGTCCCTCCTCCTCCATATTTTGAACCAGAGGAGGACCAAGAGAGCTGGGAGGGGTCGGAAGACCCTCTCACACAACAGTGTCAGTATGATCAGGACTGGGCTGAGGAACTTGGGGATGCCAGTGGTCTAGACACTTCCCCTGACACTGGCATGCTGTCTCCTCCCGTGGCTACGGAGGAGGGAGCTAATTTTGCAACGGTGTTGCGTAGAGCAGCTGGAGCCTTGCACCTCCAATTGCCTACTGTGGCTGTCAGGACTAATCTCCTGACGGAAGTGCTTCAGCCGGCAGCTTCCTCCACGGAGACTGTGCTGCCGATAATGATGCACTCACTGACGTTCTTTTGGGCGCCTGGTCCAAGCCCACCACAGGGGCTCCTGTGGATAGGAACGTGGCCCGACGCCATTGCCCTGCTCCGGGCGACCCCTTGTTTCTCTCCCAACATCCCACCCCCGAGAGCTTGGTTGTCCAAGCCTCTGCCTCCCAAACCGCCTTCCCTACCGCCCCTCCGGATAGGGAATCCAAACGCCTGGACCAATTTGGGAAGGCGGCTTTTTCTTCCTCCAGTGCTGGCTTGCGGTCCGTCAACACCGCTTGCCTTTTGGGCCGATATACCCACTCCCTGTGGGATTCGGTGGCGGCTGTTTTGCCACAGTGTTCTGAGGAGGTCCAGACACTGCTTACCCGCGCCATTGCGGAAGGAAGAGATGCGGCTAAATACACCATACGTTGTGGCCTTGATACCGCCGACTCGCTGGGCAGATCGCTTGCAACGACGGTGGCGCTACGTCGCCATGCCTGGCTGAGGACAACTGGTTTCTCGGGTGATGTCCAGAATACACTCATGGACATGCCCTTTGATGGAGTCAGTCTTTTTGGTTCCAAGGCAGACCATGCGCTGGAGCGTTTTAAGGACTCACGGGCTACTGCCAAGTCCCTGGACCTTTCTGTTGTGCGCCCTCCGCAAACCTCTGCTTTTTGCCCCTTTCGTGGCCACGGAAGGGGCGCCCAGTCACGTCAGCTGCCCAGCCACCGGCCCGCGCAGCAAGCGTCTTCGCGTGGCCGAGGACGTGGATACCGCCGTGGCGGTTCGGGCAACCAGCGTGCGGGTCAGGCCACTACCTCCAACCCGTCTGCGGCCTCCAAGCCCTCCTAGTCCCTCCTTTCAGGTGCACAGCACGCCATTAGGGGGCAGGGTCCGCCATCACCTTCACCACTGGCGTCCCATCACCTCAGACAGGTGGGTCTTGGACATTGTCCGAAGGGGCTACTCCCTCCCCTTCGAGACCACCCCCCCAGCCATGCCACCTCAATTCCACCGCATGTCAGGGGATCACTTGGTGCTTCTGCAGAAGGAAGTCACGGCCCTCTTGGCCAAGAGGGCCATCGAGCATGTTCCGACCCTAGAAGTAGGGCTTGGTTGCTACTCCCACTACTTTCTGGTGCCCAAAAAGGACAAGGAGGACATGCGTCCTATCTTGGACCTCCGGAACGTCAATCGCTTCCTCCGGAAGGAGAAGTTCGAGATGCTCACCCTAGCTCAGGTCTTGACTGCCCTCGACCCTGGAGACTGGATGGTAGCGTTAGACTTGCAGGACGCTTATTTCCACATCCCCGTCCTGCCGGCCCACCGGCGTACCGGCGTTACCTACGGTTCACGGTAGGCCTCGAGCATTTTCAGTTCACCGTGCTCCCCTTTGGCCTTACAAGTGCCCTTCGGGTGTTCACGAAAGTGATGGCGGTGGTCGCAGCTCATCTGCGCCGGGCAGGGGTTCCAGTCTTCCCCTACCTCGACGACTGGCTGCTGAAGGCGGGCTCGCCCCAGGCAGTCGTCTCCCACCTCCAGACTACGGCCGAACTCCTGCACTCGCTGGGGTTCTCCATCAATGTGCCGAGTCGCATCTGATTCCTTCTCCACAGCTCCTTTTCATCGGAGCAGTTCTGGACACGTCGCAGTTTCGGGCCTCTCCTCCCGAACGGCGAGTCCGGGATATTCAGGCTATGATTCCAATCTTTCAGCCTTTATCCTGGGCTTCGGTACGGATGACCCTGAGGCTGCTGGGCCTCATGGCCTCCTGCATCCTGCTGGTCGATCATGCCAGATGGCATATGCGGGCTCTGCAGTGGGACCTGAAGTTCCAGTGGGCACAGCACCAGGGCAACCTGTCCGATCACGTCCAGATCTCGGAGGGGGCTGCAAAACAATTGCAATGGTGGCTCTCGAACCGGCAATGGGTCATGGGCAGATCCCTCTCCCTTCCCCAACCAGAGCACACAGTTGTGACGGACGCGTCCCTTCTGGGATGGGGCGGTCACATGGGAGAGGCGGAGATCAGAGGCCTCTGGTCTCCGGCGGAGTCCCGGCTCCATATCAACCTTCTGGAGCTCCGGGCGATCCGACTTGCGCTCAAGGCATTCCTTCCCTCTGTCAAAGGGAAGGTAGTGCAGGTATTCACAGACAACACCACCGCCATGTGGTACTGCAACAAACAAGGCGGGGTGGGGTCGTGGACCCTCTGTCAGGAGGCTCTGCGCCTCTGGACATGGCTGGAACATCAGGGCATGTTCCTGATGATTCAACACCTGGCAGGTTCCCTGAACGCCAGGGCGGACGAACTCAGCCGCAGGTGCATGATGGATCACGAATGGCGTCTTCACTCGGAAGTGGCGCAAGGTCTCTTTCTGCAGTGGGGAGAGCCTTGGTTAGATCTATTCGCCACCGAAGAGAACGCGCAATGTCATCAGTTCTGCGCGTTGGAATTTCCAAGGCGGCACTCGCTCGGTGACGCTTTGCGTCGCAAGTGGAGTTGCGGTCTGTTGTACGCCTTTCCGCCCATACCACTTCTACCCAGAGTGTTGAAGAAGATTCGGCGCGACCGGGCCCAAGTCATCCTTGTGGCTCCGGACTGGGCTCGAAGAGTTTGGTATCCCGAGCTACTCAGTATGAGCGTAGATCCCCCAATCCGTCTGCCTCATCGGGAGGATCTTCTGTCGCAGCAGCAGGGGACGGTCCTCCACCCGAACCTGTCCAGCCTCCTCCTGCTTGCGTGGAGATTGAGCGGCGGCAGTTGATTCCTTTCGACTTGCCTCCCGAAGTTTGTGATGTGATTCTGGCAGCCAGGCGTCCCTCCACTAAGGTGGTATACGCCTGCAGGTGGAACAAGTTTGTGGCATGGTGCACAGCAAAGGCTGTGAATCCCCTTTCTGCCCCTCTTTCTGAGGTTCTTCTGTTCCTTCTTTCCCTGGCCCAACAGGGTTCTGCCCTGGGTACCATCAAGGGCTATCTTTGTGCCATCTCGGCCTTCCTCAGGCTTCCTGATCAGCCCTCCCTTTTCAAGTCCCCTGTTGTTAACAGGTTTCTAAAAGGCATTACACACCTCTTCCCTCCTGTTCCGTTTGTGATGCCTCAGTGGGACTTGAACTTGGTTCTTACCTTTCTTATGTGCGCTCCCTTTGAGCCTTCTACATAACTGTCCTCTTCGTCTTCTGACTCTGAAGACAGCCTTTCTGGTGGCCATCACCTCCGCTCGGCGGGTGAGTGAGCTCCAGGCTCTATCATGCAAACCTCCCTTTCTGTCTGTCCATCCAGACAAGGTTGTTCTTAGGACGCGTCCGTCCTTCTTGCCAAAGGTGGTTACTGCCTTCCACATTGGGCAGACCATCACTTTGCCCACCTTCTTTCCCGCCTCCGCATCCTTCCAGAGAGGAAGAGAGGCTCCACCGTCTGGACCCAAAACGTGCGCTTTCCTTTTATATCAACCGCACACAACACTTCCGGGTGGATGACCAGCTCTTTGTTGGCTACGTGGGCGCCAAAAAAGGTCGGGCGGTGCACAAGAGGACCATCTCCCGCTGGGTAACCTTGTGTATCAAAGCCTGCTATTCTTTGGCTAAGAAGGAGCCTCCTGTTGGGCTGCGTGCCCATTCCACCAGGGCAACGGCTGCTACCACGGCTTTGGGCCGCGGTGTTCCGCTGCAGGATATCTGTCTGGCAGCTACGTGGGCCTCGCTGCACACGTTTACAAAGCATTACTGCCTTGACAGTCAGGTCCGGAGGGACGGCTTCTTTGGCCGTTCTGTCCTCCGGGACTTCCTTGTCTGATCTTTGTTCGCAGACCCACCACCGGGTTGGTATTGCTGGGGTATCTATTCTAAGGTAAGGAATCTGTCACTAACGTGTCTCTTTCAGATGCACAAGTTACTAACTTGTGTAACGATATATCTGTAAGAGACAGTAGTTAGTGACAGATTCCTTACCGCCCACCCATCCTCCCCGTTCTGCGAACTTATTTCTAGGGTTAAGGACATCCCTTTCAGGGCCCTAGTATTTTTCAGACACCTATGTCAGCTTCTTGCATGGCTCTGCGTTCCTGGCGCGGAAAGTCGCGTACAGAACTGACGTCAGCGCGCAGGGGCGGCGTCTAAGTACTGCCTGCGACGTCATCCCGGCGATCACGACGCCGACAACGGACGCGGAGCCGCACGACGCCGCCTACCAACGCGCAAGGGTACTGCTAAGCAAAAACTTTCCGGATCCAGCCTGGGGATATTCTAAGGTAAGGAATCTGTCACTAACTACTGTCTCTTACAGATATATCGTTACACAAGTTAGTAACTTGTGCAACGGTTTGTTTACTGCAATATCAACAAAATTCTACCTCTAGATGCTCCTGTTCAGAACATTGTCTGTTAGCTTTTACACTTACAGCAATGTGGTCTGGCTTACACATCTATTAGATTGCACCTTGCAGAAGTAGCTGTGTATTTGCAAAACAGACATATGTCTTTGTTCAAAGTTCCTGTCATCAAAGCATTTATGGAGTGCTTAAAAAGAGTTATACCACCAAGAATTCCACAGGCACCAGTGTGGAATCTTAACGTTGTACTTACAAGACTTATGGGTCCACCCTTTGAACCGCTACACAAGTGTCCTTTACAGTTTCTCTTGGAAGGTTGCATACCTGATTGCAATCACTTCATTAAGGAGAGTTGGTGAGCTAAAGGCATTAACTTTCGAAGAACCCTTCTTTCAGCTCCACAAAGATAGGGTAGTTCTTCGCACCAATCCCAGATTCCTTCCCAACGTGGTTTCTGTTTTCCATATTAATCTATCAGTTGAGTTACCTGTGTTCTTTCCTCAACCTGATTCAGTAGCAGAACGAGCTCTTCATACACTTGATGTCAAAAGAGCTTTATTGTATTATATCGAAAGAACAAAAGATTTTCGTAAAACAAAGCAAATATTTGTTTCATTTACAGCACCTCACAAAGGCAATCCTATTTCTAAATCAAGATGGATTATTAAGTGCATTCAAACTTGCTACGCAAAAGCTAAAAGAACTTTATCTATACCCCCTAAAGCGCATTCCACTCGCAAAATAGGGGCATCTATGGCCATTTTAGGTAACATTCCTATAGCTGACGTTTGTTAGGCAGCAACATGGTCTACACCACACACATTTACCAAACATTATTGTGTGGCTGTACTAGCACACCAACAAACCAATGTAGGACAGGCAGTGCTAAAAACACTTATCCAGACAACTGCAGCATCTACTGGTTAGCCACCGCTTTGGGAGAATACTGCTATATAGTCTGTGCAAAGCATGTGTATCTACAGCACACATGCCTCGAACCGATTATGTTACTTACCCAGTAAGCATCTGTTCTTGACATGTAGAGCTGTAGATTCACATGCGCCCACCCACCTCCCCGGGCACCTGTAGTTGTTGCAGTTCTCTTAACTACATTCTCACCCTCTTGCGGGAAAACAATCTAACAATGGAGTCGATGCCCATGCGCACTATCACTGAAAGGAGGAGTCACCTTACCTCGTGACTGGAAAGACTTCTTTGAAGAAAAATAACTTGCAAACATCCGGACCCAACACTAGATGGCAGTAGTATGCAAAGCATGTGAATCTACAGCTCTACATGCCAAGAACAGATGCTTACTGGGTAAGTAACATAATCCTTTCACATACTCTTGGGCAGCACACACCACCATCATTAGTCAGGGGCTCAAGGGACTTAAGTAGAAGTTGATGAAAATCTATAGTAGTCCAGCTCGTTCTTTGGGCAACTTGGATCTGGTCAAACGCGAGGGGTAGAACAAGTCTCAATGCACTCTGTAGGTGTCTTTTTGAGATGGCTGTCACCTTCCAAACAGGTAAGCAAAATCTTCAGGCTTCGTTTTAGCTAGGATGAGATGGCAGCTTGCAGCTCAACACTCAGTCTATACCAGTAGCACAGGGTCCAAGCTGCTCCAAGTGCAAAAGATGGTCACCCTTTATCCCCAAAGTCAGGTAGTGGGACAACAGCCCACTGCCAGTCGCAGACCAGTGCATCATACAATTTCAGGCCTCGTCTGTGTGCCCACCCCACCCCCAATTCCAGAGAAGAACTTGAATTGGTTCTTTCCCCAGAAGTTAATGCAGCAGTGGCCTTGCTCACTTGAAATGGGACAGATAAACTTTCCAGGTGGCTGTTCTAGTGGGAATTAGGTGGAGTCCCTCCAGAACAGCAGAGGAAGAAGAGGGAGAGGGCTGTCCTCTGTGGATAGTGTTAATTCCCCCCATCTCGGTAATTACATACTTAAACAATATTAGAACATTCGAATGTTGAGAGCTCCATTGAAGACAATGGAGCAACTTCGGGCTTATAATGGCTGGTATAAGCCCGGAGCTCCAACGTTCCAATGTTTGTCTTAATGTTTCTACCTTTTTAATTTAGAACATTCTACCCTTAGTGGGTGGAATGTTCTAATAGCCTTATAGCACTTTTGCCTCAGGCTGTACCGGTTGTTGAAGGCCCTCTCCCTCGTTATAGGCCCTAGTCTGCAGCTCGGGCCTATAACTCCGGTTCAGGGTCTTTAACAACTGGTATAGCCCTCGGCAGCGGGCTATATGGCAATAGTAAATGTTTGTGAATACTGATGGATAACCTAATGTCGGGTGCACCGGTTATGTTCCTAAAACACTTATCTATGCATTTGTTATAATGATCGGAAAGTGTTTGCCAGCACTCCTACACATAGTGTTTGCAAATTTGTTCACATAGACACCACCTTGTCCTAAAGTTCTGTATCACCTTCAGAGTTCCCCAAGGTTCAATGCTGTCCAGTTTCATCTTCAACCTCTAAGTGGAGCCTCAGCATGCATCCCGATTCACCAACATGCTGATGATAAGCAACTGTACTTGAGTCTCCCCTGCTTCAGACCTCCAACGCCTCAAACACTGCCTGAAGATCATCCAGACCTGGATGTCAAGTTCCTACCTGAAGCTCAACCCAACCAAGACTGAATGTATTTGCCAAGAGCAACAAACAAGCAGTATAAACCTAGCTCAATGACATGAACCCTGACGTCTTCTAACTCAAACTTTTACTGAATGCCAAGTTACTTGGAAATACCCTGGACACCAACTTCAGCCTCATGGACTACATTGCTAAAAAAAATAGATGGCCAATTCCAGCTTTCTCTTCTAAAGATAGTGAAACTGTTTCTTTCAGAAAGCAGCAGCAGAACTGTGGCCAAGCCCACATACTCTCTCCTTTGGATAGTGATAGTGCCCTGCTTTGTGGCCAGCCAGAATCCACACTGGCATCCTACATGCCACTGCAAATCTCATCCAGGGCCGGAAGAAATACGATCACATCACCCTACCCTGATAGAACTCATTTAGCTCCCCTTGCCGGCCCACACCATCTTCAAAACCAGTTGTATAATTTACAGAGCAATTACGTCCAGCAACCCTGCTTAAGTTGCAGATTAGCTCACCATCCATGATGGTTCTTGGCACACCCACAGCCAGGACACCATCAGATTGCAGACTAAGAAGTGTAAAAAAGAAAAACAAGACAACAGGCCTTTTCCTTCTATGCACCCAGCATCTGAAACAACATCCACACAGCCATAACACTGCCCCAATGCTGTTCCAGTTTTTGAAAAAGTTGAAGATGCACCTCTTTTAAGAACACTGCATCGCAATGCATTAACATTCTACAAGCTAGGTGCCTCTACTATGACCCATTGAATTTATGCTAATTTTTGATACTGTACTGCAGTCTGCTGCCTTTTGACTAAGTTCCCAATGTAGAAGTACCACATACATACATTCAAATTGTAGATTTGCTAAAAACAAATATGAAAATAAACAAAATGTGGCCCCTGTCTGTCCCCAAGCCTCTACATTTAATTTTGATGGATAGACCTATAGGCAACTCATGGTGCAAACAAGCACCCAAAAAAACAGGAATACGCTGCCGCAGCCATGGCTTCTATTGCCTGTTGAAAATTTTCTACTCCTTAAGATTACAGGGCACAGAGACTAATTTCGGGCGTCACGTCTCGGGGCTTACCAAAAGGGTGACTTTGGGGAATACCAATTAGCATTTTCAGGGGCCACTCGGGGATCCAGGACTTGCAGATTTTTTCAAAAAAGAAAAATACAGGGTTTTGAGGAACTAAGAACATTTTATGTGGCACAGCTGCTCATTGTGTATGTGTCTGGAACTTACATCCTTGCAGTTGGTGTAGATGCAGCGTAGTTATGGGTCGTTTCACCTGCAGAGGGTTAAGAATGGGCATATACAGGTGCGGCGACAGGAAGACATTTTGGCCTCAAGAATAGTTTTGAGATTTGTGTGTATATATTGATGGTTGGTGACTGTAGAGAGAGGCATTGTGCAGTGCCAACGGCAGTGGTACAGTGAAGTTTCCCCATTGACATTGAGTGTATGTGGCACATATGAACAGCAGTATATAGAACATAATATGAACGCTGCAGTGTGAATTTAACTAGATTGCAAAGAGTTCTCTTCTGGTAGGAAATGTATGTGAAATTCATATTTTGATTCATCAAAGAAGAGAAAAAGAATGGTCTATGTACATTTTAAAGCAATGGGATCTCTGATCTCTCCAGAAATGTCAATTGATAACGGGTAAGAATTATGGTACATGCAAGAAGTCCTAAACTACTCTTAATAGAGGCAGTTTGATTTCTTTACCTGTTGCATCCATAATTACAACACCCTAGTTATAGGACATTGTGTTTGAAGTATCCCTACTCTTCTCTGAATTAAACTATATAGTACTAATTACCCTTCTCTTTAACAGGACCTATGCACTTTTTCTTTATGGTGTAAATTATATTTTATTGCAAATGGTTATATTTTAAATTGTGAAGTAGACTCTTAACATTTAAATTGCACAAACATTAATGTATTTCCACCCAATAATGTGTTTATTTTAATAGGCTCCAAGTCACGTGTACGGGGGACACAGCAGTCATGTGACTAATGTTGATTATCTATATGAAGACACCCATCTCATCTCCACAGGAGGAAAAGACATGAGTATAATGCAGTGGCGAGTAATTTAAGGAAATCAACATGAATACCCCATGAATTAACATAATTGCATATATGAACATTATATGGTAAATGAAGTATATAATGTCCTAACATTGACATAGGCACTTCAGTGTTTTATTACAAAGTCATTATAAACCTCAGGAACATAAACCGTTCACTGATTGATTGTTAGCAAATTCCTAACTTCAAGAGAAACCAGTATCTATATATACGTATATTATTTACAAAACTGTACAATACAATGCTGTAAGCATTGAGTCTTTAAAGTTTACAGTATAACAATGTCAGCAAAGCTAAATGGGTGTTATACCATAGTCACAGGAGTACTTAAAATATGTGTAAATGGTCACAATAATGCCTTCTAAAATATTGTATATATTGTAATATTGCTGCGTATAACTGTTACCGCCAGGCATATCAATCAAAAGAATATCCAGAGCACCTTTTGAAAGATGGTGCACAATCCAAATATAGAAAACTATTGGTCTGTATTTTAAAATATATATATATATAGACTTGTAAATGTTCTTTGGTAAAATTATTGTATGACATATAGATTGTAATTAGGCTGTACATATTGCAGTTTTGTTAATAAGAAATAGTACCAAGCGTTGGTTGTGGTGGATCTGGTTTTGTTGTGTTGGGTCTAATAGCATTTTAAATGCTTGTTTCTCCACCTCTGTGTTTCTATCTCACTCTTTATCCTCCTCCCATTGTATCTTTCTCTGCCCCCTATGTTTGTGTCTCTACATTTTTTATACTGTTTTCTTTCCATTATTGTGTGAATAATGTGGATACTATAGATTTATGTGCTTAGTCTCTAATCAAGATGTACTATTCTTTAACTGAGCATGCAGCTGTATGTAACTCTTCGGTCCTAAGGTGTGTATGGATTTGCATTACATATAAAAGATAGGCATTAATAATTCAGTGCCTTTGTGTTATGTACCATTGTGTTTTTTTCTGCTACGTTCACCATATCCAAACAATATTTCACAGTGGCCACAATCCTGTAGAGTGAAGAAAGAATGTGTTATTCACCACTTATGAGAAGTTCAAAGTTTATATCCCGGTAACTTGTGCATGAACGAATGTATATACAGAAAAATGCAATGATATTCTGCAGTGATACAACAGTGGAGGCGAAGTGAATGTCTTGTGTGTTTTTGATTGTGACAGATTAAAATGTACTGTTTACATTGAGGAATGTATTTGCATATTTGAAGGCTGTAGTCCTAAATGGACTCAATTTATCGATAGTAATTTAAAATATTTGGATTACCAAAAACAATACAAGTGTAAGGTTATCATAACTCTAAAGCACTGGTTGTTTTGAGTAGTTTACTTGAAGTTCCTGTTTTCTGTTTTTTTTACTAACAATCAAACCTGCTATGTAGAAAGTGCAGGACACTAATAAACATACCTTAAAAGTTTGTGATTGCATTATTTTTTGGCTTGTTTCATTTTCTATTTTGCTAAACCATGATTCCTTTTTAGCGGGATAGAGCTCAAGGCGTATTAGCATTCCTCTGAACTTGTAAATAACATGAGCACCAAGTAAAGAAACCCTCTTTAAAGGAGTAGATACGAACATTGAATTAAAACGGGCTATGGTTTATGAAACCGAAAGTGTTATATTTTTTATTGAAACTGAGAGAAGCAATATAACTACTTGAGGGTGTCCCTGGGTGTGATTTGTTTGTTGCTGTATACTCTTCCCCAATCCCTGTATTCTAATCCTTTCCCAGAGAGGGTGGACCCATATCCACTGGGCCCACCCTCTCTTGGAAATCAGTATATTGCATGAATAAAATGCATGTGCATCTTTTTCTTGCTCACAGTCAAAATGTGTACTTATTCAGTCTAACACAAGTGCAGGACTACAATGACACTTTTAAGTCCTCAATCATCCCTTGCATGCTTGGCCGGCCCTCCAGAAGGTCTGTTTCAGTAGCCTAGGTAAGCAACATGTTTAATGGGCCACAGGAGGAAGCAGTGTGGAGGCTGTAGCAGTCTGTGCACTTGGCAAGCCTCAGTCCTTGTAGTCCACAGCGATGACACAGGTGCAGAGTTGGCCACAGCAGTCTTATTGGATGTGGTGATGTCTCCTAGTCTGGGCTAGGCCGGAGTGAAATTGAAATTACTCCAGCGGAATTTCATGTTACGTTTGTGAATTTCCCGAAATTATGCCTTTTTGCGTAATTGGGCTCCATTAGCTGCAAAAATGTCCTGTAAACGCTTAATTCGGTGTAAACATTTACCACGCGTACACAAAAAACAGAACGGAAGTGTTTGTTCCCGGTGCTTTTATTTAAGTAGGCTCTTATTTCAAAAACTGATGTGAGGATGCAAATCACACTAAAGTATAGCACGAAATGTAAGATTTTCATTTTGTGTTATTTCGTGCAATTTTGCTTAATTACTTAAAAGCAAATTACTTGCATTTTGCACACCTGTAATCTGGACCGATGACCACCTTAGCCCAATCGGGCCAATGGTGGTCACTTGACTTGTGGTCCTGTTTTGACCAGAGGTGGGACGGGGCCCGAGAAGGCCTACAATGACATGGTAATTGCGGTCCCATACTAGCTGCAATGATAATGGTAGGTTCGAGGCATGTGAGCTGCAGAGCTCACACTGTGCATTAGATCGCCATCTGGTGTTGGGCTCGGATGCTTGCACTTTGTTGTTGTCTTCGAAGAAGTCTTTTGTAGTCAAGTGATAGGTGACTCGTCCTTTGGACAATAGTGCGCATGGGCATCGACTCCATCCTCAGATTGTTTTTTTCCGCCATCGGGTTCGGATGCAACTTTCGACACTCCGGTTCGAAACTTTACTTCTACTGTTTTTTCATACTTCAAAACTTCTACAACTTCTATCGATATCCACATCTCGACGCGTCTCTTCTTCGATCCCCTTTCCAGCCGTCGACGCGGGCCGCTGGGCCCATCGACACCGTAAGGCCTACAGCTAATGGAAAGGACGCCCTTCCGGAAATGCCCCCAGTGTGGAGCAAAGTTCCCCCACAGTGACCATCACGAGGTCTGTAACCTGTGCCTCTCGCCCGACCACAACGAGGCCACCTGCCCAGCTTGCGCCTCCTTCCGCTCGAAGAAGACTATTCGGGATCGTCGAGCTCGAAGACACGTTATGGCGCAGCGGTCCGCTCCAGAACCTGTCGACATCTTCAACAAGGGCCCGATGTCCCGGAGGAAGATTCCGAGGAACTAACCATCGTGTCGGAGGCAGAGGACTCAGACGGTTCCATCACTCCTGGGCAACGAGTGAGTACTACTGCCCCTGCCCCAACCCCCCCATCAAAACAGAAGGCACCGGTCAAGACTTCGCCTGCTGGCCCCAGTCGCGACCGAAAACATGCTTTGGACGCCCCGCCTTCCGGCTCGGCACCGAAGAAAAGACTAAAGCCTTCCAGTTCCTCGGCACCGACCAAGCCGCATGTATCAGTTCCACCGGCACCTTCGGCGCCCGAAGCCAAAGGAACACTCGGCTCCGAAATCCACCTCGGTCCCAAAACCCGCCTCCAAGCATGCGGGTTTTGCCCCTGACCTTGACTGGTAGGTCGCTCCCCCACCACACAGCTCCGTCTGTGTGCCCTGCTGCTGCCCCTGATTGTGCCTCGTTTTTCCTTTCTGTGCCCCCCTTGCTGCCCCTGATTGTGCTCGCTTTTTCCTTTCTGTGCCCCCTTGCTGCCACTGATTGTGCTCGTTTTTCCTTTCTGTGCCCCCTTGCTGCCCCTGATTGTGCTCGTTTTTTCCTTTCTGTGCCCCCCTTGCTGCCCCTGATTGTGCTCGTTTTTCCTTTCTGTGCCCCCTTGCTGCCCCTGATTGTGCTCGTTTTTCCTTTCTGTGCCCCCTTGCTGCCACTGATTGTGCTCTGTTTTTCCTTTCTGTGCCCTCTTGCTGCCCCTGATTGTGCCTCGTTTTTTCCTTTCTGTGCCCCCTTGCTGCCCCTGATTGTGCTCGTTTTCCCTTCTGTGCCTGTTTCCCGCCGCTGCGCCCTGCGGCCCCGCCCCTCACTGCCCATTCGCTGCCCCATTCCCTGCTCCTCCCTCCCACCTCCCCATTTATGGCGGCCGCTGCGCGGACGTGCGCAGCGGGCGCGCCTAAGGCAAGCCCGACCGCGCCCAGCGCCAGACCCCCTGGTCCGGGCATCCCCCGCGCCCGCCACATCAACAGATGCCGATACGACGCCAGCACCCTCCACGCACTCAACCCCGGAAAAGATCACGCCTGCTACCAGGCCACCCCGAAGCGCACCCAAGGGCCCTTCACCTGCCGGAACTGCAGCTTCGCCAGCACCCGCCCCGCCAAACCACCGCCCAGGAAAGAACCCAACTACCTCAGATGCATCCTCCTCAACACCCGCTTCCGCCCGCAAACACGCCATCGAACTCTGGGACATTCTCGACTCAACCTCCCCAGACGTCGCATTCCTGACGGAGACCTGGCTGAATCCCGCTTCAGCCCCCGACATCGCCATTGCCATCCCGGACGGATACAAGATCACCCGCAGGGACCGCACCAACGGAGTCGGAGGAGGCATCGCCATCGTCCACAGGAACACCCTCAGAGTCTCAACCAACACCGACGACACCCTCAGCACCGCCGAACACATGCACTTCCAGATCCACACCGATCCCAACACCACCCTCAGAGGAACCCTCATCTACAGACCCCCGGACCCCGACAACAGTTCAGCGATTCCATCGCTGACTTCGTCAGCACACACGCCATCGCCTCCACGGACTACATCCTCCTCGGGGACCTGAACTTCCACCTCGAGAACAACAAGGACACCAACTCCACCACCCTGATCGACAACCTCGCCACCCTCGGACTCAGACAGCTCGTGACTACACCCACGCCGCCGGCCACACGCTAGACTCCATCTTTTCCGCAAGCCCACACGTCTCCTTCAACCACACCTCCGAACCCCACTGGACTGACCACCACTGCATCCACTTCACCTACAGGAAGCCCACCACGCACCACCGCACCGAACAAATGCCTCGCCGCTGCTGGAGCAGAGTCACGGAAGACCAGCTAACCACAACCTTCGCCCTGAGCCCACCCGCCGAACCCTCCGACCCCGACACCGCCGCCCGCAACCTCAGACAGTGGATCGACGACTGCGCCAACACCCTCGCCCCGCTCAAGAATCCGCCCAACAGCCACACCAGCAAGAAAGCCACCTGGTTCACCGAAGACCTCCAGGCCTCCAAACGAACATGCCGAAAACTGGAGAAGATCTGGCTCCACGAACGGACAGCGGACAGCTACGCCGCCCACAAGAGTGCCACCCGCAGTCACCATCACCTCAACAGATCCGCCAAAAGGGCCTCACTCAAAGACCGCCTAGACAACAACGCACACAACAGCAAAGAGCTCTTCAACATCGTGAAGGAACTCTCCAACCCCAGCTCCAACACCAACGACATCCAGCCGTCGCGAGACCTGTGCGACTCACTGGCCACCTTCTTCCACCGCAAAATCGCCGACATCCACGACGGCTTCAACACCACGACCGCCCCGGCAACCACCGAGACCACTGCCCCCACAACCACCAACCGCCTGCTCTCCTGGACCAACATCAACGACGAGGACACCAGCGAGATCATGAACACCATCCACTCCGGTTCACCGCTAGACCCGTGCCCTCACCACATCTTCAACAAAGCCAGTACAGCCATCGCGCTCCCATCTCCGGAAAATAATCAACATCTCCTTCGAGACAGCAACCTTCCCGGAAAGCTGGAAGCACGCCAAGATCACCGCCTTACTCAAGAAACCCAAGGCAGACCCCAAGGACCTCAAGAACTTCCGACCCATCTCTCTGCTCCCGTTCCCCGCGAAGGTCACCGAGAAAATCGTCAACAAACAACTGACCCGCTACCCCGAGGAGAACAACATCCTGGACCCTTCCCAGTCCGGCTTCCGCAGCAACCACAGCACCGAAACCGCCCTCATCGCCGCCACCGATGACATCAGGACCCTGCTAGACAACGGAGAAACAGCAGCCCTCATCCTCCTGGACCTATCAGCCGCCTTCGACACGGTCTGCCACCACACACTACGAACACGCCTTCACGACGCCAGGATCCAAGAGAAGGCCCTGGACTGGACCACATCCTTCCTTTCCGGCAGAACACAAAGCGTCCGCCTCGCCCCCTTCCGATCCAAGGCCACCAAGATCATCTGCGGCGTACCCCAAGGCTCCTCCCTCAGCCCAACGCTGTTCAACATCTACATGGCACCCCTCGCCCACGTCGCCCGCCAGCACAACCTCAACATCATCTCCCTACGCCGACGACACCCAGCTGATCCTCTCCCTCACCAAAGACCCTCACACCGCCAAAGCCCACCTCCACGAAGGAATGAAGGCCGTCGCCGAATGGATGAGGACCAGCCGCCTGAAGCTGAACTCGGACAAGACGGAGGTCCTCATCCTTGGTTCCAACCCTTCAGCCTGGGACGACTCCTGGTGGCCAACATCACTGGGAACAGCCCCGCCACCCACCGACCACGCACGCAACCTAGGGGTCATCCTCGACCCCACCCTCTCCATGACTAAGCAGGTCAACGCCCGTTTCCTCATCCTGCTTCAACATCCTCCGAATGCTCCGCAGGATCTTCAAGTGGATCCCCACCGAAACAAGAAAACAGTCACCCAGGCCCTCGTCACCAGCAGGCTGGACTACGGAAACGCCTCTACGCAGGAACGACGGCTAAGCTCCTGAGACGGCTGCAACGCATCCAGAACGCCTCTGCACGTCTTATCCTCGACATCCCCCGACGCAGCCACATCACACCCCACCTGAGAGACCTGCACTGGCTCCCTGTCAACAAGAGGATAACCTTCAAGCTCCTCACCCACACACACAAAGCACTCCACAACTCCGGACCAGCCTACCTCAACAGACGACTCAGCTTCTACACCCCCACCCGCCAGCTCCGCTCGACCAGCCTCGCCTCGCCACAGTCCCCCGCATCCGGAAACGACCGCCGGCGGCAGATCCTTCTCCCACCTCGCCGCCAAGACCTGGAACACCCTCCCCACCAACCTCCGACAGACCCAAGACCTACTGGCCTTCAGAAGACTCCTCAAGACCTGGCTCTTCGATCAGTAGCAGCACCACCCCCTCTTCCCCAGCGCCTTGAGACCCTCGCGGGTATGTAGTGCGCTTTATAAGTGACATGATTGATTGATTGATTGATAAGTCGGCGTCGAAACCAAGGCTCCACGACACAGCCCCTAAGCCAAAGCTGTCGGAGCCGATTGCCAAGCCGAAGGACTCTTCCACGCCTTCTAAGGCCAAAGAGCACACAAAGCAGCCATCACCGCGCTCGGAACCGAAAAAGTCGGCACCGAAGCCAAATCTCCAGGAGGAGGAACTGTTTCAACCGGATCCTATCGATCCTAAACAACATAAACTCTACATTTACCCTAAAACTGGACATGTCACTACTGTGCCACGCCACGAGCCCGTCCCTGTCAAAAAGAAGGACTCTGCTACTTCCCCTATGCCTCCTCCTTCCCCTGTCCTTCCACCTAACACCCCTCCTCATCCCTGTTACACCGCCTCAGCCTGTAACATCTCCAACACATGACTATCAGGACGACGTGGGGGATGATGGTGACCCTGATGACGTATTCCCAGACCCAGATGACCCACCACAGGACGATTGGGGCTACAATGATCCCATAGATCTTCCAGACCTCCCAAGCCCTCCACCATATCCCACAAAACCATCTCCCCAGATGATAACATTGGTTTTTGGCAACTTATTCACAGGGCTGCTGTCTTTCATGGGGTACATATACACACCAACCCACCAGAGGAAGATTTCCTCTTAGATACCTTCGAACAGTCTCAAAGAACTGTACAGACTTTGCCCATGATTAAAGGAGTCATCAAACATGCTCCTGAAATATTTAAAGATCCTGTACGGGCCAGGATTCTTAACCCTAGGATCGACAAAAAATATAGACCTGCCCCTGATGACCCTGCCTACATCAAAGGCCAGGTCCCTCTTGACTCCTTGGTCGTTTCCAATGCTCGTAAACGAGCTAATTCTCAGACTTCAGGGGACGCTCCGCCCCCTGATAAGGAGTCAAAATTGTTGGATGCCTCTGGCAAACGAGTGGCTGCGCAGGCCACCAATCACTGGCGCATAGCCAACACCCAGGCACTGCTGGCAAGATACGATAGGGCCCACTGTGACCATCTAGAAACCCTATTGCAACACCTACCTGACCAGTACAAGACGCAGGCAAATGATCTCATTCAGGAGGGCAAATTAATCTCCAATGCGTCCATTAAGTGTGCCCTTGATGCGGCCGACACCGCCGCCAGGTCTGTCAACACCAGCGTACTCATTAGAAGGCATGCCTGGTTAAGCATTTCAGGCTTCAAGCCAGAAGTTCAAACCACCATTTTAAACCAGCCGTTTAATCAGAACCAACTCTTTGGTCCGGCTGTAGACACGGCACTTGAAAAAATGAAGAAGGACACTGACACTGCCAAATCAATGGGAGCATTGCAGTCTCCACAACAACCTGGCTCCTTTCGCCGCTCCTTCTACAGAGGAGGCTCTAGGAACACCAACACAGACAATTCCTCTTCTTACAGAAACACCACCCAAACATCTCCCAATAGAGGATACTTTAGAGGTGGTTACCGAGGCAACAACAGTAAGGGCAGAGGCCGAGGTAGTACCAACACCCGTACCTCCCCCACCCCTAAACAGTGACTTCCCTCCACTTCCCCCCGACCATTCCACTCCTGTCGGGGGATGACTAGCACAGTTCCTACCTGTCTGGAACTCCATTACAACAGACAAGTGGGTGACACAAATTATCCAACATGGTTACTGCCTAGAACTTACAGCTGCCCCCCCAACATACCACCCAAGCAGCGTCCAATGTCCATAGACCATCTTATACTTTTAAAGCAAGAAGTTCTTTCCCTGCTTCAAAAGCACGGCATAGAGCCAGTCCCTCTACTACACCAGGGCACAGGGGTTTACTCCCTGTATTTCCTAATCCCCAAAAAAAGATGGGACTCTAAGGCCTATTCTAGACCTCAGACCCCTCAATCAGTATATACATTCGGATCATTTTCACATGATCACTCTCCAGCAAGTGCTTCCTTACTACAACAAGAAGACTTCCTTGCCACACTAGACCTCAAGGACGCCTACTTCCACATTCCCATACATCCTGCTCACAGGAAGTATCTAAGGTTCGTACTCGATGGACAGCACTACCAGTTCAAAGTTCTTCCATTCGGAGTCACCACTGCTCCAAGAGTGTTTACCAAATGCCTTGCAGTAGTAGCAGCACACCTATGAAGACAGCAAATACATGTCTTCCCATACCTGGACGACTGGCTCATCAAAGCCAGATCATTCAACCAGTGTGTCCAACACACTCATCAAACTATACAAACACTACACAACTTGGGGTTCACAATCAACTACACCAAGTCGCACCTCCAACCATCCCATATACATCAATATCTAGGAGCCACAATAAACACTTCCACAGCTCTAGCTTATCCCAGCCCAGCCAGGATAGCCAGTATACAAACCCTCATCACCAGCTTTCAAATACAACACTCTCTTCCAGCCAGAGTGTTCATGCAACTAATCGGCATGATGGCATCTTGCATTTTCATCGTCCCTCTTGCAAAACTTCAAATGCGTCCCCTACAAGAGTGTCTAGCGCACCAATGGAACCAGGCTCACGGACAACTTACAGATCTGGTGTTGGTGGACAGCCGCACACATCGCTCTCTGCAGTGGTGGAACACAAAAAATGTGTCCAAAGGGCAGCCGTTCCTAGAGCCTGTTCCACAAATAGTACTGACAACGGACGCATCACTCACAGGATGGGGAGCACACCTGTTAGGTCATACAACACAAGTGGACCACTCAACAAAAGCTGCTCCACATCAATCATCTGGAGTTACTAGCTATATTCCTAGCTCTCAAATCCTTTCAACTCCACGTACAAAACAAGGCTGTCCTGATCCGAACAGACAACATCACAGCCATGTACTACATACAAAAACAGGGGGGGACACACTCTCCACAACTGGCACAGGACATTTGGAGGTGGGCCATTCCACAGAACATATACCTTCTAGCAGAACACCTACCAGGAGTTCACAATCAGATTGCCGATCTGTTAAGTCGACAGACACAACAGATTCACGAATGGGACCTACATCCACAAGTTCTTCTACCTTTTTTCCAGATGTGGGGCCAGCCAGACATAGATCTGTTCGCCACACACCAAAACGCAAAATGCCCAACCTTCGCCGCCAGGTTTCCACACCCGCAGTCCAAGGGCAATGCGATATGGATGAACTGGTCTGGCAGATTTGCGTACGCTTTTCCACCACTACCACTCATTCCACTTGTGGTACGCAAGCTCCGACAACAGTCTCTAAAAATAATCCTAGTAGCTCCCACATGGGCACGCCAACCGTGGTTCACCACACTGCTGGAACCATCAGTAGTCCCATATCAAAAACTACACCTCTCCCCATCAATACTAACGCAGAGCCATGGAGAGATAAGGCACCCAGATCCATCCCAACTGAACCTTGCGATCTGGCTCCTGAAGTCCTAGAATTCGGTTACCTTAACCTACCGCCAGACTGTATGAACATTATTAAAGAGGCTAGACGCCCTACTACCAGAGCTTGCTATGCAGCAAAATGGAAAAGATTCGCTATTTACTGCACTAACCATAATATCCAGCCATTACAGGCCTCCACGCAAAACATCATTTGCTACTTACTACATTTGCAAAGATGTAATCTTGCATACTCATCCATACGTCTGCATCTAGCAGCCCTTGCTGCTTACCTACAGAACAGGCAACACTTATCACTCTTTAGAGTCCCAGCCATTAAGGCCTTTATGGAAAGCCTTAAACGGATCATATCTCCCAGATTACCACCTTCCCCAGTGTGGAATCTTAACATAGTCCTTACTAGGCTCATGGGACCACCATTTGAACCCCTGCATAAATGTGAACTTCAATTCCTTACATGGAAAGTCGCGTTCCTAATTGCAATCACCTCTCTCAGGAGAGTGAGTGAGATCCAGGCTTTAACTATACAAGAGCCCTTCTTACAAATACATCATAACAAAATAGTTCTCAGGACAAACCTAAAATTCCTTCCTAAAGTCATTTCGCCTTTCCACCTTAACCAATCTGTAGAACTACCCGTGTTTTTTCAAAACCCAGATTCTGTAGCAGAAAGAGCTCTCCACACCCTGGATGTCAAAAGAGCCCTAATGTATTACATTGACAGAACCAAGTCATTTTGCAAAACAAAACAATTGTTTGTAGCTTTCTCTCCACCACATAAGGGTAACCCCATCTCAAAAGCTGGGATTGCAAGGTGGATCGTTAAATGTATCCAAATATGCTACCAAAAAGCCAAACGCACATTATCAATTCCCCCTAGAGCGCACTCAACAAGCAAACTAGGGGCTTCCATGGCATTCTTAGGGAACATCCCCCTAGAAGACATATGTAAAGCAGCCACATGGTCTACAACACACACCTTCACTAAACACTATTGTGTTGATGTGCAAGCCAAGCAACAAGCTTCTGTGGGCCAAGCTGTCCTTAGAACACTTTTTCAAACTACTGCAACACATACAGGTGACCACCGCTAGGGGAGATACTGCTGTACAGTCTATGCACAGTGTGAGCTCTGCAGCTCAACATGCCTTGAACGGAAAATGCTACTTACCAGTATGCATCTGTTCTTGGCATGTAGAGCTGCAGATCCTCACACGCCCACCCACCTCCCGGGACCTGTATGTGTTCCAGTCCTATCTTATTTAGATATACACACATGGACATCTTTTTCTACTAACTCCATCACTCCCCATTATGGCGAAAAACAATCTGAGGATGGAGTCGATGCCCATGCGCACTATTGTCCAAAGGAGGAGTCACCTATCACATGACTACAAAAGACTTCTTCGAAGACAACAACAAAGTGCAAGCATCCGAGCCCAACACCAGATGGCGATCTAATGCACAGTGTGAGGATCTGCAGCTCTACATGCCAAGAACAGATGCATACTGGTAAGTAGCATTTTCCTTACAACCCCCATTTTTACCTAACTGGGCTTCTGATGGACACAGCAGTTGGGGTTCCCGTTAGGAACTATGTGAAAGGTCGGGGGGGGGGGTCCATTTGGCACATGGCTCCTCCCTAGTTCGTTCTTGTGCAGTCTGCTCTCTGGGTGGTTTACAGCCTCCGAGGACATACTGAGGCTGTCTTCCTGAACTGAATATTCTGTTATAGGGCCAGACGGACTCCTTCCCACTCTCAGCAGGCAGGCTTCTGGGTGATTCATGGCACATCCACAGCTCCTCTAGCAGAAAGTGTGGACTTCAGGTAATGTCCCTCACCTCTGGAGAGTGTCTGGTTTGCAGGCATTGATGCAGCGCGTACAATAAAAACTATTCTCCTCCTAGGTCACTTATAGGTCATCCAGGGGCAAACTATATTTTCTCACATCCACATGACGATGGGGCCCATAAACATCGCCTAACACACACGCACACACCTGGATTTCCTTTACACCTTTTCGAAAATCTGTATTCCTAGGAGAAGCATGAGAACTAAATGGAAAACACCATTTATGTACCGCTGGAAGGAGCTGGGATATCTTATTACCTTAACTTGTCGCCTTCTTTTAGTTATTTCTTAAGATATTCCTGCTCATTGTTTTGTCGATGAATCATTCATGTAAGAAATTAGTTCATAGTGATTAAGACCAGCTGAATCACAATAACCAATTACTGATGTCACAATTACTTAGGAAAATAACCACTGAGTCATTTTGGTTTAAAGAATCTTAAATTTTATATAATTTTAAAAGCATGAGAAAGAATTTAAGCTTTATTCAATCAAATCATTCATTATTAATTCAAATTTTTATTAAGCATAATCAATTTATTGCGGAAAGGAAATCTTTTGTCATGAAGCAAAACCCTAATTACCTGCCTACCTTCCTAATTTAGCCTAATGATTTCTAACCTAAGTTTAAGAATTAGAAATAACCTGATTCTCATACTCAACTGGAAAATTAAGACAGCAACAGCAACTTCAGCTCGTCAGCATCAGCTACCTGCAACCCGTCTCATCTAACAGTCTTTCAGCATCTCCCGCTCAGTAAGGGATCGATCAGGACCACCCAGCACTGGAAGCCACCAACACCAACACGACTCTCTGCGACTCTGGATAACTGCAACTGCGACTGACATGAACCCCTCCCACTAAGAGTAGGCCCTCTTATACCCTAATTCTAACTTTGCTAACTAATTGTTGCAACATTAATATCACGCTTTTCTTTCATTGGTCCATGCATGTCATCTTATTCATTCTTTTAATCAAGTTCTCTTGGATTCAATGGTCCTTGGATCATTTCCTTTCCCATACGCTCAAGACATGTTTCCATCCGCTTCGATCAGTTCATTTGTAACTTCTTTTGATACATTCGAGAACTCCGCAGTCATTGTCCTTTCTCTTAAACTGGTTTCCCACGGGACTCCTGCTGATCACCAAGGCACACTATCAGTTCAATTAGGTCACATCAGCCTTGACCATTTCTTGCATCCTAGCCTCTCTGCAACACCACGAGGTTTAGTTTTCTCCGATTTCATCCCGTGTCATGTGTCCCCTTGCGCCTGCGCACATCTTCCCACTGGCGGCCATTTTATATCGCCACTCGGTTATACTTTAGAAGCACTAATTTGAGGCAAACAAAACATAATTAAAATAGAGAAAAATAGCCTTTTCGTTTCCCTCCCGTCATCTACGTACCCCAATTAGTTATTACCTAGCAGAAAGCAACATTTAAGCTGTTCCTTACTTACCATCACTATTGTTTTTGCAACGACACGTTTTATTTCTATGAAGCACAAAAACATGCATTTATTTTTATTAGTACGCATTTATTTTTACGTTATAATTAGACACACGGACATCCATTAATAGATTATTTAGCACATACATTGGCGTGTTACCTTTCCCACACATACAGTGTTGATTAATACATTTAAACGAACATTTTATTAATTATTTATAAAATTTGTTAGGGGTTAAAAATTTTTATTTTCCCTGCTCCATCAATCCCCCTTTGGTGATTTTTAAATCACCACATAAAACCCAAGTTATACTTCTTTTCAGGCAGCCTGTCTTTTGTCCTTTGCTTTCTGTTATTTACACATCTGTTTCTTCTTCATCTTGTCTTTTTGTCTCCTTATACATGTTTTCTTTCATCTTCTCCAACTCAATTTCACCCATTTCTCTCTCTCTTTCTTTCATTATTCTGTTATTTCTTCTCATCTTATTTTGTCTTACTTTTCTTTTTATACATGTTATTACTATTTTCAATACCATGGCTAACAATATTACTACAGTTGCTATTATTATAACTTTCCCTATCATTAGTCTACTCATTCTGGTAAACCAATTTGCTACTGAAGAAAACCCTCTACCAAGTTTTCCCAAAACACTTTCAACCTCCAGTGGAACTAGTTCTTTGTGCAAATTTGTAATATTTGTAATATACTTCTGTATATTTTCACTTTTATCAGGAATGTAAGTACAACAATGCTGGACTTTCAACATTCCACAGACTCCACCCTCTTTTGCCAAAAGAATATCAAGGGCAAGCCGATTTTGCATCACCATAGCTCTCATGGCAACCATTTCGGTATTTACCATTAAGAACCCTCCCGCAGTATCTGTAGACAAACGATCTACTACTGTGGATAACTTCCGAATTTTAAATGCATTCAAAGATATTCCCACTGCTGGTATTAATGCTCCAAAAATATCACCTACAATTTCTGAAAAACTTTCCCTCTTCCTACGTGTAAAGCTATTAATCATCTTGTATGTTCCTTTTTCTTCTCTGTCCATATGAAAGATTTTTGGAAAGACCAGGCCTACATAGCAAGTTCCATACCAATGGTCCGGTAACCTGTAATAAGCTCTATTCCCACAAATATAATAGATACCTGGAAATATTGGATCTTTTCCACCTTTGAATCCCCAAC
The DNA here is from genome assembly GCA_963921515.1 of Calotriton arnoldi. Taxonomy (NCBI): domain Eukaryota; kingdom Metazoa; phylum Chordata; class Amphibia; order Caudata; family Salamandridae; genus Calotriton; species Calotriton arnoldi. Next base: position 3,389,209 of record CAWUFW010000889.1, on the reverse strand, counting down.
CTCCCAGAATTTGATAATTGTCATGGCAGATACTGGAACCTACAAAGTAATTGTCATAGACTGTCTTATTTCTCCTAATACACAACTTTCCTGTTTGCGGCCAATCTAACGTCATTGCTGCATTTATCTTTTTCCCTTCATGATTTCCTTCCTCAAACGTCCATAGATGTTTTCCTTCCTCTTTTATTGCTTCTTTTTGAAATTTCATTCTTCTTTCTTCAACCATTTCTAAAAATACTTTTTCTTCTTTCTTTAACTCACAGGTAAGGTTGTTACTAACTATTTCTTCTAAGGTTAATTTTCTATGTTCTAGAAAGAATTCTCCTAAAACTTTTGCTGGTTTTACTTTGTTAAGTTCTGGTACTACTGGAATGTTTGCAAAAATCTTATCTATGTCAGTATAATAAGATTCTAATCTACCTGTTTTATAAAATAAACTTGCTATTACACTACATGTTATTCCATAAGTTAGAGGTAAGTGATGATAAGTCACACCTTCTGACACTGATGCAGGCAACTGCATACAAACATAACAATCTCTCACATCCATTGTCTCTACATATTCATACAACAATTTTGTAAAAACATTTTTTGAAAAGTCTGTTACTGACTTATCCTTATGTAACTCTGCACTACTTCTTAGGATAACTGGTTCTTTAATACTAGTCTCTTTTTCTGGTTTAGTATCATTCTTTGCTTCTATCACAGCTAAACTAATAGGAATTGTGATTGCTAAAACTATCCATATGGTCATTAATAACCCTGTACAAAAACAGCACATTTTGCACCATCTTTTTATAAACTCACATTTATCTCTTCTATCCCTATTATTTTCCATTTTGCTTTTTCTATTTGTTAAGTTTCAGAAAATTGTGTCACTACACCTCAGAAATGACTTAGATGCCACTCTTCTTTCAAAAAGTCTTTGCTTGGTACTTTCTTTTAATTCTCTCCAGAATTCTTTCGTTGTCACATCCGGTGATTTGTCACATCCAGTAAAATTGTCATGTCCGGCAGAAGCACTATAAGTCTTCACTTCAGGTTTGTTGCATCTCACCTTTTCCCATTCGACTTCTTAGTCTCTGGTTCTCGTGAGTGTTTTCTTCTTCTTTGTAATCTGTTAGTGCAATATACAGCCACTCAGGTGACTTATACTTTGCATTCACTTTCTTTGTCCTTTTGGACTTTTGTAATCTTTTTCCACTGGGTTTTTCTTGTCCCTTTTGACTTGTTACTTCATTCACTTGTTCAGCACTTTCGTCTCCTGCTCTTATTATTCTATATCTCAATTTTCTTATATAGCTGTTGGGCCAATTATCTCCTTTTCTTGGCCTTTTGGCTTCACCTTCTTTTTCTTCTCTTTCTGATTTCCAATTTCTTTTTCTTGATTCAGTTTTTGCCTTCTCCTCTTCTCCACTCTCTTCAGTTTCTGTTTCAACTATTTCACTATTGTCTCTTATTTTGAAACTTATGATCTCGTCATCTCCTACTGGTGGATCTGTCTTCTCCTTCTTGTTTTCCCTTATTACTGTCCCTCCTCGGTGTTCTTCCGATTTGGTGTTTTCCTCCCTTTCTGCTTCTAAATTTCCCTGTTCTTCTGTTTCTCTATCTGTCCCTATTGCTCCTCGGGGTTCTTCTCGATTCTCTAACTTTTTGTGTACTTCTTTCCCTACTTCATCTATTAATATTATTTCTGAAGGATTTCCACCATAACTTGTACTTGGTTGTTCATCTAACTCAATTTCTTGCTCAGTTTCTTCTCTAATTGGTTTATAACCCCAAGTTCTCTTTCGGAATTCTTCCCAGTTTGCAACTGAATCATCAGATCCTGAACTTGTGTCAGATATTTCCAGATGTCGACTTGCAGGTCGATCTTCAGGTTCTGGAACTTCTGAATTTCTTTCTTCTTCTTCTTCTTGTTCCTCTTCTTCTCTAGAGGTGTTTGCCGTTGGGGTTTCCAGATGTCGACTTTCAGGTCGATCTTCAAGTTCTGGCACCCTTTCTCTTATCCTTGTTGTCCCAGCTGTTAAACTTTTATCCCACACTTCCAGACGTCGACTCACATGTCGATCAGTAGGTTCTTGAACTCTGATTGTGTGGCTGGCATGGACCCAGTTCTTCACTCCTGCACACTTGACTGCAGTCGTTGTCACTAGGATTACCTGCCGTGGTTCGTCCCAGCGAGGAACTAGACAGTTTCTTCTCCTGTGGATTTTTATACGGACCCAGTCTCCTGGATTCAAGTCGTGGGCTGGTTTTCTTTCAAGAGTGGTCGCATCCGGTCCAACCTGATGAAACACAGAACGCACCACATCAGCCAGTCCCTTGCAATAATCCAGTACTAGATCATCAGTTATAGTTAATAACTTGTTGACAGGTACGTGTGCTTGTCTCATTGCTCGTCCCATGATCATCTCATGAGGACTGAGTCCAGTTTTCTTTTCAGGGATGCTTCTGATGGTCATCAGAACAAGAGGCAGTGCATCTGGCCATTTGAGTCCTGTAGCTTGACACATTTTTCCTAACCTGTTTTTAATTGTTCCATTAATCTGCTCCACTACCCCAGAAGCCTCTGGTCTGTAAGCACAATGTAGTTTTTGTTTAATACTTAATGCTTCACAAATCAATTGGATCAACTCATTTTGAAAATGTGTTCCTCTATCTGTCTCAACCGTGACTGGAAAACCATACCTTGGAATGAACTCTCGCAGCATAAGTTTTGCCACTGTTGTTCCATCATTCCTTCTTGTGGGGTATGCCTCCACCCAACGAGAGAACAAACAGACGACCACCAGGACATATCTTAGTCTGTTACTAGGGGGCATCTCGATAAAGTCCAACTGCATCCTAGTGAATGGACCTCCTTCTCGTCCTATTGTTCCTAGACTCACTACTGTTTTCCTTCCTGGGTTAAACTGTTGACAAATAAGACATCTTTGACAAAGACTTTCAGCAATGGCTCTGAATTTTGGGTTATACCAGGTTTGTCTAAAAAGTCTGATCATTGCATCTCTCCCAATATGAGCTTGTCCATGGTACATCCGTGCCATGTCTGCAATCATGCTATCAGGCATAACTGGTCTTTCATCTCTGTATACCCACACACCATTATTTTCTTGTCTTCTACATCCTGCTTTTATCCAGTAATCTTTTTCCTCATCTTTTGCAGTTTCTTGTAACTGCCTTACTTCATCCCATGTTTCGACAGTATTAGTAAAAAGCAAAGGACAAGAGACATGCTCCCTTTCTCTATTTTTGTTCATGGACACCATGTTCTCTGCACAATATTTAGCAATCTCATCAGCATAATTATTGCCAACGGCTATGTAATCGTCGTTTTTCTTATGCGCTTTGCACTTCACTACAGCGATTTGTTTAGGCAACTGTATCGCCTCAAGCAGCTTTTTAACAAAATCTCCATTTCTGATAGGTGTTCCTGCAGATGTCAAAAATCCTCTTTGTGACCAAATCTGACCAAAATCATGTACGATGCCGAAACCATATTGGCTATCGGTCACAATCGTGACTCGTACATTTCTTCCTAATTTACATGCTTGAATCAAAGCAATCAGTTCCGCAACTTGTGCAGACCTTATTCCTTTCAGACAAGACGCTTCCATCACAGTTGCCACTGTGCACACTGCGTAAGCTGCGCTTAAAACTCCTTCTTTTGTTCTCAAGCATGAGCCATCCACAAACATGACATAATCAGATTCCTTTAACGGTTCATCTTTTATGTCAGCTCTTGGTTTCGTGCAATATTCCAGCACGTTCAGACAATCATGATCTACTTCGTCCTGTTCAATTATATTTTCCTCATCTGGCAATGATGTTGAAGGATTTACATTCATGCATCTATCTATGGTCACATTTTCAGCACTCAAGATGACTTTTTCGTACTTAGTCAGCCGACTATGTGTCATGTACTGTGTTTTTGTTCTTGTCAAAAGAATTTCTACTGAGTGGGGAACATATACTCTCAGTGGATACCCCATCACTATACCTTCACTTTGTTCCAGACTTACACAAGTAGCAGCAACTGCTTTCAGACATCCAGGCAATGCTTTTGCTATAGGATCTAAAACAGCTGAAAAATAAGCAATCGGTCTTCTTGTCGTACCATGTTTTTGTACCAATACTGAAAACGCACATCCATCTCTTTCACTGCAGTACAACTCAAAATCCTTCTCATAATCAGGCATGCCTAATGCAGGTGCCTCACACAGTTTCTTTTTCAACTCTTTGAAAGATTTCATTTCTTCTTTGTTTAACTCAAAAGGGTCTTTTACATCTTTCTTGGTCAACTTTTGTAATGGTTTTGCAATCAAAGAGAAACCACTTATCCATTGTCGGCAATATCCAACCATTCCCAAAAACATTCTTACCTCTCTTTGAGTCATTGGTGCTCTCATTCCTTGAATCATTCTTACTCTTTCTGTTGCTATCTTTCGCACTCCTTTCTCAATTTTATGCCCTAAATACTGGACTTCTTTCTGACAAAACTGTAATTTTGAAGGGGACACTTTATGTCCTCTTTTCTCGAGATGGTTCAGTAAAGCAATTGTATCATTTACACATGCTTCTTTTGTTTTCGATGCCACCAATAGGTCATCGATATACTGCACCATCACTGACTTTTCTGGCATTTTCAAATCTTCCAGAGATTTCTTTAGAATCTGATTAAAGATTGAGGGGCTTTCTGTATACCCCTGAGGAATTCGGCACCATGCCAAAATACGCTCTCCAAACCGGAACGCAAATAATGGCTGGCTATCTGGATGCAAAGGAATAGAGAAAAATGCGTGACACAAATCTATCACAGTGTACCACTCAGCTTCATGTGGAATTTGATATAGAATTACTGCAGGGTTTGGCACTATTGGACAACAGGGCACAACTATTTTGTTGATCTTTCTCAAATCCTGTACTATTCTATATGTTCCATTTGGCTTTTTCAGTCCCATAATAGGTGAATTACATGGACTGCTCATTATTTCTTTTAGAATTCCCTGTTCAATCATTTTATTTATCACAGGAGTTATTCCTTCAATTATTTCTGGAGTTAATTTGTACTGTGGCGTATTCGGGTAAGTTGTCCCTTCTTTTACTGTCACTTTTACGGGATCAACTTCTTTCATTAATCCAATGTCTTCTCCTGTAAAATCCCACACACTTTCTTTTACTGCACTTTTTAGTTCTTCTGGAAGTTTTTCTGCATCAAATGCAGGAAACAAACCATTCGTTTCAGGTTCCTGATTCATCAAAGTTACTTTATACAAAACATCTTCATCTGAAGTCTGAAATCCAATTCCATCTGGCGTACAATAAATTGTGCAATTCATCTTGCACAAAAGGTCACGACCCAAAAGATTTACAGGACTACAATCGCACACTACAAATTTATGCATTTTGCTAAAAGAACCAATTTTTACTTCCACCAATTCAGTAAGTGGGGTTTTAATCTGCTGATTGGCTACTCCTACTACTTGGATATATTCACCTGAGAGAGGAAGGTTTGGAATTTCCACTGATCTGACAGTAGAACGGGTAGCTCCAGTATCGACAAGGAATGTTACATTTGCACCATTCACTTCTCCATCCACAAAGGGACCAGACTGATCTACCTCTAGAGTTGCGCCAAGCACGCACTCTTTCCCCTCTCCTGGGCACCGTCAGAATCTTTCATCCGGGTCATCCTCACTCTGACGCAACCAATACTGAGAAATATTAGCTGCTCGCGGCAGCTGTGTTACCTGCTCTCCTCCGTAGAATCCTGTTTCTGTACTGTATCTTTGTTGGTTAACAGTGTTGGGAAGTGGTGGTTGCGGCACCTGACTTTGTTGAACAACTACCTCATTCTGCACCTGTGGAGTTAATGATTGATGTTCCGGATTAGGTTTAGGTGGGAACTTACACTCATTTCTCCAATGCCCTAATTTTCCGCAATTATGACATGGCCATTTCTTCTTTGCCTCTTCTAGACTCACTTGACCCTTTCCTTTACCTATGTTAGGTCGCATTTTATTCTGTCCTGTTTCATTTCCATTATTATTGTCCAATTGAGCTTCTTGTTTTTCTGCCACCTTCACCTGTGCCCACATTGCCTTCTCTTTCAATTTACGCTGTTTACTCTCTATTTCATCACTACAATACTTAGCATACCTCAGCACCTCATCTACACTTCCATTCTGCCAGTTTATCATGTGTTGCTTAATCATATCACTTATTTCTTGTTTCAGGCCAAACACAAATCGGTATACAAAATGACTCATGTCTTTTTCACTCAACTCTTCATAACCACTATACTGCTTGAAAACTAATAACAATCGCTCATAATATGCATGTACAGACTCCTTACTTTCCTGTGTAGTTCTATCGATTTTTACCCAATCTGTCTCTTTAGGAGGAATCTTATTCTTCAAAAAGGTAATCACCTTATCGTACTTCTTCATCACATCAGGACCTGGAGCTCCTGTCTTAGGATCTCTTGGATATTCTGTAGTTGGCCAGTCAACTGTAATCTTACATTCTGACCACAAATCTGTTGGTACCACTATGTCAAACAATCCATCTAAATCTATCCACAACACTTTTGAGACTTTTACAAACCTCTCTACTTGTCGGTACCACTCAACTGGCTTCTCTCTTAACTTTGGAAAGTCATTGGTAAATGACAGTATGTCCTGCCTAGTCCAGGGAACATGCACGTAACTACCACCTGGAGTTTCTCTCATGGGGTATTCTTTGGCAACAGATTCTTTTTCAGTTATCATAAAAGCCAATGAACCTTTGTCTGTAGTTTTCTCATTCTTTTTTGTCCATCTAACCTTCCATCTGTCCACATCACCCCATTTTCTCAACAACACAATTAACTCCTTTATCTGTGTCAGCCTTCCTGCCGTGTTCAAATTTTCAATATCCTTTTCACAAAAGTCTACTCTGTATGGTTTCTGCAACGTTTTCACTTTCGCAAAGTCTATTCCAATCTCACTGGCTACTTCTTCTAGTTTGTCATGTAAATTCTTTGCCCTCCATGTAATACTTTTGCACAGAAACATTATTTCATCATCCTGGTAATTTTTTATCTTTTCGGTACCAATTGTTCCTAGAATTAATTCTTCCATATCGATTTTTAACCTAATTACATCTAATGGTTTTTCTTCTTGTTCTTTTATTTTAAATGCCTTCATCCACTCATTTAACTCATCAGGAGTCGGACCTATGGGTGTATTATTTAGTTCTATCCAATTACCACTCTTTTCAGGGGTTTCTGTTGCAGATTCTGTTACCATATGCATTTTCCTACCATTGCACTCATTCACCGTCAAATTTGTAGGTGGACTTGGTCTGTAAGTACTAGCCAAATTACTTGTACTTGCACTTCGTTCCATCCTTTCCTTTTCTCTCTGAAATTGTGAACTCATGGGAATTACCAAAGATCGTTCATCAATTTTCTGATTCTCAAAAATGGGTATTACTGGACCTATGGTTACAGGCACAGTAACTGCTTCCATATTTTTCGTTAATTCTCTAATCTTTTCAGTTAGTTCTTTTGTGGTCTTTGCTAATTCGCTTGCATTGTCGCTTTCTATTCCTTCATTTTGAGAAGTTCTCACTGGTTCTTGTGACCTATTTACTTCATTTCTCTTTTCTGGGCTTTTATTTCGCATAGTCTCTATTAGCGGCGCATTTGGTGTCACCACTGTAGAACTCTGCTGATACGGAGGTGGATTTCTATTTAAAATATCTTCCAGCAATTCGTCATCCGTTTCGCTCTCATGCATATATTTTTCCCTCTCCATATGTTTCTTTTTCTCAGTCCGCTTTTTCTTAGTCCCTTCCTCAACTGTAAAAGCTGGAAACAAACCTCCTGTCATGTTAGCACATCTCCATCGTTTTATTCTGTCCTCATGATTTACTCCCCACAATCTTCCAGGCATAAACTCATGATCTCTCATTCCTCTGAATCTCTCTCGTTCATACATCTCATCTTCCCATTCCGTCAAAGCCTCAAACTGTGTTGGTCTAGGTCTAGGTTCTAGATTTGTCATCTTTTCTCGCAAATTTCGCAAAACCGCTACACTAAATGAACCATTCTCAGGGAAAGCTAAAGCACCATCATTCTTCGTATACTTTGCCCAGTTTTCCAACCATATGCACGTATGATATCCATATTTCAGCATCATATGTGAAGCTGCTGATTTCGGCGGAGGAATTACTTGTCCCTCTCTAGTCACAACCTTTTTGTCTTTCTTAAAGAAATTCTTCAATTTCGTTGTCCATGACGTTCTCTCCCTTTCATACTCATAATACGGCATGTTTTCTATTTATTTTTCTCTTTACGCTAACGCTGTTCTGTGTACCGAACTTCAACCAATTACAGCGCGACTCACACTAACGTACCAATCAGAACAATTCCCTTCGTCCGCGAACCAACCAATCCTAGCGCGGCACTTTTCTACGTCACTCCTGCTCTGGGTTCACGTGACTGGCGCACTATCCAATCCTAGCGCGGCACTGTTCTACGTCACTTCTGCTCTTTTACCCCTCCTTTACAAAATTTATCGGCAATTTTTCTTTTCGCTGTTTCTTCGTTAGTTACAACAATTAAAACAATTCCATAGTCTGATTCGCTAAACAAAGTGACAGCTTTGTCCTTTTACACAAGAATCCTGTATTTCCAGTAGGCAGCGCTTACCTCTACCCTACCACAGAATTATTTACTCTCGTCGATAAAGTAGCACTTCCCTCTACCTTACCCTTCTTTCAAACAAACAATTTACTCGTTTCTCTGGGGATAAGACACATGTGGAGACTAGGCTCCTGAGAATTAAGGCCAAAGTTTCACAAGTAAACGTGATTTGCTATTTCAATTACACACTTTTCGTACAGAAAATCCCTAACATAACACAACCTGCGTTATTACCAAAATGAATTCAGACCATGTACCAAATTCCATGTGACTTCTCTTGCCACACGTGTTCCACTTCCTACATCCCAGAAGCGTGAAAACTCACATATAACATAACGCGACTCAACATATAATGTTAGTCATAAAATAATCAATAATCAATAAACAATAATCACTAAACTAATCTATAGAAAACCATAACTCTGCTACCAAGAAATCTGATGCAGCGCGTACAATAAAAACTATTCTCCTCCTAGGTCACTTATAGGTCATCCAGGGGCAAACTATATTTTCTCACATCCACATGACGATGGGGCCCATAAACATCGCCTAACACACACGCACACACCTGGATTTCCTTTACACCTTTTCGAAAATCTGTATTCCTAGGAGAAGCATGAGAACTAAATGGAAAACACCATTTATGTACCGCTGGAAGGAGCTGGGATATCTTATTACCTTAACTTGTCGCCTTCTTTTAGTTATTTCTTAAGATATTCCTGCTCATTGTTTTGTCGATGAATCATTCATGTAAGAAATTAGTTCATAGTGATTAAGACCAGCTGAATCACAATAACCAATTACTGATGTCACAATTACTTAGGAAAATAACCACTGAGTCATTTTGGTTTAAAGAATCTTAAATGTTATATAATTTTAAAGCATGAGAAAGAATTTAAGCTTTATTCAATCAAATCATTCATTATTAATTCAAATTTTATTAAGCATAATCAATTTATTGCGGAAAGGAAATCTTTTGTCATGAAGCAAAACCCTAATTACCTGCCTACCTTCCTAATTTAGCCTAATGATTTCTAACCTAAGTTTAAGAATTAGAAATAACCTGATTCTCATACTCAACTGGAAAATTAAGACAGCAACAGCAACTTCAGCTCGTCAGCATCAGCTACCTGCAACCCGTCTCATCTAACAGTCTTTCAGCATCTCCCGCTCAGTAAGGGATCGATCAGGACCACCCAGCACTGGAAGCCACCAACACGACTCTCTGCGACTCTGGATAACTGCAACTGCGACTGACATGAACCCCTCCCACTAAGAGTAGGCCCTCTTATACCCTAATTCTAACTTTGCTAACTAATTGTTGCAACATTAATATCACGCTTTTCTTTCATTGGTCCATGCATGTCATCATATTCATTCTTTTAATCAAGTTCTCTTGGATTCAATGGTCCTTGGATCATTTCCTTTCCCATACGCTCAAGACCTGTTTCCATCCGCTTCGATCAGTTCATTTGTAACTTCTTTTGATACATTCGAGAACTCCGCAGTCATTGTCCTTTCTCTTAAACTGGTTTCCCACGGGACTCCTGCTGATCACCAAGGCACGCTATCAGTTCAATTAGGTCACATCAGCCTTGACCATTTCTTGCATCCTAGCCTCTCTGCAACACCACGAGGTTTAGTTTTCTCTGCTTTCGTCCCGTGTCATGTGTCCCCTTGCGCCTGCGCACATCTTCCCACTGGCGGCCATTTTATATCGCCACTCGGTTATATTTTAGAAGCACTAATTTGAGGCAAACAAAACATAATTAAAATAGAGAAAAATAGCCTTTTTGTTTCCCTCCCGTCATCTACGTACCCCAATTAGTTATTACCTAGCAGAAAGCAACATTTAAGCTGTTCCTTACTTACCATCACTATTGTTTTTGCAACGACACGTTTTATTTCTATGAAGCACAAAAACATGCATTTATTTTTATTAGTACGCATTTATTTTTACGTTATAATTAGACACACGGACATCCATTAATAGATTATTTAGCACACACATTGGCGTGTTACCTTCCCCACACATACAGTGTTGATTAATACATTTAAACGAACATTTTATTATTTATTAATAAAATTTGTTAGGGGTTAAAAAAAATTATTTTCCCTGCTCCATCAGCATCAACCCTGGTTGTTCAGCAGTCCTTAAAGAACTGTATGGAGCACTCCCTTCCCTAATCTTAAAGGACTTGGAACTAGAACAAAGTGGGTGGTTTGGGTCCAACTTTTATACACAAATTATAGATGTCTCAAACTATAGACCTGTTTGGGGTGGCATTTATTTGAAGTGTTCTCCTCGGACTGCTTTCCAGGCATGGCCTTTGTGTTCATGAAGCGTCTCACAGCAGGTAGCACTGGGCCTGTCTCAATCTGGAGTACACACAACAGAAGCGCACATAGGAATGAGGTTTCTGTACCTGGCTGTCAGCCCGACTGAAAGCGTATCCGGGAACAGACAAAAGGGCACACCTCACCTAACAACTTCCTCGCCTCTCACAGGTGACTCCAGTTCTACTGCTCACCCGTACCATCCACCAAATTGCATTGATTAGGAAAACATGTAAGGCCAAACGTTCTCAAATCCCACACCATGGCAAAGCATATTTTTTCAGAGGTCACCCAGTTCTGCCTTCCTGAGAGAGAGTGTTAAATGCCACCAGATGCTCTCTAGCCTTCTCAGGTTGATCCAGCACTGCTCCAAAGCCTGAATCTGAGATGTTAGTCTGTACAAGGCACAGTCAAAGGCTGATTGTTGTCCGGTGGCTTCAGTGCAGGCGCATGGCATAGTGCTTTCTTCAGTTTTCTGACTTTCCCCCAGTCAGATCACATTTTTGGACTGTTTCTTGGCAACAAGAAGATTGGACATTTCTTCTTTTTGATTTCATATAGATGCTAGTGTTGGTCTTTGTGATGGAGTGGTCACCCAAAGAATAATATAGTTCCTGGGAGCAGTTGCACTTTTATGTCAATGCATTAGGGTTCTGTAGTTCATAATACATTTAATGTAATCCATAAGGGGAACAAGTGTTTTCTGAGACAAGTTATGAGTAAATCAGTGTTTTTGGCCCCTTTTTAGGTCTTGCCTAGCAGCGCGCATGCGTTGCTCTGCGAGACTTATTGTAAGGGGGCTTCAAAAAGCTCACCACACACTCGTGCGTGTGTGGCCTATTGCTTGCGGTTACCCGCACGGGCGCCATATGTTTTGAATTATCGTGCCCAGACACGGGCGCGATAATTCAAAACATATGGCCTGGTGCTCGCTCTCGCGCGCACAGGCTTGTTTTAATTAGCAGCGGGGAGCGCGCAGTCTGCCGTCTGTTCCGGATCAGGTTTCAGCTTTCACTTTCGCGTCTTGCGCGCGCACCACTCGTTTATTACAGTACTTGCTTATTTGTATTTTTTTTTTGCCATCAACCGATCCACTAGCATTCTCTTGCTCGCCTGCAAACATACAAGGTTTAGTTTCTGCCTAGAATACATCAGATACATTTCTTTATTTTGCAGCAACGGGCTCGAGTTTGTGCACGTGGTGGAAACCCTGTGCTTGACAACACTGGCTTTTTAAAATGTCACCTTGGCATCGCACTCCTATTTCTGCGGTCCATAAAAGGCAGAAAAACAGGAGGGAAGCCGGCTTCCTTTTATAGCGGTGCTGCTCTGTCCGGGACTTTTTAATGAGCCGTGGTCTGCCTTTTACCAGAAGCATGTTTTCAAATCGAACCCTGAGGGAAGAGGTTCGGGGGCTAATAGGTGCTACACTGGCAATTAAGACGCTTTTATCCGGTGGGTTTGTTCACAGACAAGCACACGAGTACCTCTTCTAATGTGTCGCTGTGACTGCGGTGCTAAAGTCCTCACGAGGATGGGGGCCGCTTCATATTCTTCGCCGCTGAAAGCTCAGCTGTCGATAACCGTGACCCCTCCAGTCTGAAACTAATGGACAAAAAGGGAAATTGTTCTGAATGTCCTCTGCTATAATTTTTTGAATTTTCTCTTTAAATACAAAATTGCACGAGCCGAGCGGCAAAGGTAGGAAAATTTGAGAGAATTAAAGATGCGTTATGTGGGCTTTGTGGAGACTCTTTCCCCGGACGCGCTCGCACGTGTCATTGTTGCTGCTTCTCATGAAAATATCCATGTGGGGTATATATCCGCCGAAATAGCAAATCCCAGTGAAGTAGCTTGGGGGGACTACCTCCCCAGCCGCTGAAGACAAGGACGTTTTTGGCCAGCTAAGGACTGGATATCGACAGCGTTCGAGGGCTACTTTACAAGTTATCTAAGGAAGAGTCGTGGTTGTCAGAAGCATAGATAAATGTCTCTCTGAAGCGTGTTTTGTCTGTGAGCTCACAAGGGAGGCTGAGGGTCTCTAAGGGCCTTCGGGGGTGAGTGGATGTGGCAAATGGCTGTGACTGAAGGCAGGCTGAGGCAGTGCTTAATTAGTAAAAAAACAAGCATTGGCATAGCCAATAGGTCTCGCTTTTGGGACCTTATAAGTATTTAGTTATGCAGCACAATATCCTTGGTGCAACAACATCAACTGTTGCATGGCTAAAAACTTATAAGGTCCCAAAGGCGAGACCTATTGGCTATGCCAATGCTTGTTGATATTGGTTTTATCGGCTTTGGAATGACATTGTAGTATAACTTTGCCATGACTGATTCTCGGGATCCTTCCATTATATTTTAGTAATGTTTCTTCTGGAATCTGACAGCCAAGTTTCCTGAGGAGTTTTCATGGATGTGTGTAATTCATTGTAATGACGTTCTCAAAGACAGTTCTCAAACTGAGGTACTGCTGGGCTGGTGATTAAGTGCTTGGTTGAGATCTGAAACAATCTAGCCTACGGCCATAGCTCCCTTGAAGGACCTGATATCAGAAGTTTTATGCAGTGCACAGCAGTGGATGCGTATTAGAGGCAAATAGGAGAATGTAAAAGGTACCGTTGTGGGTTCAGTTGGAGGAGAGGAAGTTATAGGGGATTGAAGAGACGATCGTGAAAGGGAAGGAAGGTGTAGTCTGTGAAGTATTGAGCTCGGAGGGAAGAGAGGAATGTCAATGTATTGTACATGTATGGTCTTAGGCATGCTTAAGAGATTTTACAGAATTTGGAGGAGGGAGATTGAAAGAAACTAGGTTACTGTTTGAGGGGGTAAGACCCTACTCGAGCAGCAACCACAATCCTTGTAAGGGTGAAGTCCCAAGCAAACCCCACATTAACCTGTGCTCAACTCTGGGCCTGTAAATGAAATTATGTTGGTGGGCCCCGCAGAGCGGACTTAGGTAGCCATTTAAACATATCTTAAGCCTGCCATTGTAGCCTGTGTGTGCAGTTTTAAACTTGCATTTCGACCTGGCAAAATAAACCTTTTGCCAGGCCTAAACCTTCCTTTTTAAAAAAAAAAAAATTAACAAATTTTATTCGAATTTTCACTGGTACATTCTGGCCCTGAGGCCCAATTACATACGCATTACAACAGCATAGCCAGTACAAGAGAAGAAATTGAACTCTAACAACTTACTTTGGCACAGGTAATACACCCCACTCCTGCCCATGTAAAGCCAATCAAATGTCCAGTGGAATCATAACAGTTGACCTTGGAAGACACAAAACACACATGCATGAGTATTTTATACTATGGAGGATCCCGGGGGAGGGATCTGGGGCAGATCAATACCTCTGTATATGGCCTAACGTGACCAAATCTTGTGATGCTTCTGTGGGCAACCATGCACCTTGTACACTGCCACTTCCATCCCCATGCATCTATCAGAGTCCCCTTCCAATGTTGAGCAATGTCTCGCTTAGCTGGCGTTTCTCCGAGAAAAAGGTGTTGCTTATATCGGTTACCACCGATTTCCCTCCATGCTGTGTAATAAAAATAGTTTGGATTCTAGGGCTAGTTGCCACGATAAGACTTGTTCTAGGCAGGACGCCACCGCTCGGCAGAAGTGCCCTGCAGCTCCACACCGTGTGCAGGAAAGTTGCCTCTTCGTCCCCACAGCAGAGATAGTTGGGGGACAGGATCACCCATTCGCCACAGCCGGGACCTAGTGTAGTACAACCTGTGTAGATACTTAAATTGAATGAGGCTATACTGGGTTGCAATAGCAGCTCCACGAGGGCTTGCCAGAGCTTCGGTCCAATCGTCGGCGGTGAGACCTGGGATATCTCCCTCCCAAGTCGCCCTCAATGTATCTAATGTGGTGTGGTTGAGTAATTAGCGTTTGGTAAACCTGTCGAATCTTATGTAAGCCTATGCCTCCCATCAGTAAATGTCCCTCCAGTGGGTGGAAATCTGGCAGGTCCATCAGGGAATGTATGTACGGTATCAGTGCATGCCTGAGTTGGAGATATCTGTAGAATTGACTACGGTGCAGCTGGAATTCTGTTTGTAATTGTTGGAAGGACTTGAGTATAGTCCCGCGCATTACATCACCCAGTGTTGAGATCCCAATATTGTCCCAAGCCCTGAACCCGGGTAGTTTGGCAACCTGGTGTAGGTAAGTGCCGTACCAGAGTAAAGTTGTCTGCATCAGTCGCCCTCGCCAGCCCATCCTTCTAACTGAATCCCGCCATAGCCGTATGACCACATTACACGCTGGTGGCAGGTGGTCCAGATTTGACCGGGAGTATAGGAGGTCGAACAATGTTTGAGGGAGTATTTTTCGTCTTTCGACCGTGAAAGCCGGATCTGTCTGCGCACTATACCACCACTCGTTAATATTGAGAAGGTGAGAGGCTGTGTAGTAGGCAGAAATGTCAGCCACGGCGATCCCTCCGCAATAAGTAGTGTGCATGTCCGTAGAGCCACCCGAACCGCGCCTCCTCACAAGGGGTCTGTGAAAAAGAACAGGATGTTGTCCGCGTACAATGCAATTCTATCTGATGTTTCTGCAGACCAGTCGTATCCCCGCTCCAGGGGATCTCTCCTTACCCATGTCGCCAGGGGCTCGATTGCTAAAGCGAAAAGTAAGGGGGTGAGTGGACTCCCATGACTCGTGCCCCGGTGGATGGGGAATCGTTCAGAGTGCGTCCCTGACACCTGCACTTAGGCCGAAAGACCCATGTAAAGCAGGCGGACATATGAAAAGAAACGTGGTCCGAAGTTGAGTGGTTGCAAGAGGAGAAATAAATACTCCCAGCTAAGGGAGTCGACGGCCTTATCAATGTCAGCAAGTAGGAGGGCCGTAGGGTGGCCAAGATCTGGGGCTTTAGCAATGGCGTTATGCACCCGAATGATGTCGTGTGGATCTATGCGGCATGAAGCCCGCTTGGTCCAGGTGGACAAGCTCATGGATGTACGTGCGTAGACGATCTGCCAGTACCTTACCCAAGAGTTTAGGCTCAAAGTTTAAGAGCGAAATAGGGCGATATGAGGAGGGCTCCTCCGGCGGACAACCTGGCTTGTGGAACACCACTATCTCCGCATGTCGCCAATCTGGGGGGAAGGATGCGCTGCTCAAGCGCTTCATGGAGTGCTGCAAGGAGATGTGGGCCCAGAAGGGACATATGAGATCGTAGAAATTCGCTTGGGAACCCATTGGGGCCCGGAGCTTTGCCCGGTCTTAGGCTCAACAGTGCTTGGTTAATTCTTCAACTGTAATCGGTTCATCCAATTGTTCACGAACGTGGTCTGGTAACAATTTCGTGGGTATGTCTCGGAGGAATTCCTCGATTTGATCTTGAGTAACGTCGTCCTGCTTCATGTATAGTGTGGAGTAATAGGATGTGAACACTTGAGGAACCGCGGGTGGTGCAGTACACATAGTCCCCTCTGAATTACATAGCACCAGTACTGGGGTGGGCGACAACGTCGCCTGACGGAGACAGTGCAGCATTTTACTGGATTTGTCCCCCCACTGATATATATTCTGGATTGGGCCACATGCCAGGTGTGCTGAGCATCATTTGTAAGCAGTTGCTGTAGCTGCTTTTGCGCAAAGAGGAGATCGATAGTGGCATTGGGTCGGGTGCCGTCTTTGACTTCGGTCTCTAGTGCGCTTTGGCGTGTCTCAAGCTCCACTATCTGTGCCTGATGGCGACGCTTCTCCCCGGCGTGGTGACTGATATCCACTCCACGTATTGTAGGCTTAAGTGCCTCCCAAAGTACTGAACAAGAGGAGGCAGTGTCTACGTTGGAGTCTAAGTAGTCGACAATGGTTTGCCAAATGATGGCGTGATAGGCCAGGTCATTCAAGTGCCAAGGCGACATACGCCATCGGAAAGGGGATGAGCAAGACCCTATATGTAGCCTCAGTATTACCGGGGAGTGATCTGAGAGCACCCTAGGAAGGATGGAAACTTCGGTAACTCTGTGCATGTATGGCCTTGGAAGGAAGTAATAGTCAGTTCTAGAGAGGGAGCCATGTACCGCCGAGAGGTATGTGAAGCCAGACTCGCCTGGGTGATAGGCGCGTCATGCATCAGACCACCCCAAGGTAGAGACCAGGCCTTGTAGTCTAGTTTCCCCTGCATTCCGCCTCTGGCCCTTCGCCCGCCAGCGGTCGGAAGGAGCCATGGTATCGTTCCAGTCTCCAACGATCACTGTTAGGTTGTCCGGTAGCTCCCCCCAGAGGTGTATAATTTTGTCTACCAGAGTTTGCCCCAACGGAAGTGGAGCATAAAGACTGCCAAGTGTAAGGGATTCCCCCATGATGAAGGTGTACCTCCCACCGGGTCAGACAAGGTTCTGGAGACGCTCTACGGGACCCTGCAGTGCACTAGGATTGCTGTACCTCGCGACCCCCGGACAAACCCCGAATGAAAAACCTGGGTGAACCCATATCGGGCCAGGCAGAGTGCCTTGGTTCCCAGCAAATGGGCTTCATGCATAAGAAGTATGTCTGCTTCTAGCCTTTTAGCTTGTTTCAGAACTGCTCCCTGCTTGATTTTGTCCAGTACCCCGCGGACATTCCACGTCATGATCTTGAGCCCACCGGGCCCTATATTTAGCAGTATGGGTAGCCATATATTCCTCTAAGGGGATCCCATACGCGAAGGGTGTGTGTATGGTGTAATCATGCCTGTGCCACAGCTGAAATAAACATTTCAAAACTAAAAACAACTCTCCCTCCCCCCCACCCAAATACCTCCAACACGGTCGGGGTGAACCCCAGGCCACAACGGGTGACCCGGAGGGACTCCCGCCAATGGTTCCCCAACAACCCTATCACATCAACCATACTGTCTCAGGGTGTGTAGGTAGCGCTTGTTTGCGTCCACCGAGCCATGTAATGTTCCTTGGGCGAGCCCATCTATCCAGGTCTACGCGAGGGCTGCCTGGGGGCGCACCTCTGGGGATATATGTGTGATATTCAGGAGTCATCACCCTGCGCCCGAGAACGCCAACTGGATCTCAACCTGTTGTCGTGTAGTTCCTATATAACCTATACAGGATCTGCGCTTTTTGGATAACATAAACTGTGGGACTGGTGGCAGACTGATTCCTTGCAACCCCACTGGATACGTTAGCCTATCTGTATTAGCTAGCTCACAGTGCCACTATAATCTCCTCTTACCAAGGAGAGAATAGATTATGGCAACCTCAGAACATGACAGCCCTGATCCTTCAGAATCGTGGAAACATTATATTACCTTTCGCTCAGTCACTCGTGCTTACTTATTTCGTCTCAGCGAGATACACAGAATAAACAGTCCGGGCGTTTTCAATAAGTATTTATTGAACAGTTGTTATTCTGGTGTAGAATAGATGAGCTGCAACAACCATTAGACAGTAGCAGAGATATATGATTAGCAGTACTATGAAAGTAAAGGGATGGTATAGTTCTACCATCTTGGAGAAATCATGAATATATACAAGACAAGTACATAAAACACATGATAAAAAAGTGCATACTCCTACGATGTCTCCCTAACTAGATGTACCTAGCATCTGTGTAGGTGATATGCCAAGAATCCCTCTAGGATCTAGTCAACCCCATTACCTGAGAATGAGAGAATATGGGACCCTGTCCTGGTCTCGAGTTGGACACCCCGCGAGGGATGTTAGACCACTGCTAGCTGGAGCGTCTGCATGCAGGAACCTCAGCGTCTCTGGTCAGTGTGTCAGCTGGGAAGTCTCGGTCTCCTCTCTCTTCCTAAGCAAGATGTGCTGTATATATATATACCCATAGGTCTCCCCAGGGGTCCTACCTTGCTGTGTTACTGTGTCGGCCTAAAGGATGACGTTGGGCCTGAACTTTATACAGAGATATTATACAGGAGATGGTAATCCTACTGTTAGTCCTGCTGTGCTTCCAAGGAGCCTCGTGCATAATGTATGAGAATCGAACCAGGGAAAAACCTGCATTCTGAATGCAGTGTCATATCTAGGTAAAAGGTCAGTACCCAAGAATCGTTGTGTGTAATGTAGGGAAGAATATAGGTGAAAGGTTACAATGTTACCTGCGCCTATATAGGGTACCTATATGGAATATAACACCCACTCCTCTTCCGACTGGACGACATATGTAACTTATTACCGTACTACTAGGCTAACGCATATTGGTATAGATTTATAAAAACATTGATTATGCTAAAAAAAATTAAAAACCTCTAAAATTTCTAAAAACTTTAAAAAATGTTTAAAAATGATGCAAGCCATTGCTCTAAAGTGTCCATAATTATAGTCTGAAGCACTATAAGCAGTAAAAAGCCATGTATGCCCAAAAAATGAAAGGAATGTCAATTTTTCTTTTTGAGTTCCAAATTTGAGCTTATTTAAAAAAGGGCGAATTTCTTCCCAGCACACGACGAGCCAAATGAGTCAAATGTTTGTGTCCTGGCTGGTAGACGCAACATTTCCGTTGCTTGCTTCCGCCGTAGACTGTCCCCGTAACACCTCGCAGAGTATGTCAATTGAGCACAGATGATGTTCCACGCTGTCTGCAGCCTGTGCTGGGGCAGCCTGTGCGCCATCCAAAGCCTGGGTGTCAGTAGAGGAGCCGGTGTCCATACCAACAGGTGCAGTTACTACCTGTGGTGGCTCAAGGAATGCCGCCATCAACATTGGAATAAGCTGAGGACACTGCAGAACATGGGCCGATATCGGGTCCAGTAACGCATTCACGTCCGGTTGCGCACATGATGGGAGTGTCCAACACAGGTCTAACACGAATTCTTCTCCGCAAAACAGGCATCGGAGGACAGGTAAGATGCAGTCCATCCAGACTGGTCGAAATGACAAGAACCAATATGCACTTAGTTCTCTTAGGCGAGGCGTGCCCAGATGTGGTACCATACGGTCACGGTATTTACGCTCCAGGAGTGCTTTTTCCATCTCCTTGGTGACTGGGACGTACATTGCGTAGCAAATATAAAACAATCAGGATACCTGCTGCTAGAAACAGGATAAGCGGAAGTCCTCCAAAGATGCTTCCAAATACGGAGTGTATGAAGTTTGGGATAACTCCAAGTACCATCTGAAAGGTGCTCAGAAGTCCAGAACCTATGGTCTTAAATAGGTGGACAATGCCGGTCTTATCAGACATGTTAAAGATACGATTTACCATTTCTGCGAAATGGAAAGGGCAGTTTGTATGAATGAGCACCTGTATCTCTGCCGAAGACCTTGCGATCTGGAGATCAAAAGTCTCTCGAGTGGAGGTTAAGGGCACAGACTTCTGTAGAAGCATTGCTTTCATTCTGCTTAGAGTATCAAACCGTATTAAAGAAACATTCAGTGAAGGCCATAACGGCGCCTCCCTGACTGTATGTGTCGGTGGAAACAATACTTGCATACAACAAGTAACCGTGGAGCTCACGGTTACCAGATATGCGATGCCTGGGAGCATTCCGCAGCAGCCTTGACTGTTCAGCAACAAGTAACTCCCATTTGAAAGTAGCCTGAATGCTGGAGTAATCACTGCAGCTGGGGCACCCCTCAAATGGCAGGATAGGTTCTCTACAGAACCATTACAAGCCCCAGGCAGCATTATATCCTGGCATATGAGTGATCCACTTAGTGTTCTCACAGTTTGTACTGCTCAGAAACACTTCTCGATCCCCACTCCGGCATCGAAATCTGTATGGTAAAACCCATGATTCCTTAATGTATTTCTTACCCATTTCGTCATATCTGCCTACTTGCTTTTGTTCAAGGCAATACTGAAACTGAAAAGTAGTGACCGGTACAGTTATGTGGCCATGGATTAGCCATTCTGTGGACGGTGATTCTCCCACTGTGAATGCTAATCTATCCAGTTTTTCGATACGCAGCATTGTATATTTTTCTCCCCTTTGTGCCATTTCTATCTGTTTATCTGTTAGATTGAATTCAGAAAACAGAGACGTACTGTTGATAGAACGCCAAGGCACGTAGCCTGCACGCAAAGATTTTAGCGTCCAGCTTAATAACATAATAGAACGTAATTGAGATTGCCTGTGTTGTAATATGGCCAAATCTTGTTCTAGTATGTCTATCGCAGAAGATGCAATGTTGCCTAAGGAATATATCCTGGAGGTCAATGTAGTTAACCCATTGTCTACCACTGCTAGAGATTTCTCTAGATTTATACGGTCTATTTCACTAAACCTCTCTGCGGCCTCTTGTGATATTTTCCATATTTCATTGTAGACAGCATAATAGAAACGTTTCTGACGTGGTTGCCTGGGACCCAATCAAAAATCCCTAAGATCCACATCCTGTGATAGTAAGGATAAGTGTTGTTTCACCTTTGTGAGTGTTGAGGTTTTTAGCCATTCAAGGCACAACTTCCCAACACTGTAGGATGTCACTACCCCTGGATGTTGTGTCTGTACATAACGTGGATCTGGCCTATGGATACTAAACCCTTCGGTTTTACCCATGAATCTTGCCTGACAACCATTAGTGTCTGTGGGCCAAATCAACCATTTTTTCCAATCGGGGTCTGATCTGTTGTATTGTATGATGTCATCTACTGTAATCTCTTTCTGTGATGTTATGTTACCCTCGGTGTGTGATGGAGTCGGCAGCCCAGGTGTGTTCAAGTCTTTGTTCTTGGCTAGTCCAAGACAAGACGTCTGTTGCACTGTCTCGTTCAAAAACATGATTTGCTGAGAAATGAGGCATGCTCTAAACAAAGCTTCTGTTCCCTGAACTTGCCATTCGCTAGTACCCCAGACTGATTTTAAGTCTATGGTGTTTTGCCATAAGTCGAAACCTTGTTCAGACAACTGGGCAATAAAGGAAGCAGAGTAAAGCTGTTTGGTGTTTGTCAACATATTTTTCTGTGCTGATGTTGGCTGGGTCAGGCATATTAAACCCTGAAAAATATGGAAACTTTTGTGTAAATGTTTTTGAACTGCCTTTCGGACAATATTCCCACTGGTGGTTTGTGAACACAGGTCTAGGATTTGCAGATTTATGCAGAAAGTGATGACCATAGTGTTGATAACAATACATACTTTCGAAATCTGATGTGCTTTCCAACGTTTCACTATTAGAAAATGCAGCAGATTTTTCCAAATCAGACAACATGTTATTAACAGTTTCAAAATCCCAATCATCGGAAAATGTACTTGAGGTAATGATATCACTCAACAATATTTTAAATAAATGAGGATTTCTTAAAATTTCGGTCGGACCAAATATATCAAAATCAACCTTGTCCCAAACTATACCATCATGTATAGGATCCGCTATAATGTTCACTGATGACGTCTCTTTGTTCTCGATGAGATGATAGGTGTGGTTTTAAAAGTAAGTTCACCTTTTGGGCTGCAGAGCTTTGTCGAAGGTATCTTTCATTAACAAGCATACTAAAAACTATTACCAAGCCTACCCAGAAAAGAAAGAAAAGTATCCCGGTGATAACCCATAGTTCTACCCAAGGTGACACCAGGTAAGTCTTTTTAAGAAAGTTCAGAAAGTCTTTTACTTGCTGCTTGCGTGATTTTTTGGCTGGCGTTGTTTCCGGTTTGCTTGGATCCAAAGGAAACGTATCAAAGTTTATGAAGTAGCCAGAAGCAGTTCGATCAATTGTTGGTATTGCATCAGGATTTGTAGAAATCGTAGTTTGTTCCTGTCTAGGCATGTTGACGTAGACATCTGTATTTGGTCGAATAGCGAGTTGTCTTTCATTTTGAGTTCGATTTTGAAATTGAACTTCAGGTTCAAGAGGAACGAGTTCCATAGCATTGTTGCATAGTCCTTCATTCCGTGCATGGGACTCTTCGAACGTGATGAGTCTTTCCGTTTGAACTTCTTGGATTGTAGCGAGAGGAGGGCGTCTGCTACTTTGGAGTCCACGTGGCCTACTACTCCGTATCGGCCACATAGTGTTGTTTGATTAGGTCTATTGAGACAAATCTTTTCTCCTTTTTTCTGGCAAGAGGCAGTAGAAGTACAGTTCTTGTTCCTTCAATTGCTAGGTCCGGTACAGGCTTTCTGTATGATGGCCCAAATTCTTTCTTTTCCGCTATCTTCTCTCTGGCCAGATCCCCGACTTTTGGGATCCAGACAGGCCTTGCCGTGACTGATTTGACTTCCCCAGTGGCGGTCTGCTTCAGGTGGACATTACTTTGTTGTGTCCTGGTTTCATTTAGATCCTGTAAAACAGCCAAACTATCATGGATGTCAAAAGGTTTTTCATCCGCCACTGTGCCTTCACAATCAAGATCAGGTACCCACATTCTTGTCCCAAATAGGACCTCATATGGAGTGAAACCCCCTAGAGAACTTCTTGGCATGTTGTTCAAAGCTCGCTGGACTCCATACAGATGTTTTATCCAACTTTCACCCGTGCCTAATACTCTAGCTGTTAAAGATTGCTTTAAGTCCCGGTTTTTTCTCTCCACAACCGAATTTCCCTCGGGATGGTACGGAGATGAGTACCGCAATGCTACACCCAATCCTCGCATGGCCTCCTTGTAAGCCCAAGAGCTAAACGCAGGGCCCTGGTCAGAATGTAATGTGCCAATTGCGTATGTCCCTATAAAGACTCGCAAATCTTTGATAACAGTTCGAGCGTCAGCCAAGCGTTTGGGCCACACCCATAGGAATCTTGAGCAGGAATCCACTGCAACCATGATATACCTGTAAGCCCCATCTCTTTGTAAGGGGCCGCAGTGGTTCAAATAAACACATGCTAGTGGTTTGTCAGATATTAACAGCGGTGTCTGCGCTGGACGTGTTACGGTGGAACCTTTCATCTGCTGGCAGATGTCACATTTCAAGACAGTCTTTAGTCTGCTTTGGTAATCCAGGCCACCAGTAGCGTTGTTTCAACAAAGAAACAGTCGCCGTAACTCCTGCATGTGCAGAACCTATCCCTTCGTGTGCTGCTAGAATTAAACCTAACCTACGATCCATGTTTGGAATTACTCTATCCCCCACTCCAGGAATCTGAGCAAATGGAATGTTATTGGCATCTAACTTGTAGGAGTACTTGAGTGGAATCCTTTTTGGTACTGCTCCACTGTTTTTGCGACAAGCATTGATAGCTACCATAATCTCACCGTCTATTCTCGTTTTAGAACGAGTGATTGCAGCTGCGGAAGCCGTGCGTACAGACCCCTTTGCGGCTTCATCAGCCAATTAATTCCCTTCAACGTGAACGCCATCACGCTGATGACTCAGTGTATGTATCACGCGAGCCCTTGGTAGTTCGGTTTTCAACTCCACTACCTGTTCCCATAGCATTTTATGCTTAATTGTGCCACCTTTTGCATCTTTGAACCCATTTTGAACCTAGTGCTGCAAATATTCATTATATGACTGCACACAGTAAAAGGAATCGCACACAATTAGTGTGGGTGATCCAGCGCGATATTAGCAAACAGCATTCATACACCAGATACTCACTTGGGCCCATACATTCATACTACGCTAATACTTACGCTGGGTTTAATCAGTTGTTACTCTCTATCAAAATCCCTGCTACCAATTACCTTCTGATTGAAGAGTAATGACTTACCAATGAATCCTTTGCTAATTGGGAAATTTAAAATGAGTGACTTTCATTATAGTACATAATCCTGAAATAACCACTGAGTCAGGAAGTTTTAAAATGTTTATCTAAAGATTTAGCAGAGTAAAATACAGAGCCACATGGTACTTAATCGCAATACCCAAGATTAAGCATAGAAATGATTATTGCTAATCAATGACGGTGTTTAAAGAAAAGGAGAGGATAGAGATAGCAGCGCAACTAGAGGTTGCATTATATTTACCTAAGTGCGAGAACCAAACCCCTTAGCCAAGGAGTTGAAAGAATAGGACCCAGGAAGGATGAAGAACAAAGACTTCCTCCAAGATCAGGACAGGACCGGTGACCTCTCTACAACGACGCCTGCGTCGTTCCCCTCTCTGATACTCGACTTCTCCTCGATTCTCCCGTGTCTTCCTTCTAATAGACTCTGCCGCCCCTTCCTCAGGACCTCTCTGGACAGCAATTCGGTCTGCAATCGATCAGCTTGGCAGTCTGGAGCTAAGAGCGCTCTGGCAGCATGGACGCCTGTTCTTCGTGAACGCATGCTCTAACTAATTAACTAATGCTATATTCTATTATACCCTTCTGCGCCCATGTACCTCCCCTAATGTTACTAAAATATGGGGCCACTACTTCTGATTGGACAGGGACAGGGGGTGTATTCTCGCACCATATCGATTTGGCCTAAATTGTAAAGCCTATTGTCTTTAAATTCCCACCCCTTCAAATTAATACATTCGCTTTATTTCCCACCCGTCTCATGACAAATGTAAACCAATTTTCATAGACAATGTATCAATGTACAACAGGAAAGGCAAGAGTACAGCATTTTCGGCCATCGGTTCGCGGCCTTGGATGACGTCCAGATTGCCTTCATTTGGCAGACACACAGGACACATGCGCAGAACCATTTGCCTCTCGAATTTCAGTTCACCAACCCAGGCCCAAGTTTACGAACTAATAAAAGTGCAAGAAGAAAATATTAAAATCACAAAATAAAATGTTTCACTGTATGCCCACTTTTTCTATTCTATTCCCATTTAATTATATATTGTAACCCGCGTTAGGAAACGACAATTTAGTAATGACATGAGAGCAAGCTGAAGCATGTGAAAACATCAAACAGCCATTTTAATACACACTGCGCAGAAGCAGAAGTTTCCCACCAAGCAAAGAAAGACGTCACACCATTTGATATGGTTGCGACATGCGCATTGAGTTTTCCCGCGCATAGCGGCCATTTTGGATTACAGACGAGCGTTATTCATTAGTAAAACACATAGGCAAGCTTCCTTCTCTTTCGTGTCGTGAATGCAAAAGGTTAGTATTAACAATACAAGTTTTAATAAATTAATACTGTGAGGAGGATTGAATACAAGCAAGTTTTCATTTATGAAACCTTGCTCCATCAATCCCCTCTCTGATGGCGTTTCTGAGCCATCAAAACACTACCCTCAATCAGATGCCAACTTCTATGAAATTACTTCATTCTCATCTTTACACGTTCCATTTTTACAATCTCCTTTTAATTTCTTGTATAATTCACTTCTCCACTCTTCAAGTTCGATTTCATCTACCTTTCGTTTCTTTCCTCTTCCTGTCACCTTATATGTTCCATTCTTTTTACAGCATTTGCACCATATTGTTACTGCCAATATTATTGTTGCTATCCCTGCTAAGGGTACTAATATTTGACCTATAAGTCCTTTTTCTACATTAGCAAACCAGGTTCTAATTGACGAGATACTATTTGTCAATCTTTCCCATACACTATCAACTTCCAGTGGTTTAAGTTCCTTCTCAAGTTTAGTTATATTCTGTATATACGTTCCAATTTCTGCACTCTTATCAGGAATATAAGTGCAACAATGTTTCGTCTTCAATAATTTACAGACTCCGCCCTCTTTTGCCAATATTATATCAAGAGCAAGTCGATTTTGCATAACCATAGATCTAATCGCAACCATTTCCGCATTAATCATTAGAAAACCTCCAGCAGTATCTGTTGATAAACGATCAACCACTGTAGACAATTTACATATTTTCCTTGAGTTCAGAATTATTCCCACTGAAGGTATCAATGCACCAAATATATCACCTACAATTTCTGAAAAACTAGCTCTTTTACTACGTATTAATTCGCTATTGTTTTCATTGCTCCCAGTGTTTCTTTTTACGTGGTATATCTTTAGAAATACTATTCCAAAATAACAACTTCCATACCACCGTGCAGGAAGCCTAAAGTAAGCCTTATTCCCACACACATAATAGATTCCAGGAAAAACTGAATCTGTTCCTCCTTTGAGTCCCCAACCTCCAAGAATTAAAAAATTGTGTTCACATTCACTGGTACCGATGAAAACATTGTTCTATTCAGTCTTTAACCTATGAAGACAAATTTTTCCTGTCTTTACAAAATCCAGAGCCATAGCAGCTTGAGCCTTGCCAGGTGTGTAACTCCCTTCTTTCTCCGCCCAAGGTGGCAAATGAGCCTTATGCTCAGAAGCTTTCTTTTGAAAATCTTGTCTTCTATCTTCTACTAAATTCAAAAATATCTTTTCTTCTTCAAGTAAAGAACATGTTAGATTGTGTCTATGTGCATGTGTTATGTCTATTGATTTCATTGTTAAGAAAAATTCTCCCATAAACTGTGCGTCTTGACTACTAAGCACTGGGTTCATACTTTTGCGAATCGGAACCTCAGAAAATATCACATCTAAGTTTGAATAATAATACTGAAGTCTCCCTGTTCTATAAAATAAACTAGACAAAACACTACATGATATGCCATATGTCAGAGGTAAGTGATGGTATGTT
Organism: Calotriton arnoldi; assembly: GCA_963921515.1. Taxonomy (NCBI): domain Eukaryota; kingdom Metazoa; phylum Chordata; class Amphibia; order Caudata; family Salamandridae; genus Calotriton; species Calotriton arnoldi. Next base: position 3,361,775 of record CAWUFW010000889.1, on the reverse strand, counting down.
AATCCTTCTGCTACTGATTCAGGTAACTTCATACAGACATAACAATTACTAACTTCCATTGTGTCTACATATTGAAACAATAACTTTGTGAAAACGTTTAAACTAGTGTCGTTATCAGCTATTTCATGATGAATTTCTGGTTCATTCTCTGCCATTAGTTCTACTCTATTGCCCTTCATGTTTGCTGTCCTCCCTTTAGTTTCATTATTAATCTTTTTATCTATTATCATAAGGTAAGGAACTGCTGCAATCAGGACTAACCATACTATAAGCACCATCTCTAGACTACATATGCATAATGCACAGCATCTTCTACAACATCTCTGTTTTGGTCTCCCAGTAACTCTATTGTCAGGCATTTTTCGACAAGTAAGATTGCTCTTCTTATCTTTTCTTCTTTTCTTTAGCTTATTCTTTTCCTTAGTCAGGGTGGTCTTGTTTCTTCTTCGTACGTCAGTTCTGCACTTGTTCCTTCGCCACCACTGTCACTTGACTCTGAGCTTTCAAAATCTTCAAGGATGATATAAGTCCAATCAGGACCCTTGAATTTGTTATTCACAAGTTTCAGTCTTTTACTTCTTCTTTTCGCAGTTTTATGTTCTTGGTCAGTTTGACTTGTCACTTCATTCACTTGATCTGGATCTTCACTTCTGGTTGTTATGTGGTACTTCACTCTTTTAATGACACTTGGCCAATGATCTCCTTTTCTTGTTTTCTTTGTTTGAACTTGTCTTTTTATCTTCATTTTCAGAAATCTTTTTAATTTCACTGCTTCGTTTTCTTTTATTACTTTTTCTTCTGTTTGCTCTTTTTCAGGTCTGATTGGTTTCTCTGTAACAGCTCCACTGTGAATTTCCAATAATTGACTTTGTTCTTTGTTTATTTCTTCAAGTTCATGTTTTTCAATGTTTTCTTCTTCTGTGCACTCTTCTTGATCTAACTTGTTCTGATCAGGGCTTATTGCACTGTGAACTTCTGCAGCCTGACCGGATTCTTCTAGACCTGTCTGTCCCTGTTCAAAGTCTATTAGATCTTCACTGTTTTGAGTCCAGTTTCCTTTCCTTATCTGACCTTGTTCAGGATTTCTTAATGTCCTTTCTTCTAGTTCCTGAACTGCTTCTTCTTCACCTATCTGATCTTCTTCAATTTCTTCCAATTTCGCTTGACTTCTTGTTCTGTGGTATATTTCAGGAACCTCTACCACGGGTATCCAATCCTGACTTGTGCTCGGTTGTTCTTCTTCAGCTTCTCTGGAATCTCGAACCTGAGATCCTTCAGCTGGGCAACCTTCAGCTTCTTCAGTGATTGGCGTTGTCTGAGGATTCTCTTCCTCAGGATCTGGTACTCTCTTGGTGTGACTTACATGAATCCAATTAGGAAATCCGGCACACTTCACTGCTGTATTCGTTGTCAGTATGATTTGACATGGTCTGCCCCATCTAGGTGATAGACACGTTTCTCTGGTGTTATTCTTCACTACCACCCAGTCACCAGGATTCAGATCATGTTCTTGTTCAGGCTGCCTGGAAACTGCGTCTTCTCCAACCTGATGAGAGACAGAACGCACTAGGTCAGCCAATCCTTTGCAATAGTCCAGAACCATATCATCAGATATATTCACCAGTTTGTTTGTGGGAACATGTGTTTGTCTCATTGCTCTTCCCATCATTATTTCGTGGGGGCTCAATCCTGTGTTTCTGTCAGGTATACTTCTGAGTCCCATTAGAACAAGTGGCAATGCATCTGGCCATTCTAATGATGTGGATGCACACATTTTTCCCAATCTTGACTTTATAATGCCATTCAATTGTTCAACCACTCCAGAAGCTTCTGGATGATATGCACAGTGCAGTTTCTGTTGGATTTGGAATGCTTCACAGATTAGTTTGATCACTTCGCTGTTAAAATGTTTTCCTCTATCTGATTCCAAAGTTACTGGGAAACCAAATCTAGGAATGAGTTCTTGTAGCAACAGTTTCGCAACTGTAATGCTGTCATTTCTCCTAGTAGGGTAAGCCTCCACCCACTTTGAAAACAGGCACACTATGACTAGTACATATTTCAGCCCTTTACATGGTGGTAACTGTATGAAATCAAACTGAAGTCTCATAAATGGACCCTCTGCCTTTCCAATTTTTCCAAATCCAATTACTGTCTTCCTCCCCGGATTATGCATCTGGCAAGTTAGACATCTCTGGCAAAGACTCTCTGCAACAGCCCTGAATTTGGGATTGTACCAATTTTGTCTGAACAGCCTAATCATGGCATCTCTCCCTATGTGTGTGTCTCCATGATACATCCTAGCCATTTGTGAGAGTAAACAGTCTGGCATGACTGGTCTGCCATCAGCACTGATCCACACTTCATCATTTCCTCTTTGGGAACAACCCACTTTGATCCACAAATTCTTCTCACTTTCATCAACCTCATCTTGCACTTTCTTGACGTCATTCCAAGTTTCAGGTGGCATATACAGCATAAGTTGGCAGCTGATTCCCATTCTTTCCACCCTCTTATTGACTGACATTCTGGTTTTGGCACAATGTTGAGCCACCAGATCTGCATATCTGTTGCCGACTACCACCCATTCATCTCCTGACTGGTGTGCGGCACATTTCACCACAGCCAATTCTTTTGGTGATTGTATTGCTTCTAGCAATTCCTTTACAAAGTGTCCATTTTTAATGGGGGATCCTGAAGAAGTCATGAAATCCCTCTGCACCCATAGTTGGCCAAAATCATGCACAACCCCGTAACCATATTGACTATCGGTAAATATAGTTACTTTTTGATTCCTCCCAATTTTGCATGCTTTTATCAACGCAATCAATTCAGCTACTTGTGCAGATTTGACTCCTGGTAAATAAGATGCTTCAACTATTCCAGTTAATTCACATACCGCATAGGCAGCAGTTAGTTTACCGTCTTCATGTCTTTGACATGAACCATCAACAAATAGCTCCCTGTCTGGCTTTTTAAGAGGCTGTTCCTCAATATCTGGGCGTGGTTTTGTATATAATTCTGTAATCTGTAAACAATCATGTTCATCTTCTTCGTCATCTTTAATTCTCTCATGATATGGGTCTAGGAGTAAGGTTGCTGGATTTATTATAGTACACCTTACCATGGTCCCATTATGATTCTTTCGTATTTAGTCAGCCGACTAGGAGTAAGATGCTGAGTTCGGGTTCTTGTCAACCGAATGACAACTGCATATGGAACATACACTTTTACAGGGTGTCCCATCACAATTGACTCACTTTGTTCAATGCTCAAACACGTAGCCGCCACTGCTTTTAAGCATCCTGGCAACGCGGCTGCTACTGGGTCCAATGTAGCAGAAAAATATGCTATAGGACGTCTTTCTAATCCATGTCTCTGAGTTAAGACAGAAAGTGCACAATTTTCTCTCTCATGACAGAACAATGCAAATTCTCTTTTATAATCAGGCATGCCTAAGGCAGGTGCTGAACATAGGGCATTTCTCAATTTTACAAAGGCTTCTACACTTTCATCCTCCCACTCCACAGGGTCCTTTGCTTTCTTTTTTGTCATGTTAATTAAGGGCTTAGCTAACAAGGAAAATCCTGGTATCCATTGTCGACAGTAACCTACTATTCCTAGGAACATTCTCACTTGTCTTTGTGTTACAGGCATTTGCATTTTCTTTATTAAAGTTACCCTTTCAGCTGTTACTCTTCTTTTTCCTCTCTCAATTTGGTGTCCCAGATACTTAACAGCTGTTGTACAGAATTGCAATTTTTCAGGTGAGACTTTGTCCTTCTTCTGCCAAAAGATTTAACAATGCTATGGAATCAACAACACAGTCCTCTCTAGTATTCGATGCCACCAATAAGTCGTCGATATATTGGACTAAGACTGAGCTTCCTGGCATCACTAATTTTTCAAGGCACTTTTTCAGTATCTGGTTGAAAATAGAAGGACTTTCTGTGTACCCCTGAGGAACACGATTCCACACATAGACCTTGTTCTCAAATTTAAATGAGAAAAGATGCTGGCTGTCTGGATGTAATGGTATTGAAAAGAACGCTTGACATAAATCAATTACTGTACACCATCCTGCACTCCAAGGGATCTGGTATAGAATTACTGCAGGATTTGGCACTATGGGACAACATGGTTCCACAATCTTATTTATTTTTCTCAGGTCCTGAACAATCCTATATTTTCCACTAGGTTTCTTTAACCCCATTATAGGTGAATTACATGGGCTACTCATTACTTCTTTTAGGATATTTTGTTCTATCATTCGATTTATTTCTTCAATGACTCCTGCTTTTACTTCTGCACTCATTTTGTACTGTTTGGTATTTGGGAAAATTGCACCTTCTTTTACAGTAATTTTAACTGGATCTATTTTAGCCATAAGTCCTACTTCCTTTCCGGTGAAATCCCATACTATGGGGTTTACTGTACCTTTTAATTCTTCTGGCAACTCATCTTTTGTTATTAACGAAAACATCTCATCCACTTCTGTACCTTGTTTTGCAATCATAATTTTATATACATGGTCTTCATTTGGTGTCTGAACTGCCACACCATCCGGTGTGCAGAAAATGGTACAATTCATCTTGCACAATAAATCCCTACCTAATAAGTTTACTGAACTAGAATCACACACTACAAATTGATGCATTTCTCTGAAATTTCCGATTTTAACTTCCATGGGTTCGGTAAGAGGTGTTCTAATTCTTTGATTAGCTACCCCCACTACTTGGATATTTTCACCAGAGAGAGGAAGGTCTGGAATGTCTGCTGTTCTCACGGTAGACCGGGTAGCACCAGTGTCCAAAAGGAAAGTAATATTATTACCTTTCACATTCCCTTTAATGTCTCATGACAAATGTAAACCAATTTTCATAGACAATGTATCAATGTACAACAGGAAAGGCAAGAGTACAGCATCTTCGGCCATCGGGTCGCGGCCTTGGACGACGTCCAAATTGACTTCATTTGGCAGGCACACAGGACACATGCGCAGAACCATTTGCCTCTCGAGTTTCAGTTCACCAACCCAGGCCCAAGTTTACGAACTAATAAAAGTGCAAGAAGAAAATATTAAAATCACAAAATAAAATGTTTCACTGTATGCCCACTTTTTCTATTCTATTCCCATTTAATTATATATTCTAACCTGCGTTAGTAGCGTTAGGAAACGACAATTTAGTAATGACATGAGAGCAAGCTGAAGCATGTGAAAACATCAAACAGCCATTTTAATGCACACTGCGCAGAAGCAGAAGTTTCCCACCAAGCAAAGAAAGACGTCACACCATGTGATATGGTTGCGACATGCGCATTGAGTTTTCCCGCGCATAGCGGCCATTTTGGATTACAGACAAGCGTTATTCATTAGTAAAACACATAGGCAAGCTTCCTTCTCTTTCGTGTCGTGAATGCAAAAGGTTAGTATTAACAATACAAGTTTTAATAAATTAATACTGTGAGGAGGATTGAATACAAGCAAGTTTTCATTTATGAAACCTTGCTCCATCATGGGGAATTCTTGATCCGTATTTACCAGTGCCAGTATCCGTGCTTTTAACTCTGCCAGCTGTGCCGTGCAGTCTCCTAGAGACTGCGTTTTTGTACAACTTGGTTGGAATTTTCCATCCCGCATGCGACCTTTAACGATGGCCGGTTGAGCAGATCCGTCAGTGTAAATTATATATTCATACTGATCTAGAGGCATTATTTCGTTTGGCAGAGGATATTCTTGTTCGTATTGCAGGAATGCTTGTGTCTTTAAATTTGGGTCGTACCTGTATTCTACATCTGTTGCAGTGAGTGAATTAGCCCATTGTATCCATCTCGGATGTAAAGCTTTAGCATTAGGAATGCTTGCCTTTGTCGCAGCCGCTAAGGCTGGAACCGGAGTCACTACTATTATTCGTTTCCCCTGAGCCAGTGCTCTTTCTCTCACTACAGCAGTCTGTACTGCTGTCAATCTTTTCTGTAGATGCGAAGCACATCTCCGCATTTGTGTACAAATATGATTTGTATGCAATTGGTACTGTCTCGCCTTCATTATATGTTAGATAGGTGTACCCAGATTGACCCGCAACTATACGGATCACCAGGTTGCGTACGTTTACGCGTGTCTGTAAGTGTTTGGAAGCTATCATGTCAGCTGGTAAGGAACAAAGTGTATCTGTATGTTCCTGTGTCCATTGTTTTACTGAAAAATCAGGTTTTATTAAATCGTAGAAAGGCTTTACTCTTTCTGCGTAATCCTAAATGTATGTTCTACCAAAATTTAGGAATCCCAGAATTGACTGTAAATTTTTCAATGATTTTGGAGATTGGAGCAGCGCGCATTTTTCTAAAACATTGGCTGCCAGGCTTTTTCCTTTACTTGAAAGCTCATATCCTAAAAACCAGGACACTGAGGTGGGCAATTTTAGATTTTTTAAAGTTGAATTTGTAGCTCTCAGATGCAAATCCCCAAATTATGGTATTCACTCTGTTCAAGTGTTCCTCTAGGTCATCGTCCGTTAGATAAATAATATCCACATAGGACAATGCCATCCAAATTTTGAAGTAACTCAGTTACTCTGGCTGAAAACAACCCCGGGCTGTTCTTATACCCTTGGGGGAGTCGACAAAATTGACGCTGGGAACCTAGCGCGGAGAATGCTGTTAGATACCTGCTCTCAGGCGCTATATTTTGGCAGAAAAATCCATTTGAGATATCAAGTGTTGTTTTATATTTTTTCCGCACAATGTTATTCATTAATGCGCCACTGTGTGCATTTTGAACTGCAAATATCTTAGTGGAAGTGTTTAAATGTCTATAATCTAAAACTAAACGATATGAATTGTCAGGTTTCATGACAGGAAACAAAGGATTGTTTATTGATGAGGTGCAATTTTCGATCACCCCTTGGTATTCAAGTTGATCTAAGATTTCCCTGACCTGTTTTTTAGCTTCTTGCTTTATTGGATACTGCCTCTGTGCAGTCGGAGTATTTTTTAAGGGAATTATGTGGTGGGTTGAATCCTCATCCCATCCAACATGGTTTTTGTATAATGCCGGAGCCTGGGCTACCGCCAACTCCTGCGCATATGTGTGTTGTAAATGCCTGGGAATATGGTCTGAAAATGCCGGAAGAATTACCGTTTCTCCCTTAGGGCAATCCATGACGAATGCTGGCAGCCAATCTTGTTCAGCTAATAAAATATCATAGCCAAACGTCAGGTTCTCCCAAAAGAGACCTCTCACTGTTCTACATTTGTCCCCCTCCATTTGGAGCGTTATTTCATATACTTTATGTGGGACACTTACCCTAGTATCGGGTGTTTCTACCGTGATATAATCATTCAAGTCCGCTGTCACCAGAAATTCCATCAGGTTCTGGCGAGCTATTGTTATTTCTGCCACACTGTCTAGCATCGTCAGAGCCCATTCCCCTTTCAGTAGTCGAGTCCTCAGAATTCTGGGCATGTCTGATCTTTAGACCTGCAACTTTCTTCTTTTTGAACTGTGGCTTTTGCTTTGGCTTCTCTTCTTTTTTAGAAGTGTAATCTTGAGCGTGTTGCTTGTCTCTGGACTTTGTACGCTCTTCTTGTCTGTCTGACCGTCCTTCCCTCTCGGAGTTTTTCGATGAACCCTGAAAGGAACAAGAGGAACGTGTATCAGTATCCTGATACCTGTCAGGTTTCCTAATATTATCCCTATTCTAAGGTTATACCTCTTTTCGGAGGGATCCTGTGGAGGAGATCTACCTCTGGATTGAGATCTGTTTCCTTTGAAGTTTTGTTGTTTTTTATTCTCCCACTTCTTCTTTGTAGAAGTAGGTATCTGCTTGGAAGTGTCCTTTTCAGGACTGCCCATCAGTTGTGGTTTTAAAGCTTTCCCACCCAAACTGTCTCTGCCTAATTCTGCATATGCAGTTTCAATTATTTTGGGTAGTTCGTGTTGTTGTTCTAAAGGACTGAACTCCCTTAGGCGTTGGCGAATAGCCACTGAAGCTGATTTTCCTTTAATATTAGCTAATATTATGGCTGATACCTGGGCATAGTTACCTAGTAACTTCATCCCTAAATTCAGAGCAGGCTCTGCTCCATACTCGTTTTGTATTTGTCTCAATACGTCTGGTACTACTGCTAATGACGGGATACCATGTGTTCTGGTATAAATGGCAGCAAAGACTGTACCCCAAGTGGTACAATCCTCTATTTGTGGTGTTATCCCCATGGGCAAGCTGATTCTTAGCATTCTGTCTTTCTCATACGGGGTAGTATTCAGAAATACTGCCTCTAGCTGTGTTATTTTCTGAGCTAACCACGTTTTGTGGGCATTTTGCCCATCACTGCGTGTAATGTTTGTGGTGTGATTTTAGTTGCTGTACCCTGAATTTGAGTTCCATTTATTGCAACTATTGCTGGTTGGACTGTAAGTGTCCTCATGACAAATTGCGTCAAGTTCTGTATATTTTTATTAAATCTTTGTGTTGTGTAAGTCTCCTGGTGGCATTGTTTCAATGTCAGGATGTGGTGTGTAGGCTGCTAATATCGGCCATGTTGCCCCTTCTCTTCCGAGTGGGCCGAGTCTTACTCTTCTTCTTATGTGGGGTAGGGCGCCTTTAAACCAGTATAAGTGTCCCTGGTACGTGAGCGGAACCTCAATGTCCTCGAACGGACAATATTCCGCTGGTGCATCTCCTTCTGTGTAGGAGTGAAATGTTTTTGTTCTAGCATTTGCTGCTGGGAATGTAACCCACGAATAAAATACCTCTGTTCTGTTTGATTCGTGTGCCTCAATCACGAAAACTACTATGCCACCTCTAGATGATAAACCATGCTCTAGCAGTTTCAGGGTGACTGTATTTCTAAAATTTGGTGACATTTGTATTGCATCTGCATCTTCCTCGTCTGTGAGGGGCAGTTCTTGTTGAAGTGGATCTAAGACCTGGTTAGTCATTGTTCTTAGAACACTGAAAAAAAATAGTTTTTCAAGGGAATCAAGATCAGGTGTTATGCCTAATTTTAGGAACACTGTGTCCTTCAAGCTTGATTAACCAACAGCCAATAAATAGGATTTTTTGCCTACTCAGCTGTGGCGGAGTTTGTGCCCACCCACTCCAGACGTGTCTGGTGTTTTTGTGGGTAGGGGTCTCTGAGAATAGCACGACTGAACTACTCAGATTCTACTGTTAAATAAGTACCCAACAACGTTGGCGGCGCCATGTCGTGTAGTTCCTATATAACCTATACAGGATCTGCGCGTTTTGGATAACATAAACTGTGGGACTGGTTGCAGACTGATATCGTGCACCCCCACCGGATAGGTTAGCCTATCTGTATTAGCTAGCTCACAGTGCCACTATTATCTCCTCTTACCAAGGAGAGAATAGATTCTGGCAACCTCAGAACATGACAACCCTGATCCCTCAGAATCGTGAAAACAATATACTACCTTTCGCTCAGTCACTCGTGCTTACTTATTTCGTCTCCGAGAGATACACAGAATAAACAGTCTTGGCGTTTTCAATAAGTATTTATTGAACAGTTGTTATTCTGGTGTAGAATAGATGAGCTGCAACAACCATTAGACAGTAGCAAAGATATATGATTAGCAGTACTATGAAAGTAAAGGGATGGTATAGTTCTACGACCTTGCAGAAATCATGAATATATACAAGTACATAAAACACATGATAAAAAGTGCGTACTCCTACGATGTCTCCCTAACTAAATGTGCCTAAATGTACCTAGCATCTGTGTAGGTGATATGCCAAGAATCCCTCTAGGATCTAGTCAACCCCATTACCTGAGAATATGGGACCCCGTCCTGGTCTTGAGTTGGACACCCCGCGAGGGATGTTAGACCACTGCTAGCTGGAGCGTCTGCATGCAGGAACCTCAGCGTCTCTGGTCAGTGTGTCAGCCGGGAAGTCTCGGTCTCCTCTCTCTCCTAAGCAAGATGTGCTGTATATATACCCATAGGTCTCCCCAGGGGTCCTACCTTGCTGTGTTACTGTATCTGAAAGAGACACGTTAGTGATAGATTCCTTACCTTAGAATATCCCCAGGCGTCAGACTGGATCCGGAAAGTTTTTCGCTAGCAGTACCCCTGCGCGTCAGTAGGCGGCATTGTGCGGCTCCACGTCCGTCGCTGGCGTCGTAAGCGCCGAGATGACGTCACGGAGACTACTTAGGCACCACCCATTCGCGCTGACGTCAGTTCTTTCTTTTTCCGCGCCAGTAAGCGCAGATCCGGTTAGAGCACGTACCTTAGTCACTTTTTGACTACCCTTTTTTGAGACTTTTGTCTCCTGTTAGCTTTGGTTTCCTTGGTGCACGTAGGGATGCCTGGATTTAAGTCTTGTGGGGCCTGCCGTCGTAATATGTCGGTGGAGGACCCTCACGATGTCTGCCTCTACTGCCTGGAGACCGACCACGACTCCCGGGACTGACGGGCCATGGCCCCGAAGGCCTCGAGGGAACGGCACCGGAAGCTGCTGGAGGTCCGGCACTCGTCCCAGTGCCGTTCCCGTTCCAGGGAACACTCGCGGGACCACAGTCATCGCTCCTCGGGCTCCAAGTCTTCACCCTCGGATTCGGGTAAGAGACGACATAAAAAGAAGTCGAAGAAGCGTGTTCACTCTCCGACGTCCCCCCGTCGGTCCCCGGATGCGGACGAGGGGGACAGGGGCTTTGCCCCTGCGGCTCCTTCGGAGCTCGGGAGTCCCGCGGCCTACCCACCTTACCCGGGTCCGTCGGCGACTCCCACACAGGTGCAAGAGTTTCTTGCTACCATGAACCGCCTTCTTAGGCATCGGGCTCCTGCCGGCGTGCCCTCGGGCCCCGCGGTCCCGTGTCAGGATCCTGTTGGGCCGTCGGCGCCGCCGGCGGATCCAGCTTCGGCGCCACAGGATCCTGCGCCGTTGGCTCCGGCCACGGCGCCACATGGTCCATCGCTGCCGGCTCCGGGCCCAGCGCCACCCTCGGCTCCGCCTCCGGTGCCGCAGTGGGTGCCATTTGTCCCGCCCCTGCCCGGGTTCCAGGACCATTTTGCTCCTACCTGGGATCCGCATTGGGACTCGGTGCCGGTCCGGCCCCGGCCGGCGCCGTTCTCGGCGCCGTTCCCAACGCCGTTCGTCCCTTCTCTGGCTCCTGCCCTGCCGCCGCGGTCGGGGCCACATGCGGCGGTGGTGGAGGACGACTGGGAGGGGTCTGAGGACCCTCTTGCTCGTCAGTGTGTCTCCGAGCAGGACTGGGCGGACGATTTGGGGGACGCCGGCGACCTCGATGTCTCTTCTGACCCGGGGTTTGCCTCTCCCCCGCCTACCATGGAGGAGGGCGCCTCCTACACGATGGTGCTCCGTCGGGCAGCTGAGGTTCTCCACCTTGACCTCCCTACGGTGACCCTCAAAACTAACCTCCTCACGGAGGTGCTCCAGACGGCGTCCACTTCGTCGGAGCCCCTGCTGCCATTTAATGACGCCCTCACTGACGTCTTGCTGGGCACATGGTCGCAGCCCGCCACAGGGGTACCAGTGGATAAAAACATCGCCAGGCGTCATCGCCCGGCGCCCCTGCCTTTCTGACCACTCATCCTACGCCCGAGAGTCTGGTCATCCAGGCTTCGACGTCCCAGAGTGCCTTTGCCACGGCTCCGCCGGATAAGGACTCTAAGAAGCTGGAACAGTTCGGCAAGCGGTTGTTCTCTTCGGCCAGCTTGGGGCTGCGGTCGGTGAACACCGCATGCCTGTTGGGCCGTTATTCCCACGCGGTGTGGGATACAGTTGCACAGGTGTTGCCTCAGTGTCCTGAGGAGACCCAAGCTGTGCTGTCCCTAGCTATTGCCGAGGGTAAAGATGCGGCTAAGTTCGCCATTCGGTGTGGTTTGGACACCGCGGACTCACTAGGTAGAGCGATTTCTACGACTGTGGCACTTCGTCGCCACGCCTGGTTGAGGTCTACTGGGTTGTCACCAGATGTCCAGAGCTCCCTCATGGACATGCCCTTTGATGGCACTCGCCTGTTTGGCGATAAAGCCGACAGTGCGCTGGAGCGTTTTAAGGACTCGCGGGCCACGGCCAAGTCCTTGGGTCTTTCCACGAGGAGCCCGGCCACTCCTGGTTTTCGTTCCTTTCGTGGCCACGGAAGGGGCGCCCAGGCACGTTCCTTCAGCAAGCCTGTGCAGAACCAGCCTCAACGCAGACGCGGTTTCCGCAGGGGCGGGTCTGGGACTCAGCGTGGGGGACAGTCCACCTCCGCCCCCGCTGCTTCTACCGCCAAACCTTCCTAATCTGAGCTTTGTGGGGCACCCCACGCCAGTGGGTGGCAGGGTCCGCCATCATCTCCCCCACTGGCACGCTATCACATTGGACGAGTGGGTGTTGCAGATCATCCGCAAGGGTTACTCCCTTCCAGTCTGCCCCTCCAGCCATGCCACCTCAGTGCCACCGCATGTCGTGGGACCACTTGGCGCTTCTCCAGCAGCAAGTCGCGGCCCTCTTGGCCAAGGGGGCCATCGAGTGTGTTCCTGGGCCAGTAGGGAGTGGTTGTTATTCCCACTACTTTCTGGTCCCCAAGAAGGACAAGGGGGGCTTGCGCCCCATCTTGGACCTCCGGAACGTCAATCGCTTCCTCCGGAAGGAGAAGTTCAAGATGTTGACTCTGGCTCAGGTCTTGGCTGCCCTCGACCCTGGAGACTGGATGGTAGCGTTGGACTTGCAGGACGCCTATTTTCACATCCCCGTCCTGCCGGCCCACCGGCGTTACCTGCGGTTCACGGTAGGCCAGGAGCATTTTCAGTTTGCCGTGCTCCCCTTTGGCCTTACCAGCGCCCCTCGGGTGTTCACAAAGGTGATGACGGTGGTCGCAGCTCATCTGCGCAGGTCAGGGGTGTCAGTCTTCCCCTACCTCGACGACTGGTTGTTGAAGGCGGGCTCGCCCCAGGCAGTCGTCACCCACCTTCAGACTACGGCCGACCTCCTGCATTTGCTGGGGTTCTCCATCAACGTGCCGAAGTCGCACCTGAGTCCCTCTCAGAAGCTCCCCTTCATCGGAGCGGTTCTGGATTCGACGCTGTTTCGGGTTTATCCTCCCGAGCAGCGAGTCCGGGATATTCAGGCTGATTCCGATCTTTCAACCTCTATCCCGGGTTTCAGTCAGGATGACCCTCCGGCTCCTGGGCCTGATGGCCTCCTGCATCCTGCTGGTGCAACATGCCAGATGGCATATGCGTGCTCTGCAGTGGGACCTGAAGTTCCAGTGGGAACAGCATCAGGGCGACCTGTCCGATCATGTCCAGATCTCGGAGGGCACTGCACGTCAATTGCAGTGGTGGCTCACGAATCGCGATTGGGGCAATGGCAGATCCCTCGCCCTTCCCCAACCGGAGCACACAGTGGTGACGGATGCGTCCCTCCTGGGATGGGGTGGCCACTTGGGAGAGGCGGAGATCAGAGGCCTCTGGTCTCCGGCGGAGTCCCGGCTCCATATCAATCTTTTGGAGCTTCTGGCGATCCGGCTTGCACTGAAGGCATTCCTTCCCTCTGTCCGGGGAAGTGTAGTGCAGGTGTTCAAGGACAACACCACCGCCATGTGGTATTGCAACAAGCAGGGCGGGGTGGGGTCGTGGACCCTATGTCAGGAGGCTCTGCGCCTCTGGACTTGGCTGGAACGTCAAGGCATTACCTTGGTGGTTCAACACCTGGCAGGTTCTCTGAACGCCAGGGCGGACGAACTCAGCCGCCGGTGCTTGATGGATCACGAATGGCATCTGAACTCTGACGTGGCGCAAGGTCTCTTTCTGCAGTGGGGAGAGCCTTGGTTAGATCTATTCGCCACCGAAGAGAACGCGCAATGTCGTCAGTTCTGCGCGTTGGAATTTCCAAGGCGGCACTCGCTCGGCTTTTCGTCGCGAGTGGAGCTGCGGTCTGTTGTACGCCTTTCTGCCTATACCACTTCTGCCCAGAGTGCTGAAGAAGATTCGGCGCGACCGGGCCCAAGTCATCCTTGTGGCTCCGGATTGGGCACGAAGATACTGGTATCCCGAGCTACTCAACATGGCGATCGATCCCACGATCCGACTGCCTCTTCGGGAGGATCTTCTGTCGCAGCAGCAGGGGACGGTCCTCCACCCGAACCTGTCCAGCCTCCACCTCCATGCGTGGAGATTGAGCAGCGAGAGTTGACAGCTTTCGATCTTCCTCCCGAAGTCTGTGATGTCATTCTGGCAGCCAGGCGTCCCTCCACTAAGACGGTATACGCCTGCAGGTGGAACAAGTTTGTGGCATGGTGCACAGCGAGGTCTATGGATCCCCTTTCTGCCCCTCTTTCTGAGGTCCTTCTGTTCCTACTATCCTTGGCCCAGCAGGGCTCTGCTCTGGGCACTATCAAAGGTTATCTTTCGGCCATCTCCGCCTTTCTCAGGCTTCCAGATCAGCCTTCTCTCTTTAAGTCCCCGGTTGTTAACCGTTTCCTCAAAGGCATTACACAGACGTTTCCTCCTGTGCCTTTCATAATGCCTCAATGGGACTTAAATCTTGTCTTGACCTATCTGATGTGCGCTCCTTTTGAGCCCCTTCATAACTGTCCTTTATGTCTTCTTACTCTCAAGACTGCTTTCCTGGTAGCTATCACCTCTGCCAGAAGAGTGAGTGAGCTCCAGGCTCTTTCTTCTAAACCTCCTTTCTGTTCATCCGGACAAGGTGGTTTTAAGGACCCGTCCTTCTTTCTTGCCAAAGGTTGTCACGCCCTTCCACATCGGGCAGACCATCACTTTGCCCACCTTCTTTCCGCCTCCGCATCCTTCAAAAGAGGAAGAGAGGCTCCATCGTCTGGACCCAAAACGTGCGCTCTCGTTCTATCTGAAGCGCACACAACAGTTCCGGATGGATGACCAGCTCTTTGTTGGCTACGTGGGCGCCAAAAAAGGTTGGGCCGTGCACAAACGCACCATCTATCGGTGGGTCGTTTTGTGCATCAAAGCATGTTACTCGTTGGCTAAGAAGGAGCCTCCTGTGGGGCTGCGTGCCCATTCTACCCGGGCAACAGCAGCCACTACTGTCTTGGGACGCGGTGTTCCCTTGCAGGATATTTGTCAGGCAGCCAGTGGGCCTCGCTGCACACATTTTCCAAGCATTACTGCCTTGACAGCCAAGTCCGGAGAGACGGCTTCTTTGGCCGTTCTGTTCTCCGTGACTTTCTGGTGTGATCTACTTGCAGACCCACCACCGGGGTTGGTATTGCTGGGGTATCTATTCTAAGGTAAGGAATCTATCACCAACGTGTCTCTTTCAGATGCACAAGTTACTACATGTGTAACGATATATCTGTAAGAGACATTAGTTAGTGATAGATTCCTTACCGCCCACCCATCCTCCCCGTTCTGCGAACTGATTTCTAGGGTTAAGGTCATCCCTTTCAGGGCCCTATTTTCATGGCACCAATGGTCAGTTTCTTGCATGGCTCTGCGTTCCTGGCGCGGAAAGTCGTGTACAGAACTGACGTCAGTGCGCATGGGTGGCGCCTAAGTAGTCTAAAGGATGACGTTGGGCCTGAACTTTATACAGAGATATTATACAGGAGATGGTAATCCTACTGTTAGTCCTGCTGTGCTTCCAAGAAGCCTCATGCATAATGTATGAGAATCGAACCAGGGAAAACCCGCGTTCTGAATGCAGTGTCATATCTAGGTAAAAGGTCAGTACCCAAGAACCGTTATGTGTGTAATGTAGGGAAGAATATAGGTGAAAGGTTACAATGTTACCGGCGCCTATATAGGGTACCTATATGGAATATAACACTGTGCCGTTGCTTACTGGTAGATTTTTTTCGTCCGATTCCTTCTAGTGCCCTGAGAGGGGTCCGGTTCTAATGGAGGCGGAGTATGGGGCCGAACAGGTATCATCTCGTCAGCCCATGTACAGATAGCCTCTGGGGTGTCGAAGAATATAGATTTGTTCTTGTAGATGACGCGCAAACGAGCCGGGAAGAGAAGCATGTAATGGACATCTAACTCTCGGAGTCTGCGTTTGGCCGCTGCAAACGACTGGCGCGGTGGCTGGACAAGCCTTGTGTAGTCGGGGAAGATCATTATATTATGTGAGTCATGAATCAGTTTCTCGCGGTGGCTTCTAGCAAATTGGAGGATAACATCCTGATCCATGTAGTTCAACAGTTTAGCTATGATAGGGCGGGTTCGCTCCCCGGAGGGGGCTTCTTCAGAAGGGCTCTGTGGGCTCGTTGTACTACAAAACAAGGCGACAGGGAGCCCCCTGGCAAGAGACTCCAGCCACCCTGTCAGGAAGCGTTCTGCTGAGATGCCCTTGCACCCTTCCGGAAAGCCAATAAAACGTTTGTTGTTTTGCCGTGCTCTGCGTCTTCCACCCGTGAGGCGAGCTCCTGAGTCACGACTGTGAGCTTGTTGACCTTTTGCTGCAGAGTTGCCACCGTATCTTCCGTCGACGTCACTCTGGTCTCCACCTCATTAATATGGTCTACTACCTTCCTGAGGTCCTGACGGAGGAAGAAGACCTCTGCACCGACCGCACTATTCTTGCCATCCAGCATGTCGTGGGAATGCGAAATGGCGGCGAGCAATGCGGCGTTGTCCGGTGCGGGGCCGCCTCCGGCAGTGAAGGTGGCCCCGGCTAGGGCAGTAGCATATTGATCTAGGGTGCTTTCTTTGGAGGCCGGGCCCGAGGTCTTGTCCTTCGTCATGTTGCTGAGAGGCCGGAGGCCATTTCCCCGTCTCACCACCTGCCCCCCAATTTTCCTTTAAAGGGGAGAAGGGGGGGCCGCGGGGAGGGCGGGGTATTTGCTGCGTCGCCCCTTCCCGTGGGCCGGGACTCATGGACACAGTCCACCGCAAGCCGCACCAGGCCTAGCCTGGCCGCTTCCGCAGCCCGAGGGCAAACCGCAAGGCAGACCCCCTAAGTGGATCTCACCCGCCGGACCTCCAGCCCGCGGTACTCTCCCCTCTTCGTCTGCGGCTGTATCCCCACGGCACCCGCACCGGCTATGCAGGTAGGTAACAGTCTTAGTGCCCTACGTAGGCCCCCCGGCCCCCAGACAGTGGTGCAAAAAAGGAGGGTGCACTCCGGCGTCTCCGTCCCAGGCAGAGCCCTCACTGGGGAGTCAACTTCTTTGAACTTTATCCTTTGGGGCCGGGTGGGCCTGGTTTCCTTGGCGCATGGCACATCATTGCTCCCTGTGCCTTATCGTAACGTCCCATAACCCCCTGGGGCCCTCGTTCTCCCAGAATGTTGTGTGTAATCGTATCGCGCGCACCCGCCCTACAAGGCCTACGGCTCCGGCACTTCGTCAAGTCTCAGCCTCGGCTGGGTGTGGTGTGGTGAAGGGAGGAGAGGAGGAGCAGGCGTCCAGTGTCCCCAGCCGGGACACAGGGCCTCTCGCTGCGGGACCCACTTGGTCTTGGCCCAGTCTGCAGGACCCGGCGATGCAGGCGCAAGTCTAAGGCTGAAGTGCGCACGGCCGACTTCCCGCCTAGCGCACTCCTCGGGCGAAGTCAATCATCCCGCACACCGGGCCTACCTCGCCGGGTCCGGACACATCACAGCATCAACACCGGGCTTCAGGTATCAAATCACGGTCCCGCGAGGCGTCTGTTCTGCCCCGCGACGGCGAGTCTGGGCAGCGCACCAGGGCTTACTGCTGGCGCCCTCGGGGGTGCTCGTCACGACGGGCCAACCGCTCCGACCCCACAGCTGCGGGTGAGGGAAAGCGCCAGGCCAGCCACCACCACTGCATCGGCCCTGGTCCGGTCATCTTCCGGGCCGCCTCTGCCCTGTCGCCTCTTCCAGCAGAAGGGTGGGCCTCCTCAAGGCACTGCAGTCAGGCCACGGCCTGTCCCACACTCCGCCCCAGGTCACGCGTATGCGCCAGGCACCACTGGGCTCATGAGACCGGAACAGGGGGGCTCTCCCAAACAGCGCGGCTCAAACCCAGGGTCTGGATGGGCCTCAGTCTGCTTCTGTGTAACCCCCGGGGGCCCGCCGAACAATCTGGAGGACACCAGGGCCGCCCAAGGGATAATTGTGTAGGATGCGGTCGGATTATTCGCTCGGCGGAGCGGAGCCGCTTCAGTTGGTGTCCGCCATGATGGCTTACCAAGCCACGCCCCCTAAACCTTCCTTTTTAATGCATATGTCATCCCTAGGGTAGGCTCTTTACAGCCAATAGGGCAGGGTGTAATGTATTTAAAAAGTTGGCCATGTACTTTTAAGTTTTACATGTCTTGGTAGTGAAAAACTCTTAAATTCATTTTTCACTACTGCAAGGCCGATCTCTTCCATAGGACATCGGGTTACCTCATTCCATTTAATAAGATTTAATAAGTGATAACTTTTTATTGTGAGTAGGTAGGAATGTCGAGTTGGGTCTCTAAAATACATAATTTAAAACCCTCTTTTATGGTAAAGTCGGATTTTAAGTCACAATTCTGAAACTGCCACTTTTAGAAAACTGGAATTTTCTGGTAAATATTTGGTGCCTGTAGTCTGCTCCCTGGGTTACATGACTAGGTGTAGCTAGCAGTTGGCCCTTGTGTATTCCTTCCAGACAATGACACAAAGGGGGACTAGAGGTTGGCAAAATGGGCCATCTCTGGCAGGATGGTGGGGGGGGCGGAGCAGTCACCTACCAGACTTACATTTCAGAGGGGTTACCTCAGCACACTCACAAAGGATTTCACACTAGTCTGTTATGACCTCAGACAATCTGGGGCCAGAGCAGGGAGGAAGGACATACCAGACACATCTGCTGGGGGGAAACTCTGGAAGCTTCTCCCACTTCAAAAGCTAGCACAAGGTATACATATTGGACCCTCAGACCCCACTCTTCAGTACACTCCTGGAACTGTGTGTTCTAAACAAGTATGCCTGGCTGCCCTGCTGCTTGAGGCCTGCCCTGCTTGCTGAGAAGGAAGACTGGACCTTCTCCCTCCTTTTCCAGGCTGAGGGACTCCAAGGGTCAACTGGCTGATCTCCTGTTCTGAGCTACCGTGGTGTAACAAGCTCCACAGGCCTTCGTGCAACTGCCCAGCTGGCCTTCTGCAATGGATTTGCAAGAGGACCTACCTGAGCCCTTCTGGAGTGAGTTCCTGATCGCCAAGAGGCTCCGCCACAGGTCTTGGGCCTTTGATTGGTATCAGCAAAGCTTTGCCTGACGTTTTAAGCACTTTGTGACCAAAAATGGTCCAGTTCGCGCCAAGATCTTGCAATTGTCAATGCAACGCTCTGGTGAACCGTAGCAACCGCCAGCGATAATAGGCAGTGCAAGATCTGCACTTCGCGCTACTGCAGTGAATGGCAATGCAAAACTTAAGCAACGACCGTCCACAACACCCAACAGGATCTTCATGCTATAGCGATGATCACCGCGACACCCAGCTTGCGCTTCGTGGTACAGTGATGACCATACGCAATGCTCTCCCTGCTTATTGCGGCATCCTGTATCCGGCCCGCACTCTATCGTGGTCGGTCTGAACTTGAGTTTCCCCTGGTCTCGCACGACCAGATAACTGCGAGTGGCGCTTTGTGCTTTTAGACGCTGTACACACCCTAAATCTTTAAAATAACATCTCTGGTTCTACTGATTAGATTTTTGTCGTTTTGGTGTCAATTTATAAAATTTTCTCTTTATCTAAATTGGTGTGGAATTTTTTTTGGGTTATGTTTTCACTTTATTGCTGTTTGGAGTGCTGCATAAATTCTTTACACATTGCCTCTAAGTTAAGACTGACTGTATTTGTGCCAAGCTTACAGAAGTTTAAGCATAGGTTAATTTAGTCACGTTTGTAATTCATCCAGACAAGGACTGGGGCTGGCTGCTACTTAGAAAAGGCCTCGCAACCCCCTCAACCAGCAACCCGATTTCCCACAACAATGGAAAGTAAAAAATGAACTAGAAATTTTTTTCACTTTCCATATTCAGTCTAATTCACAGTTTAAGGAAAACCATTTGTGCGCCTGTGCATTCCCGTATTTAGGTGACATTGTTAGCTTGGAGTCCCCCAGCATAATGCATTCTTATCTTATCTCCGAAAGTATGGAAAGGGGTTGTCCTCTGGTTTTAATGGTGCTGTAAACATTTCCTTAAGGCTTCGTCTACGTAAAACCATATCTGGATGACTTATAACCCCCTGACTCAAATTTACCTTTTTTTTTTTTACTTTGTGCCTTAAAACTTGGCATTTCTAACCTACTGTTTATTGACCTTTTCATGTTCCCATTCTGGGCATTTGACGGGTGTTTTAAGATTTGTCACATTGGGACTCACTTGATTTGACGTCTGTGTCCTTGACGACAATCTTAAGCTGTGAGAATACTTAACTCAGGCTTTTGTTGAGCTGGAGTGCCTGAATCAAATTTCTATTCCTGCCTTCAGCGATTATACAGCCTGGTACTATTGGTCCACTGAGATACTGCATACCTTTGACACACTAAGAAAGAGACATAAGAATTAGGGGCAAGTCCATTAATCACATATATTGCACTAATGCCTGCATTTGGGGTGGGGTTTGGGAATGAACCACCCAAGAAAAAGGTCCTATATATACACACTATTTTCAGGCGGTACCACCAGGCATGCAGTAACCCTGCTGCATAACGTCCTGGTCCCTGCATACCAGTAAGATGTTCCACTACCCTAGAATATACCTAGAAAGGTATGAGAAATTTAACTTTACACAGTTCAATTATTTGCACCAGACCTACATATCGCCAGCGAGATTTGTAAAAAAATATTGCAGAGATTATGGATAAATGGTTGGAAAGTATAGGAAACAAATAAGAGAGGTAGGGTTTTTATTATATATATATATATATATATATATATATATATATATATATATATATATATATAGTACTCCTAATCCCCGTAAGGTAATGATAAATAAACAACAAAAGGAGTCTACCCTCAAGGTTAGAGAAGTCCGTTCGTTCAGCACAGAGGATGCGCAAAGAAATGAAAATCCTTTCTAAAAAGACCCCTCACTCGCCAACCTAGTTGGTGACATGCTTCATCATTGGGGTCCCACCCGAATAGCCGAATGCTACCCGGGTGTGCTACGACACCTGATTACAGTGGAGCGGGTTGGTTTGAGCAACAGTGGTGGTGTAAAGTGAGTGCAAGAAGGTGGTGAATATTAAAAATTGTCAAAGTTTAACTCCCTACAGGAATTTAATATGGAGTAACTCGACAAATATTAAAAACAGTGTGAGACACTAGACAGGCTAAATTGACCTGCAGAGTCTAAGTGGAAAGAAAAGTGATGGTCTACATGTTTCAACCTGTAGTGGAATTACCAGGTTTTCTTCAGGACCGGTGATGGCCCGGGTGGTCTACACACTCTAAGGTGTACCCAACCCAGGGACCATAGGAAATGCCACACTAGTATTACTCACTGTATGGCGTCCCCTCATCAAATCATGTAAGGAGAAATTAGAGGCTTGAATCGGCCGTGCCCCATGGGATCCTCGGGGAGCCGTGCGGGACAACCAAGTAGGTGCGGACACAGGTGGCATGGTTTGATGAATGTTTGACTAAGAGCCAGCGCCTTCCCCCGGTTGAAACATGTAGACCATCACTTTTCTTTCCACTTAGACTCTACAGGTCAATTTAGCCTGTCTAGTGTCTCACACTGTTTTTAATATTTGTCGAGTTACTCCATATTAAATTCCTGTAGGGAGTTAAACTTTGACAATTTTTAATATTCACTACCTTCTTACACTCACTTTACACCACCACTGTTGTTCAAACCAACCCGCTCCACTGTAATCAGGTGTCGTAGCACACCCGGGTAGCATTCGGCTATTCGGGTGGGACCCCAATGATGAAGCATGTCACCAACTAGGTTGGCGAGTGAGGAGTCTTTTTAGAAAGGATTTTCATTTCTTTGCGCATCCTCTGTGCTGAACGAATGGACTTCTCTAACCTAAATGGTTGGAAGCCACCCCTATGCTGCGTTCGTTGAGACAAATGCCTAATCCTTAAAACGTATTTGTAGATATGTGGGTTTAGCACCGATAGTAGCAAAAATAAACCTAGCCATGAACTGGAAACCAAATTGAGCCGCATGGCTGTGTGATGTCCCACATTGGGTAATGGGAGAGGTGGCTGCTGAGGAGACACAGCAAAGGCACCTGTATAACACAGAATCAGTGAGAGACCAACATTAAAGCAATAACAGCTATATCAGATGAACTTTCGCCATGATATATGATGAATACAGAATAACTATTTCAGCAAAGTTACAGATCAGGTTGCATTGCACAAGGAAGCAACTGCAAAAGACGTCGATGTGATTAGGCATGTGCGGAAAGATACCTAGAAGCTGTAGTAGAGTAGAAAATCTTCTAGGAGGAAGGCATTGACAGGTGGGCTCATATCTGCATCAACAATCGTGGATGATGCACTGTCCGGTATGGAGGAGGGGTAAAGATGAAGGTTGTTATAGTTTTGCTTTATTTTTCTTTATTTATCACTACAGCAAAGTTTTAAGCTCTATGGCTGACAATGTCTGACCGATGTAACTCAAAAGGGCACTAATGTTGGATATGACACTTTATGTAACAAACCATTAAAGAACATTTTTTTTAAATGGAGTCTTTTAACTTAACTCTTGGTGTTTTCTCTACTTTCACTTAGTTTGCACCAGATCTCGGTTGGACTCGTCTTGGTCCATACTGCCTGGATTTAGTCAATTCTTTTCTTTTACCTGCAAGATCTGCAGGGAGGTTTAGCAAGAGCTCCACTCATGGGTGAGGATCTTCTGGTTTGTCCCAAAAGAAACCTCATCTGTCTCCTTCCGCAACAACCTTTTGTATTAAATCCACATTTGGGAATCTATGGGATGTTCCATTATTGTGTTTTTTCCCTTTGTGTTCCATTACATTCAACTGTGGCCTCCGAACTCCCTTTTGCACTCTTGTACATCTTTTCTTGATGACATGCCTGCTCCTTGAAGGGCTTAAGCCTTCTTTTACCTATTATTTGATCCAACAGAAAGTCAGAGTAAGTTAAGAGGTAACGTACATAAAGTAATTCACAGAAATGCCCACATTTCGATGGAAATTAAATTAAAACCTACTCTCTAATGGTCATGTTTATGAAATCTGTAAGAGCTACTTATAGTCTGCATGGAAACAAGCGGGAGACCGGTTAGCTTGGCATGGGAAGGCAAACAAAGAGGAAAAACAAGGGAAATAAGAAAACAGCCAGCCCTGCTCACAATAGAGGTCTGCCAGTGGTGCAACAACACCCTAAAAAGAACGAAAACCGCACAATTGCAGAAGTTTGCACCTGGATCTAAGCACCAGTGAGAAATAGGTGTGGGTTATGAAGACAAAAATCTGCTGTCGGGCCATGAACGGGGTTGTAGCTTGGTCAGTAAGACTGGGAGGGCTTCAGATTTTCCAACGATCACACTGGCATATCATGGTAATATATGCGAAGCAGCGCATGAGGGGGGCTTAAGGGCCAGTGAAAAGGGAAAGGAGTGCAGATTGTGAGGGGCACTTGTAAACACAATATTTTTTAAAGTAACCATGTTTTGAGACCTTCAAAAGTGAAATGGGTGTGTTTGTGTGTGTGTTTTTGTCTGAGTGAGCATTTAAAAATTTCAGGTCAAATCCAACAGACACCTTAACATACCCGACTGAACGCTCCTGTACACAGCTATTTTTTAAATTATACATTTATTTGGGAGGAGTGGGGGGGTAACACCCCCATGAAGCTATGCCTCTGGCCATGAGCTATAAGTGCCACCAGTTTCTGCCGCAACGTGTGTGGATGTCTGTAGTCTGCTTGCATAACCCCACCCAACTGGTTACACTGAGACTGGGGGAGGTGCCCATGCAGTGTGCTAGTTAAGTCTGTAGCAAGAAACTGGAAGCTTGGTGGGTGGTGCTAGTGAGGTGGGAGCTCAGACACCAGATCCTACTTGGGTTACACTAGTGTGGTGTTAATGTGTTGACAGTAGAAGTAGGCCCAATTATTTCTGTTTTCCCTGCAGACGAGCACTCCAATTTCAATAATGTACCTGCATACACAATAAAAGAAAGAGTTTCTGAGATTTGTAACACAAATTGAAATGTCTTCTTTAGGTAAGAGTTTATAGATAATGAGGAGCACATAATACACTGGTAGTAGCACCGTGAACTGGATCCTAAACCAGCGGTTCTTAACTTTTTGACTTCCATGGACCCCCAGTGAATCACTACTGGAAGCCGGGGACCCCATGACTAAGCAATTTCTATGATTTTTATCCTCACCCAACTGCAAAAACACATCAAAAAACAGATACCCAAATTATAGAAATTATTTAATTTACAAACCCCCAAAAAATTTAATTTTAATTTTAATGGGGAAGTTGGAGCTTTTTAAAATCTAGTTTTATTTCTAAAATACGAAGCGATATGCTAGACTCTGACATATCACTTTGTCTGTTCTGCTTCTATGGCATACTCTCTTTTATTCGGCGCATACCATTGCTGCTTTAATTGAGGCCATCTGTACTTCATACTAGATTGTTTCCAGTGGCGGTTCCTCCGCTATGGCGGAGGACCATCGCCCCACTGCTTTTAAGCAGTGCGAAGAAGCATAAAATGATGATAACTTTAGGTTATTATCATTTTATGCTTCGTCCTGCTGTGCGGATGGGCAGGGCTGCTATGCTGTCGGAGCAGGCCAGGGAAGGAGTGGTCTGCCCACTCCTAAGTGCGCAATGACTGTTTGGTAGGCCCTCTCGGGCCGCCCAAACCAGTCATGCGCACTTTCCCCGTTTTCCATGCAAGCTGCATTACAGCTTGCGTGGAGAACAAGCCCAGGCCACCATTCCTTGGCTGAGCGTCGAACCAGGATGCTCAAAACCAATCACAACGCTGCGTTGTGATTGGTCGGTGGGGCCTGGCTATGCTTCTGTCCGAGACGGAGGAGAACAGCAGCGGAGATGCGGAACTTGGCGCAAAAGGTAAGGTTTTTTTTTTCTCCTAATATGTGCGACCCCCTCCCCCCCCCCTCCCACCGCGACCTGCACCGGCTGCTCCTGTACATTTCCCGTACTTGTGCTGCTCCCACAAATCAAGGTAATGATACCAACCTAATTCTTAGCTTTCAATTTCTTCACATTACAGAATGTTTTGAAACTTTTGATTTTGCTTTTTTTATATATCTATTTATATCAATATATAGATGTGTATATATAATTAATCAGTTTATATCATTTTATTAACAGCCAGGGCCCTCTAAATAGATGTTGTGGACCCCAGGGGTCCCCGGACCAAAGATTAGGAACCACTGTTGTAAGCTTTAAAGGTCATCATTTCTGTCCTGCGAAAACAGGATTTAATGTGCACGTAGTGCATCTTCTCTAATGTTTTGTGCACAGTTTGAGTGCGTGGTGCATCTTAAGTGGTTAGTGTGACATAGGAGATTCCAGAGAATGGGATCTCCGTTGTGATGAGGCTGTTTGAAAGGGATTTATTCCATTAGTTGACCAGGATCAGATCCTTGACAGCTGCGATATATAAAGATTAGTTGATTCATCCATGGGCAGCCACCCAGAATCCGACTGGGTTTCTGTGACCTTTGTTTCAGCAAGGCATCCGTTTAATAAAAATAGCTCAGAATAGCAGCACCTAACTAGAGTGAATCTTTGGAACCATGACATCACTTGTGTGTCTACATGGGCGAAACTGATCTAATCCCTTTTATGAAAGCACCTTGGGTTTTTGTAATTAAATCATTTCAAGTATGATGTCCTATGAGACAAAGCTGAGCCAGTGGGGTCTTGTGCTGCAACTGTACTCAAAAGACACCTTCCAGAGGGTGAGCCAAGTAAAATCTGTTATTTTACTGAAATTACACCGAAGAATATCATGTGATATTTCACTTATCCCTTCGTTATAGCTGATTTAATTTTGCAATAGGATATCCCACAAAGCAAGGGCATGCTAGATTAGTACATTGAGCCTTGTAGGGAATCTCGAGGTATTTGCACGGTTCCAACCTCGTGAAATTCCCTTTGCATAGAATGTGGTGGATTTGCTGTCCATAAAGCAAAGTGATTTTTGGTGCTATGCGCTTGCGTCAACTTTTTGCGCAAGTAGTTTTGCCCGAAAATAGTTAACTAGTGCTGCTTTCAGCTCCGTGGACATGACCGTGTATACGAGCAGTACATCTGGACCTTGGTTTATGTCAAAACTTTAAATTAGTACACAATGCTGTATGGGTATTTTTCTAACAGTCTAACGTTTCTGTGCTGCCAAGACCGACAATCATCAAAAAATTAAATTTGTTTATCAAGTTGAAGGGCTGTCCGGTCACAAATGACAACAGACTAGAATATCTTCTACGTTTTCAAAATGAGTTAACAGATTCAGAATGAATCGCTAGTAGCGAGTTATCGCAAATTGCCTGTAAACTAAACCTTTAAAAAGCCAGGGAAGTGTAATTTTATTGGACGCTGGGCATGGAAGGTCTGTTTTTTGATGCAGTTCTATCCACCATTAATCAGAACTGTGAGCCAGATTGGTTTCTGTTTGTAAAGAGACACAACTCCTATCGTTCAAATAAAACATTTTATTTTTCTAGACCACTTTCATTTGTAAGGTCTTTCATCCATATAGCAGGTGAAAATCATTTTTTTTTTGTTACGGTATATTGATGACCTAGTTCAGTGGTTCTTAACGTTTTGCCTTCTTTGTACCGCCCACTTATTCATTAATGGAATCAGGGGACCCCCCACTGAATCACTATTGGATTCCGGACCTGAGGACCCCAGACTAAGCAATTTTAAAGATTTAAACTGCAAAACAATACACAATTACGGAAACCAACATTCACCAAGCAAATACACAAATGATGAAATCTATTTAATTCACAAAAAAATATAAACAAAATCAAAATTGTAATGGGAAAGTTGGAGCTTTTCTAATTTCAATTGAGGGCACCCATTGTCCACACTATATTCTGTTTGATGCACATGTAGAGCAACCACAAATCAATCTGAGGATAGCAACTTAATTTTTAGACTCAAATATCTTCACAGTTACAGAAAGTTTTAAAAATTTCAGTTTTACATTTTGCTTGTTCATTTATATGCACATTAAGGGCCTCATTACGATGACGGTGAGACCGCCACCGACAGCCTGTCGGTGGCGGTCTCACCGCCATCGTAAGCATGTTTTCCGCCTGCCACATTAGAATGGCGGGCGAAGGGGTGGCGGTCAGAGAGACAGACCACCACGGATCCGATGGGCTCAAGGAGCCCGTCGGAGGGCCCTCCGATTTCTACAATGGTGGCGGTGCCTGGCAGGCACCGCCGTAGGGATTGATGTCCCTCCCCACCAGCAGTTTCCTGGCGGGATACCCGGCATGAAAAGGCTAGTGGAAAGGGACATTGGGGGCCCGTAGCGGGCCCCCCATTTCCCCTAGCCCTCAGTGTTGGGTTTTGGGGGGCACCTATGGTGCCCCCGTACATATCCCTGCACAATGTGGCAGGCACCGCATGGTGCCTGCCACATAGTGCAGGCATATGCACAATGTGTGTTTTTTGGACTGCGGCGTGTGCTGCAGCCAGCAGCACACGCCGCAATGCCAAAAATATACTTTGCGACCGCCTTGAAGGCGGTCACATTGTAATTCGGAGTGCAGGACCGGCGACAACTTGTCAGGCGGTCCTATCCCCGATACGATGGCGGTCGGACATAAGTCTGACCGCCATCGTTATCAGCCCCCTTTTTTATTATTATTTAATTTTGCAAGAAGTCATGAACCCCCAACCCCAGCGGTCCCCAAACTGCAGGTTAAGAACAGCTATTGTAGAGAAATACTGCTAATAGTTCAGCCAGTGGTAATTGAACTGTGTCCACACTAGGAAAGAAGAAGGGTGCTGGAAGCTTACTTTTTCAAGCGAGATTTCATCAGCGTTTCTAAGGTAGGAGAAGATAACCAGTGAAATTTCAGTAGCCCTATAGCTACTTAACTTTTAGTAAAGTCATTCTATTTTCTACCCACAGCTACAAGAGGTATGAATAATTTCAGATTTGCTTGATGCTGTTCACCACTCCAACCAATAAACAATTCGAATTTCTTTATTTTTCTGAATGAAATAAGTGCCAGCTGGTTCACCCCGGAACTCCTAGCTTCCAAGCGTACCTGCCGGAAACTAGAGAAGAAATGGCACAGTGATAAGACACCGGACAGCCACGCAGCCCACAAAGACGCCATCCGTAACCACCACCACCTCATCAGATCCGCCAAGAGAATCTCCTTCAAAGACCGCCTCGACGACAACGCACACAACAGCAAGGAGCTCTTCAACATCGTGAAGGAACTCTCCAACCCCAGCTCCAACACCAATGACATCCCGCCGTCGCAAGCCCTGTGCGATTCCCTCGCCACCTTCTTCCACCGCAAGATCGCCGACATCCACGACCGCTTCAACACCCAGACAGCCCCTACTAAGATAGATACACCAGACCCGCCGCACACCATCGACCATGACCCCTTGCCAGCCTGGGCCAGCGTGAACATCGATGACACCATCAAGACCATGAGCACAATACACTCCGGCTCCCCGTCAGACCCTTTCCCGCACCACATCTTCAACAAAGCCAGCAGCTCCATCGCACCCCACCTGTGCAACGTTATCAATCTGTCCTTCGAGACCGCGACCTTCCCAGAGAGCTGGAAACACGCAGAGATCAACGCCCTACTCAAAAACCCAAGGCGGACCCGAGAGACCTCAAGAACTTCCGGCCCATCTCCCTGCTTCCGTTCCCAGCCAAGGTCATCGAGAAGATCGTCAACAAACAGCTAACCCGATACCTCGAAGAAAACAGCATCCTGGACCCATCCCAATCAGGGTTCCGCAGCAACCACAGCACTGAGACTGCCCTCATCGCCGCCACCGACGACATCAGGACCCTGCTGGACAACGGTGAGACCGCAGCCCTCATCCTGCTGGACCTCTCTGCCGCCTTCAACACTGTCTGCCACCGCACTCTACGCGCACGCCTCCACGACGCAGGGATCCGAGACAAGGCCCTGGAATGGACCACCTCCTTCCTCGACGGCAGAACCCAGAGAGTCCGCCTCCCACCTTTCCGATCCGAAGCCTCCGAGATCATCTGCGGCGTACCCCAGGGATCTTCCCTCCGCCCAACGCTGTTCAACAACTACATGGCCCCGCTCGCACGCATCGCCAGACAGCACGACCTCAACATTATCTCCTACGCCGAAGACACTCAACTGATCCTCTCCCTCAACAAGGACCCCCTCGCCGCCAAATCCAATCTCCATGAAGGAATGAAGGCCGTCGCCGATTGGATGAAGATCAGCCGACTAAAGCTGAACACGGACAAGACAGAGGTCCTCATCCTCGGCTCCAACCCCTCAGCCTGGGACGACTCCTGGTGGCCAACGACGCTGGGAGCAGCCCCGACACCCACCGACCACGCACGCCACCTGGGAGTCATCCTCTACTCAACGCTCTCCATGACCAAGCAAGTCAACGCAGTCTCCTCCTCCTGCTTCAACACCCTCCGCATGCTTCGCAAGATCTACAGGTGGATCCCGACAGATACAAGAAGAACAGTCACCCAGGCCCTCGTCAGTAGCAGACTCGACTATGGGAACGCCCTCTACGCGGGAGCCCCGGCCAAGCTCATCAAGCGACTGCAACGCATACAAAACGCCTCCGCACGCCTGATCCTCGACGTACCATGCCACAGCCACATCACCCCCACCAGAGGAACCTGCACTGGCTCCCCGTCAACAGGAGAATCTCCTTCAAACTCCTCATCCACGCACACAAGGCACTCCACAAGACTGGCCCAGCCTACCTCAACAGACGACTCTTCTTCTACGTCCCCAACCGCCAGCTCCGCTCCGCCGACCTCTCCCTCGCCACCGTCCCTCGCATTCGAAGAACAACGACCGGCGGCAGATCCTTCTCACACCTCGCCGCCAAGACCTGG
Source organism: Calotriton arnoldi (assembly GCA_963921515.1). Classification (NCBI taxonomy): domain Eukaryota; kingdom Metazoa; phylum Chordata; class Amphibia; order Caudata; family Salamandridae; genus Calotriton; species Calotriton arnoldi. Next base: position 3,331,791 of record CAWUFW010000889.1, on the reverse strand, counting down.
AACACCCTTCCACTAAGCCTACGACAGACCCAAGACCTGCTGACCTTCAGGAGGCTGTTTGACCAGTAGCAGCACCCCCCCCCCCTTTTTCTCCCCAGCGCCTTGAGACCCTCGCGGGTAAGTAGTGCGCTCTACAAATTCTGTGATTGATTGAATGATGTCAAATGTGTTTTTTGTTCTTTGGTGTTATTTGAGCTTAAATCTCAATTGACTCCATTATTTAATTAGATATACGTTTTCAAAATCACTTAAGTTTTTCACTAATGTATCTCCAATCCTCAATGCATTTCAGGACTCTGCATTGATTTTAGGTCTTGCTTTTTCTTGAACGACCTATTGTGTACAATACCAGTAAAGTGTTCTTTGGGTCAACCTATTGTTTAACATTGTTTGGCTTTCTTTAATCTCATTTGCATGCTTCTTATTCAATGTCTTTCCGTCCTCTTCTTGTGTTTGTCCTATTCCCCCATCCGAGCGTAGCTTAATTTCCATCCATTTGATTGAACAACATGTATCCTTCCACTGCTTACATTAAGGGAATTACTTTGTTATTTTAGCACTCCATCGCAGTCCATGTGTTTTCTTGCTCTCACCTGTGTGCTGTTTACTCCTTCACATCTCCACCCACCCCAAGCTTGTGTACTGCTTTCCTGGCCCCTGCCACTCCTGTACAATCATTTATTTTTTCAGTAAACCCCCCTCAGTTGTTGCCCTGATCATTGCTGCCTCTTGTATATGATATTGACGTGCTTTCCCCAGCCCTCGTTCCCCCATCCAGTTTTTTTCCTTTATTTTTGCAAGAAAAACATTGTAGGAGAGTCTGGAAGCTGCAATTTGCTTCTTTCTTTGCTAGCGTGCTCCTTTTATTTTTTTAATTTCTCACTCCAAGATGTGTATTTACTATCTTGTCTTTTGCCGCTGCTGTTTCACATCAGCAACAAGCGTTTTTTTCTTTTATTATTTGATCTTTCCAAATTTACCCCATGATCTTATAGAATTGTTCAGATATGCCATATGAGGTCGCCATAACTTAGCATTTTGTGCAGTGCGCTCACTGTCACAGAAGCAGAAAGGGGTTGATTGAGCAATTATGAAAGTTTCGTCAGTATAAAATCAGTGGCCCATCCGAACATGAGGCTTATGCTTGTACCAGTCAATTTTCAACTTCATAAAATCACAATGGGTTTGCAAAGACATTAAATCCATTGAAAACCAAATTATATCCTCATTTTATTCCTGTGAAGCCAAGAAATTCTTAGTGGCATTGCCTCCACACTTTTCAACTCTTCATAATAAACACTACAAAGGTCATGCTTCTAAGAAAGCAATCGAAACGCATTTTTCTTCTGTTACAAAGCAAATCTTAGAAAAAGCAATCTGAGATGCATTATTTAGAAAATTGCATGAATTTAGAAAATTTTCAGCAAAGAAATCCACCTGCTGGAACAAAGGACGAACAGCACAGAATATATTATGACTAAGAAGAATGGCACGAGCTGGGTGTAATAGGGCAACAACGTTTGCATCTGCAGTGAAGGCACACACGAAGGAACACACTTCACAAGAGGAAGCATGTAATCACACCCATATGGGAGGTGGAAAAGCGATGGAGTAGCTGACATGTGGAATTTCCCTCATAAGGAATATACAAGGGAAAATAAAAGCAAAAGAAGGAACTATCTGGAAAATATCTTGCCAAAATCCAAGCAACGGCGTATAGGGCAAATGGGTGAAAAAGTAGAGTACTGCATCAAAAAAGGAACAAAAGTGTGAAAAACGGAAATAAGGTACATAGAGGGTGGTGGGGATTCAGAAACTCCCAACAAACCCCATAGCAAAGAGAACAAGCATTGGCATAGCCAATAGGTCTCACTTTTGGGACCTTATAAGTATTTAGTTATGCAGCACAATATCCTTGGTGCAACAACATCAACTGTTGCATGGCTAAACACTTATAAGGTCCCAAAGGCGAGACCTATTGGCTATGCCAATGCTTGTTAAACCTGCTGGTGAGTGTTTTTTGGGAACTACATTAGCCCACATCTGTATAAAGTGAGAAAGCTGTGCGTGATTCGGGAAGACTCTGTTATTCGAGCCGGACATTGCGGGAGATAGGCGAGAATGGTGGAATTGGGGTAGGACTGCCTTTAACTGAGAACCCAGTTAACCCAAGGCCTGATTGTCATGGGAAAGAGACACTGGCCTGTGGGCTACTTAACGTTAGATCTCTTCCTAAACATGTCACAGAGATCCAACTGCTCACTGAAATACACCACCTTGACATGTTACTTATGACGGAGACCTGGACCTATCCTGATTCTGCTCTTGAACCGGGATTGGCGTGTCCTCCAGGTTATAAATTTTTTCACAAGCCCAGAACAACAGGTAGAGGTGGTGGGGTAGGTCTCATGTTTAGAGAAGGATGGGATTTTGTCCCCTTGGATATTGATGCTGTAGAGGGTTTCCGAGCTGCTGGGGTTCTCCTTAAAAGACCCCAGGGGGCATTTACTAGATGGTATAGTATGTTATAGGCCCCCTGGTGTGGTCAACCTATCTCAATTACAGGCGATGATTGATGTTTTTAATAATATGGCTGTCACTCATTCGAGACTGCTGATTGCAGGGGATTTTAATCTCTGGCTAAATGGGACCCTAGATACAGGACTTAATACTCTTCTCCAATCTTGTGAAAGTCTGGGTTTGTTCCAGGGAGTCACCGGATCTACACATATGGGAGGGCACTTGCTTGACCTTGTTTTTAGTGAGGAAGGGGTCACTGACCATATGGAGGTGCTTCCCGTAGATTGGACTGACCACCATTTGGTTAAATTTCGAACGGTCATCCCCAGTCGAGGAACTCCTGCTCTGAGGGATGTAAGGAGTTTCATGGGAAGGGATTGGAGGAGGTTAATGGAAAAGGTGTCACAGTCACCTACGTTCTCTATTAAAGGGGATTTGGATATGCTTAGGTCAGTGGAGGAGAATTATACGGACTTTCACAATCTTATTTCCTCATTTGTTAATGAAATCGCCCCTTTTAAAAATTGCAAAAACAGGGGTAGGCCCTCTGCCAGGTGGTTTAACGAAAAACTAAAAGCCCTGAAATTAAAATGTAAACAGGCAGAAAGGAAGTGGAGAAAGTATTACGTGAATGAGGACAAGATCGCCTGGAAAGCGGCTATTTCTCTCTATAAGAAAGAAATTTTTACTGCGAAGCAGGAATATTTTGCAGAACTTATCTTGAAATCACTGAATAAGTCTAAATGTATCTTTAAAATCATTGATGACTTTACTAATCCTCAGTGCTTACAAAATGAGGTTCAGCCTACTCAAGATCTCTGTGATAGTTTGGCTACTTTTTCAATGATAAGATCAGAACGATCATCTCAGGTCTCAAAAAGAATCTCTCTGGAGGGACAGAGGCTGTGGCTCCAGGGGCAGGTATTCCGTTCGCAGATACCGGGGGGGTGCCTGGCGCAGGAACACAGATTGGTGAAGGGACCGATAAACAGAGTCTCCTGGACCACTTCGAGTTCCTTTCGGATGAGGAATTTTATAGGCTTGCTATGGGTGTTTCTTCGGGCTCTCCTTTGGACCCCCTTCCTCATAAAATCTGGAAGGAATTTGCCTTAGAACTTTTCCCTAGACTCCGACAGATATGTAACCAATCACTATCTAGTGGAGTTGTACCATCTGGCTGGAAACAGGCGGTAGTTATGCCACTCTTGAAGAAGGCCACTCTTGATCCAACCTGTCCGGGTAACTATCGGCCCATATCTCTCCTCCCTTATCCAGTGAAGATTCTTGAACGTTTGGTTAGCAAATCTCTGTCAGTTTTTTTTAGAACGTAACAACTGTCTGACAGATGTACAATTCGGTTTCCGTCCGGAACACGGAACAGAGTCAGCTTTGGTGACCGTGATGGATGACTTGCGTCTGTTGGCAGACAGGGGACAATCAGCAATACTTATTTTGCTTGACCTGTCTGCCGCTTTCGATACGGTCAACCATGACATTTTGCTAACACGTTTAGAGGAGGTGGGAGTAGTGGGCACTGCCCTGGACTGGTTTCGATCCTACTTATCTGGCAGGTGCCAGGCAGTGGCCCTTCCCCTTTCCAGTCAGCCTTTACCAACATCTGTCATGGAGTTCCACAAGGATCCGCCATCAGCCCAATTTTATTTAACATCTACTTGAGCCCACTGATTAATATCATTCGGGCTCATAATGTAAAATTGGTGAATTACGCTGATGATACCCAGATTATTATTTCCCTTGATGAAACGTCATCCAATGCCCTGGAGGATTTTCATGCATGTATGCATGACACTGCGCAGTGGTTACGGAACAACTCCTTGCAATTCAATTCGGATAAAACCGAAATTGTACACTGCGCAGTTGGGAAGGTCCATCGGCCTCTTCCTCACAACTTCTGGCCCCTTGGCTCATCCACCACTTTGGCGCCATCTAAGACGGTGCGAAATTTGGGAGTTATGTTCAATGCCAACCTATCTCTGGAGACGCAAGTGAACAAGTTGGTGGGGTGCTGTTTTGGCCTCATCAGGGCTCTGAGAAAGATTCTTCCGCTGCTCCCAATTTCGGCCAGAGTCTTGGTTGTTCAAGGCGCCATTCTAAGTAGACTCGACTATTGCAATGCTTTGCTGCTGGAGTCCCCAAAGTATCTGATACAGAGACTGCAGCGTGTCCAGAACACGGCTGCGAAACTGGCCTTGTCGAGACCTCGAAGCTCTTCGGCTTCAATGTGCCTATCGGAGCTACATTGGCTCCCTGTGCAGCAAAGAATCTATTTTAAATCCCTCTGTATGGGGTTTAGGGCATTACATGGACTCGGTCCTAGACCGTTGCAGAAGAAATTGGTCTGGTATATTCCTACCCGGACCCTCCGCTCTTCTTCTGCCTATCTGGCAAAGATACCCAGGTTCAATAAGGTCAGATTGGGAGGAAGATCTTTTAGTGTTGCTGCTGCAAGGCTTTGGAACACACTCCCAATTGAAATCAGACAATGCAGTACCCTGTCTTTGTTTAGAAAAAGGATCAAAACGTGGCTGTTCCCCAGATAGTGTTTCTGTCTTTCTTTTGAGTAATGGTTTTCTTTAGGTTCTGTCCTTCTTGACTGACGTTGGTTTGTATACATGTACTTTTAGCGCCAGGGTACCCGTAGGGTGTTTGTTGCGCTTTATAAATACCATATACAATACAATACAAAGAGCACGATGGTGATATAAAAGGCACCCCTTCAGCTTTGACTGCAAAATTTAATTCAATCAATCATTCACTCGCTAACACTTTTAACGGCAAGGAAAAGCCAAATGTTCAGAGGTTTCATGATAATAGTCTCCAAATTTCCCTGAATTGATGTGGTTTATAAATATTACAAGAAGAGGTGAAACAGTTTCCGCTTTCTGCAAATTTGACGACTCTTGTCAACATCTCATTTGAACTCGGGACACGGGGAGCAGCCGACAGTGGAGTAATGGGAAACCAAGCTCGAAAGCCGGCCTCGGCTCAACACAATGTGGTTCTGGACAAATCACTCAATCTCACAGTGGTCTAAAAAAGCAAACAACGAGTAACTGTCTAGTTCTGTTGTAAAGTGCTCTCTGTTCGCGCTATGAAAAAAATACATAAAAAGCCACAGATCTCAGATATCCCCAAGTTTGAAGGTCATAACCCCCTCCCCCTTTGAATCTCCTTGCGCACAAAAAAGATAGTAAAAAAAAGTCAGCCTTAACCACAAGTAACCATAATGAAAATAATTGCTGCTGACTTTGTAATGAAGGCGCACACTCGGCTAATGACTTCTACATACTTCCAGGAATAATTCAACCCATTTCATGACCCTCAAGGCCGCTTGGCATTCACATGAGCTCAACTTTGTAAATATGTATTCTGTACCTGTATTAACCTAATTTTGCCACCTTTAATTTTTTTTAATTATCCTGATTGTATATGTAACTTGTTAGAGTGTAACTCTACTTACGTAACTTACTAGGTTCTATTGTAAAGCGCTCTGACACCTTTGGGTAAAGTCAGCGCTATATAAAACTGCATTAAATAAATAGATACATGAAACTGATTTGGAAATGAGTGGTACCTGCTCTCAGAGTCACAACGCCCATGATCGGACACAACCCCAGGGAACAGCCACGACAAGAGGCTTTACAGCAGCATGTGTAGGCAGGAGGTGGAACACATTCACTCCGACGCCGGACTGCAGCAGCAATTCCTGAGGGCTCGGCAGGGCAGGCAGTAAATTAAAAATAAGCATCTTGCCATGGACCTGACCTTCAGCCACCAGCCAAACACAAAACCGTAGGCAGACGAGTTCAGGTACAATTAGGGTGTCAGGCAATCTGAGTGATAATATTTTATATTTATTAAAAACAGTGCAGACCTGACTCGCGGCCAGTAGCACTGACTGCACAGTCTCTCTGCTGTGCACCATAAGACTCACACAGCAGCGCCCAAGTGGCAGGCTGTAAGCGCCGCAGGCTGGCTCTGGGGGCCGACTCGAGGGCTCACAATGCTCCTGCCATCCCTTCTGAGCTGCAACCCCGGGGCGGCTGTCCCTCATTCAGCATAGCATTTGGACGCCGCGCTGCTGTAATCAAATGCAGCTCAGACGTTCAAGGCCACCCTGCTTCACCCCTCAGAGCACGGAGGTGATCACGGCGCTCAAAATGCTGATTAATGTGGTAATGCACACCACCACATTAAAATGCGTTAGTCTAACGCCTGAAGAGTGGTACTTGGCAGGACTGGTAGTGTTAGAAGTGCATATATCACACGAACAGCTGATCCAAAATGAAGACAAAACAGCAGGTGAGTTCCGCAGGTTTATTTAACAACCATGCAAGTCGGATGTCCAGTACAGAATCATCTACAGTTCACAGGACCCGGTATAACCGCCCACCATATATTTGAAAGATGCCATCACCCGACTTCCACGTGAGTCCTCGGGAAGCAAATGAAGTAGAAACGAGCGCGAGTGTGCACTCGTGTCTATTTCAAACATCAACACAGAGGAAGGGACACGAGCGTCCCAAATTGATATGGAGTCAGGCTCGTGTATGCAACAGGTAGTGCAGGATGGAAGTTCTGTGCCGAACTGCAGAAGGCAGGCAGTGTGCTTTACAGTGGGCAGTCTAATGTGGCTTGTGCTGGGTTTTGGCATTGCCATCACCCACTTCACCCCCTCCTCGCCCTCGCCAGGGCTAAGCTGAATTCAGCCAATCTGAGCAGTAGGTAGGTTTGGGTGAGGGTGGCAAGTACTGCAAATGGGCCTTAAATTAAGCGAAACAATAAAGTTGTGCTAAAACAGGCCTAAAGGGAGATGTTGGACTGCAAGCTGCTCAAAGGGTGCCAGCGACCTGATGGACTGATTGGAGATCCCTGATTTGACGTATCGGAACCGAGCACGAATTCCAGAACAAAAACAAATCCGCAGTCTAAACCAGTTATTTCTCTCGGGTGGTTAATAATATACCGTTTTAATAAAATGAATCCCTTGAATTTTAAATCTGGAGGAGCAATGATTTGAAAACAATGAAGCCAAAATTGTACCTCTTCAATCTGAAACTGAAATGCTGCAAGTTCAACCGTGTAGCTCTGTGAAATGTCACACCCGCAGTAAAGGCTAAATCGGAAAAAAATGACAGTATTATTTCTGTTTCGCTACATTATTTCCACGCCTCCTTTGGTATATATATTTATAGGCCGCGTGCCTGTGACGATGCTGCTGTTTCCACTTCTGCAATTGCACCGGCTAGCACCAAGCCCCACCCCCAACATGAAACACCGGAACTAGAGTGGGGCTCGGACTCACAGAGCTACTTACCCGCAATTTCCCAGAGTCCTCTGCGCGCCTCAGGGAAACGTTTGGCGCCGGGGAGCTGATCGAAATTGCAGATATAACGCTGCCACATTCATTACTTTTGCTGCCATAAGTCAACAGTGGTATACTAATGCCTCACATTGATACATGGTTTCCTCGCTCTCTGTAACAAGAGCTACTACGGCGAGGGGGGCTGTAATTCACAGTGAAATGTTTAGCTTTGCGAGGGGCAGTATCGTAGCCAATGAGGTCTAACCGAGGCGCGATTATTGCTTATTGAAAACTTTACCCAATACCCCGCTGTGGCGACTTGAAATATAGTCGCCATTGCAATTTTTGATAGTCTCTAAGGAGACTGAATCATTCTGTGAAAAAAACAAAATATCTAATTAAGTAACATAGGTCAGCGTGCATCAATCAAAGACGAAATGGACGTCTGCAAAAAGTGACCTTTGCAGCGGTGACGGCTACCATTGAAAATGGAGGGTGGAAAGAGCCAAGCTGAAATGCACTGAGTGCGTGAATGAAACACGTGACCCCAACTCTTGAAAGGAAAGTCTGGCGAAGGAGAGGGATTGTTTCTCCCACAAACGCACTATTGTGCTGTGTGTAGTTTATTCAATAGTCTACACAGAGCACAATAGGGAATAAGCAAACAAAGCACAGCACTGCTTAGGCACGTGTTTGCCACCTATGCTTGTAATACTATGGAAACACTGCACTTCCTCTCATGCTGTAACACCAACTTCATGGAGAGCTGATGACAGACATGCATGCACTTAATTATATTTTGATACAATAAAAAATCAGTTGCAGCCGTCCAGAAAGGGCGCTATTTGATGATAGTACTTCACAACAACTGCATTTCCCGTATTAGGTAACCTGTAAATAAAGCACTCTGCTGGCATTTAGTGGGGGTTTCTGAGCGCCCTCCATGATGAGCTGCGCCACAACGCAGCCAATGCACACATCAATGCACACATCAGGTCATCTTCGGGAACGTGAAGAGCGACAGCTGCATTCGGACAGAGTCCCTACAAAAACCAGCACAAGCGCGCGCCTCGCGCGGCAGCAGGGGGAGGGGGCCTGCGCGATTCCCTTGCGGGAGCGTGCAGCAAGGCGCGATTATTGTGACCATATGGCGCCACCATATGGCGCCGCGCGCTCCCGCAAGGTAATCGCCAGACGTGCACGCGTTGCCATTGCAAGCAATGCAACGCGTGCACGTTTTTGCCCCCAAAGCTGTGCCGATAGCTAAAGGTCTCTCCTACGCAGCGCATGCGCGCTGCGTAGGCGAGACCTAAAAACGTTAGGGATAAAGATGAAAACAAAATAATTAAGTTTTGAAGTACAAAATCGTTTGTTCACTCAAGTTGGAGCACACCTGTGCAGGATTCCTTCCATTTGAAATCAATCAAGCATGCGGGTGCTTCCCCATTTCCACTCAACCTAGTTAATCCGCTGCTTAGTACGGATTCACAAACCCCGCCGCGCACAACTATAGACGGCTTTCTGGTGAGGGCTGTGGACTTTCCAATTAGATCAAACTTGCAGAGCGATGTCTCTCTGTAACAACAGAAGGCCTTACTACTCCTCATTTACCTTTGACCTGTTCATTTAGTGCTAATATTTTGGAAACTGATGATACCAGCGCTCATGCCCAGTAACCCTGGTAGATTCCACAACGGCAGTCACGACGGGTCTTGACACTGGTCCTCTTATTTGCAGTATGACAGAAGGGCCTGTTCCTAAACACACCCCGATTATTCCTTCCAGTTTACCAGACCCAGGCCCACTGGTGAAGCGTCGGAAAAAAGCAGCTAAACAGAAATGATCTATTCCCCAAAAAAATATAGACTCAGGTGTACAAGGAGACCTCATTTTTAAGTTTTCCCTGCCGATAATTCCTGGGACTCTGTAACTCGTTGTATCAGCGATTTGTTAGATGCCAAACTTCGACCCATCAATGATCGGCTTATGTCTATAGAGGCCAGCGTGGATAAAATAGCGACACAAGTAGCTAGTTGTGCCACAAATACAAGGAAGGCTCGGCCACAACGTACTGATGTTTTTACCTCACCCCATGATCCTACAACTTTGACTACTCCTTTGCTACGTTCTTTGCAACATGTTGTACAATCTGCTACATGTAATACACTTAAGGCAGATTGCTATGGGAGTGATACCCTTACTTCAACTAGAATTTTAGAAACAGCCTCAAATTCATTACCTCATAATGGGCTATCTGCGGCCCGACGTATTCCAGAAATCGGCTAAGTGGGGTTACCACCAACTTAGCTCCCCTTCCGGTGATTGATTTGCCCCCAGCCTCCTGTCCTTATGTCCTCATATTGTCCTAGTTTGGCACCAGGAGTCGGCGAATCAACAGAGGCCCTTAAAAACAAGGTTTTTCATTGGCTATATAATTTAGTAACATGCTAATGGGACCTTAGTCATGAGATTTTATTTGTGCGGCATGTGGGTGGCATTGGGCCCAGGAGAGGAGCTATTCAGGGGACACAGTTCTCATTAATTTTCATAAACCCAAGGTGGCAGGGGATATCTTGAGCCAAGCAAACTCAGGGCTAACTAATTCAAATTCTATAAAGATCTTGTCATTGGGTTTCTTTTACAAACATTTAGCCCCCGTTATGGCGAAACCTAATTGGCCCTATTGTTTCAACCAAACACGAAATAGATTCCAGCCGAATTTCCATTTAGCCTTAAACAACAGGTTTGGGGCCCTCTCCGGACTAGAGGATAATGACTGACTGTGTACAGGGGGAAATGCAGGTGTCATAGGTATCTCAGCCACCGAGTCAAATCCAAAGAATCAAAACATTTTGTTGGACTGTCGAGGTATGCAGTTTGTCATGGAATATTGCGGGAATCCACCAGAAACTTAACAACAAGGACTGGTTGACTTTGTTTTAGCTAATTTTGACATTTTGTGTTGTCAGGAGACATGAGCTTTGAATTCCATTGCTTTTAATGGTTTTAAATCATATAGATGCAATGCAATGCCTAAGGGGCTCAATATTCTTTTCATACATTTTTAATTAAATTTTTTCTCAGCACACCCAATTGGCATAATCCACGAGATGGGGAAATTAGTTGCAGACTTTGTATCTTCCCAGAAGAATTCTATTTTGATAGTATGGGCAGATGACTTTAATATTACTAAATGTCTGCATAGTGGGAACCGCATTTGCAGATTCTCCAATAATCAAGGGGACACTATGACTCATTTTATACATTCAATTTATGGTGAAGTTTTAAACCAGCAGGTATAAACACATAACCTTACCTTTGCCTCAGATTTTCAGGGAAATAGGTCAATAAATGTACCCACTTTTATAGGAAGAGGCAAGGGCAGTATAATAGATTTTATTCTCTTATCAAGGGATCTGGCACAGAACCTGATGAGCTATGAGGTGTGCTCACTTTCTCACAGTGATCACAACCCCATCACATTGAGTTTATCTATTCCCATTTCACAAGGAGCTTCTTGCCGGACTGTGTCTACGGTTAGCTATTCAGTAAATAAGTGGGTACGTCTAAACTGGGCCACTATTAACCCATCACATTTTTTTCATCGAATTGGTTACAAACGCCTCCTCTGATATTTTTCGCTGCCTCTCCTTAAAGGCAGAGCACTTTGAAATCCTTGATAGTTTTGTGGGGATTTGTGGAGTCATTTCCAGGGGCCTATTATTAAATAAACCATCAAAAGACAAGCCCCTCAGGCATGGTTTAGTCCTCAATGCACTGCAGCTCTAACAGCCCTGAAGTTGGCCACTAATAAAATGCCCTGTTATATTGCCGATGTCAGGGAAGGAAGAAACATCTACAAGCAGGCCATCCAGAATAGGAATCAGGAGATTCAAAGGAGGGCATGGGAGGATTTAAATGAAGCTGCTTTACAGAAAGATAAAAGACGTTTTTGGGACATAGTAAATCGCCCCTTCTTTTCGGAAAGCTCACATTGTAGCATTGTTATATTACGAACAAGAATGGATTAACCATTTTTCACTTCTTTTTAATCGAGATAATGTGGAGGGAGGGGGGCAAATGGCTAATAGGGCTGACTTCCCTGCTCCTCAAGAGAACTGGGTAATAAATCTTATAGACCTTAAGTCTGTCACCAAAGCAATTGAGAGGGCCGCCAATGGGAAAGCCCCAGGTCTGGATGGGTTACCCAGTGATCTATTCAAACACAATGTGGAGTTCTGGGCACCTCTTGTTACTAATGTATTGAGGGCAGCAGTGAAGGGAGAGGTGATTGATACCTGGAGAGAAGCCATCATAGTGCCCATTTATAAAAAGGGATATTGAAATTTACCATCATGTTGCCATCCGAACTCATTGCTTGACTCCACAGTTAAGATTTTGTGTTGTGTAATATTAAACAAATTGGAAGACTGGGCAGAGGAAAGCTCAATTTTTTCACCAACACAATACAGTTTTCGACCTGGCCTAGGAACTGTGGAGCAAACATTATACCTTACTCTTATCACAGGTAAATATGTCAAAGCCAGGAGAGGTGCCTTACACATTGCTTTCATGGACTTCTCCTCTGCTTTTGACCTGGTTGATAAGATCTGCTGTGGGACTTGATGGCTTACACTGGGACTCTACAACAAGAGCTCATTTTACGAAGTATGGGGATTGTACTGCACCTATTAAAGTTACAAGAGGGGTCAGACAAGGTTGTATCTCACCCCCGTTTTTATTTCTATTTCATATCAACGCTTTGGGTGAAGCTTTAAGTTCGTACGGTAAGGATATCCCCAGAATTGGCTCACAACCGGTCCTGGCACTACTCTATGCCAATGATGCGGTTCTTTTAGCTTTAACCGCAAATGGTCTTCAAAACCTACTAAATGGATTTCATGATTTTATGACCAATTTGAATCTTAAAGTAAACCAACAAAAATAGTTTATGATATGTGGGCCGAAAAGTACTAAATCTAAAAGTTTTTCTATACAATTGAAAGGGTACCCGTTTTTAATTATCTTGGGATTTTGTAAGAGGCAAATGGGACATGGGATAGAATAATAACTCAGAGAGCGCAAAAATGGGGACTACAGGTGAAATGTGACTCAATCTTTCGATTTGCTGAAAGATTGGGCCACAAGCCCATTAAGGAGCTGACCCAACTGTATAAAAGCAAATGTCTATCAGTGGGTGCATATGGAGCTGGAGTTTGGGGCACGTTGCCCCTTGGAAACTACAGGTAGCCGAAAATAGTTTTTTATGTAGGCTCTTAGCTATCCCAAAATCCACGTCAAGTCTTAGTTCCCATCTAGAACTGGGTATGGGCTTTGTGGAGGACCAAATTGAAATTGCTCAGCTATTATTGTGGTTAGAGCTCTGCTATAATCCCAGGGTAAAATCTTCCAGATGGGTGTTAATGGACTGTCTTAGTCTAGATAATATGTTTGCCATCCCATGGCTAACTTATGTCAACGACACCTTTTATACCTTGGGACTTAGTCATCTATTTGATACACCGGAAAGCATTACTCCCAAGTCTAAAGAAATAGTTAAATGGAGTTTCGAATCACATAGAGAGGACACGAGACTAGGAAGAACACGTGACATGAGTTAGTTACTAGGTACTTGGAAATTGTTACAACTATAGCTTGGAACCTTACTTATCTTGCATTGTTAGCCCAGATTCTCCCTGACTAAGTTAAGACTCAATACAATTCATTTTCTAGTAGCTTTTTCTTTAGTTGGCACGTGGGTTTAATTCTCTTCCACGTTGCCCTTGTGATGGTGCATCTGCCCAATCGGCTGTACACTTTTTATTCTTCTGTACCCTTTATAATACTTTTGGAAGGTGCTTCCTACATTAATGCACAAGAACTTTACTTCATACAAAGCGGGATTAGTACATTTACAATGTCTGTCTTCATTTGAAAATTGCACTGCTATTTTCAGCTATATTGTTGCTGCTAGTAAGTTAAGGAAAAAATATGCCTGTATTTGTTTTAAATTGTGTTTTAACAGTTTTTAACCCTGTACTTTTATGGCTTCTTCGAATCGGCCCAAATAAAGATTATTATGACTAGAACTATTGAACAGAGTTCAGAGCGGTTCGGGGCATCTGGGGCAGCACTCTGAGTGAATCTGTGGCATGCATAGGCTTTCAAATGGGTGCACAGATGTCAGATGAGTCGGCTGTAGTTTTTAAAAAGACTATTATATGACAAATTTCGATTAAGTGATTTTTAACTCAGCATGACTTTCAGTTGGCTGCCCAGTTATTGCTTCCACTGATGTACCAGCACGAGATTACAAATGAGAAATCACTCTTTATATCAGTAAACCGTATCATGTTGTATTTATTTCTTGCAGAAAATGTGTTTTAAAAGACACTACTGTACCCCCATCTTTTTAAAAAATGCCAGGAGAACCATCCAGGGGTGCAAAAGGTGGGGGGGTCAGGTATCAAGGAAGGCACTCCTGGTAGTGTTTGGCTGTTTCTACATTCTCTTTTTCAATGTACCACAATTGTTAAAAATAAAACCTATGGCTTTAGTGAGATAGAGCCATTGACCAGCACCCATCACATACACCAACGCCCCCTCCCCCAGCTCTGTGTATCTGGAACCTTCCCTTGTTCCTTTCATTTCAGGCTTCCTCTCTCAGCACTAACCAAGTCCAGAAGCAACGGCTTGGCCCCTCCTCTCCAGACTACCCGCCATTTCGGTCCCAGCCCCACTGCACTCGTGCATGCTGGGGGTGAGTGCAGAGAGGAAGGATGGGCTCTGGGTGTCCTCAGATGTCACTGCCAGGAACACAGAGATACTGCAGCTCCTTTACCCTCTTAGTAATAATGCAGATAGAAGACAGTATGGTGAGCATGCTCATACTGAATGTACCTTTAAATCATTCATGTATATTTTTCAAATATATCCGCTTGTCATTTATAAATGCAGACATTTTATTTTTATCGATGAAGTAATGCATTAGTTGGCAAAATTGCGCAGTTGTTACGAAATGGACGTACAATTCTTGTCCAACTGAGCTTTATGATACAGCCAATACAATATTATTTCAGTCACTGATTGCGACTACCCAAAAATAACGTGTTTCATGATTTTAGAGAGCGGCATGTTTTTTTTTTCCTTCTTTACGGGAGAGAAGTCCTTTTCCTCATTGCACCTTTATTGGAATGGAATTTGTACTTGTAAAGCGCACTTATACCCCCAAAGGGGTGTCCTGGCGCTGTACGCATACCGCTGTGGAACCCTTCCTGGCTTTTCCCTGTGAAATGTCCACTCCTGGGCACCCCCAGGGTGAAGCCAGGCATCCCAGCGCTGTTGGGGCCGTTGTGGAGATTAAGCAAGCTATTGCCCAGAGTTGCAGAGTGGGACCCATGATTAGAATAGGCACCGAGGCGAGAATTATCAGATCCGAGGAAATTGAGCCCAAGACCCGCCGAGGCGGGAATTGAACCCTGGTCCCGGGCCAGATCTCTGCATCAGGGTCTGCCGCTCTAACCATTGAGCCACACTTCTCCACAGTATTTACGTGCAGTATGAAATGGCGGACACGCGTACATTTCTAGTGAGCTTTTTTTTTTTGTATTTTCCCAATTATTTATTAATTATGAGCTAATCATTTTCATAACTTGCCTAAGACTGCAGCTGGCCTATTTGGGCTCAGATCTGAGCACCAAGCACACCCTTCTAACTTAGTACTCTACCTTCAGAATAACCGGGCAAGGTGTTCCAGCTCTTACTCAGTGTAGTGACGTGAGCTAGAAACTCTGAACTCAGCAGAGCCAGGGCCGGGCTGAGAACCGAAACCGGCCCTGTCAAACTGCTCGGCTGGCACCCCCTGGGGTGAGGGGGGGTGCAGCCGTACAGTTTGCGAGGGCCGGTTTCGGACGATTTTGTTACAGGGGGCCGATATTTCAGACCCCCGGTAACAAAATCGGCCCCCAGGGGCCCAAAACCGGCCCCCACCCTAGCGACCCACCGGGGAAACGCCCGGTGCCCGCTATGGCCAGTCCGGCCCTGAGCAGAGCAGAGGTAACAACATTCAATAGTGCTATTAGGCCAATTACTGCTTTAACTTTAAAGGGTAAATCACTTTATTCTAGACACAGCTAAATTATACACCTGAGAATATAAATGCACATGGAGAAAATAGACAATGTAAACCAGGCTTTTCACAATAAATAGATCACTGCCTATTGGCTTTGGCAAAAGGCTTTAGAATAAGTAGACCCCTGCTGGTGGCTTTAACAGTGTCTTTCCATAATAGTCGATCTTTACCTACAGACTTTGATGGGGGATTTTCACAACAACTAACCTTTTGTCCACAGGCTGCGTCAGTGGTCTTGATACCCCTTCCAGTTCAATCCTGGATGGACTCAACCAGGATCCTCAACTCCCTACCATCGTCAACTATGCAAGATCCCTAGCGGTCAACCTTGTCAAAAGACACATTTTAGTTAACCTCCCTACTCCCAATCTACCCCTCTCAGACATGATATTGCACTGAGCCTTGCCTTAGGACTTACCACTCTTTGTTGATTTTGCATGATACTCTATTTAGTCTCCTACCTGTTTACATTGTTACTCAATATTTATGTCCTGTGTAATTCATGATTCCTAAGTAATGTTCTTTTTGTATCGTAAGACGCTCTGAGACATTTGGGTAATGCCTGTGTTATATAAAACTGCAGTGGCGTAACATAAGCCCCCAGGGCCAGTGCTTTAAATGGGCCGGTACAGTCCGATACGGAGTACTGGCACTTTTTTATTTTGAGAGGGAGAGTACCGGCACGTCTCAAGAGTGACATAATACTTTTAATAGGAGAGTACCGGCACTTCTCAGAAACAAGCAGGGACTCTGGTTACAGAGTACCTGCACTTCTATTTTTCCATTTCAAGCACTGCCCGTTCATCGTGGAGCGGGGGTCCCCTCCAGCACTGTGCACGGGTGGCTGGCCCCTTGCCTGAGAGCTCCTGACTGGGTCTGGGGTTGGTGGGGCCCCCTCCATGTGCTTTGCAGGGTAGCCCCTTCAAGTTTCATTACGCCATTGTGAAACTGCATAGATAAATACATTTTCATAGAGCGTCTCACAAGGTATATGGGGAATGTGCTGATGGAAGAGGCAGCTGATCCACCATGAAACGTCTCCCCCTGAAGGTTATAACATTTCTACAGTAGTTAAACTGAAACTGTTGGAGTCAACCAACCTGACAAATATCTCTGCAGAACCTTTGCGGTCCCAGAAGCCTGAAATGTGCATGGGTACACAGAAGAAATGATTGCGGAAGGAGCAGGTGGTCACAGTCAGAAACATGGAGGCGGTCTTCTGGTTCATGCTGGGGGGAACCATTGTCACGCACACCACAGTCTTGCCTGCCTGACCCGACCTCGCATTGCTCTCTCGCTTCTTTTAGGTCTGCCTTACTTAGGGAAACCACACCAAATTGATGGGGAGCCCATCCTGCAACGCAATGATGATCCTCAAAGTGGGGGCCTACAGAGATGAGTAGGAGCCTTCAGTGGTGGGACTTAAGATGGAGTTGGTACCCATGCTGGGTTCGGTGGTGAAAGGGGAGCCAAACATTAACAAGCATTGGCATAGCCAATAGGTCTCACCTTTGGGACCTTGTAAGTGTTTAGCCAGAGCTATTTGGCTGTGCCCATGCGTTTAAGGTATGTTGGGGGTCTTACTTCAAGGGACTTTTAGTGCGTAGGAGAGTGGAGAGTCAAGGAGGGGCAATAAAGTTTGTAGATCAATGAGACGTAGAAGATAAACATGATACAGGAAATCAGTTATAAATAAACCAAAATGGGCTGTCAGTTGCATAAGGAATGTGCCTTTTTTAGGGGAATGTGGCAGACTTCAGCGCCCATTAGAAGCTGCCCAGTCATCCATTTTTGGCCAAAAAGGTAATAATAGTGGTGTAGTGTTCCCGCACGGCAGAATTCCTGGATCCCGTAATACTGCATGGAATTCTAAGCACATTACCACCTGCTAAAAGCATGGCTTGTTTTACGGGTTTGAATGTGGAAATCGGCGCAGTAATATTGATTTTGTAATGTTAGTCCCAAATCCACATGCCGTATGAGGTATTACATCAGGTTCTCTATTATAGTAGAGCGTTGAGATTTGCAAGAATGAGAATAAAATTTAGAGTAAAAGAGAAGAGAGAGAAGGGAAGGGAGAACAAAAAAATTAGATGCAGGGTGAAAGATGAAATCGTATGAAAGCTTAGATTTAATGTACTGTGCAAAAAACCGTTTCGCTGCATAACTAAAACTAAGTATTCAAAATAAGCAAAGTGAACTCTCGGCATTGAAAATCCTGATGCATTATACATTAGTGGATGGCCAAAATGGAGCAAAGAGTGAACAGGCGACTGAGCTGCTGGGTTTCAAGTGAGGAGTAATTAAATACCGAAGTGTAGTATCCTGTCCATGTTATTGTTATGCCATTTTCACCACCTGCTCAGCCAGTGTGTTGTGCTGTGTGCTGCATGGAATGTTGGAGTGATGATGCGCTTCGGAATGTTGGGTGCCTGAGAGGTGAAGTGACAGTTGACAATGGGCTGAGCAGGAGGCAGGCTGCTCCTGGTGGGGCTGCTCTATAGAACTCAACTACCTGCTTCTCAAGAACATATCTACATGTAACCTACTTCAATAAATCTTCATAATTTACATCCTACCTGCGTGGACCTTCATTACTACATTATTTTGGCGACGAGTTGGTAACTACATACGCGCCACAAGCGGATCTCAGGGACCTGGTGAACAAAAGAGGACCTAGACATGAAACAATCTACAGAACTGACAGTCACAGGCAACACAAAGTACAAGAGGAGGTTCCACAGAAAGGAAAAATTGCGAACAAGCTACAAGGGTGTTCTACACAGAACATCAAAGACGTCAACAAGAAAGAAAGAAGTCCTTCACAGAAAAGCAAAGAAGTCAACAAGTAACAAGTAAAGATGAAGCACTACGCCTCTCAGCCCCACCAGTGTCATCACCATCTGACAGCCTTAGCCAAGGCGTTCTGTGCTCATCTATATTACCTATTTTGGACCTTTATCTTACCAGTGCTCCTTCCATCATCAAGCCTAACAACTTACAGTTTGTAAATTCTTTTGGGTCATGTATCTATATTTCCAGTCACATAGTGCATGACCTTGTCGACATTCAAAGGCCACATGGAACTTGGCTAAACAATGCAGTCAACAAGAATGGGGGAAATGGTCTCTGCTCACAATCTTCCATGAGAAGCAACACAGCGCTGGTGAATTCTTACTACATTAAGACGTCTGAACTTGCCACTACGGTGCTTCAGTGTTTTATGAGACACGCAGCTGCACAGAGGCAGAATGTGTACATGTGTAACATCGCAAGCGGAGGATCACAGTGAACGTCTGGTGAACCCTGTCTCACTCCGAGGTTTTCTTTGGGGCCATTCCGGAGCTAGATTATTGTGTTCATAAAAGCGGTATGTTACACGTTTTTCTAACGCTGAGGCGTTTCATCTAAATAAGGTCTTGCGTGTGGGTGTCAACAAACTGTCCTTGATCGCATCTGTCACCGTGGGCAAGGTTGTGTCTCACTTTCTTCCTCATCACAAAGATGTTGTGGCGTTTAGCACTTTGCTTTTGTTGTGTCAGTTTCAATTGGAGCGGGACATTGCTGGTGAGCCAAATATTTTTTCATTACAGTTTCTCTCATCTGAGACCCGGCTTCTGTGGCCGTTAAACTGCTGCTTTGCGGTTTTGAATGCAAACGCTTTTACTGTTTCTACACGCGCATTCTTACCTTCATTCCTCGTCGCGTGAAGCCCTCACGTCATTGTCTACGTTGCTAGGCAGATTCTCTAGCTGCTCAAGGACGCTTTACTTTGAGAACGCGCTGGTAGCCACCCGGCATTTTTTTTATCTAGCGTAATGCCAGGGTTCCAAATGATCGGCGCTGACGAATGGCTCAGTCACGTCTTTACTGAATGCCTTAAGGTGAAATAGAATGAAGAAGAACTTCTTGTTCATGACTCTTGTGTCTTTTGGTTCCAGTGATACGCACTCCTCAACCAGCAGGACTAAAGACACTTTATAATCCCACAGAGGACACTGAATGCTGCTGATATGGGTCCCAAGTGGCATTTTCTTCTTAAGAGGTGGATTTTCATTCTTGCAATCGGGAAGAGGCAAGCTTCTCTTCTTACGTACTCTGGTGTTTTGACACAGATTTTCGTTGGCAAGCTCACCCTAAATATTGACAGTCACCATGGACTTTTGTCTTTCTACTGCAGTCTGGAGTATGCTCACTAAAACTTTCTGGGATCTGTTTACATTCAATTTAATATTGTGATACGTAGCTGTTTTGATGCTCATATCCTGCATGAGATTGTTGTATGGTTTCATTTCGCATGTATGTACATTACACTGTACTCTCCCCTACATGTGCAACAGGAATGGGTTCTAGCCCCATTCTGTCACAGTACATTTGCCTCTTATGGGGTTCTCTCCCATTTACTCTGCATCTAGTTGTGTTACCCTCACACAGGGTACCTGCTTATGGGTTTTAGTCCCATCTACGTTAGCTGTTCACCCTCTCATTTGGGGGTAGGCATTAGGTGTCAGTCCCATTTACAGTATCAAACCTCCCTTACGTCTCGGGGTAGGTAATGGGTTCTTGTCCCATTTTCACGCACGAGTGGTACATCATTACCCTTACCCAGGGTGTTCCGTACTGGGTGTCAGTCCCATCCACTTTTGCTTCCTCCCTTATATTAGGGGTAGGTCATGGGTTTTAGTCCCACTTCTTGTACACTTTCACCCTCACACAGGGTGTGTCTTATTGGGTTCATTCCCATCGTCTACATTATCTATCCCCGTTTGGGGTACAGTTTATGTTCAGTCTACACTAAGACTTTGCTGTTAGTTATACCTTACGTTATGCTTGTATTATTATATTTTCAATTTGAAAATGGGGAAGGTGTTATACTGCTTGTATTTCCTTCTCATCTTCTCTGTTTCTCATCCAGTTCAGTTCTCCTTGTGATGTTACTAATTCTTTTCATCCTTGGATTCTGGACCACTACAATTGGTTGTCGTTCTTCCTTTGTCTCCAGTCTTTCCCTCATTGTAGTGTGATTCTTTTCCTTCTATGTTCAGTAGGAGATCCTTCCAACCTTACCTTGAGTATCTGGGTGTAAAGCATGTCTTCATTTTGTGTCGTGCTATGTCTTTCCTCCTTGCATGCCTGTCTGGCCAGTGGGTGTGTTTGGGGTTAGTCATTGATGCTTTTTCGTCAATCTTTTTCATGTTGTTTCTTATGCCTTACATTGGTATTCTTTTCTGTTTATATTTACAGAAGGGGAGGATTGGTCATAGCAATCTGTTTATATTTACCTATTGCTTCCTCGTCATTTACTTCCACCTATCTTTCTGTTCTCTCCTTTTCGTTCACTTCTTTGCATCCTTTCTGCTGCATTTGTGTTCCTCTCTTTTATTCCTTTTCTTGGTTCATAGTGATTTATCTTCTATCAGGTAACCACATTAATTCTTCTGTCGTATAAGGAAAGGGGATATGTAGTATTCTGTCCATGTTATTGTTATGCCATTTTCACCACCTGCTCAGCCAGTGTGTTGTGTTGTGTGCTGCATGTAATGTTGGAGTGATGATGCGCTTCGGAATGTTGGGTGCCTGAGAGGTGAAGTGACAGTTGAGAATGGGCTGAGCAGGAGGCAGGCTGCTCCTTGTGGGGCTGCTCTACAGAACTCAACTACCTGCTTCTCAAGAACATATCTACCTGTAACCTTTACTTCAATAAATCTTCATAATTTACATCCTACCTGCGTGGACCTTCATTACTACACTAAGCCTTTAAGATAGTTCTGGTGTCTGAGTACTGAGCTTTTAAGTTTGGTGTCAACTGAGGGTTTTGCTGCTATCTGAGACCTGGTCCTGCAAATTCTGTGTACCCTGCTACAAATGCTGTCTAGTGCCAAAGCTTGTATGTTCGGTTTCACCTGAAGGATAGCTCTGTCTAAAGCAAACATGTGAAATTTGGGAGACAGCGGTGCTGTCTAAAGCCAAGTTCTGTGTCTTATGTAGGATGCTGTAGCCTGGGCCTTTTGTGAAACCTGAGCTATAATTCACCCCTCTAAAACCTAATGTCTGTACCAATAAGGTATCCATATGGTACCATGCCATCCAAGACACAATATGACAGCTCGGCCATGCAATTGAATGGAGTCAAAGCCTTTTCCCTTCTCGATTCGAACAAGAGATGCCATCACCTCAAGCTAGAAGAGAATTGCAGGTACATTACTACTTTTTCAACTCATGTTGGTTTGTTCAGATATAAAAGACTACATTTTGGAACTCTTCGGCTGCAGAAATATTTCAAGATGTTATACACTGAATAATTCAACTTGTTATACATACTTTCAATTACAGTGATGACATATTGGTATTGGTATTTGGGACAACACAAAAGGAAAACGAGAAAGCCCTTACACATATGTGCCAGTTACTTGCTGATGCAGGTCTCACTCTGAACGCAGCTAAGTGTTAGTTTCACACGAACAAACTCAAGTTCTTTGGGCACATATTCTCGGAGGGAGGAGAGGATGTGGCCTAACGGCTAGGGCGGTCAACTTCAAATCTGGGGAACCGGGTTTGAGTCTCAGCAACAACGCTCAACATCCTGTGATTCTGGGCAAATCTCTTAATCTTCCTGTGCCTAACAAAAAAAAATTGAATGTGTCCTTATGTAACGCAACTGGTGCTCATGTAAAGCGCTCTGATACCATCGGGTCAAGTTCGCGTTATATAAAACTCGGAAGAAAAAAAAGCCACAAAAAGTTGCTTAATGCATTTTGTAAATATGGAGCAGGGCATTGCGCCACAGGAACGTCATTAAAAGTGATGTTCCTGTGGCGCAATGCCCTTGTAAATATGCTCCATGATGTTAATTGAAGCACCACTGTCTATGATGAAAGTTATTGGTTGATCATTCACTTTCAGTGTGATTATGGGACATTGTCCAAATGAAGTTTGTCGTTTCATTTGGAGAGTTTCTTTTGAATTGTGGTCTGCTTTGCAAGCAGTTGTTCCTTCATGTGCACGTCGTTCCTTGGTACCTACCATCAACACAGACCCATCTTCTTCATCGGCACTCGATAGTGATGTTGAAGAGCCTCTGCATGATGAGCTTGATGACGATTGGTCTGGTCTTGTTTCCATTTGTTGTAGCTGAAGTTGCTTTTTGGTTTTGGGGGTGTGGCGAGAATGCTTCTGGAACATTTAGGCGTCCATTTTGTCCTTCCTTTGTGACGCACTTAGATTTTCTTTTGCTTTGCAGACCATTATAAAGTGGTTCTCTTTGCCACAACTTTTACACCTCTGTCCTATGGCTGGACATTTACCTTTGTGGGGGAAAAATCCACATCAGAAGCACTATTTTGATTTCTTTAAAAATGTCGACTTGCTTGTATCTTGCTTTTGCTGGTGCTTGCTTTTCACGGTCAGAGACGATTCATGTTGGGATGTTCCTGATTCCATTTCAGCAGCTTGTCGATCTGCTCACTCCTTAGCTCTCGCAGCAATTGGTATTTTCTCCAGACTGTGTTTCTTTCAACATGCGTCTTCTAAACAAGTCAGAAAGGTAGCCATTGAAAATTCTGAGTCGCATGGCTTTTTCATTATTGAAATCACAGAACTCGCAATTTTTAATGAGTGTTTCAAGTCTTTCAACAAACTCATCCTTCGTTTCAACAACCTGTTGGCAGGCTTGGCTGAAGATGTATTTTTCATAGTCGACGTTCAGCATTGGGTTGAACTTGGCTTCCAGCGCTTCTTTTACCTTTTGGTACGATTTTGCTTCTTTTTGTGGAATTTTCTTTAATACTTCTTTCACTTCACCACCTGTAAGGATTTTTAAGTATTTGATGATTTTCTTTTCATTTTCTTCTTCTAGTGTATCTATGAAGTAATCAAATATTTTGATCCACGCAGCCCATCTGGCACCAATGTTCTGTTTCTTAGCTGTGTCAAATGGCGAAGATGGTTTCAGGAATGCGGCTGCTGTATATTTCGTGTTTTCCTTCAACAACATTGTGTTGGCAAGTGCCGTTCAGGTGATCGTGATGGGGGCGCCACTTGCATCTTCTGTAAACACTGCCTGTGTGTTTGAGCTTGGGTCTCCATGCCCGATCGGAGGTCGTATGGCACTTCACTCACTTGTGCCGGTGAGTAACTCTCTGCTTTCCTACATGGTTGTCACTGCCTTTAGCATTTGCTTTGCATGGATGATGGCTCTGTGTTCTAACTCAGCCTAGTATCTCTTCCTTTGACCTTACCAGCATATTCTGGAGGGCTTTTCTAATGTGCTCCACTGTCAGGACTTCAACTTCTCCAAGGGCCGTGTTTAGGCTGGAGTAGCGCATTGACTCAACACACGCCAACCTCAGACTGTTTTGCATCGATCTGGGTGCATGTGGTACGCACAAGGAGTTTGCTATATTGTCGCAAACTCTCAGGGTGAGCAGTCTTGTTCCTTTGGAGCACGCCTTTGTCGCCAGCTGTTGCGTCCTCCCCAGCCCGGGAGCATGTAAAATGAAATACACCACACAAGGATCTCTGTAACAGACGTCTTTATTCTTCAATATACAATCACAAAACTCCCTAACGGTACGCATTATGTCATGATCTTTAATAGCCACATCTTAACACCTCCCAGCAGCTTACATAATTTCTGTTTGAAGTCCTCTCAGAACCTTGAGGGTCCTAATGCTCATAACATCCAGACTCTACATATGTCATCTCTAAAACGCTTTTATTGAAAGTTCTAAACTCATTAAAAAAAGGATTAATGGACAATTTAATGTAGAAATGTCAAAAGTACATTGTTTTACAAAGAGAGAAAAGACAGATTAAAAAACGATCCAGCAGCTACGATTTAAGCTAATTTGGTGTAAAGAGAGCAGGATCTAGGTAGGTGGAGAATTACCACATCGTCTTTGTTCATTTAAACAAGCACTGACCAAGCTAATTGTTTTGTCTTTTTATAGTAAAAACGACTTTTGAAGCTTCAGTAAAGCACCCAGAACTGGCACAGTTTAGCAAGCATCAATGCAACGTTCTTTTACACACAGAGCACAGACCACCTGAGACTCAGACGGGTAGACCTTCGAACACTAACATTGACACTCACAAACACACACACATACAACCAGTACAAGCTTCCCTTACACACAAAAGGTAATACTACAGTTGCTCTTACCCAGGCACAGGACAGCTATTGAAAGTACAGCATGCTGGGAGACACTTACACCAAGATTGGGACTCTTGTGAACAAGGTGAATGTATCTGAGATGTTCTGATTTAATCATCCCTTTTAATGTTTTCTAGTTGTGCTAGCAACCACAGTATTGCTGTATTTTTGAGAGATGAGAAATTAGAATAATTTTAAAGCTGTGAAATGTATTGAAGCCAGTCTAATATTCCGGATAGACATTTCCCTATGAAGGCCTGAGGTATCTGAAAAGAACTCTTGAGCAATTGAAGAGAGGAAGTAGTGCTTTTAAGACAAATCATGTTTTACATTATACGGCGCACTCTCCCTGTTTGCGTTACGGTGCACCTTTAAATCAGTGCAGCGTGCGCAAACAGGGAAAGTGCGCCGTATTACATTGAGTGCATTGCCCTCAGGGCAGCCGCGAGCTTGTGCTGCTCTGGGGGAAGCGCATTCAAGTGAAACACGGAGCGACTGCTTCAAAGCTGCTCTGCGTTTCACTGTGCAGGCAGCAACCCGCCTTCACTTTTAAGAGGGGAGAGAGAGCCTCTTGCATGCGGGTGCAGTGAGTGACTGCACCTGCCTGCTGGGGGTGTCTCGGGGTCCATGGAACCCCTTTGCCCACTCCAGAGGGCTGTCTTTAGGAGACGCACTGAAAGTGCGCTACCTTTTTGTGGCGCACTGAAAGTGTGCCTCTTAAAGGCAGGTTTGCCTCTGCGCCCACTTCCATAATACGGTGCAGGCACCAAGGCAAAGAGATTCCCTCATTTGCATGGGGCCATGCCATGTGCGACAGTGCTATTTATATTACAGAAGGGGCCGCACAAGCGTTTGGGGCCTCTTCTGTAATACCAAAGTGTGCCGAGGGTGCACATGCCAGTTTCACCCCCGGGGCACTTTCTATAATATGGCCCTTGGTGTTTGCAGAGAGGTATTGATTGATGGGGTCTTGTGGTGAGAGCTCTGGGGATAAAAGACTGGCACAACACCATGTACTGATGATGTTTGAAGTATAGCTGACAATCAAGAGACCAAAACCTCAACTGTTTACTGCTTTCTTCAGAATGAGGGCAAATGGTGTCAGCAGGGATTTTAGATGGTCTCTCCTTCAGGTTTCTTTGTGTGGGTGGCACATGCCACATTCCTTGAGGACGAGTAATAGTCTAGAGACACTACAGAGGCGGGGCTGGGTTGACAGGGGTACTTAAGGTAGGTGGGCAGGGAATTCAGCCTCTTTCTGACTCCCTTTGCCACTGCAAAGGCAGGGACAATTTTTGTGAGGAAGGGGGTAGGCAAATTTTTTTCCAGAGGTGTCATGCTTCCAGACAGGAGCTTTTTAAAGATTTTTCTGCCACAGTAGTACAGGCATTGTAAAGGTTTTTTAGTGGTAGTTAGGGGATGGGAGTTAGGTGCAGGCAATGCTTAATTTGAGCCGTTGATTGCAGGTGGGGCCCACCGGCACTAATTTTTGGCACTTATTTTTCATCATCAGATATTGACTGTGAGCATGAGAGTGAAAAACACACAAACGGGAGAGAACCAGGAAGACAAAGATGAAAAACTGGCACAAAGAGAGCAAGCAAGGACTGCCAAGAGTGAGATAAAGGGGCAGCAGTGTCTGCTCATGGCTTAAAGAGGCATGAGGGGGATTGCAGACTATGCAGCCTTGGTACTCAACGTGCCGATTTTAATAGTACCACTGGAGCAGAGCTTTGGGCACCAGCACTCATCCTTTTACAAATTAAGCACTGGGGGCATATTTACAAGCCGCTTTGCATCACTCTTGCAACACGCAATGTGGTGCAAGAGTGATGCAAATTAAAAATGAGATTTATGAAGCCACGCAAGGCCACCGTGCCTGGCACTGAGTGGCTTCATAAATCTTGGGAAATGCAACGCAGCGCAAATCGCTGCGTTGCATTACTCTTCGCCAGGGAGGGGATCCGATGGGTGTTGCGGGGGTGTTCCCAAACAACATCCATGGATTTGGACTCATTCTCAGGTTTACCAGAAGTGGTAGACCTGGGAATACGCCAAGACCTACACCTCGCCAGGTGTTGGCGCTAGGCAGCCAAAAGGGCGCCAATGCAGGGGAAAAGGCAGGAATGCGCCATATTGACTTAAATGCGGCTCATTCCTTCCCTTTCCTTGTCACACAGTGCAGCACAGCACAGCAAGGTGACTTGCTGCGCTGCACTGCGTGACTTGTCCATAAATATGGCCATGGGAGCGGGTGTATCTAGCCCTCGGCTGGGTGTGGGGGAGAACACCAGAAGAGGATAAAAGTAGGTTTGGGGATGTGGAGCAAGAAAAACTAGTATTTGCTTGGGGATGATTGTTGGGGCGTGAGAGAGAGAGATTAGAGAATCCAATGGAAGGGCTGCAAATTGAACATCAAAGAATGATACTGTGAGGTAAGGGGAGTCGTTTGGGGAATGTTACATTATTGGGGGATTTTAAGGGAAGGGAGGGCAGGACTTTTTATATATTAATGAGGTGGGGTCCTCGGTGTATTTGTAAATAATTAACTACAAATCTGTCCTAATAAAGGTGGCCATTTTTGCTAGCATCGGTTGATGGTTTGTGGTTTAGTGCACGATAACACTTGATTTATGGGAAATATGTTGACTCGTATCGGCATACTGTTTCGTTTCAGAAACAGAAATGTTTTAGACATGTTTATTTTAATTTGGTGTTAGAATTAACTGCCTTTAATGTTGCTGTAAGTCAGTATGGATTTGATGTTTTGTAAATGTATTCAATCATAAAATGTAGATGATTGTTTTAATTAAATTTGCCTCTTTTTCTGTTTATGTGCACAGTACAAATTGAATGTGAATATATGGTGTGGCTGATTTATAAGTCGGAAACATTTGAATTCCTAAATAGGGTTAAAATAAATTCATCTAGCTCTAATTTTATCGTGCTATCAGTAGGAACTCAATTTCCCTGAGAGAGATGGGGTTGCCCTCCAGGTGAAATTTTAGGACACAGGTATACCAGAAATCACGGGCCACTGCAGAGTCGGCTTCTTGCACACAAATGAGGCAGACAACAGCAGTGCAAGCTTCTACAGCAGGGCCGGACTGGGAACACAAACTGTCCCTGGCAATTGAGTCGGATCGGCCGCAGGGGTTTGGGGGGTGGGGTGGAGGTGGAGGGATTCAGCGTGGAAACACTGCAGCTACTTTTGTTACAGGGAGCTGATATTGCAGCTATGCTGTACAACTGGCCCCCAGTAACAAAAACGGCCCCCAGGGGTCCAAAACTGGCCCCCCACCCTGGCGGCCCATTATGGAAACACCCGGTGCCCGCTACGGCCAATCCGTCCCTGTGCTACAGCACAGACCTATACAGCTCAGGTCACATCTGTCTACGAAAATTGAACAAGCTGGGAATAGCAGCAAGGAACTCTTTAAGATAGTAAAAGACTTCTCCTCCCCAGACGCAAGTGATAGTCCCTTTACCCCCACTAGTGAATGGACGAATCACGTTGCGCACTATTTCCATAACAAAATTAAAATCATCCAAGATTCTTTGTTGGAGCCACCTCAAGCAATAGATGGTAACACAGGGTCGTCCCCTCCCGCTTTAGCCAACACGGGTGGGGCCCTCTTACATTTCCCTCCCATCCCACTGGCTAAATCGCTTAAGATAATGAAACCCTTAAATCCGGATCACCCTCCGACCCTTGCCCAGCGAAAGTATTGGTGTCCACGCTGAGGTGATCAACCCAGAAGTTAATCGGGTTTTGAACACCGCCCTGTCCGAGGGATTAATGCCTGAAAGCTGGAAACACAGAAAAATTCTCCCGCTCTTAAAAAACCCCTCAGCAGATCCGTTGGTAGCCAGTAATTACAGACCTATATCTCTGCTGCCTTTTTTTTTCCAAGGTCCTAGAAAAATATGTAAACTCTGTCATTACTGATTTTGTAGAGCCTAATCAGGTACTGCAGCCGAGCCAGTCAGGGTTCAGAGCTAATTTCAGTACAGAGACGGCCTTCCTGGAAGTTTCAGAAACGATCAAAAAGCGGTACTGATACTATTGGACCTTTCAGCGGCCTTTGATACCGTGCCCCATGATCGTCTCCTGTTAAGACTTCAGGACTGCGGCATCGGGGGCACGGTCCTTAGATGGCTTGCCTCCTTTTTGGGTAATCGTCAGCAAACAGTTTGGTCCCCTCCTTTCTCGGCCCTCATTCCCCCCATGAAAGTAGGAGTACCACAGGGCTCAATTTTGAGCCCGACTCTCTTTAATGTGTATATGGCCCCCTTGCGCTCCTAGCAGAAGAATACGGCGCAAAAATAATATCCTACGCTGCCGATACACAGCTGCTGTTTTCCTGCGAAAAGGACAACGCGCTTAGAGGTAGCGAGATAAATGCATGTTTGACGAAGGTGTTCGCCTGGTTCAGACTGAACCAACTGATGTGCAATTCGGAAAAATCTGAAATTATCTTCTTTGGCCATAGCCCTGGCGAAGAATGGCGCCAATGGTGGCCCCAGAATATGTCACCCCCGGTCAACTCAGTAACCACCGTGAAAAATATCAGGGTTAAACTGGACGCTGTCATGTCCATGAAGTCGCAGGTTCAAACGGTGGCCGGCACATGTTTCGGGCTACTGAAAATGTTGAGGAATTTCCTACCTTTACTCTCAGTCCCACACAGGAAGACAGTTGTCCAAGCCTTGATTACATCCAGGCTGGACTACGTCACTGTACTGTACCTTGGTCTTCCTGACTATCTATTAGGTCGCCTGCAGGTGGTTCAAAATGTGGCAGCCAGAGCCATACTCATGGTTGACCCCAGGACGCGCATGACCCCCCTCCTGAGGTCCCTGCATTGGCTACCGGTGCGGAAGCGGATCCACTTTAAAGTCTTGGTTTTGGCTTTCAAGGCACTTCACAACACAGTGGCTCCTTACATTAGGAACAGGATTCAGCATTATGCCCCACTTCGGACCTTGAGGTCCTCCACAAAGCGGCTGTCGACCATCCCAAAGTTTGCCCGCTCGCGTATGGGTGGGCGTTCCTTTCAAGTGGTGGCTTCTCAGCTATGGAACAGTCTGCCACCCTCCCTAAGACAGGTGCAGGATCTCCTGGTCTTTAGGAGAAAACTAAAGACCTGGCTTTTCCAATATTAGAATGAGGTCTACCTGCCTTGTTGCACACTGCCGGTCCCGTGGTCTTTTTAGCGCCGGGACACTCTGTGGAGTAGCCGCGCGCTTTATAAGTGCCCAGTAACATAACATAACATAACATCATAGCAAGCCTGTCTTCCTCTGACAAAGACACACAATCAACTGGTGCAACACAGAAAATCTCAGAGCTAAAGTTTCATACCCACACACACACACAATTACAGGACCGACAGCTGCAGCATAATCTTCCTTTGACTATATGAAACAGTCACAGCACAGACAGCTTCAAGGCAAACTTTGTACACATAAAGCACACACACACACACACCGCACCCCCCGCCCCCAACCCAACCTCTCCCTCCTTCCTTCCCACCCTTAATTTGAGCCAGTGGTTGCAGGTGGGGCCCACCAGCACTCATTTTTGGGGACTGCCACTTATTTTTCCTCAACAGAGAGAGAAAACACAAACTAGGAAAGAAGGAGGAAGAGAAAGGTGGAAAAACAGTGACAAAAACAGTGCCTTGTGGCCGACTGAAGAGGCATGAGATGGAATCAAGACTACACAGCCTTGGAGTTTGGCACACCAACCTTTGATAGCGATGGCAGCAGCCTGCTAAGCAAAACGTTGGGTCATGGCACTTATTCTTTTACAAATTAAGCACAGCACACACAAAATGCACTGTAAAGGTTATCCGCGCAAACACACAACAGATAAAGCGCAAGCAGCAGGAGTGAAAGCTTCACATACAACAGTGGCTTAACAATGGTGTCATAAAGCTGAATGCAAACATGGACCCCCCATTTCTATGCTGAGAAGTAAAAGACATCTATAATTTGGGTGCACGTGGCCCCTTAATGGCATGGCCCTGGTGCCATTGTACCTGCTGCATCCAGTGGCATAACGAAACTTGAGGGAGCCCGCCTGCAATGTACATGTAGTTAGCCC
Organism: Calotriton arnoldi; assembly: GCA_963921515.1. NCBI lineage: Eukaryota > Metazoa > Chordata > Amphibia > Caudata > Salamandridae > Calotriton > Calotriton arnoldi. The sequence continues at coordinate 3,300,554 of CAWUFW010000889.1, read as the reverse complement.
CCCCACTCTCCAACCTCAGTCCGATGCTCTCAGCCATGGGGCCTGCTAGTGCTGGATGGCGCCCCCAGAGCTCAACCCCCCCCCTGCCCTGCGTTGCGGGGGCTTTTGTTACGCTTCTGGCTGCATCATTTATAGCCAGTAGCGGCTGCTACCGGACTCGGGTGGTGAGGCGGGAAGGGGGGGTAGTTGGGGTTAATGAAAAAGATACATTTATAAAAAAAAACCTTACCTGGCTAAGGCCGGTGTTGCCCCAGACTCTCCTCGGATCCTCTTCATCTTCTTGTCTTCTTCCTGTCTGGAGTACAGCAGTAGGAAGCAACCGGGCTCCCAATCTCTCCTGACCAATCACAACCCTGGAATTCTGCGTTGTGATTGGTCGGAGCACCGTAGTTCTCCACCCAGGCTGTAATGCAGCCTGGATGAAGATCATGGCAAGTGCGCATGACTGTTTTGGGAGGCCCAAGAGGACCGGTCAAAATGTCATGCACATTTGGAGTGCCACCACTCCTACCCCAGCAGTGCTCTGGCGTCACGGGGCCAGCCCCACCCCCAGGAAACAACGGAGCCACTGCAGTAGGAAAAAGAAAATGATAATAGCGTTACATTATTGTCATTTTTTTCCTTTTTTCACTACTCGGAGAGCTGTGGGGCGACGCTACTCCGCCTTAGCGGGGAGCAGCCACTGTTTATAGCTACGCCTTTGACAGACACACATGCTTCAGATTCAAAACAACCATGAGCAGGATATGTTTCCCTCACGCAGAGAGGAACAACACGGGTGGCAGAACTGCATGCTTCCCTCAAAATAAAAAGAATAAGATTGCACCATGGCCAGGGGCAATAAGGGTTTTTATCCACACAGACAGGTGCCAAGATACCTGTTTTTAGGCGAACGCTGCGCTTTAAAAATACTGTTTTATCCTCATTCATTTTCAGGAACAGCACAAGCAGCAATTCAAGTTTCCATTATAGGCTAATAAGTACAACACAGACAGCAGCACACAGGGTATCACCTCGAGAATACCCTTCTATCGGAGCTGCAATGTGGCCCGGCTTCCGCCATCTCCTACTGGAGAGATTTGTAACCCCTCTTGCTTAATACCCAGTGGAGACAGAACAAGCATAACATCCTCACCTTGATAGAGACCAAACCAAAAATTGGCAGCTTCTTGAGGGTTTGTTGATCTGCGCCATGCCTAATTCTACTCACCCTCTCCGTGTTTTTTCATTTATAAAGCTTTGTTCAAAATATATATAGATGTATTTATGTGGGTACAACACTGGCATAACAATGCTCCATCATAACTGAAGTAAAGTACCAATATGTCAAAATGAATATTAACAAACATAGTGGCAATCCAATAAAATCTAAATGTAAAAGCAAAGAATGAATCAAGTACTGCAGATATCAAATGAGAAATAAAACTTTTATAAGAGGATTTTATGTGTGTGCAGAGAGTAGGAAAGAAAAGACGTATAAAGGGAAAGAAGATTAAAATGATGATAGAAGAATGGAGGAGTAGAGGAGAAAACAGAAGTGAAAATATATTAATAAAGTGTAACGCAACTAACATTCATGGGTGCTAATGTAATCTTCATAAGCGCAAAAAATCACATTTAAAATAAGCAAAAATATAAACAGCAATTTACAGACAATCATCACCCTATAAAGAGAAAGCTATATATCAATATGGCAACAATTCAGGGAGGCATGTAACCTTACTCAATAGTAGCGAGACTAAATGTAGTTTTTAGTGTTTGACAAATGACATGTGAATGAACCTCCTATCTCTGCTCTTTTATGAGATATCTCTGTTGGAAGAGATGGAGCAATGTCCAGTCTATGATTGTAAACAAATGCTGTTCCAACAACTTTTAAAGAAAATTTTCTTTAAAACTTTACAATATAAAGTAATTTTTTAAAATGCTATTAACATTAACAAATTCAGCAAAAGACCTCTGCTTGGCAGGTTTATACCAAGCTTTCGGGACAAATACTACGAAATAAGAAGGGTATTTTAGTTTTCAAAATGTAGAAAAAGAATCCCCACACTTGAGACCAGATTTGCCTAAGTTACATTCATATAACATATGCAAGATATCAGTAGTAGGCTGTCCTCCCCTCTCAAATAACAATAACACTCACCCTTGCACCCTCTACTTGTGATATTTGGTGTGACTCGGTTGTCTATTATTTTCCCAACCTCAACTTCTCCTGATGTACTCACTCATGTGAAGTATACGACAGAGCCACAGAGGTGTGTGATGCTCCCTCGGACATAAAACTACAGGCCCACCCATAATTTCCTCTTATTACACTTCTTTCTCAAGACACAGCCAGACTGATCATTGCAAGACAGTAAATGTTGATATATACGACATAGGAAGACTGATTTCAGCAGAGCACATTGCTCTTCAAGCTCGGCTCTGTACATGGTTCTTCAGAGCAGAGCCCTCCTATGGCCCCTTCCGTCTATTGCGCCTTGACCATGGGCCAAGATCGGCACATGGCATAACAGGCTCTCTTAGATCCAACTATCGTTCCCCATATCCCCAGGTATCCCTCTCACCCCAACTCCGGTACAAGCATCGAAGGTACCCCACACCCGTCAGTGCAGTGCTTATAAGGTCAGTTGCTATCTGATGGAATTTCTGCCCCAGTAGAGTGAATAAGCAGTGAGTATTGCTGACTCTACTGTATCAGAAGGACTTTTTGGAGGGAGGAAGAATGATGACGTAGTATTGGCTTGATTTCCTGCTAAGACCCTTCAGTGCATGAGCCCTTCTCTTCCTGGGATATCCTCGCACCCACCCTTGGTAACCGCGATAGAACACTACTTGGGGTAACGTAGTGATTTGGTAGAGCTGCAGCCCTTTTAGAAGGGGAGAAAAAAAAAGAACGTTTTTTTGTCTTGAGGTTAGGTATTGTTGACAGCCTCTGGACATTTAGTAAAGACAGTATTTAGGAAGAGCAAGATTTATTGTAATAATGACGACGAGTGAGTAACTGAGGGCCTGATTATGATGGGGGTGAGACCTCCACAGTCAGGCCGTCGGTGGCGGTCCCACCGCCATCAGACCCTGCTTGACTGCCTGCCACATTATGATGGCGGTTGAATGGAAGGTGGGCGGAGAGACTGACCGCCACTGATCCGACGGGCTAACCGTCGGAGGGACTGCAATCCCTACAATGGTGGCGGTGCCTGCTCAGGCACCACTGTAGGGATTACAATGTCCCTTTCCGCCTGCCGTTTCATGGCGGTTAACCCGCCATGAAAAGGCATGCAAAAAGTGACTTGGGGGTCCGTAGCAGGCCCCCCTTCCCCCATGGCCCTCTGATATGGGCCCTGGGGGGCACCTATGGTGCCCCTTACATATCCCTGCACCATGTGGCAGGCACCGCATGGTGCCTGCCACATAGTGCAGGGATATGCAAAATGTGTTTTTTTTGTATTTCGGCCTGTGCTGCAGCCCCAGCACACACCGCAATGCAGAATATACACAGTGCGACCGAATTGAAGGCGGTCGCATCATAATACCTGTAGCGGGACCGCCGACAGCTAGTCGGGCAGTCCCATTCCCGACAGGATGGCGGTCGGGTGAAAGTCCGACTGGCATCATAATCAGTCCCCGAGTCATTACTAAGTCTGCGATACAAGAGAGCAAAAGTTTGAAGCCCAGGTGAGGCTCATGGGGGCTAGGTGCCGACAGAGGGCCAGGAAAGCTGATCGGAGAGATTTGAAAAATAAGCAGGCATAGTAGCACATAAGCTTCTGGGAAATTATAATGCAGTAAAATGTGAAACAAATAATGGCAAATGAAATGCAAATATATTTTCATTCAAGTGTTGAATTGTACGTTTTATAAAACAGCAGTGCCTGACATCGAAACTGACTATTCCGTGCTTTAAATGAAAATATAGAAGTGCAGGTACTCACTACTTACAGTATCTGATTGCTGCTTTGAATTGCAGGTACTCTCGCATTAAATGTATTGCAGCAGTGCTGAGAAGTTCCGGGACTCTCCCTACCAAATTAAAGAAGTGCAGGTACTCAGTACCGGTTAGTACCTGCCCATTTAAAGCACTGACTGTATTTGATTAAATATGTATGATTTACTTAACACTTGTTATGAATCTGGTACGCGTTCAAGCATGATTGATGTTGTGGACCGAAAAATTAGCCCGAGCACCCAGTGCAAAAGAATATCTCGTGTAAATATACCCACTCTCGATTTCTTGTCAATGAGGATGCCAATGCTGAAATCGGTGGCGGTGACAGACACTCTCTTGAACCGCATTGATAGACACTACAATAATATTTTAAGGGCGCGCGTGATGAATATGTGGGAGCCATATGTGAGAGGCCGTAAAAGCAGCGCAGCGTTTGCATGGATTGTCCCGCGAAGGTTAGGGTGACCAGGCGTCCCGGATTTGCCCGGACCGTCCCGGTTTTTCAACAGTTGTCCCGGCAGATTTCGGTAAAAGTGGCTCCTGTCCCGGTTTTTTGAGAGGGTAAACTGAAAACCGTGCGAGTCACTTTTTTAGGTGTTCCAAAGCAGGGCTAGTAAGCAGCTGTTATCAGTAAGCAATGTAATTAACAGGTATGATGCTGGTTTTAACAATTACTTTTTAATTATTTTCTTAGGGCCTCTTCTGTGTTTCTATGAGGATGAGGGCTGTCATTCTTTGCCACTTTATTGATGTACATTTGTAGTCCTTCCTCTATTTTAGTTAAATGTCCCGGTTTTTGGGTCACACGATCTGGTCACCCTAGCGAAGGTACGGCTGTGACGCTCGACATTTCTGCCTACAGGAGCAGTGAAGCAGCCTCAGTGAAAGCTGCCATCAGACAGGGAGAGCAGGGGGCCGGGAGGAGGCGGAGCCGCCGCGAGCGGAAGTGACTCCGCTGTCAGCAGTGGGCAGCAGAGCGCAGCTCTCCTGCCCGCTTTGTGCGCGCGTGTATGTGTGTGTGTGTGTGTGCGCGCGTGTGTTGGGTCTGACTGGAGAGCCGCACACCCCCTGCACCTCCGCCGGAGGATAAAAAAAACAAAACATGGCAGCAGCCACTCGGATACAGCTGCCAGCCGGGAGCAAGCACTGTCTCAGCGGCTGAACCGTGATACCAACATGAGCTGCGAGGGACCCCGACATGAGAGCCGGAGCTTTGCACGAGTGAGGGGAAGCCGGGGAGACAACAGCGACCGGGTCCTGTCTACCACAGCCTCCGTCCAGCGGATGCCCCAGCAGCAGTGCCTACCGCAGCAGCTTTGATTTCTGCACACAGCAGAGCCCTGCGGTCACCTGGCAACCTTTACTGGGTCTGCTGCCCCCTCAGAGGAGATACCCTCTGCCCGAGGAGAAAGGGTATACCCGTCTCTCCTGTAAAGATGAGGTGAGTGCCCGTGAGCAGCTGTCAGCCCGTGCATGTGCAGGGAATCCTGGCCCTGTCATGTGCAGAGCATCCCAACCGGTCAGAACGAGAGAGATCTGTCACCAAAGGGGGGTTGACCAAAGGGGGGTGCAGTGGGGGCTTTGATGGTGTGGCATGTGCATTCTGCAAAGTCGTGACTTGTGGAATGGTGTAGTCTACACGGGCATACCCTACAAACGTTTATTTTCGTGACTCGGTGTATTCTGTGCACTGTGTTGATGAGAGCAGATGTGATGCTGTAGAAGCAGAATGGAATGGCCCCCTCTGGGATCTGTGTCCTCGCAGGTGTTGCAACTCACTAGGTACCCGGAAATATATTGTTTAAAGCAGCCCAGTTCTCGGTTGCTGCCTCACATGGTTACCCAACTGTTCAAAACGCCTCCGGCATCAATCTAACGCCGTCGTTTCCAGTTTGAAATAATAATAAAAAGAAAACGCGCAGCCTCATGTCTTTCAAAACAAAGAGCACTGTTCATCTTGCTGAACGCCCGATGCTGTGACAAATATTGTGCCATGCGTGTGTTGTTTGCTGTTCCTTATACTGATGTTATCTTTGCATTATGCAGACGATTAATTTAGGCAGGTGATTTCAGACAGATGAATACTTTCCTGGCAAGCCCCGCAGGAGGGGCAGAAACACAAACCTGCCTGGCACAACTGCTGTGTGTGCTTGGTTCGCCCGCTTGGCACCACAGTGCCGGGGCTGCTGCGTCTTCCTGACATCTCACCAGACAGAGAATTGCCTGGCATGTGAGCGAAGGCAATTTCGAGCGCTGACGGCAGGGTTGTTATTTAATATTCTAGCATCATCGCTGCGACTCTAAAGCGTGGCTCATCACATTTATTGCCTAGCGCGAGCGCGTAGCCATATTTAGCTGACTGGGATCTTGAATCAGCACCCCTTCCTTCTGTTTTTACAAGGACCTCCGTGTTCAACGCTTGCAGCATTGCAGACACAGTGACGGGGACTTGCGTTCATTTACGTTTTTCCGGTAGCATGCACCTTTATTATTTTGTTTTGAGGAGGGGGCGGTCCGTTGCTGCCGCTGAAGGCAAAGAGGGTGGGGGCAGTGTGCTGCAGTCCGCCAGGAGACGGTGCTGACGTATTCTGCAACGTTCTAATGTCAGAGCGAGTCCCCATGATGGGTTATGCCAAGCAGCAGCGAGAATGGCACGTTTTGTGAGGTAATGCAGCTACTGTACTTGATGCTGTTCTGTGGTTCCACCTCAGAGGCAGCAGGCGAGGTCCCACTGCACACTGCTGGGGTTCAAGGCACCGCAGTGGCGCCCATGCACCTAGGGGATTCTCTGGTTTTATGTCTCAAAAGAAGAAGAGTCCGAATGAGGCTACAGTTTTGTTCCTTCAAGTTCAACTGAATTATATGAGCCTAGAAGCATGGGGCGTGCCTTGGGTTCTCCAAAACCATATTTTTATAGCTGTTCTCTGGTATTGGGTAAAATAAAAATATTATATTAACACCTAAGGCCACAACCCGATTGCATGTGCAATTAATGTGACATCAGTCCTCAGGGAATTTGGATCATGTTGTAACTTACAGTGATTTGAAATGCACTCAGTGTGGTATGCAGCAGTAGCAGGAGTAGTAGTACATGTATTGTATGATTAATTAAAACCGTAACAATATAGAACATTTTGAAAGAGAATTAAAAAGTAGTTAGTTCATTGTAGTGCCTTATGACATACAGGAGTATGTAGGACAAGTGATTTAAAATCAATTATAGTTGTCTTGATGACAATGTGATTGTTTAAAGTCAATTGCAAATAAGCCAAAGTGCATTGGAATTGATAGATCTTTGTGGGCCTTTTAACCTTCACAAGCGTATGGTATCAGAGAATAAAATAATTATTTTAAAATCAGCAGTCATTACATAAAAGATCATGTAATTATTTAAAATCTGTTGCAAATAAGCCAGGGTGCATTATGTTAATCGGCACTCATTGCTGCACTTAATGTGTTTTTTTTTTAAAAGCAAGTCCTGCACCACCTTGAAGTATTTGCTAGTTCCTTAGGGACCACGGTAGTACAAATCCAGGTCGTAGTATCGCTGCAAGTCCTTAAGCCATGGGTTAAAAAGAGTGGCTTTAGTAGTGTCCGCCTAAAATGAAGTAGTGACGGGCAGCAGCAGAGTAAGTGCGGGAACGTTTCAAGTTTATAGCCACACAGCCTACACTTCACAATATTGGAGAGGAGCGACCAGTTTGGGTTGAAGTCTTTGATTTGTAATGTCATCATCCTCGCAGCCAAGATTTGAGTGACGCAGGCTTTCTCAACTGAACAACTAAGATATGGCTGTGGCTTTAGGCTGACTCCATATTCATTGTCGTACGAGGTTACCGGGGCTTGTGAGAGTGGGATGGTCTTGATATTTTCCACATCAGCAAATTTCTAGGGGAATCTTGTCTGTTTCTAGAGTATGCTTTTCACTGCTATATGCAAGAGGGATGGGAAATTTAGTGCGCTTAAATCTATTTGAAGGGCGTCTGCTGATGCCATTAGATATGTGCTCCAATCACTGTTTTTGGTTTTGAATATATTTTGAAGGACAAACTTCAACGTTCCGGGCGGTAATGCATCTGTGGTAATATTTTAGGATAGAGCCCATGTTAGTCCATTTTAGGCCCTCTAGGCCAAATTCTAATCTCACCAGCATTCCCTGGTATAGTACAGCAGCCTAAACACTTTTTTATAGGCTTTTAGATGTAATATTTCCATATTTTTGATAAGTAGTCCCAGGAAAGCCTCACTGCCATAGGTGATGGCGGATGGTAATGTGGCTTTAAGCACTTTTCGGATTGGAGCTGAAGTAGGGCTTTCAAGGGAGGCGTTCAGTTGGCAAAGTTTGGTGATAATTAGTGCAGCCTTGTCTTTAAGGTGCCTCAGATGTGTTTTGGGTCCACCGTTTGCCGAAAGCCAAGTGCCTAGGTAGGTATACGATTTTGCTCTTGTTATTTTTAAGGGACCAGTGACGATTTATTTGCTTGCGCATCCTTCCAAATGATATCACCTTTGTTTTTTAAAGTATTTACTATAATCTTCTTTGTCTTGTTATATGTATGAAGGGCGTTAAGGGGTCTCTGGATCCCCATTTTTGAATTATCAAGGAGAACTATATCATCTGCATACTGTAATATCGTAATCTTGGTTGTTCCTATTTTTGGGGAAATTGCATTGGCGTGGTTTAGTGACGAAGACATATCTGCCGTGTACAAGTTAAAAAGCATTGGGGCTAGCACACATCCTTGTTTTAGACCTTAATTGGTATTGATCTTTTTTGTTAGAGCAGTGTCCGAGAGCTTGACCCTCGCCCAAGTTGATGAATAAAGTGTAGTAATAGCATTAAGCAGGTCGCTTGGAATGCCCCACACCTGGAATTTGCTCCGTAGGATGCCCCTGTCCACCAGGTCAAATGCAGACGAATAGTCAACAGAACATACATAGAGAGCTTGTGATTTCTGGGTGTGCAGCCCTATATAAGATACGTTATTAGTTATTTGCTTGAACAAATGCAGATCTAATTGTGATAATATCCTTAGGCTGTGGTGAGGACGCAATACTTTGATATATTACTATATAATATTTGCTTATTGCAGTCCAGTTGTGACACCAGTACTTGCCTATGATGAGAAGTTGCTGTTGCCGCTCTTCTCCAATAAGGTTTTGCAATTGAGCTCAGACGTCGCAATGTAACTGAGTCCACAAAGTGTTGAAAACACTTCCTTGTGCTCAAGTAAAACAGAAGTGTCTCTTCAGATTTACTAGATATTTTCTCCTTGTAACATCAATACGAAATGATTCTTCTTCATCAGTGGAAATATGGATGCGTGCCCGGGCTGCCGATGCACAGACCCTTCACTTTTCCCACATAGAAACCATGACACGCCAAGCCATGAACCAACTTTTGCAAAGCCAAAACATTCACCCAACAACCATCTCATCCAAATAACATTCCTTGCTTTGCAAACCACTGTGACTACAAATGAAATACATCACTCTAGAGTGCACCTTATCAACCATCACTCTTCAATAGTTCACCATTTAGAGCTTCATGACGTTTTAAACACAACCTCAACCTGCTGTCCATTGACCATTGGACTCATTCTTCCTGAAGGTTTGTTCATGAACTTCTGAGAGAGAGGCACAGAAAGAGAGGAGGGAATGGAGCACTATGTATCTACCAACTCCTGCAAGTCCCCATTCAGGCGTACCTTTTTTCTGGTGGCCTTACTGCAGACATCCACACACATTCCCTCTGTCTCCAAGAGACTCAATTTGATATTTAATCCCTTTAATAGGAGCTCGATTTTCATTGAACAGTGTCTCAATCTCATCTCAGTACTGCTCATCATCCAGCTTAAACATTTTCCTGGGTGAATTCAATATCCACTAGGAATCACAGAGTGAACGATCAATTTCTACAAAGAAAGCATTCCTGAGACAAACAACCTCTCATTAGTCTAATAACATTTCTATATCTAAAAGGGTGCACCACTGACATAATAGCAAATACAGATTAAGTCTCAGTCCAAAAGCCCTACATTTTAGATGGTCAGATCACAAGTTGATTCCCTTCATAATCAGCATTCAAAGCATCAAAATCCCAAATCCTGTGGTCAATTTAAGAAAGAAGTTATTTAGAAATGAAACATCAATCTCGCTGATCTAGGAAAATTTAACACACTAATTACTCATAACAGAAGTCTTGGGAGATCAACAACACACAACACAGTGTCTTCCCTAGTTTCACATCACAATGTGATGGTGGCTGGGGCACTTGACTCTATAGACCCACTCAAAAAAGAAAAAAAAAAGCAAGTGAAATGCTTCACCCCATTTTACTACAAAACCTAACCAATGAAAAGGTTGAGATTATAAGGAATTAGCCGGAAAAATGCCTATTCATGCAATCTATGCACACTTAGACATGGAAGGGGTCCTTTTAAAACATGCACAAGAAATACTCATTTTCAGAAGCAGCCAGGCCAAAAAATATGTTTGGAATGATAAAAATGAAACGTCCTAGCAGTTTGTGAAACTCTCTTCTTCAGTAGAAGGTTGTAAACATTGTGCATAATCCTTCACAGAAAGCATCCCTAAAATAAGAAGTGACATTGTTTCTCTATAACCAGAAAATCCAAAAAGTCATATGAAATTTAAAAAATGCAAAGACGAATGGTGTCACTCTGCAAAGCAGTTGCAAGCATAAAACCTTCATTTTAGATAGACGACCCCATACTGCCTTTTTATCCAAAAATATACTTTAACTGGAAGAATCCTGGCTTAACATCATCAGTGCCTCCCTTATCCAAACATGTGTGCTCCTTAAAAACCGACCACATTAAGCCTCTACTCAAGAAATCCTAACAAATGTAGGACCATAGCAGACAAGTCTGTTTTGGCTTATCCTCTGCAGAACAACATACCGACTCAATTAAATATTTATATCTTGGACAGTAACCTTTAGGAGACCGTCAGTCTGGTCTAAGGTCAGGACATAGCTTAAAATCTGCTCCTTAAAGTTGTTGGCGATGCCCGTAACATCTAAGCTAAAGGTACATATTGTCCTCTGTTATGTTTGACCTCTCTGCAACACCCAGCACTATACACCATAACCTACTCCAGAACACACTTCCGCCAAACCTCGGTATTGAGCACTTGGTGCTAAAATGGTTGTCTCTTCTATCTCTGCAACAAAAAGATGGAAATCCACCTGGGGAACCTCTGCCCCCAATAATAGACGTCTTTATATTAACTATGCCTAAGTCCTTCTAAAACAGAATTCTTACAAATTTTTCCTGCACATGTTGATACCATAATTCAAAAATGGTTTGCCTCTCCATTTCTGCTTGTTAACAAGTTGAATGCTCTCAGATTCATCCTTAAAGAGACTTCACTTGGATGAACCTTTTAAACATTTGCTCAAAGGTGCACAATTCTAGGTGAGGATTTTAGGAAAAATAAACCCTTACATTCCCTGTCAAGATTTTTGATATGGTGTACAAGCTCACATTCTTCACAGAATGGAATACAGCAATGCCCTCCTGATAGTTCTTCCAAAAGCCAGGCTTGTCCCCCTTGAAAAGTTCATGTGGCTGCATGCCTTGAGGCAGGCACCTGCTGGAAAGACACACAGACATCACCCTAGTGCTAAGTAGATCCAGTGGCTCACTCACGAAACTAGATGCTTTTACAAACTTACCTGCATTGCCTATAAGTCAGTGTATTTGCACACTCTAAAACATGTATTACACTTGAAAGTCTCTACAACTCTCAAACAGAAAACATTGATAGAGGCCTTCACTGGTGCACCACCAAACTATAGAACTCTCCCTACCTCAGGAAAATCCTCACTTTTAACACATCCAAACATGAATTGATTTGATTTGATTTGGATTTATACAGCGCATAGCTGCCCCAGCAACGGGGCGTCCCAGCGCTACCCAAGGTACAGGTGACTAAAAACCGCCCAGACAGAAGATGAAAGTTATGCCGGGAAAAGCCAGGTCTTTACGGCTTTACGGAATGCCAGATGATTCTGGAGCCCTCTGATGGAAATTGGAAGAGAGTTCCAGAGTTTAGCTGCCAAAACTTTAAAAGAGCGACCACCCACTCTCGCTCTTAGGACTGGGGGGGGGGGGGGGGGTACATGCGAGTCCTTGATTGGCTGAGCGTAAGGAGCGACTCGGAACGTACGGTACTAGCCGAGCTGCTAGAACCGGAGGTGCTTGTTGGGTCATGATTTTATAAGCAACACACAGTGTATTAAACTGAATTCTTTTTTCTACGGGTAACCAGTGCAATTTAAGTAGGAGCTTGGACACTGAGCATGACTTTGGGAGTGCCAGCCAGGTGCGGGCTGCCGCGTTTTGAATTCTTTGAAGGCGCTGAATACAGGATTTATTGGCACCTAGATATAGGGAGTTGCCATAATCTAGCCTAGACAAGATCGTGGCCTGTAGGATGGTTTGACGGATTTTAGGGTCAAAGAACCCCAATAAAGGTTTTAACCCCCTCAGGAGTCCAAAACAAATCCCTGCAACTAATTTAGGTTGAGTGTCAAAGGACAGGCCTCTATCGATCCAGAAGCCTAAGTTCTTGACCGCCTCTTTAGGCAATGGTGCGGGTTTAAATTTGTCTGGCCACCATCGCTCTGACCACATATCACTGTCTTTCCCAAGCAAAAGTATCTCCGACTTGCTTGCATTAAGCTGCAGGCAGTTTGTTGTCATCCAGTCGGCAATCACCTGCATATCTTCTTTAAATTTAACGAGGTTATTTTTGCACTCCTTAGAAAACGTAATGACCAATTGGGTGTCGTCGGCATAAGACACCAACGACAACCCTCTTCTTCTTGCTACCACAGCCAAGTGTTGTACGTAAATATTGAAGAGCATAGGGCTCAGTATCGAACCCTGAGGTACCCCGTGTCTGATGGCGTGCTCCTGGGAGTGGTAGGGTGGCACCGTGACCTGGAAAGATCTACCTTCCAGAAAAGAACGAAACCAGGCTAGGGCCAAACCTCCGACCCCAATCCCCTGTAGCCGCCGTATCAATAACTCATGGGAGACGGTGTCGAAGGCGGCACTTAAGTCAAGAAGAATTAAGGCCGCAGAGTTACCATCATCCAGGCTACTGCGAATCTCTTCGATCACTGCCAGCAGAGCAGACTCGGTGCTGTGGCGAGATCTAAAGCCATTTTGTGAGGAGTCCAAGGTTTAATTTTGCTCTACAAACTCAGTGAGAATATGGTTTACATGACATTCCGTAGCTTTAGCCAAGAAAGGCAGCTGAGAGATGGGGCCGTAATTGCCTGGCTCCGAAGGTTCTAAAGATGATTTCTTTAGGAGAGGTATTACCTTAGCATGCTTCCAGGATGGAGGTACGGATGCAGATGACAGAGATAAATTGACCAGTTCTCTCGCCGCTGGTAGAACAGAGTTATGAAATTGGCGAATTTGGGCTGGTCTTAAGGGGTCAGCTGGAGAGCCTGATTTTATTTTCAAAAAAAGAGATTCAGCCTCAATGAGAGAGAGGTGGGGAAAGGAACACAATGTTTTTTTTGTGGTATGGCCACTATCCTCAGACCATTCCACCATATTGGTACTAGTAGTGACCGAAGGAAAGCTATTATAAATATTCTTTACCTTGCTCACAAAGTACTCGGCCAGTTCATCACACTGAGTGTTTGAGGTGATAGGTGAATCAACTTTCGAGTTGGAGCATTTCATAGTCTTGAGAAGGGAGAAAATCATTTTAGAGGGATTGTTACTGTTCGATATTTTACCAGCAATGTATTCTGCTCTAGCTCTCCGGACCAGCTTGTGGTATGTTTTAATTGAGTCTCGATATTTGTTTTTTGCTTCTGTGTCGTAAGCGCGCCTCCAGGCCCGTTCAAGTTGTTTGCAGGTTTTTTTTGCTTTAATCAAAGAATCGTTAAACCAGGCATTGGACTGTCCTCTTTCTTTGTTAGGACTAAGTTTGGCCGGAATACAACTGTCAAGAGCTTGGGTCAGCCAGTCCTGAAAAAGCATATTGGCTGATTCTATATCTGGTGGCAGCTGGGGTTTGTGACTAAGCAATAAATCCTTAAGTTTGTTGACATCTAACTTATACCACGGTCGTTTCAATGTTGACCGTGAGTGGAGCTGAGCTGGCTTGCCTAGCCAATAAAAAGAGAAAGGAACAAGGAAATGATCTGTCCAAGCCATGGGGATCGGGGGCAAGACATTTATGGAGCCTAAGTTGGAAAATATAGGATCCAACAGGTGCCCTGCTATGTGGGTAGTATCAGAGACGCATTGGATCAGCTGGAAGGCCTCTAAGTCAGCTATAAAACTCGAAATGCCCGTCTTACAATTGTCTTCAAGATGTAAATTAAGGTCGCCTAGAATGGTGAAGTTCGCTGCTTTACTGGCGAGAAGAATGGTCTTGTTCACCAATTCTTCCCTAAAAACTTTAGATGGCCCTGGTGGACGATAGATGAGCAATCCAGAGACTGTCAAATTATTGTTTAAGATGATTTTAAATAGCACGCTTTCGCACTCGGGGATGTCCTCTTCCTTAAAGCTACACAAATAAGGCTCCTTGTGGATTAGAGCAATACCACCACCTCTATTACCATTTCTATTAAGTTGTTTCATAATATACCCATTAGGAAGTGCCAGCCAGGATTCAGCAACGGAATCCTGCGTCAGCCATGTCTCGGTAAGAAACAATACGTCAGGAGATCTTTCTGTTAGTAAATCGAAGATCTCAGCATGATGCTTAACTAAGGACCTGCAGTTCAGGCTAAGAAACCTGTACTCAGTGGAATTAAGGGAAGGTCCGCCTGTCGCATCTGTCTTAATTTGAAAAGGACAGAGATTGCACTTAAAGCACCCAGCCGTGGGAGACCAGGCGTGCTCTATGCACGTAGAGCATTCGGTTTTCAAAGACCAAAGCTCCGACCGGGAGTAAGATCATAAAGTTCTTGACTAATTGTTACTATAACTTAATTAAGCTCACTATGGTACCATGAAGCTGTTATTGGCTTTGCATTTTTTATTTGGTGCCTGTTCCCAAAATCAATGTATATCAGAAAATACTCAGACATTGTTTCTTTTTGGCTGATGCTGACTGAATTATTCTATTTAATGTGTGCGTAAATGTTGAGTAGACATTCTGCAGTGATTTCTTGGCATCCTCTTCACGTGCAAGAACCTGCCTCCTGTGTCGAAGTTTCAAGTAAGCCTGACTCATTTTAATAGCGCTGTTACTCATAAATTGTTGTTTATATCTTTTACGTTTATACCTGGTGACTCTCTGCTCATGCAAGGACCTGTCTCCTTAATTTTACAACGTCAGGGAACATTTATTTGTCTGAACAAGTTTCCTTCTATTGCTTGTAACATCACATGTTGCCCACCTCTCTGTAAAGGTCTTTTTTTTATTTTTTGCACTGCACCTAAATTTTATGTACTACAACTTTTTTTGTTTTTATATACAGCGCATAGATGCGTTGCCTGTGCTATAACAACAGATAAATAAATACAAATAAAATACATTTTCGTTCACATCAATCTATCATTGTAAGTTTACAATTTACAGTGTGAGGCGCAATACATCCCTGCGCAAATCCATGTTTTGCACTTTCAGAACCACAAAGTCTTAACTTGTCTGAAGAAAAGTCCAACGTGATGCCTGAATCTGCAAAGTTATCTTTGAATAGAAAATCACATGCTGATTTTTCTATACTACAGATGTGCCAAAGCTTCTCTGTAGTTATGTTTGAAATGATGAGTCAATAGAAAATTATATTTTATTTTGTATTAATAACTTTTTGAGTTGTTAGCAGAATCTATACAAAATTAGATAGAGATCTGCTTCTGTTACTTGTGGTTGATCGTTCTCAGATTGGCACCGATTGGTCAAGGTGTTATTAAAGAGTCACTTTTCACGGTGGACATGGGCAATCCCCACATTAATTTTTGCTCTATTCATAACTTAAACTACATAACTGTTTAAAATAATTTTCTAGGAAAACAGAGCTTGGCCAAAATTGATCTATTTTTGGGGTTAAGTAAATCACTTTAGTCCCTTTTTTAGATATTTGTGATTAACAAATCAAAAAAGGCTTGAAAGAGTAAATCTTGTATTTCTGTCTGATTAAGTTAGACGACTGATTCATCAGCTTTGGTTTGGAGAAAAAATGTAAACTGACTGAGAGAACTGGTTTGTGCTCTGACATTGGCAGTGCTTAAATAAATCAATCTGACTGGACGAGAAGGAATACGATTTTTCTCTTCTATTGTGAACCACACATACATATTGTGACCCACACTCAACAACTTTTTGATGCAGGCAAACGCTGATCGCAAACTGACCTCAAGAGAAATGTAGGCAAATAAAGAGGTGTAAAATATTCTCTTGTTCCCCAAGAAAATACAGTGTATAAATCTAGCCTTCTCATGTTTTCAGGAGTCCGAAGCATTTTACAATCAATGGTCTGAGCTAAATAAAGTTGACACACTGGAAGATAGCAGTTACTGAATCGGATACTGAACACAGTCCCTCAAAGTTCACTGAACAGCTGGAACTGGATCACAAACATCTGCCCTCTTTTTAGTGATTATGATTAAGTGCGTGTTCGGAACCAGCAAAAAAGTGTTCATGAACCAGAAGCCCAGTTCACAAGCTAAAAGGCTCATTAAACTGATTACGATCAGTTGCATGTTACAAAATGCTAGATCAGATTATAAAAAATAACAAAAAATAAGTTTTAACAAACAGAACTACCACTTGAAAAACATACATTAAGGCTTTATGCAATGTTATAATTGAAATATAACAAATAAACCAACGCAGAATGGTTATCAGCCGCTCCATAAATGTACACATGACGAACTATAACAGAAAGACGCATATAACTATGATGCATTAGGGTAGAGGTAGTCCAAGTAACCAAACCATAATATCCCTTGACATACGGTTCTTCAGTGAATATTAATATCCTGTTCAAAACTAATGGAATAACTCATTCTTGTAAGATTTGCTTGAAGTGAACGCCTTGTGGTTTCACAGGAAAAGTCCATGGCTAGTTTTAGACACTTCAGGCACGCCCACTTGTCTTTCTTCTCTTTTTTAATTGTGCTATCCCAACAAGCATGTGGATCTACAACTCGTATAGCGTTATAATGACAACCTTACTTGAATCTCTTTTCCAGCCACTATTAAGGTCTAGTTTTCTTTTTTCCCCCCCAAAGGCCATCTGTGATTTAGCAGTGTTACTAGTCAAGTGGGTATTCTCATAATGGGTCACAAGAGCATTACATTCTGTGTAGCCCAGTTACTGTGTTATCAAATTCAAACAAGTTACCCACATACCTCAAACTATTTCTATTGTATCCCCCATACACAGATTAGGGGAAGTGACCCCTTGACTGAACCAAACATGCATATATGTTGGCTAACAATAAACTAAAGAGCAGGCATTCTAGAATGGAACCATGGTCCAGGCCATTCTTAAAATGAATTTTCAATATATACTCGACATCCACACCCAGCTGGGACGGAACCAAAATTCCCTATCAAGTAGCACGATAACTTCCAAAAGATTTGCAGGGATATCAAAAGATAACCCGTTCCAATAAAGTAGGCACCTTCAACCCAGTCAATGTGGGTCCTGAAGTTGATGTAAAGTTAACCAGTGGCTCTTAAGCTTCCTACCCATATGCCTGGAAGCGAGACCCGGTACACTACACTAAGACTGGAACAATCACACACTTTTCCCTTTGTGATTTGTCATTTTTTATATGCCAGGCTTTCTAATCTAAGGACTCTAGACTTTGAGGAAATGTAATAGAAAAATCTAACACCAGCTTTTTGCTGTAACTCTTTACAAAAGGCATTAATTTGAACTCTACTCCAAGTTTCTAGCATTTGCCTATTCTTTAGAATCCAGCCAAAAAACAGAGAGAGATGTTCAGCCCGCTATTGGAAAAATTTAATCTCAGTGGTGGCTGGGAATCCGGCCAGCTTCCCACCTAGGTCTCAAGGAATCTTGAATATTACTTAAATGCATCATGCCTAAAAAGGCTTGTCAGCTCTCTTCTGTGGAAGTGAAATCAGATAATTGTTTCCTGGACCACACTATGCAGTTCGTTCATTGACAAAGCCTTCCTGAATTATCCTTATCTATCATTTGATATTGTGCTTTCCTGCACATGCAATCATTATCAGGGGTTTTAATTAGTTAGAAAGTTATACCAGATTTTACATTCGTTATGATCAGCTAAGCAAGCCTTTTGTTTATTATTCGGGAGTTATCTCAGTTTCGTTCTAAGCTGGGGCTCTTACATTTTACATTTGAACTCTCTTGCTGGGCCGACACACTGAGTTGTTATATTATTATATTATTATTAAGCAGCAGTTGCATGCTTTTAATGACTGTGCCCATTTGGTAAATAATCTTACCATAATATATTTCCCAATACATTATTAAATATTGGAAAGCTCAGATTAATCCCTAATTGTGGAAGGTTTTTGGTGTGGATGCATTGGAACAAACTCTACCTTCCCTTCAGGGCACACACATTGCTACATTCATTTTATTCTAAAGAACACTTGCCCAAGGCGAAACATTGTCCTTGATGGGTGATTGTTGCTTCCAATTTGAACTTCTACTCTAAATTTGAGGTGAAATCCGCAATCTACTTAAAATATATATCTAATTGGCAATTTACTCTACTGTCAATAAATGTCCCTCCCATATGCTCCATAAATAATCTAATGTGATGGACTGATCTCAGTTGCATAAACACTTTGTCAGGCTTTTGACTTTTGAAACTCATTTCTTATAAGAAGACTGCTTCTGGAATTTTGATTAATGATTATATTTCACTTGCATCATTATGCTTCTTTGGGTCTATGTATTATTAAGATTACTTTCTACCCAGTAACATAGGATAACCCAGGTGAGAGTGCAAAGTCTCTACCAAAGATTTTTTCCATACCTCAATTTGTTGCAGCGGGAAAAGATATGGAGCGCACGATAGAAAGAGGTGACTGAGACAGAAAATAAACAGAAACATAGAACCACAGCAGTTCCAGCAAAATCACTGAGTACTGATTGCTGGCCATCAGAACACACAAATGAACTTGAAATGCATGCACTCACCATCACTTCTTGGTGGAATGGGAATTCCTCTCAAGAACTCAGTTTCCTCACACTCTAATAGACAGTAGTGTGATATTACACTTCCCTGGTGGTGCACACATTGCTTATGAATGTGAAGCATACGCCAGAAGGGAATGAACCACTGTTAGCATGAAAACATCAGATTGCTATTTTGGCCACATTGTTTTCATTTCCATACATTACTTTTTATAAAAAAAGTAGCTCTACTTTGGTGAATAAACCAAAATATCATAGAGGGCACACTACCATGTGTTCTTTATGTAAAAGATTTTCCGTGCAAAGTATGGACAAAGTTTTTTTCATAAATATGTTTTGTCACGGTTAGTGGCCAGGCACTTACTTGACTTGTTTTTGCTTTGTCTATGTTTGCCCAACAAATCTCTCTTGGAACTTCATGGGTATTACACAATTCATGCAGCCGTAAACTGTAATAACTTGAGGGCTTTAGTAAAGCCACTCACATATATCTAAATCCTGCCATCCCAATTTGTGTGAACAAGACCCAGTGAGAGTCAACCATCTTGGAAAGGCTACTCAGCAAGGGTGAGTTGCTGTATAGACTGGGACTCTTTTTACAACTCACACTCGGGTAAAACCATTTCAGTATGCTGGCAAATGTTTTAGTATTTTTTATATTTTCTTTTGATGGTGGAATCATTATGGATAAAAGCACACCCACAATTCCAACTTAAGCTATTGAGCATATACAGGTCAGTTGGGCCAATACCCAAGATATAAAGTGCTCCCAAAGAAAAGGACAGGCGTTAGCCACACATTTACTAGCATGTATATCTGTCGAGTAGTTCACTATTCACTATTTTTATTCTAAACTCCACAAGGATCGTAATAAGGTTTGAATTGGTAATTTGAACCTCTGCTAAGCCGGATGGTTGGACTTCTTAAGAAGTTGCACAACCTGCTACTGTCTCTTTTGGGATCTATAAATTTAGTTAAAATGAATATTTTACAGGATTCCTTGTTTCTCTACATAGCAATTCCATGCTACATATCGTCCATTTTGTTAATAAAAGCTATTGTACGATAACAGACATATCTTGAAGGCTTACAGAGATAGAGAAGCTTATAGATGGTCCAGGTATTTTCCTAATCATGGGGCATTGTCACTTCACAGTTATCTGGCCATTTGTTTGGAATCATTTGGCTTCAATTATTAACGTTAAATTCAATAATCACATTCCATCCTTCATCTCTATCCTGTTTCGAGAACCCCCTTAACAAGGATATTTCCTTTTCAAATATAACCACCCATGATTCTACAAGATAATTAAGCTCAAGCCCAGACAATCATATTTGTACATATAGGCAGATATCTATCGTGAATTTTAGAATCCTGTGCAGCACTTTTCGCCCTAAGTGGGGTGGGTATGCCCAGATGTGGGTCCCTTGCTCACTGGGCCACTGTATTCAAGCTAGCCTGGCTGATGAGGGGTGCTACCTCGAAACCAGTTCCAGGATGCTTGTTTCCAGTCCAGGGAGGACCCGGATTGGCAGTTCAGGCTGGACTGTTCCCATGAGGAGCAGGGTCAAGACTAATTTGCAAATGGCTGGGTCCAAACTGGGGTGGCATAGTGAGCAAAAGAACAATGGATTTAACCCAGATCTCTTTACTGTGAGTAAATGCTTGATTCATTCAGCATTCCATCCATCATTTGTTGCCGCTGCACTTTTCGCCCTAAGTGGGATGGTATGCCCAGACGTGGGTTCCTTGTTCACTGTACCACTGGATTCAAGCTAGCCTGGCTGAGGAGTGTTTTCCCCGAAACCGGTCCCAGGATTCTAGTTTCTGATCCAAGGGGGACCCGGCTTGGCAGATTGGGCTGGACTGTTCCCATAAGGAGCAGGGACAAGACTGATTTGTATATGGCTGGGTCCATATTGGAGTGGCGTAGTGAGCAAAAGAACAATGGATTTAACCCAGATCTCTTGACTGGGGGTTAATGCTTGATTCATTCAGCACTCTGTCCATCATTTGTTCCTGTGACCCCAAGTATTTGGCACATTACATAATAGAGTGTTATTTGAATGGAATTTTTTGACCATCTCCTTCTACAACGTTCTACCAACGCCTTGATAAAGTCATATTGACGAAACATGTGTCGGCTGTTTCTCTTTTCATCATGAATACTTTGTGACAAGTCAATAAATCTTCATATGCTTGTGAATTTGGAACTGTTGAC
Source organism: Calotriton arnoldi (assembly GCA_963921515.1). Classification (NCBI taxonomy): domain Eukaryota; kingdom Metazoa; phylum Chordata; class Amphibia; order Caudata; family Salamandridae; genus Calotriton; species Calotriton arnoldi. Next base: position 3,279,229 of record CAWUFW010000889.1, on the reverse strand, counting down.
CATCCTACAACAAGAATCCTAGTATAAATTATTTGTCTGCTCTACATAATCAGAAGTTTGCACTTACATTTAAGAAGATTGTTCTCACTACTTTCTTTACACAATAACTTTTAGTATAAACTTTATTTAGCTGAAATGCATTTTGTAACTTTGACTGCCCATTAATCATTTTAGCAAAAATATTACCTTTTAGGTTGTGTAAATAAAATCGGATGTATCAGTCCGACTGCTTACTTTCATTATTTTATATTTTGTGTTACTTTTCTTTCGGTGTGCTCCAGTCTAAATATATAGTGTTTTGGGTGATGTTTTTCTCTCCGTCACCCCCGAGTTCATCCTTATGATAGGAAGGTGCTTGTCTGATGCAGCACCCTTTGGTTAAATCTCATCTGTTTCCAACCAAAACACTTTTTGTTTGTTTCTACTACAGCCCTTGTAACTGGGATGTGCGGCTAATTATATCCACTGCTTTCATTGTACAGTTGGTGCTTATTTTAGTGAAATCAATTAAAATAAAAAACTAAAAAACTTTCAAATCTTTGTTGGTTAAACATCCCAGTTTGTCTTCTATATCTGTGTAATTTGTACCAGTTAAGTCTAAATATTTCTGTCAAATACCCCAGAACCCCTTCAGCTGACTCTGTGAATGAGTCATACATTGTTTAAGTATCAAGCACGCTACAGCTTCCTGGAGTATGCCTTGGCGACCTGGCGACCATTGGAGTATAAAGCGTACAAAGCAAGGAACCTGGTTATCCAAGATGTGTGGAAAAGTACCAGAGTCCCTCAGCAATAAACAATAGTATCTAGTGCAGATCATGACCAGTGAACACCACCGGACCCAATGAAAAGGCATCATAGTTACCTCTAAGCCTGGCTAATGGCTCTAGTTACAAAAACAATTAGTGGCTTTTAATCGCTAGTTTTATTGAATGAGCCTCCATAGGCTAAACACATCTCCTGTATTTTCCCATGCCTTTGTCTGCTGCTCAATTTTTTTGGGAAAAAAATGTCAGGGCTCAATATATAGCTTAGAAGGCTACTACTGCTTGTACCACCCACTATCCCTGGCAGCTCTAGTAAGTGCTAGTAACAACGCTAACTGCTACCCATCATACTCGACAAATATGACAATTTGCACTATTCTAGATAGACTGGGGTGCTGGTATTATTATTTTATATATTAAATTATTAAACACGCTGCTAATGTCTGTTCAAAAATAGATGGACAGCGCCACAATGTGGCTGAATATCATAAAAGTGTGCCAGTGACTAAAACCAATTGCCAATACCGAGCCCTGGGAAACACCGGCACAGATTAAGCACTGTGCTGTGTCATATGCTTTTAGAATAGTTCTCACATGCTAACTTATTTACCTCATTTTCTCACAACAGAGGAACTGATGTCGCATTGTTTTTCGCAAGATTTTCTCTCTCATCTTCACCATATCTACATGTTTCTATCAGTATAGTCATTAACACATGCTTAATATCTTACAGCACAGTCTTTACGTTTAGTCTCCTTCACCAATTTGGAAAAGATTAATCGAACCCTGAACTGTAATTTTCTTTTATGTAAATTGATAGGAATAGAAATTGGTTCGTGTTTGTGTACCACTATGTTGAGAAAATTAAATGTGATTACCTATGGTAAACTGCATTCTTTTCATTAGCTTAGATCAAACCTCTGTAGCACATCTAGAGGTTAAAGTGCCTCTTAGCATTCAAGCTGCTGCATTCTAAGACATGTCCCTTTAATTGTGAAAATGGTTAAGTAGATGAGGATCTATTTTGAAAACAGTTTTCTGAAATGTATATCATTTTCAATCTCCTGTTTTCAAGGGTCAATGAAAGATTCTAAGCCCCGAGTGCTAGTGGTAAAATGGATGTAAACGTCATGTGCACCTGCTTTAGCACTAGCGCCTTTTAGGAGATGAGCACAAATAGCGCTGTGCTTATGTGGAACCTACCACCCAGTGCTACCCCGGTGTTTTTGCTCACAGTTTTACTGATGGGGTCGTAATGACTCCATAAGACTTCCAAAATTGAGATATTTTGACTCCACTGTTGTGTTTAAATCCAAGCTTGCTCAAATAACAATGGCATCACAAAAGAAGGGAAATGTTGGGGGAAAAACACACCACTACCATCAAGCATTTCATAAAATGCATTGATTCTGTACATTATCTAATGTAGCTAGATCAACCTATCTTTTAATAATTAATGATAGTTTTGTTGCAGAAAGTGTATTAAAAGTATTCTCTATCCTTAATGCTAAAAAATTGTTTTTAAAGAGAGACAATATTGTCTAATATCGCCCTGCGCTCCCACAAATGCTTAATGTACGTGGACGACAAAATGGGTTTATCATGAAACCGGTGTACAAGAGGGGATTATTGTAGTACAATATATAGATCACCCCACCAAAATGAATGCAGTAGGCATTTAGTCAGTGAACATAGAAACCAAAAACTGGCAATCAATCCCTGTGAGTCTGTCATGAAAAAAATCACCAGTCTAGTGGAAGGCGCAAAGGCTGTTAATTTGATTTCAGAAGACAGCAGTGAATTTCTCGTCACAGAGTATCCAACTATCTCATACCTATAGTGCCCACCTGAAGTATATAAAAACAGGTCTTCCCCACTAGGGAGACCAATTGTGTTGGGTGTAGGGTCCATGTTAGAAGTATTTGCTCAATTTGTAGATTTGGTCCAGGAAATGACATTGGTTCTAAAAGACACAAAGGAAACATTCAGGCCTTCATTATGAGTTGACCAGACTTTGCAGTGGAATATGCCGGAGGCCCTGAATTAAATTTACTGGCCAGTATTTCTGCTTCTAACTATTGCGGGATTTCCCCCAAAATAGGAAATTACTGCTCTCGCCCAGATTAACAGAGAGATTACAGTGCAGTATTTCACCATTTCAGCAAGAGTGCATAATTTTTCCGAGTGCAGTGTGCAGGTGGAAAGTGTATGCATGACTGTTGGTGGAGGTCGGGGTGCCGTCAAGGCAAGCTTGTGCCTCCCCAAGAGGAGCATTGTATGCTCTACCCCGATTTATGCAAGGGCTGGGCGTTGCGGCTGCTTGCAGTTTCTGTGAGTGGCCCGGTGTCCCCGGCCTGGAATTGTTGGGTCTGAAGTTTTCAGACGCTATAATTCTGGGCTTTGACACACTTAGAAGTTCAACTTGTGCTATTTCATCTGGCGTTACGACTCGGGGTGAAATAACACGGCTCTAATGGGGGCCTCCGTATGTTAAAAGATCTACAGTTCAGTCCCCTGATGTTTCTGGGCATTGGAGACCTCTATACTAGTGTATCTCAAGTTGCCACTGTAAGAACCCGTAATGAACTTCTAAGAAACTCTGAACTCCCATATGTCACTCACATTGAGTTTGTTATGGATTTGTGCCAGATTGGTCCCAACATTTTTTTTTCTTCTCCAATTTGAGCACAATTTTGTCTCCAAATAGACAGCAATAGTATATGAGCTGTGCCTTTAGTCCAAGTTTGGTAAATCTTTATTTCCATGATTCTGGAAGCATTACAGTTTATACAGCGTCAAATTTTGGCAGACAACATTCTTTTCATTTATTTCTGAAGGATATGAATTCAATGCATACATTTTCTGACCTAGCTCAACTCTATGAATGCACACCTGAAATTAATAAGCAGCATCCATAGACAAGAACTAACTTCCTAAGAGCTAAAAATCAAAACTGATAAAGAAAAGTACATACTTCTTGCTTCAACACGCCAACTGACCGAAATTCTGTACTGGGGTTTGACGTTTTTCACCTACAAGCATTACAAGAAAAACTACCAGTTGACCAGTTCTTCAGGATGAGAAAGAACTGTTACTGACATTACTTGCTTTAACAGTCACATAAACATCCTGAGAAACAAACTGATGGAGCATAGATATTCAAAAAGAGTAGTAAAGAAAGCAAAGAAACGAACAAGAAACAACAACGGGAAATGCCTACTAGACACTAAGAAAAACAAGCATTTGCAATGCAATAGGTCTCGCGTTCGCGAGAGTTTGAGCTATTGGAATTGTAAATGACAATGCCTTTCATTTATGTGTCTTGAAAACCTGCAAGCGGTGCGTAAACACGCAGTTTGTACTTATAGTACTTGCTTACGAGAAGCAAGGCTGGCAGTAACTGCGCTTCTTTTACTGCCAGCCTTGCTTCTCGCAAGCAACAACTATAAGTACAAATTGCGTGTTTATGCACTGCTTGCTCGATTTCAAAACACATATATAAAAGGCATTGCCATTTACAATGCCAATAGCTCAAACTCTAGCAAATGCAGAACCTATTGCATTGCAATTGTTTGTTGAGCTGTGAGACAGAGGCGGCAGCAGCTATAGGAAGACAGGGACCGTGACGCCAGACCCTGCGTTTCAAAAGCAGGAGGGAGGAGGAGGCAGCTGCAGCCAAAACAGACAGTCTTTGAATGAATAGCAAATGTGGCAAGATAAGAGCAAGATTTACAGCCCTGTTTACAACAGAGGTCTGTAAACCACGAGCACTGGTCTCAAGTGCTCCATCTTAAAGAAAGAAACATTGCTCACAAGCTCTGAGTAACAACACATGTAACAGGGGCAGTCCTTGAAAATGGGCAGAGCTTTTAAATCCCATATCCTGAATACAGTATATCTCGCAGAGACATTGCAAGCGCTGCCTAGGCAAAATCTAAAAAACAGTAAAATCCTTCTGGGTAAGGACAACCTGACAGCTGTCAGTTACATAAATAGACTAGGAGGAGTGAGGTAGACACTTTTGGCAGAGCTTGCCAGGTCACTGTGGTAGTTTTGTCTCCATCGAAAGATTTCCTTGATAGCAGAATCTCTCCCAGGCCCATTGAACTCTGTGGCAGATTAGTATTCAATGGGTTTTTATTATGGCATCAACTGGCAATTACATCCTCAGGTCTTCAAGACCCTAATAGAAAAGTGGGGACCCTTCAAAATAGATCAGTTTGACTCACAACAGGCAAATCATTTGGGAAAGTACTATAGTTAGAGACTAGATCCGGAATCTTTCTTCAGTACCGGTCTGCATGAACGTTAGTATTATATTACTTACGATCAGTGTAATAAAAAATGGAGTACTTGTAACTGGAATGGGACCTTTGCTGGCAGTTGAGGGAAGTAACAAATGTTTTAAAATGTATGTTGTGTGTTGCTTGCATGTGAGTGTGTTCATGTGAGAAAAAACATGTGTAAGCATGTGTGTGTAAGTGAAAGTAGGTGAGAGGAGTGACAGGAAGTGAGTGATAATGTGTGAGCTTGTAGTCAGTAAGTGAGAATGAGTGAGTTACAGTGAATTCAGAATGAGATGAAGTAAGGGTAAGAGTGACTATGAGTGAATGAGAATGAATGGGTGTGAGGGAGTGTTAGAGTAAGAGTGAATGCAAGTGAGTGTATGTGAGAAAATATGATTGAGTCAAAGTAAGAATGAATTTGAGTGAGTGTGAGTATCAATGAGTGAGAATGGGTGAGTGGAGTGAGTGATAATAAGTCAGAGTGAGGGAGAGTTAGGGAGTGAGAGTAAGAGTGAGTGGAAGAGAGTGAGTGAATGATAATGAATGAGTGAATGTAAGTGAGTGTGAGGGAATGAGTGAAAATGAATGTGAGTGAATGCAAGTAAATGTGACTGAAAATGTGGCATTATTATTGTGAGTCTTCTATTTGCCGTGACATAGCGAAGGTAATTCTTGCCTTATGGAGAAGGTCCCCATGGCAAAATACTGACACAGGTTATCCTTAGCATGACAGGCACCTGCGACAAAATACTGGCACACTGGAAGTAATTCTTGGCATAATGGTAAAATACTTGTACTGCCATCCTGGAGGTAATTAGTAGTGGATGTAGTTCTTGGCATGATTGTAAAATGCTGGTACTGGTATACTAGAGATAGTTCTTGGGATATAGGACACCCATGGAAAATGCTGGAGCTGACATACTTGGAGAAATTCCTGGCATGGGGCATCTATGGCAAAATGCTGGCACTAGCACATTGGAGGCAATTATTGTCATGCGGGAGGACAACTGGGACATATGAGAGGGGGGCAACCATGACAAAATGCTGCCCCTGACATACTGAAGTAAATTTTGATATGAGGGTCACCCATGGTATATGGATGGCATTGATGGCAAATTTCTGCCTCTTATATATTGTATGTAATGTTTTGTCTAAGAGGACACCCGTTTCAAAATGCTGGTCATTGTTAACATATGTGGGCAGCCATAGCACATTTTGAAAAATGGGCTTAAGTCCTGGGGAGTGTCAGTTTTCATTGGCTTGGTATTCTGTGAAAGGACTTGAATATTTAAGGAGTGTCCGTTCAAAGCATATGGCTTTTTAATAAATTTGTGTGAAGGTTAAGCTTCAAAATGCACTATTTGAGCCTATTATTTGGGGGATTTTCTCTGGGGCAGCACCCCCCCCCCCGCCTCCCAGACACTCTTATGAAAGGTCTGTCTCACCTACTACACTTGCTTGGTATAATTCAGGGCTAGTCTTATACCCCAGTACTTTCAAATATGATGTCAGCACCCTAACGTAGGTGGTATCTAAAGTAGACATGTATGTGTTTTGTTATTATATTAATCATGCCGTTTATGTGGAACACCAGCACTGTAACTTATTGTGATGGGATCAGGGTTAACATCATGTGATATGACCACCTGGGAAAAGTCAGACTCATAGGTCATATTATGTCACTGCCTGTGATGTCATCAAGGTCAAAAGGCATGTGATGTCACTTCTGCTACCCCTGGAATTTTAGTGAATTGACGCTCATGCAGGTCTGTTGGAAATCTCTACACTTTTACACCTTTTCTCTTATCCCAGAGACATTTCTCAGATTCACAGGCAGTAGGCCACAGTAACAAATGTGACACCCCTTTGGAGAGCACAACCATGTTATTCGTCTCTACTGATGTTTTCAGTGGACTGTCCAAAACTGATACCAAATTTCCGGAGTTGTTGAAGTACTCTTGTGGGCCATATCAATCTAGTTTTAAGGGGTAAGCTCACATTGGTAGCTTGGAACATTTTAGGACATTTATACCCTTTGCGGACCTTTCAGATTTCCAATGATATCAGGGCATCCTGAGCAAAAGGCACAATTAGAGCTTACAAGGCAGCTTCAGATGTCGGGAAAAGCTTATGTGCGGAATAGAACACTGATTCCGTTCATTCAGATGTGACAAGTGTTTTGAATTTCTTGGTATCTCTAGTGGCAGCCTGCGATTTCCACAGGCCTGTTAATGGCTAAAGGTCAGCGATGTTGTCAGAACACCAGAAAGTTGATGGTAAACCAGTGGGTTAACATCCTATGGTATGTAGATTGTTAAAAGCAATTAGATGTGAGAATCCTCCTGAGACAAGATAGTCTACATTGTGGGATGCCAACTTGATTTTACAACTTTTACAGTCATGGTAGGACAATAACAAATTATCATTTAAATATTTATCAGCTAAGTTGGTGAAGCTATCGTGCCTGGTTTCTTACAGAAAGGTGTCATATGTTACAGGTTTAACCTATTCATTTTCTCGAGTTGAGATAGATTGTACAATTATGAGACGTGCCAAAAATTAATCTACTACTATATAATATCCATCTGTTCCCTTGCAGCTTAAGTTGCCTGTAGTAAGATGTCTCAACGAGTATATAAACGTAATGAAGGAATGAAGAAAGTTGGCCCTACAGTAATTGATAGCAGTACATAAGACCTTTAACTGGGAACCTCAGCCACACTTAGTAGGTATGTTAAAGGGGTAAAGGGCCATGGCAGGAGTGGATATATGGTGTTTGGCGCCCACTCAGCACATGGAGCTGTGGCATGGCATCAAAAGAATTCTGAGCTGTGGTCAGATCAAAGGGTATTTTTAAGTCAGAAGACTGGTCAATGGTCTCCACGCTACATTTAAAACTTTGTATTGTAAATGTATCTATCCGGCTGCAATTAATGTGGTAGGAATGATTTGAACCTGCACAAAAGAGCCGCCTGTCGAGTAATAAAACCAGACTCTCATAGTTAATAGCGAAGAAGAGTACTGATTTTAATAATGACACAGGAGGTGAATATTAACCCACCACCACTACTATTCCCCACCCTATGTGGTGTGATATTAATAGTTCTGTGATTATTTCTAATGCCAATTTCGACTACTCAGATGAGATTGTACATCTCCTAGCTTGAATGGATGAAAAGAAAAGATATCCCTTGATTGGGGACTCTTGTTCTGAGGACTGTGGACAAAGGAAAGAACTGCTGCTTGGACTTTTGTTGTTGTTTGTATTTTTCGGTTTCCATATGGATTATAGCTCACTGCACATCAAGAAAAGAGGAAGTTTGTGTATATTCACACCTGTTTATAATGTTTAGTGTTTCTTCTTTTGTGCTATTGCCTCCTGCCTAAGGATGCAGGATTGTGGGAAATGTAGTGTGCTTTGAATTTGCTATGAATAAACAGCAGGAAAAGAGACCGGATAATGCTCGCCTCCTTGTTCTTCAATAAAATCGAGACTCTCCTTCACTGTTAGCAAGGGGGGTCTAAAAGTAATTCACTCACTCATTCACTCGTTGTACTCACCACAGTGCCTCTGCGAGCTTGTCTTGCACAACAGCCACACTCTAAGAAAGATTTTCATCGCCAACAGACATAGACGGGCTCACAGGGGTAGTCTGTCGCCTCCCAGCCAACATCCCCAGGGCGTCACTGAGCTTGTCCTAGGGGACCGTCACTGATCTTTTAAATCAGCTTTCTCTGTTAAAGCGTAAATTGCAACACTGCAAGGGAATACATTTGTACATTCCCCCTTTGAGTGAAAAAGTGACCATTGCAGCTTGACAAATATCTGCGCGTGCGAAAATATTTTTACGTATTTTACAAATAAAATCATATCTATTTATGCCGGAAAGTTATTTGTCATGTTTAGACATCAGCTGATGAGCAAATGAGGCGAGGCAGTTTTAATATAATATATGGAAACCCCGGTCTAATTTTGCATAGGAAACGTATTTAATACATTTCAGAATTGTTGAGACTTATTGCATAAATATGCAATGTGTCTAAAAACGTGAATGTCAGCGGAGACTTGCGTTCAAAGGCCCAAGACTTCGTAATATCCCGGGCATTGTAAGCGCTCAGCCCAGAACAGCGCCACAACTATATATTTCAATTTCAGGCACTACATTCGCACTAGCATAGACAACCGAAATGAACAGCGCCCTTTTCAGTGAATGCTCTCTTTATTCACTTGAGCACTTTTGACTGTGAACTGTAAATATCTTCCGTTAAAATGAAGACTAGCGCTTCGAAGCGGTAAGAGGAGCTTCGTACAACTCAAAACGTTCTTAGCCTCTCAAGGGTGAGGTAACCCATCTGAAAACAAGCTGCAAGCCAACTTACGCAGAGTACTATGCAGTGTAGGTATACCGCTTTTTCTTACAAATCATGCAGTTACTGGCACAGCAAACAAACGGGGGTGCATAAAAGTGGCGCAGAAATGGGATATTGGTGGCAATTGCATCGCTGGGCTTGGGCGGGCGCAGATACGATCTCACCAGCTTTTTGCATGTTCTACAGAATTCTGGTAGCTCCAGGGCACAAGTGCTAAACAAGCATTGGCCGTGCGGCCGTGCGAGACGCGCTCTGTGGTGGGGGAGGGGGGAGGAGCGGGAGAGCAAGTGACGCGCAGCCGTGAAAGTGACACGGCCGCGCGGCCCCGAGAAGCGCTCTGTGGTGGGGGAGGGGGAGGAGCAAGTGAGAGGAAAGACATATGGCGCCTGGAGCATGCGAGGAATGCGCGTTACTGTGCGCGTACTCGCATGCTCTAGGCCAGCCAAAAGTTGTGGTCGCATTTCTGCAAGCCCACTACAAAATGTCTCGCCCAGAGCCAGCGCTGAAGTGCTGGCTTTCAGGGCGAGACCTAAAAAAGAACACAAAATAAAATGACATGTGGTTTGTTCTTTTTATTCTTTTTTTAATTTTTATTCTTTGTTTTCAAAGAACATGTATAACAGATAGCAAAGACTCTGACCATCACGGCGCAGCCATCATACCATTTAGTTAGCGTAATGCCCGCTCAACTCACCTGTTGTTGCCCTCTCTTACTTTGGCGCTTCATCCTTACCTCCTTCTCCCTCAACATGAACGTATTTCATACTTCACTGTTTCCTTAGCCTGTGGATGTACCTGAGATTCCCCCTGCATGTCCTAGCTGTTCGAGATTTTCTCATCCATGAGAGTCTCATGTGGAGGGCAGTGCTTCCCCAGCAGCCTCGGACCCTGATCCACCCTCCGCCCGTGTCACTGCCTTCTCAAAGGTATCCAGCAATTGTCCACAGGTTTCTAGATCTTCGTGGACCTTATCGTCCTTATGAGAAAGGTGAGGGTGCATTTTCTCTGCCAGCCCATTCAACCATGTCTCGTACGCAACTGGTCACTGTAGGGCTTGATGTTGGCCTGCCACACCATAGCCACCTGCCTTTCAGGAGCGGGCCGTGCAGGTAAGAGAGGTGGGGTGGGGTGCAGGGGGAGTCGACAGATGACGAGGGCAAAAACAAAAGAAAACCACTTCCCTTGTGCTCGCCTCATCGCTGAGGTGGTGATGCGGCGAGCGCAAGGTAAGTGGCTTTCTTTTTTTATTTTCCCTCGTCACCTGTCGACTCCCCCTCTCCACCCCGCCCCACCGCTCTTACCTGCGTTGGCAGCTCCTGCTGCCTTTTAGCCAGTACCAGTGCCTACTGCAGGAATTTATAGTGCATTTTACCCCTTTTGGGATGTCGCAAGATGCCCAGTAGGCACTCCTTGGGATGGGGGTCATTTAACCTTGTCAGTTAAAATGTAGTAGTTTAAACCTGGCATTCACGGAGACTGCCTTAATTAATGCACAGGTCTGTTTCCATTCCCTGTCAGTGAGTTGTCTTCCCCCCACCCCATGCCTCTCTAGCTGCTAACTGTTGATTGGACTTGCCCGACCTAAGAGCTCTGTACTTCCAGGAGACTGTGTGTTTCCCCCCTCCCCCCACCTCACCCATATGTGGTAACCTCTCCAAGCCTGATGGCACCTCCGTAAACTGCCTCCCGATCTCTCTTGCCATTTGCACAATTTTAGCATATTGTAAATATTGGCCGCAGCTTAAGGAGAAGTCTTCATGGGCCTCCTGATGCGTGAGGAATCGCTCCCCCTGGATACAAATCTCCCAGACATCTATAGCCTTCTCCTGACATTGAGTGATAGACATGACAGTTCCTATATCCTTGAAGGGCTTCAACACCCAGACGTCCAGATCCCTAGAAAAGGGAGGTCGTCTCAGTATTCTGGTTATAATCCACTCCCAGACCCGAGCTGTGTGCCACACAAGGTAATGGAACTCGTCCCCCAGTCCAGCCCCCGCATCAACAACTCCATTAGGGGTACACCCCGTGTGTCTCTTTCAGTAATCTCTTTTCACTGTTATCGGGGTCTGGCAGCCATTTTGCTGCATGTTGGATATAGGCAGTGTAATAATATTACTCCGTATGTGGTAATCCGGGCCCTCTCTCTTCCGGGTCTAGTTAGCTGCTTTTAGTGTTTTATGCTTTTAGGCACTATATTACAGTTAATTCTTTAAAAATACATAACTCTGGTTCTACTGAATGGATTTTTGTCGTTTTGGTCTTGTTTATTTATTAAATTAGCCTCTATTTTTCTAACCTATTGTGGGATCTTTTTGTGGGGTGTTTTCACTGTTTTACCATATGAAGTGTTGCACAAATGCTTTAAACATGCCTCTAAGTTAACCCTGACTGCTCTGTGCCAAGCTACCAGGGGGTTGAGCACAGATTAATTTGGGGCTTGCGTGTGCCTTAACCTGACCACGATTGTGGTTGCTGTTTGACCAGGGCTTTCACCCCAGTCAACCATTAACCCAATATCTAACAGGACCCCTGTATAGCAGCCATCAGTTCAGCCCTCGTGGGCTCATCTGAAGGCCCCCAGAGGCCTCAGGCACTGTATTGTTCTTGTGGCGTGATACCAACTGGGTGTACTGTGTAATCGTGTTTCCCTGGGTCGCCTTGGTGTTCCCGTCCTTCCCCATGGCTGGTATGGGGCACAGGATTCTGCCGCTCACAAGTTGGGTCAATTAACCCAGATTCGGGAGGCCCTCTTGCAATGCTACCACCATCACCACCAAGCAGGTCAGATCCTCGTCTTCAGCAGGTCTTCCCCAGTTCCCCCTGGTCTCCTCATTTTCCAGTTTACCAACGGGCCCTGGTGGCAAGCCTCACTCCAGGCATATACCTCTGCAATATAACCTGCCTTGGTGTCCTCAGTCTCCTGGGGCCGCTCCTCCAAACTGTACTTTTGACCCAGGGCTGACGAACACCACGCTCTTCTGCAAGTCTTGAAGGCAGCAATGCCTACTGACCCAACTTCCCCTGTCAGACGGCATCCTGCACAATGCCGTCAGGGGGGCCACCAAGTCCACACTGAACTGCGTGCGACAATTTGCAGAAAGAGGCAATCCCACTGCCTCGAAGGAGTAAGAAGTCCAGTAGCCCCTATGCAGCGGGGGCCCGCCGCCGCTTCAGACTAAGGCACGCATCAGGGCTGGGTCAGCTCAGTTCTTTGCCACAGCACGGATCCCAATCCAAGATGGACATCGCCACTAATTGGGCTCCGAGGAAGGCTTGTTGCACTACTGCACCGCCAGCGCCTCTTGTGCACGCTGTTCCCAGGTAGCAGAGTAGAAAACATTTGGGCCACAGAAGCCCTGCCGGTCACCTACTGCTGTAGCAGCGCACTGCAGCCGTTGACCAGTTCACGCAGTGCCGCGGAGGCCGGTAAGCCGGGACCACTGCTGCACCTCCCGCTGCTCAGGGCGCTCTCTCCGTCTCTCCTGCAGTACTGAGCATGCAGGCAGCACAGCATGGAGCGAGTGGAGTGCTGATAGATCTATTTGTGGGCAAGATGATGAAGGATTAGCTTACGGGACATCAGAGCTCCTTAGGTTTGCATTAGAGCAGCCATCTTGCAAGGCCACACCCTTTTATTTTTTACTCTTAATAACAAAATATATATAATCTATAAAAAAGCATTAGAATATATTAATATCTGTTTACAATACCAAACCAGTCTTAGCAATTGAGAGTAAGAGTGTCCTGGAACAAATGTTCCTAGAAAACAAAATATAGGACCAAACACATTATGGAATTTTCTGAAGGCCACAGGACACTATCCAGGTGGAATCTGTAGAGTTTTGCTGTATCACTTCACCTTGGAAACAATTTGATGTAGATCAAGGAACAATGCGGTAACAGAGTTCTTTCTCTAACTGTAACAACTATTGCATAGCGTATTTTTGTATTTGTATTTAATGCGATTTTATATAGCGCGAACATTACCCGAAGGTGTCAGAGCGCTTTACAAAAGAACCAGTTGCGTTACATAAGGACTTTGGATTACACGAGTTACATAAGAGATACAAACAGAAAAAAATTGCAAATGTACAAGTTGTAAAGTCACTCAAGGAAGAGATACAAACGGATAAACTCTGAAATCACATAGTAATGGTAGTAAGTACAAAGGTCTACTACATATACTAGTGGTTAGAGTTCTATATATACAAATAGTAAATTCACATAGGATTACATTTGACAGCGATTAGGCTTGGACAATTATATATTACATAATTACATATATATATATTTATGAGTTACAGAAGCATGACTCAGGCATAGGGAAAAAGCAGGCAAGGGGAGAGAAATTCAGGGGAGAGAGGAAAGGAATAGGGGAGGTAGAAAGAGAGTGAGGGAGGGAAGAGGTAGGGGAGGGGGTGATGAGAGATGGGATCAGGGGCATCAGCATTATTCACAAACGATGAGTAGATCCGTGGAGAAGAAAGACGATCGAAAGGTCGCCCAGCTAGAGACCGGCGGGACCGGAGGTACGGACCAAGGTTGCTAAGATGGCGGATAGGACAAGAGTGTCTTTAGGAGATGGTCCCAAAATGGCGGGGTGCATACGAGTCCTAGTCCAAAAGTTCAAAAAGATATGCACCGACTACTAAGAAGTACAGAGAAGGGACGTGTGCCCAGAATACTGTGGACAACTTTCTGCCCTGCTCGCACACAGCCGGCGCCGGAGGCTACTGAACAAAGGGGCAGGCCGCCGAATGCCTATGGCGGAGGGAACAGCAGAGTGGGTCTCACCGTTGGGTCTCATGGCGCAGCAGCTGGGTGTGATCAGGATGTACTCGCAGCAGAGGGCGGCCACCAGCAGCAACCTGGCCTCCATCACGCCTCCTTGTGTTGTCCCAGCCTGGACCGCTCGTTCCTTCGCCTCGTAAGGACACACGGAGAGCCGCCTCAGGCACGGGGACTGCCGCCGCAGAAGCTTCCAGCCATCAGCCTCGAGCAACGCAAGCGCCTTGGGAGGACGCCCGCAAGGACAATATAGGCGGTTAAAAGGAGCCACTGCATTGCGCGATGACCCCATGTCATCGCACAATGACTTGTCCCTGCTCACTAAGCTATGTAGGCATTACTACACATGAAGTCAGGACCAGAATTCTTTAACATGATTCAAGTGTGCTAATGCAATTTCAATCCCAAATTGGCCACAAATTTTAATAATGTACACTATGGGGGCGATTACGATGTCGTGCCAGACACCTTCTCGCAAACGGGACCGACTGACCTCCAAGGTGCCTGCCACGGGGTGCAGGGATCGACAGGGGGGCCCCATAGGGGCCCTCTCAGCCCTCAACTGGAGGCTGCACACACAAGGGCGCCCTGCTGGGGGCCCCCAAACACGCTTTCTGACATGGTTCCCATGTCGGACAGGCCGGCATGGAAACCATGCCGGAAACCGTGCATTGTAATCCCAAGGGCGGAAAGGCCCGCCCTTTGGGATTACGAGCCAGTTCCGACTGGCCGACGGGCTCCTTGAGCCCTTCGGAAGCCAGCCGGAATAACTGGCCGGTTTCAATTCCAGTGATACATAATCAGCCGGTTGGAATTGAAACCAGCAATGGGAGTTGGAAAGCCTCCGACCTTTGGTTGGAGGCCTTTCGATCTCCATCGTAATAGGCGCCTATATTGTGAATGATCTTGGGTGGACAACAATTGAAAAAGTCGAGAAGAGGAACCACACAAATCTAAAACGAACTACTAGGTAAAGAGCAAAATTGTATTTTAAACTGTCCATAGATGAGGTTGGGCTAAATCAAGAGGTGGAGTGGTCTCCATTGACACAATAATACACCAGTATTCTTAAAGTCAAGACCCCAAAGAACTATCACATTTCACAATGCCAAAAACCTGTATCTAGGACTAGCGACTAGGCTGTGTATGCAATCTGCTTCGATAAAGATTTGTCCTTATTGCTGCACATAATTCTTTATGTAGTAAAAAAAAAAAGACCAGTACTTTGGGACATTAGATCATGTTAGTGCATAAATCAATCCCCAACCTCTAACTTATGGGGTACACCAACGACTTGGATCAGGAGTAGTGTAGTCCCAATGCGGACTTTGGTGCTCCTTGACAGAAGCCAGCTCTTGATAAGTTTAGGTAAAGTTCACATGAATATGCAGAAACATTCTCATGAGAATGACAGAAAAGATTTGGCGTTTAAAGGCTTTATGTAAAAAATTAATAGGCAAATTAAAAAGACCACGCCATCAGAAAAGTTAGCAGCAAAGCATATAATCACAGGTACAAAGAACTCAGTACAGTTCTAAGTGAAATCCAACACAGATTTGCCTTCTAAAGATCAGGGAAAAGGGGCTCGCTTGTTACAGAATTCCACTTCCTTTTATAGGGCTTTAGACAAAGACTTACATACATTCTGTGGAAATACATTGTTCTCAGGTTTTTTGTACCAATAAGGAATAGGCTAGAAGAAGCAATTCACTACAAAATACATTGAGAATTTTCTCAGGCTAGGAATACATTGAGATTCAGAGGTTCTCACAGCTTGCAGTTGAACAAGTGAACAGATACATTGTTTGAACAAGAGCCAGAGTCGATCGATACAGTACGGTGAGAAACCTCTCAGGAAACACTCTCTGCTTTGTCATGCACACACTAGTAATACTTTATTTAGAGTAGAAATCAGCAGTAGGCATCATGTGGTATACTGTGATGTTGAGGCACGATAGAAAACAGTATAAAAACAAACTAATGTTAGTTTAGCTAATTTGTGGTGCTTTTTACTTGCAGAAAATCAACTCTCCCAAGAACTTTCACAGTATTCCTATAGTTGATCTTCCCTTCGCCATGGAGGAATGAAAACACACACCTCACCTCCCCATACACACACCTCACCCTCCCCCACCCACCACACCCGACACCCTTTTTCTCCCTGGATTGCTCACTTTCTGCCCATGACCGGGAGACCTGTGCTTTTGCTTCCAGTCCCACTAGCCCTAGCAAATATCCATTTAGCGGAGCAATATGTTAAACAAATTATGTGTAATGTTCACATCACTTTGCGATTAACAGTGAACACGAGTGGTGTTTTGTATTGGTGGTATCATTTGCATTAGGGATGATTACCTGGGGTATTTGCTCCTTTATTTGATTTGACAATGAGAAGCCAAACATGAGTTTATGTACTGGGTTTATAATGTTTGTTTATTAGTTTTGTTCGGATTCAGTTTTAAACTATAGTTTCCTGAGCAACTGGAGTACCTAAATGAACAGGATACCTTCTTGCTCTTCTACCCACGTCACCCAACGAATGATTAAGAAAAGGTGGGAATCGATAGGCAGAAGGATCCTATATTTTACTTTTTAGGTCCTGATGAAAGCCCTGTGATTCTTGACATAAGGGCAAAACATGTTGAACGTAGGTAAGATGCCTAAGGTGCTGTAATTCCCCTAATGCAGTTTCTTCAGTGATGTAACCTTGTATACATAGGGAGAAACACCTAATAATATAATGCCAATCCATCACTTAAAACAATTTCAAATAACCCTTCTCACATACAAAAGAAATTCACCTATACATCACAGGACATCTGGGTTAGTCCGCCTAGTAACACCTGTCACCGAGCTAGAGGGAGTGGCAGGGTTTGCTCAGACGCTCGGATAAGGTTGCTTGATCCCAAGAACGAAACTGTAGAGATAATGTACACGTTTTCTGAAATACTACAAGCATCCTCATTCACCTGTAAATCCTACTTTGCAGTTGAGACTGGGAGATTCAAGGACCGCATCATGGGTCGGCCCATGACTATTTCTTATTGGCTCAATTTGGTCTTCCGGGCGGGCATTTCTCTGTGGAAGCATCTTGCTAGCGGACGGGCATCAGGCCATTTTAGTTTAGTCTCTGAGCATAAATTCGCTATCTTGTTCTCAAGGGTACCACTTATCCTCTCCATCTTTCCCACTGACTTTGGGTGATTATGCACACTGAAAATGCTGGTGTATTCCTAAAGCCTTACGATCGGTCTGTACTACTGCTGACACAAAGTGTGTTGCATGGTCAGTTTCGATCCGGTATGGTACTACGAACAGAGGAGTTAAATATCTTAGCTACTTTGATGGTATCTGCACAGACACAGGGTACACCTTCACCATTCCTAAAAACATACATACAATAACCAAGAAATGCGAGTAGAGCACATGTTTGCATCTGGATAAAGTCCATCTAAAGGTGCATCAAGGAGCTACAAGGAGGAAGGTGGGCAGCAGGGGTGGTCTTAATACCATTTCTGGCGTTGTGTAACATACAAACGACACAGGACTGGCAATAATTTTGAGGTATGTAAAGGGTTGTTGTGGCACATTTCATTCCATCCCTACGGGCTGCTCCGTGATACAGCCTGCAGAGGTTGTAGAGTTGAAATTTTTGTGCGACCGCACACGCACCCAATGTTGGCTTTCCACACCCCCTGATGGTCTTGTTACAATTCTACTAGATCCAGGACTGTTTTTCACTTTAGGAGGCTTGCTCCTGGAAGTGAGACAAGTCTTTTAGCGCTGTTATAGGAAAGTCAGTTCTCATAACATTCATAGCAGCATCAGCAGTTTTAGTCAAAGCAGCATTTTTAGCAGCTGAATCAGCTAGATTGTTAGCCCTTAAGACATCATCATGGGCATGTTGGTGCGCTGCACTCTTTACCACTGCCACCTATTTAGGCAACTGCACAGCATTCAAAAGATTTTGAACATACTGTCCATTTGTAATAGGGGTTCTGGGTGTTGCTAAAAAAGCCTTTGCATCCATAGGAGCTCAAAGTTGTGTTTTTAATCCAAACGCACACTTTAACTCCATTTATGTGGTCGCAATCCTTTCCTTGGCTAAAATGCATGCTGTGGTGAGGGCTGTAATCTCTGCAACTTGAGCAGATTTCACATTTGGCAAGTGCCAAATTTCTATAATCTGATATACTAAACATACAGCTTAACCAGCAACCCGGACACTATCATTGTTTCTCAGACATGATCCATCAACATAATATGTTAACTCAAGGCCAAGTATAGGCACATCGGTCATGTCCACAAGGTGTTTGCTTACATGGGTAATGATAAGGATACAATCAAGGTGTCCCCCCTCCTCATTGATGGGCATTAAAGAGGGAGGGTTAAGGGCTGTAACTAGGTCAAGGTAACGTGGGAAGCAGACAAAAGTAAAATTTCATTCCGGGACAGTCAGGCTGTAAAGAGGTGGTGAGTTTTTGTAGTGAGGAAGGACTCCACAACAGCATGAGGTACAGCAACAGTCAAAGAAGAATTCAGCACAATACGTTTCAGATGCTTCAGCAAGATTTGCAGCCCCAGAGCGTAAACCTGGTGGGAGCCCAACAACGATGGGGTCCTTAATTGAAGAACAATATATTGCCTTCTGCCGGCTCTGTACCGACACTCCAAGTGAAATTACATTTCCTTCATGACAATACAAAGTAAAAGGTTTCACATAATCAGGTAATCATAAAGACGATGCAGAAGCCAATCCTTGCTTAATTTTTACAAATCCATTTTCAACTTCACTAGCTCACTGCAAGTGTTCTGGATGTCCTTCTGACCTAATCTTGCAAAAACTTCGCTATTCTGGTGCGGCACAGGCTCCACTGACTGCATTACCCAACTTTGTCAGAAAGATACGTACCTGGGAGAAGGTTATAGGGTGGGGTAACTTAGGAATGGCTTCAACTCATTCAGAGGACAAGTAGCGCTTGCCAGAAGAGATTTCATGACCAAAGAATCAGACTCGGTAAAAGCAAAAGTGTAATTTCTCCTTTGAAGCCTTATGCCATTATTAGCCAGTTGAGTGAATCGGAAGATTGAGTTCTCCTCGCAATGTTCTATAGAAACAGATAGCATATGTAGAGCATCCGCATACTGGACTAAAGTCAACCCCAGGAAAAAACATATGTCTAAACCCTTCTGGGCCTTGGAGAAGAATAAATCTTCGAAAAAGTCAGGCCAATGAAAGTGAGACCCACGGAATGTGAGCTAGAAGAGATACTGACTTTCCTCATGTATGAGGATGGTGAAGAAAGCAGAGCAAAAGTCAACCAGAGTAAACCATTGCACATTTGTAGGGATGTGAGAGAATGGGGGGGGGGGTTTGGGGACCACAGGAAAGCTTTGGATAACCACAATATTAACAGTCCAAAGGTCCTGTACAAACCTATACACATTGCCTTTCACCACTTTGCATATCTAAGAATAGGTACTAAAACCCCTTGCTTAATCAAATCTGCTATTGCATGGCAGATCCCTTCCTCCGCCTCGAGTTTTAACGAGTACTGGGGTATTCTGGTTAGCTTCTTCTTAGGGTCAAAGTTCACCTTCATTGGTTCCATCGCTGGTATGAACCACACATTGTGGCCCTAGTGGACCACAGTATGGATGGTACCTGTGAAAGTAATTCCTTTAAATCAGGAGATGTGACAGTTTAATTCATATTACTTGGGTGATTTGTGCTTATACACAATTATGCAAGAACTTTGTGTTTTTTATTCATAGGGTATATTTAAGAACACACCCTCCCGAGCGCCATACATGTACAGTCTAATTTAGCTGCAGACAATGTTTCTGCCTAATAGATTAGTTGAGAAATTTGGGCTGGGCAAAAAGTTATATTTATTGCTAAAGAATCCCAGAGAAATGGACACAAAGTCAGAAATAGAGTGATGAACTCTTTGGTTAGAAATACAGACAGCATCTATGGGCATAGCCGTGAGAGGTGAAGTGGGAAATTCAGAGGTTTTCAGAGCTGAGCAACTAGCATCCATGTCAATGAGATAAGTGATATGCTTACCATTAATGACACAATCTACATGGGGTCCTTTTGATCTAAAGGGATTAAGGTATTCATGGCACAGTCGTAACCTCTCAGACTGTTCTAGAGTTCAGGATAAGAGTTTTGAGTAATCTGATGAAACCCAAATGGATCGCAAAGTGCTGGTGCATTAGACACAGTGTTGGGTCACTTCATTTTTCAATGTCTCCGCTGTGTGGAGGCAAAACATGACCCTTGTGCCCTTTACATTGCCTCTCTCAGCTCTCTCTCCTCCTCTTCCCGCTCCCCTTTAATCCTCCATGTGCAGGGCTCCTGTTGGACGATGCCCTTTGTTCAGGGTCACCTCAGATTTTTGCCTTCCTTTGCTAAACCCATTTTTGTTGGCTTTTAAAACCCTGCGAACTTTACTCCTGCTAATCAGTGTAAAGTACTTGTGCCCTCCCTTGACAACATGGTAAAATTGGTATACACATGATTGATACCTTTAATTTACGTATAACCCCTAAGTATATGGTACTACATGTACCCAGGGTCTGTAAATTAAATGTTATTAGTGGGCTGAGGGCTCCTGTGCCACCTACTAAAGTAGAACTATGAAACATGTTTCAGGCCTGCCACTGCATCCTTTAGTACAGCTTTAAGCTGCAATTTCGACCTGGCTAAATAAACATTTTGCCAGGCCTAAACCTTCCTTTAAAAAACTTGTAAGTTATCCCTAAGTTAGGCTGTAAAGGCTCATAGAACAGGGGTGTGGTATTTAAAATGTAGGACATGTTATTTATGTTTTCATGTCCTGACAGTGAAAAACTCTTTAAGTTGTTTTTCACTGTAGCAAGGCTACCTCTCCCATAGACTAACACTGGGAAACCTTATTACACTTAATAAGTGATAACTTCAGTTTGGGAGCAAGTAGAGAAATGATTCTTCCACTCATTTTGATTGTAATTTAAAATCGTCTTTAATGGTAAAGGCAGATTTTAATTTACTAAACAGTTGTGATTTTTCTGCCTAAACCAAGTGTGCCAGTGTCCAGGGACGCAAGACTGTGAATGGTTCTCTTGTGGTGTGTTTTGTTTTCCTCCAGGATATGGAAGACAAAAGGGGCCTATGTATACAGTGAGTGGGTCTTCCTGACAGGATGGCTGAGCATGAGTGTTGCACTGCCCTGATTACACTTTAAAGTACACTGCTTGCAGCACATACAAAGGATCCTAACACCAGGTCTGCCCTTGCCTTTGTTCCCCTATCCAGGTTGGAGCCAAACCCAGGGAAGAGGGGAAAACTGGCCAGAACTAGTTTGTGCGTAGGCTAGGAATTGACCCAACACAAAAGTTGGCACTGGGTATAAGAGCTTCAGAACCTCTCATCAGAATACGTGTGGAGCTGTGGAAGATTCAGACGAAAGACTGCCCTTCTGTCTGAAGAAGGGAGACTGGACCTGCTTGCCTCGAACCCAGGATCTGTAGAAGTGATTTCTAGGGTCATTTGGCTGACCTCCTGTCCCCAGTCAAGGATCTCTAGCTGCCTACTGATAAAAGATTCCAGGTCTTGACTGTTTTCTGGAAGCTAAAAGGGTAAGGAATAAACTGGAATCCTCCCCTTTTATAAGCCCAGGAACAAGAAATGCACAGGGCCCAAGGATTCTTGTGCAGTGTAGGCCATTTTGGATTGGGTTTAAATTTAATCCCAGAGTTCCTCACCAGGGAACTCTGGGAATCAGAAGGCTTGGGAAAATTGAGATGCAGATTGCGTCCTTCATGAGCAGCCCCCACTAACTATCAACACAGGAAAAGCAACACCGGCGAATTGTCCTCCTTAAGGTAAGAGCAGGCATGCCGCGTGTCAACCCGCTGGCGCATCCCCCTTGCCTCCCGTCAGCCCCCGGCAATGCACCCTGCCCGCCAGACAGGAGTTTAGACATTGGGATCGGGCGGGACGCGAGTGGCGGTGCCACAATTCCTGCAACTGCCCATCTAACAAGTACCGAGACCTGCCTGAGCCCTGCTGCTGGCCTCTGCTGGAGTGAATCCTGATCCCCAAGATGTACCCCCCCCACCCCCGATCCTTGACCATTAGCTGGCATCAGAGCGTACTTATCCTGCTTCAAAACTAAGCTACAGGTGAGAATCCAGAAGGTGTGTCTTTGACATTGTGAAGTTTTGATGGTGACCTGCTCTTCACCCCAAACAGTGACTGCCCGCCTCTCCCACCAATGCGAAGCTCAAGCGACTACCTGTTCCTTGCACCAACATTGATCTCCGTGCAGCTCCCGCCAACGTGATGCTCCAGCTAAGGCTTCTCGCATAGACTTGGAGTGAGAGCAGGTAAACTGTTCACCCAAGTGAACCTAGTCCTTGTATCTGACCTGCGCCTCATCGCAGTCGGCCTGAACTTGTGACTTTAATCCGGTCCAGCGCGACCAGATAACCACAAGTGGCTCTTTGTGCTTTTTGGTGCATTTTTCACTTGAAACTTTTAAAAATTCATAACTCCGGGTCTACTTATTGGATTTTTGTCGTTTTAATAAATAAAACAGGATTGAGGCTGCCAACAAAGAAGCATTGCCTCAAATCTGAAGGGGTTTTATACCGCTGAAGATATAACAGAAGACTAGACACCTGCCTGCAGCACGATCGGAAGCAATGCACCAGATTGACTACAAGCATCAATTGTCACCCCACTGGTAGGGCAGGCAAGTGTTGTAATACCACTTTACCCAGAGTATAAAAACTGTACCACCTGGTATGTATGTATGGGGGTAATAAAAATATTCAAATCGGTAAAGAGGATGTTTTACCTTTTGTAAAGCATGCGAGGTAGATCAAACTCACAATGATGTCAGACAGGATGTAAAAGTACTATTTATTGCCAATATGGAGTGTTGAGTGGGGCCATGACCCACCAGAGGTGAAATCTTGAGTGGGTCATGATCCCCCTCCCCCACACTCTGCACATCTGCATATATGGTTTATGTCAGTGTTTTTTTTTGTGTGTATTATTTTAGCAAAATGTATTTAACCAAAACCTTGATTCAAGAGGTTATATTTGGGCAGAAAGGTAAAATCCCTTTGGCGAGGCATCCTGACTATTTGAGGAGTTGTTTCCCTCTGTTAATTGCTACATGCAGTCAGTGAGGCAGCAATCTGTGTTTTTCTAACATCCTCTTTGCTGTCCTGTGGTAATAAACTCGAATTTGACCATGCACTGTAGCAGTAAATGTGTGAATGTGTATTTTTGCTCTAAACGACGTTATTGCGCCACATTTATTTTCTCTACCTTTGCATCCATATTTAAATTCATATCAAAATGGCAGGCATCGGATATTCCGACTACTGTTCAGTTCTTGAGTCACATGTAATGAATAGCAATGTACAGAGCCATCTCCATAATTCTTGTAAATGTTGAGTGCATAGTTAACTAATGTATGCGTAGGGTATAAACACATATACCTCATGTGTCTTATGCATTGCTTAAATTAGTTAAAAATAATATGAAAATAAATAACTGCGAAGCCGCAGTAATTTTCCTAGGGCCAGGCTATGCCGGCCCGCAGAATGCCGGGGTTGCAGAATAAAAAGGCGGCTTAATATTGATTGCACCTCATGCCTCTTTCTTCCACGATCCTACTTTACCTATCTCTTAATCCGACTCATGCAGGGTCCTTTTCACATCCTCTGTCTCGCTTTGTTGCAGCTTTGCTATCTTTCTCTTCTTTCTTTCTCTCTCTTTTGCACTTCTCCTTCGCTCTGGTAATTCAGAAAGTCAGTGCAATGGAGTTCAATTAGCTGGGACGCGACATTCAATGCTGCTGAAGTAAGTAAAAAAATGCCTTTAAATGTATGTTGGGTTCGTGCTTGTGGGTGAGGGTGTGTTTGAGAGAGAGTGTTTTTAAGTGTGAACGTGTGTATATGTGTAAGTGCGTGTGCGACTGACAGTCAAAGGGTATGTGATGTCACTTCCGCTGCCCCTGGAATTTTGGTGAATTGACGTCAAAGCTATAATCGTTCACACACGGCATTAATTAAGCACTGGGCTGCTGATTAGTTGATACAAACTCGTAAGCATACAATAAGACCTGCTTAAAGCAGTGCAACCTACATAAAAATTAGGCTATTTTGATGTGACATTTAGCTTGACAGTAAAAAGTGCTGCCTTCAGGAACGCCTTATTCCTGTGTACTGCCTTTCATCTATTTCTGTCATTCTTTCGTGCAGAATTCCAGCGCACGACTGCTACACACCCAACCCAGGCCTGCACAGGAAAGGCTGGAAATAAACACGTACAGCACTCTTTCTATAAATGGTTATTTTTAGCCACCCTTGTGCTGGACTCCCAAAGCACACGTTTTTAAGGGAGAATTATAAGCTTAGTGATAATCTGTTTTACTGGAAAATATCTTATGGTTGCTAAACGCCAAAGAGAAATTGTCGGAAAACATGACCTCAAAGAAGGCCGTAGAACTGAGAAGAAGAACTAAAACACCACTGCAGCTCGCGCTGCACGTACTTCTTTCGCTAGCTGGAAATGTCAAAGTCTGTGACTCACAGCTCCATTCTGATCTACTGTTAAGAAGTGAAATGGGGACCGAAAACCACATACCAGGAAACCGTGTGCATCGAAGTGATGTATTTCCTTTTTAGGTCACACATTTGCCCACAGTTTTCTGTGAACGTTTGATTCACCGAACGCCATTAGTAGAGCCAGTAACATCAGGCAACCTTTGACCCCCTAATGATGTCACAAGACCAAGCCCTTGCCCCATCCTGATCGTCTTTATATGGCATAAACACTGACTTCCATTCAGTGGGTCTAGTGTGGTTGGGCCTGCTGCACCTTGGTGAACTCCACTAATCCACACACTTTGACACTGCGAAATTTATGATACAGACCTATGTGAAGATTATAAGTACCTGCATTTGTGACTGCATCAGTTTTCACATTCTGTGCAGCACCTCAGGTTTATGCGCAGCGATATCCGCAGCACCATGGTGGGAGCGCATCTCCAAACCACATGCATTTCGCCAAACATCTCACATTACCCAGATAGGCCATACTAAAAGCAGCCCTATTCATGCTCTCTGAAAATGTGCCCAGGAATAAGGAACTCTTCACACCCTCTACAGGGGTATGAAGCACTGTAAAAATTCTACCTACAATACAACTCAATGCACTAGGGCCTGGGTGCAATTTGTGGACTTTGACTGCAACCTACACCCAAGCACTGAAACCCCAGTGCCCACTCACAGTTGATGGACGAAGGGCATGCACAGTGGGCTCTGCACCTAGCCCGCAAGTCCCCAGAACCCTTTGCACACAGCCTTCAGCTGTGTTGAGCCATGGCCTGTGCCCTCATATCCCAATGCTCATGGCCTTCAGCCAGTTGTACCTGGCTTTGGTTCAGAGTGGGGCTTCTGGCCATGCCCTGCTCCTTGCCACCATGTGCACAGAACACATTTCTGATTATTTTTGTTTTGTGTATTCCACTTATTTGGTGCATGGAAGTTCTCAAAATGCATTTGAGAACTGGTCTTGGTTCTTTGACTTAGTGTTCTGATTTAAACCTTTCTGTTTTAAATAAATGGCATTTTCCGCATTCTGGCCCTTGAGATTGAGGTGTCCTCCCCTTGCCCCCCACTTGGTTCACGTGCACCGTTCTGCACCTCAATTATGCATAAAATAATCATGTTCAAGTTCACCAACACATTTTTTGTACTACTAATATATCACAAAATGTGCCAGCTCTGAGTTGCGTTCCACCTTAATGCCACATTTGGTGGTATTCTTTTTTTGTAGTTTTTACTGTACCAGAGCAAAAATTCCTATGGAACTTAAATGGTATATGTTACTTTTAGCTTATAGCTTTGTCACTCCCTGACCAATCTGTTTGAGGTGACTGATGATACCTGCTGAACTCCAGATTGATCAAATGGTGCAACCTTTATCGCAAACCAAACAAGCATGTGCAATGTCAATAGGTCTAGCTTATAAATGAAAGTCATCTTCAGTCATCAATGGTTTGAAGCACTCACTAAGTTATCATACGTGCACTCATGCATCTGTCACTCATACTTGCACTCATGCATCCATTCAACCACCTGCTGACTCATTCTTGCATCTACTCACTCAAACAACCACAATAAAGCAAACACACAAACCCAACAACGTATGCAAGGCAGGCATATGCTTGCAATAGTAAATAAAATGAAACCTAACAGTTGGTGTTCATCTGGCAATGGTGTTGTGTGTACATTGTGTATTATTATTTTAAAGTTACATCGTAGCTGCCGTGTTTAAAACCAATATGTTGGCCTTTTGGAATGGTAAAATAATTTACCATACCTTTATGGTTAACCAGTGTGGCGCGCTGCAAATGAAATGAGTATCGAGTAAGTAGCCTGTAAGCACTATCGGGAGCTGTAGTGGACTCTAAAAAGGAAGTAACAAAAAGGGACCTATAAAAAAGGAAAATGGAAAACTTAGGGTTTGGCCTAGCAGTCCAGGCACCGAAGTGCGCTCATTTTCAGGCAGATGTGCATGTCTTCAGACAAATGAATGCTGTTACTCACAGTGCAAGAGAGCTAACAGCTGAAGTGGGCTCACCCATTGCCCATTACTGTCATGGATGAAAGAAGCGTATAAATGACACTCTCAGAGAACAGAAGAGGGTTGAGACAAAGCCCTTATATATTTATTGAAAAATAAAGGTTAAAGTGGCGTTATAGTTGGGTAAGGTACCAAGATTTTAGCTTACATTAAACAAAAAACCCTAGAAATTCACTAAAAAACAAAGGGTAAAGTGATATTTTAGTTAGGCCTTGTAAAATTATAAGACTATAGTTTTGAAACAAACAAACCACTGAAATTCACCAGTTGTAGTTTACTGAGCTAACTATAACTGCACCCCTGCTGTGCACTGCTTAGGACCTCACATATAATATCACTCAGTTCATGTTAAATGATATCATTGATGACATCTCAAAGGACATCTCTGATGACTTCATAATCTTTGCTGCAGCGTCCTATAGATTTTGTGGCCTTGAAGTAATTCAGCCAATAACATAAAAATCCCTTTTCCAAAAATACTTTTTTTATACCGTCTAAGAGATCGGAAGAAGTGGAGCTAAATGCACAATCAAAAATTACAAATCGCTATTACATCAAAACGCGCGACCATATAACCAATATAATGGAGAACATTTTAATAAAGCATTATTGATAAACATTTTTATAATAAAATTAGAAAAACTATTTTATAATAAAATTAGAGAAGTCTATGAGCCATGAAGAGACTATGAACCAGATCGTATAAATCAATCATCAAAACAGACTATCAATTATAGTTTAATTTAGTTAGGAATCGTAATTATATCTTAATTTACATTAAAAACCTTATAATTCACTGAAAATACAAAAGGTTAAAGTGTCGTTATAGGTATGTGAAAATTTCAGTGCCATGTTTGAACAAAAAAAACACAGAAATTTGCCAGTTATAGTTAGCAGAGCTAGCTATAACTTGCGCCCCACCATGCACTACTTATGACCTCCCATATTACATCGCTCATGACATGTTCTAGGACATCAATTATGACATCACTGCTGGCATCTCAAATGACATTATTGATGACATCATGAAATGAGTGTGGTACAGGGTAAACTCTGTATAGAGTACATACTGTTTATAGTACCCTCTTTTCTACTCATGTCAGCTTCATTTCTCATATGAGAGGTTCACTAACTGTGAAGGGTTTGATACAGGCTAAAGGCTGTCCATAGTACGGCATTACTTATGTAACATGGTTTCAGTATCAGGAGGAAGTTGGTTTACCCTGAACAGTTGTATGCAGATTGCACACCATGTGCAGCAGGGGTTACCCATCTATGCGTGGTTGATTGTCAACATGAGCTCGGTTACCCATGAAATGTATGGTATAGGCTCAATGTTGCACATAACCGAAGCTTGCTTCACCTAAGGGGGTTGTATGTGTGATGGCATTAATGATGCTTTACATTATTATGAACTATTTGGTACTTTCAAACCTCTAATGCCATACTCATTTCTAATAGTAATGTGTACAAACGTAGCTTGGATGATGTCATCAGTGATGCCATCAATTATGACATTTTAGATGCCATCAGTGACGTCATAAATGATGTCTTAGAACATGTCATGAGTGATGTATATGTGAGGTCATAAGCAGTGCATGGCAGGGGCGCAAGTTATAGTTAGCTATGCTAACTATAACTGGTTAATTTATTTATTTTTAGTTCAAAATGTTACGTTGGCACTGAAATATTCACTCAACTATAACGTCATTTTCACCTTTGTATTTTTCAGTGAAAATATATATATATATATGTGTGTGTGTGTGTGTGTGTATATACATTGCCCAGTGGCGGTCGCCACTGAGTAGTTCTAGATAGTTAGGTCTTGCCTTTCCATAGGAAGAGCGTTTATTGGTTTGCTAATAACTTTGGCGCCGTTTGACCGATCGTCACAAAACTTAAAAAAATAATGTTCATCCACCTCCGATCCCTCCTGGAAAGTTTTTGGGTGATGTGTCAAGTGGGGGCCAACAGGCAAAATCCCCGTGCAATTCCATAAGCTTTATTGAACAGCTGTATTTGAAAAAACTGCTGAGAGGAATTACACCAAATTTGGCAGGAAGCTAGATCTTGGTTCAGAAAATTTGCTCTTTGGGATTTGGTATAAATCTATTGAGTATCAAAAATATATGTATATCTGGATGGTTGGGTTTGAGGGTCTCTTGTGAGAGTCCTTCAAACCCGTTTTAAAAAATGGAGCGTTCTTATTGGCCTAGGGTGCTCTTTTTTTTTTTTTTTTTTCCTCGGGCAAACTTACTGCAGCAGAAGTCTGGCTCCTGCGAGAATGAGTGCTCTGATTGACTGCCTGCAACATGAGAATTTTTGGGGGAGACCGCCATTACAGCACAGTTGTCCTGAGAGTAATAAAGGAAAAAAGATATAAGGGGGCAGGGTAGGGATACCCTGCTCCCCCAACCTTTGTGGGGGGGAGGAGGGAGCTTTATCTTTAATGTTTAAATCCCACAGGGCTTCCATGGGATCGTGGCATATAACAATTTGTTTTTTTAAATGGTGGCCGGTGGCTACCATATATAATAATGAAGAAGAGAGCAAGCTGCCCACCTCCCCAACCCTCATCGAGGCCCCTGGGACCCCATCCCCATGGGCTGTAATGTAAAAGTAAGAGAGGAGGGTGCCATGCTCCGTTTAATATTACATTACGGCCCTGGGCCACTTACACCCCTGGGGACCCTATCCTGCGGGGCTCGGTGCAATATGAAAAAGGAGGGGTACCAACTGACCCTTCGTCAAGCCTCACTGAGGCCCCAGGGACTCTAACCCCGGGGAGGACATAGATATTTATAGTGGAGGGGCCACCTAGTCCCCATCCTCAAGCCATTAATTGGCCCCGGGCATCTCCGGTCCTGGGGCTGATTTGTAAGTAAAAAGGCAGGGGGAGAACGGCCCCCCTCCTCAGCTTGTAAAGGCCCTTGGCCAGCTCATTCACTGTGTCCCGCGGAGCACAGATCCAGGACACTGTAGTTTTCCTCAAGAGCGTGGGCAGGGAAACTGGTGTGCTCCCACCTGTCCGGAGCTTTCAAAATGCTCCCACCGGTGAGAGCAACCCTTTGTTTCACTGACCATGCTCTTTGGGCAGGGAAACTCAAATTGCTCCCGCCCAGAGGAGGCAATCAAAAACAGCTTAACCAGCCAAACCCGAGCAATGCCGTCTCCTGCAGCACCCAGGATGGGTGCATGCAGGGAGCTGACAGGTATGCAGGTGCACTGGGGCTTTCCCCACGACCTCCAGCATAGTATGCTGTTGGTGCCCCCGTGGGCACCGGAGCACACAGATAAGGCCTCGTTGGATGGGTTCCTCAGAGCCCCTATGAGGAGTGCATGACCCCTCCCCTTACAAGACCCGGGGATGGGGTCCCCGCGGTCACTGTTGATCAGGGAGGAGGGCCGTGTGTGCCCCTCCCCTTAAAAAATGAAAGAACTAGGTAAATAGGGTAGTCAGGGCCACAAAGACTCGGGGAGGGAGTCCACATGCCTCCACCCCTTAATAAAAATGAAAGGCCTCCAGGAATGAGTTTTCTGGGCATTAAAGGCTTCAGGAGGGGGTTGCGCACCCGCCTCCCCAATAAATATACAAAAAGGGATGTCCCAGGTGGGTAACAGGGGCACCAAAAGTAATAATAAATGAGCTACATTAGCCTCTCATTTATTATACAATGCTCCTTTGAACGAGGGCCCCATAATGCCCTGCAGGGGCTTTCTTGTAACATATGTTTGAGCTTGGTGGTGCCCCTAGAATAGCCTTTTAGGGCTCGCCTAGCGATGCAGCGCCTTGCGCTGCTCACGTAAGCGAGATCTATTGTTGCCGACTTGCCTGCGAAGGGGGACAGGACATGTGCACGTGTATGGCAAGTCCTGGACAGGAGATGTGCACGCGTATGGTGCGAGCAGGAGTTGTAATAACGCCGCAAACCTTACGCGGGCACATCAGCTGTCTGTGCCGAAGCTTAACAGACAGGAGATGTGCACGTGTACGGCTCGCGGCGTTATCACAACTCCTGCTCGCACCATACGCGTGCACATCTCATGTCCAGGCGCGGCGCGCTTGCATGCACCACTTACCGGCTCTTGAATCCTGCTCCGGCCGCATCATGCGGCATTCACGAAGGCGGGGTGGGCTCCCGCCGGACTTCCTCTACTGCTTGCCAGTACGGGGTGGGCTCCCGCCTCGCTTCTCCGGCACGCGTGGGACAGGAGATGTGCACACGTACGTGCATGCGTCGGCGTTTCAGCAGTAACGCACGTATGGCGCACTTTCACTTTCCCTCCCTCCCCCGTCGGCTCCAGATCACCTCACTGCCTGTTACGCGCTTTCCGCCTCACAAGGACCAGAAGGACGGGTTCTTACAGTCAACAGCTACCTGTCATGTTTTTAAACTCTGCTACAAACTGCTCGGAAGCCAGGCTTGTGTGTTTTTAGATTTCATGAGTAATGGCGCTTGTTTGCTCTGCTCCGTCCAGCCCTGTACTGATGCACTGAAACACGGCGCAGCAGCACTAGTGAACCAACACGGAAGCACACCATCTATTGTGCGCCCTCAATTAGCTGCTAAAAGCAGCTTGTTAAATGATGTGCGATTTAATTTCAGAGCAATTGAGTCTCGGGGACTCCCTGCAGCCTTGTTTAGGGTTGCCTCACTGACTCACAAGCTTCTTGAGCCTCACTCACCACAGCTGCTAAGACCGGCTGCACGATTTTTTTGAAATGTAGATAAAACCTCTTGAGGAAAAGATGCCGGTAATATGGTGGTTAAAAGTGCCTTGCTGTTGCCTGGCAACTAGTTCCACCCACTATTCACGGGCCTCCGCAGTGCTCAGTCAGGTGTGATGCTGAATTTGCACGGGCGAGTCAAACCTCCAGTAGTGAGTCCCGAAATAAGACTGCAGAGTCTGTACAGCTTGCATTTGGAGCCGTGGGAGTTATTTGTGGGGAGGCTCGCAATAGACCACATACCTCGTTTATATATGTAATGTGACTGGTGCGTTCCTGATGTGATCTGTGTCCAGCCATCCCTTGCCACTATCTGGAGCAAGCTTCCTGTGCCTTTAGCAGGCTTCCTGCCCCTCGCCGAGAGCTGACCTTCCTTCCGGTCTGAGAGAAAGCTCCCCTAAGTGAGACACCAACCACTGTGCTCAAGCTGAACACATTGCACTAGGGGCTGCAGCATACCTGTAACAGTGGTCCCGTGAAGAGCAGAATGAACTACTGGCACTTTTGCCATCCTAACGTTTCACCATTTAAACTGAGTAAGCCACTTAAATAATACTTGTGCAGATCACTCCACTATGATGCAGAGCGGCAGCAGTTTCAGAGCTATTGAGAAACATAATCCATCCTCCCTCTCTCCATTCCTCAGCATACCCCTACCCCCGCCCTATGGGGCCGCCAGCACTTTAATAACCATACTCAGTGGCGGTGTGCATAGCGCTGGTGTTTGTCCTGCAGTGCCGTAAGTCAGCTATACTCCGAGCCTCTGGAATTATGTGTTTGTGCTGTCGCAGTGTTTTTCGCATAATTAGAAATTTGCCATATTTGCCACATAATCTATCATCTACAGTATAATCTGCAGATTTAAAAAAAGTTTCCAGCTTAAACGGTCCAAAAGTTACTAAAACGCAGTCACATATGTTGCTGCACAGTGGAAGCCCCTTGCATAGGCTCAATGGTTACCTTTCTTGCTTATTACTATATTTGGGAGATAAACCAACACTAATGATGCGCAACCTATGGCCAGACACTGTTAACAAGTGTAAAAATAATAAATACTATCACAGAATGTACCACATGCTGCATAATTTGCCTTATTTTGCTGCGTAATTTAGTCAACCCTGCTGCATAAATTGTCCCTCTGCTGCCGCATAATTCCAGTGACTCTGGCTATACTTCACTTAGCCTCAGTCAGCGGTTCACAATTATTACATGCTGGCAATGAACTACTTTAAGCACAATTATACCAATATATAGCCAAAATACACAACTTGTATGTTTTGACGCATATATTTTAACTCTCTTTTGCAGTTTCCCACAAGAATAGTATTGTATTTCTCTACAAAGTATTAATATTGCTGATTGAAGAGCAACTCAATCAATATTAAATAATGCTTTATAGTGTGATACCTATTGTAGCTTGCCCTTAACTTTACATATGTCTTTATTTTAAATTGTGTGACACCACATGCTTGCAGTGATAAACAAGCATTTGCAGTGCAATAGGTTTCGCATTACTGAAAGTTTGACCTATTGGGGTTGCAAATAATAATGCAACACCAATAACTCAAACTTTCAGTAATGCGAGACCTATTGCATTGCAAATGCTTGTTTTCTAATGGTGTTGGGGGCTGCGGGGAGTCCAGCTGCCGCGCAGCAACATTAAAAAAAAAAACACCGTAAGTCTCCTGGACCCCAGGAGAACTATCCATATGTTTTTTAAAGCACTCCTCGATGGAGCTATATGCTCTTCAGCGGGAGTGCAAGGTCCTTTTGTGGTTGTTTTTATGAGTGCAATTGTTGTGCTGAAAAATGTTAAACGAAAGTCTCAAACATGTTGGTTTTATTTATTTTTTTAAAAATACATCTCAGGTTAACAGTTTTAATTCACAGATTGTTATAATAAAAAATACTTTAAAAGAATGGATTTACATATGGTAATAAAATATTGCGTTACGTTAAAAAAACCTAGACATTTGTTGAAAAAAACAAAGGTTAAAGTAGTGTTATAGTTAGGTGGATATTTCAGTTATAACATAATGTTTTAAACTAAAAGAAACACTGAAATTCACCAGTTATAGTTATCTCGAGTAACTTTAGCTCGTGCACTAAGGTAACTATAACTCGCATCCTCACCATGCACAGCTAATTATCCCACATATTACATCCCTCATGAAATGTTCTATACAGTCATTGATAACATCACTGCAGCATTTGAAATTATGTAATTGATGACAAAACTGTGCATGGCAGGACTTGAGGTATGGTTACCTTAGATAACTGTAACTGGTGAATTTCAGTGTTTATTTTAGTTTAAAACATTACGTTGTCACTGAAATATTCACCTAACTATAATGTTACTTCAACATTTTTTCCAGTAGATATATATATATATATATATATATATATCAATTGACTTGTCACCATAACCAACTTAGGGCTACTGCGCTGAGCTTAAGCATTCCCACATTTCAACCATCAAGCATACAGTCATGAAATTACAAATGTACACAAAATTACAGATGGAAAAGCAAACTACTATCTCTCCTAAGAGGGTTTAACAATGATCATCACAGTACAAATCCTCTATCCCCATGGTTTATCAGAGGGTGTAACCAACGCCTAAAATCATTGTCTACCATGGTAATTTGTGAATTTTCGTGTGACACAATGTCTGCTTGCACGCTTTAATGTAGAGTAATAACAAATCACTCTTAAATGCCAATTGACATTAACGTGCTTTTCACAATAAATAGGTCAGACCTACTGCCCTTGTTACTTTCCATAATAAACAGATCAGACCTGTAGCTTCGATCATTGGCTTGCCACCTTAGCCAACTCAGTCCTGCTGTGATGAGCATAAATGCAATACCAGCACTCTATTTCAATGGAAGCACACAACTTCGAATGCTGTCCTCATTTATTTTATTTATTTTCCATTTCTTGTTTAGCGCATGACTAACCAAACACAGGCTTCCTAGCACTTGAACAGAAATCGTGAGCAGTACAATGATGCATTAAAATTATATAAATAGGGAAGGTTTTTAATTGCTTTCTAAAGCTGAGGTGGTGGACATTGGCCCTAAGATGGATGGGGAGGGAGTTGCAAAGCTTGGAGACCCAATAAGCAAAAGATCACCCTTCGCTTCTGGCCCTCTTAATTCTGGGAGCAGACAGAAGAAACTGATTGTTCGATCTCAAATCACGGGCGAAGCTGTATTTGACAATGAGATGGCTCAAGATATATGAACCCTGAGCATACATTATCTTATGTGCAGTGCAAGGAACTTTAAAATCAATTCTTTGCTTGACTGGCAGCCAATGAAGGCTATCCAAGGCTGGACGTGTGGACTGACATTTAGGGAAGATCAACAAAACACGAGCTGCTGCATTTTTTAATAGTCTACAGTCTCCTTAAGACATAGGCAGGGCTGCCTAGTTAGAGTGAGTTACCGTAATCCAGGCGTGAAAGAATGAGCCCTTGCACAACTGTTTTGAAAGGTTGCCACGGGGAGCATTTAAGCGTCTTTCTCGAGGCTCTTAACAGGCCAAAGCAGGTCCCTGCAACTTTTTTGGCCTGCGAGGCCATTGTGTAATCCTTATCTAGAAGAACTCCCAGGCTCTTGACTTCCAGTGTCGGAGATGAGCGGTCTCCCGTATCCAGCGAGACGTTGTTCATGCTGGTAGGAGCTGAAAATAAAGTATCTTTACCTTTCATCATGATGTCAATAGTTACCAGGTCAAGGAGAGAGCCAGACTCAAGGTAACCAACATGTGAGCGAAGCCAAAGCCCCTCTTTATTTAGTACTTCTGAAAGCTCTTTTTCTGTTGATCACATAAGGTCCGATGACAGCTGTGCTGTCAAGCCTGAGCTAAAAGAAAGACATTTCCTATGTGAAAGGCAACTTAACCTTTAATTATTGTATATTTAGGGTATCGTCGTCAGTAAATATGCTTGTCAGCAGCAAAAGTGAAGTCACAGGGGCATCTCATAGTTAAATTCCTGCCACATTAGTGACCTTGGAATTACATGCTTTACTGAGCAGTTTTGACAAGGCGTTTCGCTGCAAGATTTACTGAAAGTAGTCCTACTTAACTCTGTTTAACACATGGTGTAGTGTTTGAAACTGAAATTGTGTCTGTATTACAGAAATAGCAAAGAGAATTGTTGGCAATTCGCTTAAAAATGGACTGATACTTCACCACCATTAATAATATACATATGAGCTACATTTAATAACATTCCATACAGGCTATTCTGCTTCAGAGAAAAGTGACATCCCTTTGCAACTTGAATCGCCCTTACACACACTAGTTACTTTGTATATTATATCCTTATTTATATTCCTGTATCAACATGAAATTTCTACCAAAATAATGATTTAAGTACCTTAAATTGCCTGAATTGTCCATTGGAAGTAATTACAGATCTTCATAGCCTTTGCAATGATATTGCTTCACTTATAGTCGTCCTCACTCTTCCTGTGTTTAGTTGTGCTGGAAAAGTGCAAGGATTTTCAATGCTCCAGGCTAAATAAGATTGTACTTACTGGATCACTTTCCCATACCCTGCTAAAAGGACTTCTTTGACCTTTTTCAGTGTTTTGGTGACACCACTAGGTGATACCTCCTTGTCCAATCTTGCCTTAAGCTGTTTTTGTGTATCTTATTAAAACTATTAATAGTACTCATCCATAAAATAATTTCTGACATGGTTTTGGAAGATGTAGTTAATTAACTCCCAAATTTCCCCCTGTTCACTTAATGCGTTACTAGTAGGTCATGGAGCATTCTCGAACACGGATCAAAGAAGAACAGCTTAGATTCCCTTTAATTCTGATCTTAGATATCTTGATCATGGGGAATCTTCACTGTGAAAAAGCCTTTGCTTTGAGTGTGCATCTTGATTCCATCACTGACTGGATGACCTCCAGAAATTCTAAGGTTCCTAAACATATTAGACTTGAATTTATGAAAGCAGTAAAAGTGAAAAATATAGGGGTTTCAGTTTGAAAGGTGTTGGGCGGAAGTGAAGAGCTATTTCTTTCAGCTAGTAAAGTTAAGATCTATTTTGCCTCTTCTTTGTATTGTCCATGGGGCTCTTGTTGTTGTTAATGTAAACTCAATGTATTTTTTGGACAGTCTTTAAAAAGTGACATCCTAATACTGCAGAGGGTTCAGAATGTGGTGGTTAGTCAATAACTGGGCTGGAAAGACAAGATTGAGTCTCGGCCGCAAGAAGACCCATCCATCCGCTTCTGAACATATTAGGTTTAAAATGGCTTACCTTAAGTATTAATGTTTACACCATTTGACTCCGGAAAATATTAATTCTCATAATAAAACATATACTCCTGCAAAGAGGCGATGACATCTGAGCCAATCCCTCCTAAAAATTTCAATTACACGCTCACCACCAGCAGTGGCCAGTGTTTCAATTCAGGCTCTCAGTTTTGACTACTCCCTTCTGCGGGATTTTAGGATCTTCATCTCTCTGTTGGAATTCAGGAAAAAGCTTAAGACTGTCCGTTTTGCTTAATTTTGTAGTTAATTTTGCACCAATGGACTCTTTTGGGAAAGTCGGTATGCAAGTGCGGTGCATTATTGAAGCCTAAAGAGTGAAGAGGATTGTTATATTGAGGTGTTCTGCCATTTGTTTTAGCATGTTCATATGAGACTATTAAAGTGTACAGCACTCAAAACAAGACCTATTTCCTCTCACTCCTCACCTCACCAATGATATGTTGAGGCCTTCAGAAGGGATGATGGGGTGAGTTGGCCCAGCCAATTATTATTCACAGATCACGCCTGTGGGCACCCGGCCTTCGGGCCTATTGTATTAACTGTATCCTGCTAAATATTCAGTGTATTTAGTAATCGTATAATCATTCAGGGAGACATTATTGAACCCTTGTCTTGCCCTTTCCCCACAACAGATTCCTGGGGAAAGAATTCAGAGAATAAAAAAAGTCAAAGAATGAAAACTACAAATAAACAGGGCTCTTTTAGCCTTCTTTACTTTAAATTCATGCCACTGGCTTCTCAGAGGCAAGCTTGGAGTAAGATGTGCTACGCTTGACAAATGGCCCTGCAGGTAAACATATTTATTTGGAGATCTAACACATTTGTTTTTGCCAGGCCGATCAAGGCTGTTAAAGTCTGGATATAGACAGTTTTAGCTTTCAGATGTCTACCGGAGCTCATATGATCAAGAAAACAACACATGCACAGTGGAGAGTTGGGCGA
Organism: Calotriton arnoldi; assembly: GCA_963921515.1. Taxonomy (NCBI): domain Eukaryota; kingdom Metazoa; phylum Chordata; class Amphibia; order Caudata; family Salamandridae; genus Calotriton; species Calotriton arnoldi. The sequence continues at coordinate 3,241,387 of CAWUFW010000889.1, read as the reverse complement.
GCCTTCTTTATCCATTATACGTCTGATTGTTCAGTAGTTGTGTAGCCTTTTGCCAACCTTAGTTTTGAGAAATGTGGGATGAGCTCCCTTCAGCCATTGCTTTGGTGGAGTGTCACTCACAATTTGGATCAGTCCAGAGGGCAGTATACATAGAGTGGGGCAGGAATCCGCTCCCTTCAGCCATGGCTTTGTTTTCAGTGTCATTTACATTTTGAATCAGTTCTCAGGACAGCCATAAGGCAGCTGGAGTGTTAGTCAACATGGGTGGCCCGGTTTTGTCTCTTTACGTTTGAGTCTGCATGTGGAAGGTGTGAGCAGTGAAAAATAGAAAAGGAATTCATCCACAGCCACATGCCCCTGCAGACCGCCCTCGAAGGCGCTCTGAGGCTGCATCGTGTGTGCACAGAATTTAATGTTAGCATCTATTGCACACAGTGCCTCACATTAGGACTTTCAGGATGTTTCAGAAGCGGTCACCAACATCCAACCATCAAGCTTGCACAGTGTGACCTCTCCTGCACAATGCCATACTGACCCTAAATACTCACACACAGAAATAGCCACCATCTGGCCCAGAGAAGAAGGGACAACTGCAGCAAAACCTGAGCGACACAGGGGGTCTCGGTGCGCTCCCTCATCCTGCTTTCTCCCACGTGGCTGAGATCTCCACCCACTGGGCCATAACCACTGCAGGCCACTGGTAAGTGCCTTGCTGCCCCACCCAGCATTCAAGATGCCAAGTGCTGCCTGACAGACCCTGTTCATTTAGGGGAGTGCATGAAGTTGACCGTTTGAGAAATTGTGCAAATGTACATGTTCAAGATTACGGAGTGTTGGTGCAACTATCAGCATGTATTTATCACTGAGAGATGGTGCAAATGTTGTTACATACTTGTAATGAGTGAGTGAGTGCACATTTGAAAATGAAAGCTTACTGAATGGTGGTACACATCTGAACATGCACTAAGATTTAACACGTGATTATGTAAATGTGGCATTGCAGCCAAGACTTCTAAGTGATGGATCCCGCCTGTACAAGCACTCAATATTTCTGAGTGTAAATCTGAACATGCATTCATGATTAATGAGTAACAGTGCAAGTCTGAACATGTACTAAGGATTACAAAGTGATGTTGCAAATTTAAACGTACCAAGGAGCTAAAGATTACTGAGAATATATTCATGACGATAAGATTAATGAGTGATGGAGCAAATTCGAACACGTACTAAAGATTACAGAGTGATTGGGCAAATCTGAAGATGTGTAAAGGTGGTGATTCATGACTTATTATGGGCATTCTTGGCATAGTTGCCAACTCTTTTGTAATCATTGCACAAGCATAGTAGTGGCAATGCTTGACCTATTGTAGGCACTCTCGCAAAATGGTGCATACCCCTGCTTGCTCTAGGATAATGGGGATAATTCATTATATATTCTGGGCATCCTTGGTACCCAGCCCTGGTGTAATGCTTACAGGTGCCTAATTTTGGTAATCTTTGACATTATGACCGTATCAGTACTGATGTCTGAGACCACCCATGCACTCACCATTTGCTTATTGATGCTCTCAGACAAATATCCATTCATGGAGTCACTTATTCTAATGTTCATCCATCCATGTATTGATTAACCCATTCATTGACCATACACGTAGTCACTCATGTATCCATCCTTTCATGCACTCACTCATTGTTACCATCCAGCTATTGACACATTCACACATGCACCTACCCACATGAGCAAATACGCTTGACCATCAATGGCATGCATTGGCAAAGCCCTTGGGTTTGACACTCGCATTTAAGAACTGACAAAAGCATTATAATCAACTGCTCTACTGCAAAACTATTTAAGAAAGGATTGTTGGGTGTATGCAGTCCATGGATGAGATAGAGTTTTAAGTGTATGACAACATAGTGTACCTTTCAGACGTAAATAAATAAATCCCAGATGCTTCTAGTAAATGCAGAAGGGTACAACCAAATAGCCAATAGAAAGAAGTGAGGCTAGAATACTCCGGTAGGTTGATGCAAGATGTGATTGATATTTTTTCAAGCCAATACATAAAGGTTACTGACCCTGATCAGCAGGTGGCTGAAAGTGGCCGAACACACACCCCTAGAGTACGTGTGCAAACTGACAGTATGTTAGCCATGAATGACACAAGCACCATTACACAACTAATCTAAACACCTTCCCTTGTAAAACCACTAGTCAGACTTTTCCAGTGAGGAGATATGCACATTTTAAAAGATTTCCTCCATTAATGGTATAAAAGTGACTGCAGTGTCCCTCCAGGAGCTCATCTCTGCCTGGTCTCAACCCCTTTATAAGGTCTTGCTCCACAGTGCAGCTATCGCTAGACAATTATGTGGCCATCACATAGGAGGGGATGTGGCATAACGGCAAGAGCTACCGACTTTGGACCCAGGTTTGAGTCTTTGCGTCTGCTCAACATCCTGTCATTCTAGGCAAATCCCTTAATCTCCCCGTGCCCAACAGCAAAAATTATTGTGTCCTTGTGTAATGTAACTGGTGCTTATGTAAAGCACTGCAATATCTTTAGGTTGAGTGCGCGCTATATAAAATTGGTGGAAAAAAATCACTAGAGAGGGCCTTTGGCTCTGTCCACATGTTGTGAGCCAGGAGTACATGTTTTGATTGGGCAGACGTTGTGTGCTGCTTGAAAAAAAGTGCTTGCCCTCCACACAGCTGTGATCATTTTGTTTTTTTATCCATCTGCCTGAGGTTAAACTTTCACTTGTACACATATGACACTGTAATGCTATTAAAGTGTCTTAGATAACTAGCTAATTTATGGTGTTTTTCTCTGGCAGCAGTACATATGGAAGGAGGGCAGTCATTAACCTACATGGATTTTTAGGTCTGGTTTGACAGTGCATTCATAAGCCATACCTGTTGGCATTGCTAATGCTTGTTTATGTCCGGGAGGTATTGGTAGTTGGATGCAGGGAGGCCCCCCTGGAAGATCATAGAGATTAGCTGTGTTATACAGCATTTAAAATGTTGTGTGTCCTTCATATGGTACAACATAGAAGCTTTCTTTAAGAAAATGATTCAATACTCGTTCTTCCTCTCCTTAAAATATGGCTGGGATTCCTGAATGAAAGTAATTAAGCAAAAAAGAACTGTTATTAAATTTTTAAACAGAAAAAATAACTCTGGTCCTTTTCAATGTTCTTTGCTCCATTCACGTTCCTGGTGTCGGGCTGTGCGCTAGGTTTCATGTATATATTTGCAAAAATTACTTTCAGGCTGATTAAGTTATCTGACACCGCCGTCATGATTTATCACACTTTTTCGTATTCCCCGTCGTGCTTATGGACAAGATTCCTTTGACAGCTTGCCAATTTGTTTCAAGAAGACTTGGGTGGTACTGGAGGGAAGAGTACTAGCTGACACATCTTACAGAGAGCATGTTTGAAAATACATCAAAAATGCAAGGAGCAGGCAGGCTTTGTAAATTAACACAAAAGGAGATGTTGAAGATGCCACTGCCTCCATTCTTTCTTCTGTTTGTTGCTCTCTGGTACTGATGCTTTCAACCCTCGGAAGGAATTTTGTCCTTTCTCTGTTTTTGTGAACTGGTTCATCATCCGCTATTTATGCACATTACAACCTCTCACCACTCAATGGGGCACGCCCACCTTTTCAAATGAGAACAGTGGATAAGCAGAATGTCTGCACTAGAAGCAAGATGGAATAGGACTTGCATGGAATGTGGAAGCACTGACGTATCAGGTGGGACATTCCAGGTCAGCAAAAGAGGTTTGTTTTATACCCTGTACGTGAGAAGGAAGTCTTCTTGTCCCTGACTCTAATGATGGGGAGAGAGTCATTGGGTAAAAGAAATTCCAGGCAGGTGCTGTATTCCTGCATTGTCTTGATGGAAATCAGTTTCCCCTTTACTGGACTCTTAACCCCACCACTAAATTTAAAAGCATTTTTCTTTTATTTCTCACAAAAAAAAAAATTATGTGTGTGCTAAATACTTTCTGGAAATTCTTACAACCAAAAGCAACCGTGCTAACAAAAAGCCCATTCCTCAATCAAGTGACCTGTTGAACTAATTAAGTGCTGTAAGAACAAAAGGCCCCCCCTAAAATTACTTTAGGTCCTAGAGGAGAGGGGAAAGACAAACTTAAACTACAAAACCTCTAATCAGACCTATATTGCTTTAATGCTGACCCCTTCAGGTTCTATCCTGCCAACAACCAAATCATGAATCACTTGTACATCTAAATTATACCAATTACAAAATATTCATTTATGTTTTTTTATTTTCTTTAAAAATTCTCCAAAGACATTTTTATCATTTTATATTTGTTCTGATTCACATTAGAAAAAAGTTTACATGAGTACAATTTATTTATGAAATATTCAATCAATGTGACACAAAAGCATTACAAATAATACATTATTGTAAACATTAAAGTTTATAACCCCACAGCAACCACCAATCATTCATTCACACCACACAACCTACTTCAAACATTCTACAATCATCCTAATATGAATAAAAACCACATGAGATTCAATCCTATGAGGGGTCTAAACAATTCGGTGGAGGGAAGACAGAGAGTTGGTAAAAAGGCGATGTCTGATGGTACTATTCCTCCATAGACCTCTTCTCAGAGTTGGACTCGGTCTTGGTCTACGCGCGTTTCAGTGGACAAGCCACCTTCTTCAGGACCAAATAAAAGGGAGAGAAATCTCAGACCCAACAATAGGTCTGATTAGAGGTTTTGTAGTTTGAACTAATTAAGTGCAACATGGATCTTTGGGGGCCCTTTATGACAAACGTGTTTAATAACTCTTTAAGCAGTAAGATCCCTACCTCCTGGTCCCTCTCCACAATAGTTCCCATTTGTAAAAAGGGGGATCATATGTCACCGAGATGCTATCGCCCTCTTTCCCTTATTGATAGTATGGCTAAGGCCATTGGACGGATGATTTTCAATCGCTTGTAGTATGGTTAAGGTCATTGGGCGGATGATTTTCAATCGCTTGTAGTATGGTTAAGGCCATTGGGCGGGTGATATTCATTCGCTTGAAGCTGTGGGATAACTCTAATGACATCTTGGGTCCCTTTCAGTTTGGTTTCCGTCAGGGTCTGGGTACAGTGGAACAGTGCTTGTGCTTGAACTCGATCATTGGTAGATACACGACTGCTAAGCGCTGTCCACTGTCCCCGGCCTTTATGTTGTGTTAATAGATCCACACTTTGGTTGTTGTTGTTGGACTTAGGTGTGGAGATGTCATTGGTTAACTTCCTGCATACATTACATGAGAACCTAGAAGCGAAGGTTTGGGTACGGCCTGGTGGGAGAACTGGCAGATACATTTACCTTAGCATGTGAGGTGCGCCAAGGTTGTATTCTGGCCCTCTTGCTTTTTAGCATTTATACTAACAACCTGTGTCCTGACTTGGGTAAAGCCAATCGTGATATTCCAATGATTTCCCAAATAGTAGTACCGGCGGTGCTTTACTCGGATGGCATGGTACTTATGGCACTAACACCGGTGGCTCTTCGTCTGTTGGTGGAATCTTTTATATATTTTATGAGTGATTTAGACTTGGCCACAAACTATGGGAAATCGCACATAATGGCGTTCGGACCATGGAAGAAAAACATATTCACTTTAAGGGTGAAGGGACAATCACAGGATTGTGTGAATGATTTCAACTATCTGGGGGTCGTTTTTTGTCGTTCTGGTTCCTGGCAACCGCAGATTAACCATTAACCATCAGCAGGGCGGCGGGTGCATTATTTAATCTATCACAGACAGTAGGTAGGGGGAACAGTTTCCCCCTTTTTTAATACTTATAACTCCAGGGTGCATATGTGGCACTATATGGGGCTGTGATATCAGAATGTTACCACCTTGCAGATGGAGGAAACCCGCATTGGTAGGCAGCTCTTGTGTATGCCCCTAAGAGCTCACAATCAATTATGCACTCCAGGCTTAATCTCCTGTAAATCACTGATAAAGTTGAGTTTGCATTCTTTTTGGGTCAGTGTGTGGGCCAATACTGAGGTTAGTATGAACAGAGAACTCATTACAGACTGCCTCAAACTGGTCAAGGGGCTTTCAGTCTCCTGGTTAGTTTATGTACAAAAAAAATGGAAAGCACTAAACCTACAAGGTTTTTTTTTATGCATCCCTCACTTTAAAAAAAGGTGATGGTAAAGCATCGCTTTTTAGAGTTCTGTCACTCCCAGAGGGTACATATTGAGTCAAGCAAAAGTACTGTCAGGGAGTAGCTTACCTTCTTTGCACCTGAGGAGCCAATACATTACTTTGTAATCCCGCTCTCTCGATGGGAGAGATCCTTATTGTTTCGCTTTAGAGACTTTATGGTGGAGCAGCTTTTGAACTTTCCAGGCACTTGTGGCTCCGTGGGGTCACCGGTACCGGTTTGCCCCTGTGATGGATTACCTGAGCAGACCTTAATGCACTTTGTTTTTTTGCTAATTTAAAAAAATATATATTTTATCTTATTTTATTAAGCCAATTTTAAAATCCCTAAGGTTATGTAAGTACAGGGATGTTCTGCTTCTCCAACTTGTAAATGGTTATGATGTCTGTTTCATTGTTTGCGCTTTTCTTAAAGCAGCGGTGAGTTGCGGAAAATCGATGGCTGGCTATGTGCAACAAGAATCTTTCTTCTTTTAATAATACTGATTGTAGGAGGTGCTTTTGAGATGGACATTTTTTACTCGTGGGGGGGGTTGTGGTAGGAGATGTAACCCGTATAGTGCTTTCGATGGGGGTTTTATTGCTGTTTTTTAATGCTGATTTGTTATTATAAATTATTTTATGTGTATGTTTTTATCTCTGGATCTTTTATGGCTATCTTTTTGTGCCGAATAATGAAGTTTTGATTGATTGAATGAAAAACGATATTTCATTAATGGGAAACTGTTTAGGGCTTAATTATGCGAGCTGTGTTCACTCTCTAAAGTGAGATCTGCATCTTTTACCCTGAAGGGGTATTGTTTTGTGTTCGAGAAGGCACTGCAAGGGACCTTCTTTGATGCTGAATGTGTAACTACTCTTCTGGCGTGCCTCAAAGAGGACATTTTCCTGATTTAGGTAGGAGTGTGTCGCAAGCAAATGAGTGAATACCATATGCATATAGGAGGAGGAGGAGGTGTGGCCTAACTGCTGTCCTGCTGACTTTGGATCTTAGGAGCCAGGTTCAAATCCCAGCGTCGGCTCAACATCTTGTGACTCTGGGCAAATAACGTCCTGTGCCAAAAAAACAGTCTTAACGTCTGGCTCTCATGTAAAAATATCTGGTTCTCGTGTAAAGTACTCTGATGTCCTTGGACCAAGTTCGCACTATGTAAAAACTGCAAAGATAAAATAAATGTGCTCACGTTACAAAAGCACGCACAGATTCAAACACCACGAGGGGCAGACATTTAGTAAACCCCTGGGGTGGAGTCTATGGGAAGAGGCATGGAGGGAGTCAAGGACAGGGTCACTGGTACTATGAAATGAAATGAAATGAAATGAAATGAAATGGAGATTTATAGAGCGCGAAACAATCACCCAAGGGTGTCAAGGCACTATGGGGCATGAGAGGACCAAATTATGAAGAAGGGTTGACTAAATTATGTGGAGAGAAATGGCAAATTATGCAGCATAATGTGGCACTTTTTGTGATAGTATAACATATTTATTTTTACATTTTTACAGATGTCTGGGCTACGGTTTCACTTCACTAATGCCTGTTTAATGGGCAAATACAGCAATAAGCAACTAACGGTGACCAGGCAAACTTTGGGAAGTACTACTCCAATCTCAACACAAGCAGCTAGGGACGATTAAAGCCACACAGCCCAGATAGTCACTTAAGTGTATGTGAAGAAGAATCATTCGCATGAAACGCTATTGCCCACCTCTAAGGTCTGCTCCTTCTAGACCATGTAATAAAGTTACACAATACATACAAAGAGAGAGGCAACAGAAATAGGCAGTCAAATGACCAAAGAAATGTTCTTGAGTCTTCAGATGATATATAAAGTTCTTCTTTATTGGCTTCAACCAAGTATAGGTGCAGCCAACACGTTTCTCCCTAAACAGGGCTTCATCAGGGCACTAGTAACACCACCAGATGGTTCTTGGGGTGTAGAAAGTAACTTCGGAATGGATGTCCCACTTGAGATAGTATGGTCTTTAGGCCAATCAATAATGAACCTACAATGGGTTAGTTCAGGTTCAAATGATAGCAGAATTGACGTATCCAATGGCGTAATCCATTAGGAACGTCCTGAGAAAACTTGTCAAAATCAAGAACTCCCTCACGTATGGGAGACGTGAATATTTACAGGTCTGAGCTGTTGACTGTTTACTCTTCAGTCCGTTCTTTGCGGTTTTTTGAGGACATGAGAGCCGAACACGGCTCAGACCTGTAAATATTCACGTCTCCCATACGTGAGGGAGTTCTTGATTTCGACACGAGTTTTTTCTTCCCAAGTGGAGAGTCCTCATCACTTCAAATGATGGTTCATTTCAACTACACAAACCGAGACAATTGGACTATAGAGGGGAACTGAGGGCCCTCGCCGAGGACCACATCCCAATCTCATGATGGCCCTAAATTGAGACAAACTGTAGTAAATGAGTGAAGCACACCTTTTACTTTTACTGTATTTTCAACCAAATTATTTTGCTTGTCTCAGAGTGCTACAATGGAGTGCATGCTGTCTGAACACGCCTTATCTGAACACCCTATTTCTAGTCTTAGTGACCTGACCACTGTGCACTTTAACTCAATGCAACTGCACTGTAAATGTCTACATAATAATCATTCATTAATCCTAATTATTTACTCATGAGAGCGAGCAGTCCGTTGTTTATTATAGTTGTTACCGGCAGCAGTATTTAATTTCCGGCATAAGCGTCTGGAGTTTAACGCAGGAGAGCGTCGGGTCTTTGAACGCTGAGCGGGAGCGTCCGGTTTGTGTTGCTTATTTCCTGTGCGGTTTTGACAAAGGCATCAAGGTGAGAAAAGGTCTTCGGTGGAATGACGGGGGTAACAGCAGAGTTTAGTATGGAAGGCTCATGTAACTTTATGCGTGTCTCCACAGCATATCGAGCACGTTGGAACGCCACCTCTATAGAGCCTTGACATTTGTTTGAGAAGACTCCGAGGAGTTGCAAAGGTGCGTTAATGTAGTGAATATGTTTGGCCATGTAGGCTGAGGGTGGATTTATAGCATAAGATGTGTAATGGCATGTTGTGATCTGCCTACAGCGTGTTCTTATAGAAGTTACCGCAGTGAGTATCAGGTTCTTTTGATTAGGGGACTGCACGTGATTAGTTGTCACCGTATTGGTGTAGAGTTATGGCTCTATTTCGCACACAGCACCTTTGAGTTTATGTTGGGACCTATTTTTCACTCACACTTTTATCATTTCGTGTCTTTGTTTGGTGGACTTCCAACGTGGGATCATTTCATTGTGCACAAAAGCAGGCTTGTTGGCACAGATAAGAGTTGTTGTGACTATGTACTCCCTTGCTAATTGAGAATGTTGTGACAAAACATGATTTGTTTTTGTACTCTATAGATTGAAGCCCCCAAGAAGGGCCCTTGGCCCGAAATGCATTGGGCAAGAAAGACATTCTGGAACTCTTTGGAGAAATTATGTTTCTGTGATTACTAAACATGAATGGTTATCATTAAAGTGAATATGAGTTACTAAATAATATTTCATTTCTTGATTCATGTAACCTATGAAAAAACGTGTACATATTGTTGTAAATAATTAGGCTTAATGAATGATTATTATGTAGACAATTTACAGTGCAGTTGCATTGAGTTAAAGTGCACAGTGGTCAGGTCACTAAGACTTGAAATAGGGTGTTCCTAAATTGAGACAACCACCAGACCAGCAGGACAGTGTGGCGTATCAACCTTCTGCTTTCTCATAGAGCAATGTGCACTTACCAGTGCATGTGAGGTCAGTGTTACATTGCCCACAAGAAATTGTGCTGTTCTTTTATGTTGTGGCAGATGTTGTGCACACCACTACCATTTCCTTGCGTTTGTACTCAAATACCTACAGTATTACGTCATCAGTCACACCGCCCTTTGAATCTGAAGATGATATACTTTTACTATGTTTATCTATGTCATTACAAAAGGAACACGCGTGGACAAAGTAAACCAGTCTGGCCCTGTGTTTATGGTGCAAATTGTGTTGTGTGCACCAGTTTGTTCTGCGTGTACTGTTTTGTTTCTTTAGGACTGTGGCTGCTCAGGTTAGTGTTTTGCCAAGAACAGTAATGCTAACACAGAAGGAACAGGAGCATGTGCCCACTGCAGCAGCTGTCTCCATTCTCTTCACTACTTTTGTTCATTGCTTTTGAAAAACATTCATGTGAACACAATCCTTCATTTCTGGTGGAGGAAACTACATACTAAGGAATGACAACCAATGGACAGAAAAATGCAGTTGGAATTCTGCTAGCAGTAAATCCTATTAACTTTAAGAAGTGCCAAACCTTATGGGCATTAATCTTATGGAGCGTGATTGTCCAAAGGGGAAAGTTGTGCTATGCGCAGGTTTTCATGCAAATTACTGGGATAATTAAGTGACATGTTCCTAGGGCTCGTACTACGCAAATGAGGAATTTTACATTTTGTACAACTTTGCCCTGAGGAAATGTTTCAACAACTGCCATAGATGGAGTTGAGTTCAACTTTTTTTTAAAAAGCAGGGTTGCATACTTGTGGCAGTTGCCTATTTAACTCTGAGATCAGAGGCCCTATTTACAGATCGAATTTTCCATGGAGAGATTTATTTATTTATTTATTTTTAAAGTTTTGTATAGCGCGAACATGACCCAAGCGGGTATCAGAGCGCTTTACATACGAGTTGTGGACGGCATAGGTAGATAAATGTGGGAGAAAAATAATAAAAATATACATCAGGGACACATTCACATATTAGCGGGCGACACTGAGGCCGTGGCAAATGCCAGGTAGCAGATTAAACAGCAAAACAAGATAGGAGACAAAAGGAGAGAAACTTCTAGTTCAGCGCAGTGTTCAACAGTAGGGCTTTCACTTCCCTTTTGAAGGCACATGTTGAGGGAATCAGTCTTGTTTCCACAGGTAGGGAGTTCCATATTCTCGGGGCAATTCCAGAGAATGTGCGATTGTAGGTTTTTATTTTTTTAAATTTCTTCGGTTTGAGTAGAAGTGTGCTGGTGCTCCTAGAGGGCTGGGAGGCTCCCGATAGTTCGAGCTTATTTGCCAGGTAAAGGGGAGTGTTGAAGTGTAAAGCTCGGAGTCATACATGCAATTTTTAACTGGATCCTTGATTCAAACGGAAGCCAGTTGAGCGATTTCAGGTCCGGGGAGATGTGATTGGTTTTCTTAGAGCCAGTGATGAGTCTAGTCGCAGCATTCAACAATGCTTTATCTCGCCACACAGAGATTCCCACTAATGTCCAGGCAGAGATCATCTTACAGATGGTATTCACTTAATTCTGTGTGGAGATCGCCTAAGTTAGAGTTACTAGTCTCTACCCTCTTAAATGAGTGGGCGGAGCATCCTACAGCTGAATTTACAACCGTAAAGTTACTGCAAACAACTTTGCCCCTGTTTGGGGATTTCATTGCTCCTGAGATGGAGATCTCCATCCAAGGGAAGAGAACTGATTGGAAGGGAAAACGGAAACACCACACACCTGACCCAAACTCACTCTCGCACACATTAACCATAAATAAAAAATAAAAAAATTAAAGCTAGCACCCTTATGTAATCCTCTTCCTTAGAACTACTTCACCACCAGGGCACAACACCCCAGCTCAAGAATCTATCCTACCCTACTTAAGAGAAACTAAACGTAAATGGAGACAGACATTATTATTACCTTTATTTTTGACTAGTGCAAGGGACTACATAGTCTGCCTCCATACAACCTTAATAGTATTGTAGTAGACGCTGGTGTAATTTTAGAGAATTTAATGGTTTTTACTCTTTTGTGGGTGTATGGTTGGATTTGCATCTCCCTCCCTAAACCCCTCCTTACATTTCCCTAATCCCCCCCACCTCCCCATTTTTATAGCAATTATTCTCCATTTTCCAGCAACTCCTCCCCCCCCCCTTGTCTCTCTCACATTTACTATTAAACTGAAACCTCCATGTGCAGAGGTCTCCACACTTCTGGTGGAGCTCACCGCATAGAAGCAATGAGGGAGAGGTGGAGGCAGAGACCTTCGGCCGGAGGTTTGTGAACAGCTTTTACTACAAAGCAAGTAGTACTGCTGGCGTATACTACTTTATGTACTCATAAATGGCTTTTGTGACTAGGCCCCCCAAGTCTTCAGTTTGAAGTTGGTTGTTGGGTGCAGTAGTTTTCTCAAGATTTCTCAGGATTTCCGGCTACCAGTTTTGTTCCCTCTTTGGTTGTTAAATGCTCAGTCATCCTGAAGTGTTTTTGTTGTACAAAGCGTTTTAATATTTCATCCTCTTTTAGTTGAATTGATGATGTCTATAAATGGATGAATAAAATATTCAGCATTAGCAAATCTAGTCATTAAGCCAGAAGTTACTGGTTGAAACCAGAGTCAGGTTAACAATGGCATGCGCTTATCTTTTGCACACCAGTATGAATTGATGTGTGGTTGTAAATATGTTCACAGAGGACAGTTTTTGGCAGCTGTATTGGTGTTTATTGCACAATTTTGGGGCCTCTAAGCTCAATATATTGCGGGTCCCCCTGAGGTTTCCAGCTTCATGTTAAAACTCATCGAGGAGGAATGCCAACCTGCATCCCCCAAAAAGCAGTTTGTTTTAATGACTGGCGGATTCTGGCTTGCTACCAGTATCTGGGGTCCTCACTTTTCTGTGCTTGGGTCTTGTGATACCGCCGACCACCCTCAATGTGTGCTTCTCTTCCGCAGGGGGTACATGCCACATATAAACAGCATAACCAATATCACATTTGGCACTCCTCTTCACGGAGGTGCCAAGGAACCACCTGCAACTGAAGCTAGATTTACCTCATCAACTCGCTACCAGCTGCAAAGGTGGTCATGCAAGAGTCGCCCTCAAGCACGTGAGCAGTCAAATTGACTGGGTCACACGTAGGCTTCCGTATCCGGTGCACCCTATCTTGTACTTTCAGTCATACAGTTCTACTCTACATGAAAAACAATTGTTACACCAGCGAAAGACGGATACGCCGCCATTTTCTGGGTTGAGCTATTCTGTGTTTAGTCAGAGACCCTCTACCTCGCAATAAACAGACCAGGAGTAATGCGCAGCCTTACAGTGCAGTGTTGTTCAGGACAAACATCTTAAACAGTAATAGTGCCCCTGTGCGTGGTGGTGCTTGGCAGGCTGTGGTGCCGGCACAATGCTACATTTGACTGCAAACACACTAACATGTAATTACGAAAATCTTTGTTACGGGATACGCTGGGACATTTCGATTGTGGGAGCAGTCTGCTAGACTGTCGAGAGTGCAAGCCGCAAAGAAGACACTTTATTTTCGGTGATCGTGTCTCCAGTGCCAGTAATAGCTCCAGTGGGGAGGCCTCTGCGTTGGCATTCCCAGCCAGGAGAGGCTGCGAGTGAGTAAACAAGTACAACTAAGACCTCCCACACAAAACCCGGAGCAGACCCTGAAATCCTGACATTGTTGATGAGAAGTCCTAAAGGAGTCACTCACTGATCCGCAGGCTGGCTCACTTGCTGAGTGGGCTTTGGGTGCTTATCTCTGTTCAGTTGAGGATAGCTGTCTGGACTGGAGGTCACCTTCTTTTAAAGGACGCACCTCAAAATCCAACCAGACTCCATAAAACACTTGGACATAGTACTGTCCTCAATGCTGGTGATTGTTAGAGATTTTTGTTAATGCAGAGTTGAAATGGATTTCATATTTTCATCTGATGACCTTTTTATAGGATGTTAGAAAATCCAGATAACTTGTTGCTAATGTGAATTCGAACACTGGAATATTGATGGCTCCTCTGTAGTAATGTATTTGTATCGTCCTCAACAATCCAATACCTTAGGGGCGTGGCTTCGCTGAGCAGCGAAATGGCCGCAGACTAACGCGGCTCCGCCGGCCGAGCACAGAAATCCGTAAATAATCCGACACCCGAGCCTGAAGCCGGGAATCAAGGGTCGCGGAAGGTGTGGGAGCTGCTGCTGTACCCCACGGAGGAAATTAGGCGGCGTCCACCCCGAATTGGCCGAGATACAGAGAACGCAGGGTGAGAGGCGGGGCTGCGGCCTGGAGGCCTGCTGAAGGCGGGGGCTCTGGTGAAGATGGCGGAGCAGAGCTGATTGCGGCGCACATAGTAGCCGGAGAGCGAGCGTCCCGGACGAGACTGCAGCAGAACCCCTGAATGGTGCACTCCTAGATGCAGCTGGATGAGCGCTATTGCCATTAAGAAGGTACGATCAAGGCGGAGTGCGGTGCAGCGATCGAGAAGAGGAGGAACTGGGCGCTGCGCCAGGGGACCGGTGACCGCGGTCTGGAGGTGAAGCGCTGCGTGTGCGGTGACAAGCAGAGTAAAGCGGCTGGAGTGGGTACACACGAGAGGATCCCCCCACCCCCCCTGGATGCGGGGGCTCCGGACCGCTGAGCTACACATGAACTAATTGGGCCCTACAGGAGCTGCAGAGCGGCGAGTGGCGGAGATAGCCGCCGCTGTATGAATCGGGTGACCAGACGGCCGCCATTTTGCGAACCCCAAACCGTGAGTAGTCGGCGAGCTATGGAGTGTGCGGCGCTGCGCCGCGCCACTGGCCTTCCCTCCACCCCGCAGATCGCTCCCTAAGCACCAGAGAGGGCAGTAGTGAATCCGCCTTGTGACCGGGTGGCAGGGGGTGTGTGGAGCGGGGAGCCGGGCGGCGAGCGGCTGTGCTGGTGTGGATCGCGGCGATCTGGAAGATAAGGGCCCACGGACGTAGAGCCTTTGGCTGAGAGAGCGGAGGAACAGCTGGCAGGCGGACAGAGCTGCGTGATACCCAGGAGCACAGTGATGCATGGTAGATACCGCTTCTGACGCCACGAAAGGTGGAGATTCCAACTAGACAATATTAGTGGAGGGCCGCGGACCAATACGAACAAAACATGGGCAAACCGGACACAAGGCAACCCCGCCTCAACTTTGAAAAGAAAATTGCTAAACAGGCAGAGATCGATGGGGGCCAGCCAGACCCTGCGGAGGAGGCAGGCTCAGTGCAGCTACCAGAAGACGACATACGCACTATGTTCAAGGAGCTGAAGACCGGTCTCCAGGGCATAGACACCAAGATTGACACCATAGCAGAACGTATGGACAGGATCACGCAAAGGGTCGAGAAACAGGAAGGGAGAGTGGGGGTGCTCGAAACAAGAGTTACAGAAACGGAAGAAGGGCAGACCGAGCTGGAAAAGAAAGTGAAAGGCATGGATAGAGTACTGGAGGTGATACGACAAAAGAATGAAGATTTAGAAGCCAGGTCGCGAAGAAATAATGTGCGAATTATGGGAATTGCGGAAACAACAAATATCCAGAACATGGAAAAATACATAGAAATTATGATGAAAGATATCTTTGGGCCGGAACTGTCCACGATGTTCCTCATTGAAAGGGCGCACAGATCGTTGGGGCCGAGACCGGGAGCCCCGGCGAGACCTGTTATAGCAAGAGTGCTCAATTATAGGGACCGGGACACAATACTCCGGCTGGCTAGAGAGAAAGGCGACATCCAGTACCAAGGTAGCAACATTGCATTGTACCCAGACTTTACGTTGCAAGTGCAAGTTGCTCGCAGAGATTTTATCCCAGCAAAGAAAATATTTCAACAAATCGGAATGAAATACGCATTGATATACCCAGCTAAATTGCGACTACAAGGCCCTGGAAAGCCCACGTTCTTCACGGACGCCAAAGCAGCACTAACATATGCCAAACAACTAGCGACGGACCAGAGGAAACGGAGAATGTCAGGCGAAGAGCAATCGGACATCAGACTAAGTGACAATGATTGAGCATGCAATGCGTGGACATTACAACAGGTTGGGGTGGACCGTATGGTGAATTGCAGTTTGCAGGCTGAGAGCTAAGTAGTAAAATAATAATGTTGATACAATGGGGAGCATACTGTATGCTTGCGTAAGCGGTTGACCTTCCCTGTAAAGGACTGCAAGGGATTTATATTGTGTGATTCCTGTGCTTTGGGCGGGGGAAAATTTTGCTCGGCCACCCTGCCTAGAGTGCAGGGTTGTAAGCCAGCGGACCCGCGTACCCCATGGGATGATTCCCTTTGATCAGAGGCAATATGTTGGGTGTTTTTTGTTGTGGGGAAGGGGGGTGGGGATTGCACAACCTGATTGGGGGGTTGGTGTGGGTGGAGGGGGGAAAGTTATTTGTTCTAACGTACAAGCAGAAGTATCGTACACAACACGGAAGGGCGAGGGCGCTGCCAAAACACTGCAAGCTCAGGGGTATCCAACACTGAAGCCGTGGGACACTGCTCAGCACCTTGCAGGCCTAGCACAGTATGGCGGTGAACTGTCCGACAGCCAGGCCCTATGGAATCGGCATGTTATGGATCACAAATGACCCGCACACCTAGTTTGACTTCACTGAGATGCCTTACGTGGAATGTCAGAGGCCTTAATGACCGCAGGAAGATGAGGCTAATCCACACTTATCTTATCAGGCATGAGGTAGATATTTGTTTCCTACAGGAGACGCATCTAACTAATACACTGGCAGGGGTGCTCCGGCATAGAAGATGGGGAGAGGTAATAGAAGCTGGTTATTCAAATTACTCGAGGGGGGTGGCGATATTGATCCGTAGGGGGTTGCATTGGCAGACACACCATACGTTAAAAGACAAAGACGGTAGGTACATCATACTACAGGGAACGCTGTGCCACACTCCCGTGGCTCTGGTGAATACCTATGGACCAAACACTGACAGCCCAGAATTTTTTCAACACATTGGGCACCAGTTACAGAACTTAGGTCAAATGGCGATCATGTGGGGGGGGGGGATTTTAATGTGGTACTATCGCCGTCTGTTGACAGACAGGGGGCGTCCCGGGTACATCACCCACAGGCGGCAGCAATGTTGCATACCATAGTAGAGGACCTCCAGTTGGTTGACTCCTGGAGATCACTACACCCTATAGCGAGGGAGGGGACATGCGTGACACACCACCGCAATGCGTGGTCGCGACTAGATTTCTGGTTGGTCTCTAGGGACCTGCACGCCTGGTTGGTGGATGCCGTACATCTACCCCGTACCTTTTCAGACCACGCGCCGGTGCAGGTGCGGTTGACTGTCCCCCGGCATATGCCCAGCCTTTCACATGGCGGTTTCCATCAACAGCTTTATTAGACTTGGTATTTCGCGAGGAGCTGCGGGACAAGGCTGTAGAATACTTCGAACTCAATGAGGGCACGGTAGAATCACCGGGGACCTTATGGGAGGCATTTAAAGTAGTACTAAGGGGACAATGCATGTCGCTTAAATCTGGAGTGCTGAAGGACATACGCAACACCTTACAGAGATTAGAACGGGAATTAGGGGACCTAGAGGAGTCACAACGTACAAACCCAGCTCCGGACACAATAGCGCAGATACGGACCAAGCTGACGGAATTCCAGGAGGAGGCGGAAAGGGAAACGAAGTATCTCTCCAAATATACACAAGCTAGACAATATGGAGAAAGTGACAGACCGGGTAAAACGTTAGCGGGACTGTTGCGCACGCCCAGAGGCTCTGACTATATAACTGAACTGCGTCTGGAAGACGGGGAAATGGTGAGAGCACCACCAGATATTCTACGTGAAATGGCGAGGTATTATGGGCAATTGTACACCTCACACACGGAGCCGACCCAGGAGGACATAGATGGCTACCTAGATGACGTGGCACTTGCATGGTTTCATGACGGAGCCAGGGAATATATGGAGCTGCCAATAACGACAGAAGATATACGGCAAGTAATAAATAGCATGCCGGCTGATAAGGCCCCAGGGGCCGACGGCTTGACGGCGGCCTTCTATAAAGAATATGTTGAGATAGTGGCACCCAGACTGCTCCGGGTTTTTCTCGAGGCAATGGACACTGGTAGACTCCCCCCAACGCTCCGCGAGGCAACGATTATAACTATATTGAAACCAGGCACGGACCCAACTAATCCGGATTCGTATCGTCCGTTGTCACTGATAAATCTGGACACCAAAATATACGCCAAATTAATAGCAAATAGACTGAAACCCATGCTGCCCCAGATTGCGCTGCTAGACCAATCAGGTTTTATACCAGGGCGCTCCACTGCACATAATTTGAGAACGCTCTTTGGCACACTACATTATTTAGCCCCGCATGTGCAGGCCGTGGCGGCATTGCTGGACGCCACAAAAGCGTTTGACTCGCTAGAATGGAAATTCCTCTTTACTCTATTGACCCGTATGGGCCTCTGCTCTATATTCATTAGACAAACTCAAATATTCTATACAAATCCGGCAGCACGAGTCCGGGTTAATGGTCAGGTTTCGGATCCCTTTGCGATCTCCAGGGGGACAAGGCAGGGCTGCCCGCTATCGCCGCTGCTGTTTGCCATTGCCACAGAGCCGTTGGCTGCTAAGCTTAGGCAACATCATGCGCAGAAGGGCATAGGCTTCACGACTAGGGGTCTCTTAATATCTATGTATGCGGACGACATGACGATCTACCTGACTAACCCTAATGATAACTTTGTTACAGTGATGAGGGAATTGATAAGATACGGGGGCCTCACTGGGATCCAGATCAATTGGTCCAAATCGGTGCTGATGCCCCTCACTGACGTTACGATACCCTTTGATACGGAATTCCCGATTAAATGGACGGATGAGGCGACGAGATATTTAGGTATTTGGATGAGCAGGTCACTGCAGGAACTATGGCTATCGAATTATGGCCGATTGATAGACTGGCTGGAAAGTAAGGTGCAAAGGTGGAAGGGGCTGCCGCTGTCCTTGATGGGGCGAATCGCCATTACAAAAATGGTTGTACTGCCTAAACTACTTTATTTATTTGTAAACATCCCCATGCCTCTAAACGCGCAATTTTTTAAACGACTACGCTCGAAGGTGCTCGAATTGATCTGGGCAGGGAAACAACCTAGGGTCTCATGGAGGGTTCTGACGCTACCATTCTCACAAGGAGGTCTAGGCGCTCCAGACTTTGAATTGTACGCCTATAGCGCGCAGGCGCAATACTTGCACTATTGGCATCACCCCACGCCATTTCAGCCCCATGTAGCAATAGAAATAGATAAGGCTGCACCTTTACCGCAGAAAACGGCTGTATATGCCACATACAAACGTCCCCATGAAGAAATAGACACGGTGGAGGCGTTGAGATGGGCGTGGAGGGGAATAGCTAAGAGAGCGCACCACGAAGTACTGTATGCACCGTCAATGCCCTTAGGAGATAATCCGCTGATTGGGCCTTTAATGGATAAGGCCATCAAGCTAAGAGCTAAAGCACACAATCTCGAGACAGGGAGCGATCTTTTTCCAAACGGGGAATTCTTGACTATGGCACATATGTGTGGCACGCAGGAGCCTACCGCCTCAGATATGCTGCTGTATTATCAGCTTAGGGCGGCATGTAAGGCCAGATTTGCCGGGTTTCCGGCTGAACCACCCACTTTATCAGCCTTGGAGAACGTCTTAAGTAACCCATCCCCCCGCAAATTAATCACACGTATATATAGCATGACACAGAAAGATTACCCTGTTGTTAGTCCAACATCCAGAGAGGATTGGGAACGGGAGGCAGACCTAACCATAACAGAAGAACAATGGCATTTCTGCTGCTCTCAGATGGAGCAGTTATCGCCAAACTACAGGCTACGTTTAATCCACTTTAATTTTCTACATAGACTTTACCGCACGCCGCTGCAGCTACACCGAATGGGGCTACAATTAGATGCGAGATGCTGGAGGTGTGGAGCGCAGGACGCCACATTTGCACACCTCGCGTGGGCCTGCGGACCAATAGCAACATACTGGGTTGACATATTTACACACGTAGGGCAAATAATACATGGGGTGGTACCAGAAACTCCAAAGGTGGCGCTGCTAGGATACGTAAAAGACATCCCGAAGAAGTATCGTAAGCTCACGGCCATGTTACTATTGCTGGCAAAACGACAGGTAGCCATACATTGGAAAAAACCTGCACCGCCTACGGCAGCAGGATGGGTGAAAGCAGTCACTTACTGCAGGGATCAGTTTTCCAATTTCTGGGAATTAATGCCAAGTAGATCCCGGCCCTCTGACATCTGGGAGCCATTTACGGGCTGGCTTAGATCGGGAGGAGAAGACTTACACATGGATCAATAAGCGCAGGGCGAGACATACAGGGGCCACTGCTAAGTGGGATAGTGTTGCAGAAAAGGGTCAAGAATCCTGAGGTATATGTCGTATATGACACCACAATGGGCCGGGTTCATCGTAACATAACTGTGCAGATTAAACTAGTGCATTGGACACGATTGCTTAGGAGTGTATGTGATATTGTTTGGATGGAGGGTGGGGGTGGGAGGGGGAAGGTTAGTTTAAATTGTAAATATGAGATAAAGTTATTGTTTTTCTTATAAAGAACACAAGCAGACAGGAACAGTAAAGTTGGATGAAAACGCTGCCTGCCCATTGGGTTGTTGGCCAAGATAGCTGTGTACAATGCACTGAATACATAGGCCGCCGGCCCCTCTGGGTTGTGGCAAAGAGGCTGTGTAAATACCTGAATATGCAATAAAACTTGTTTAAAAAAAAAAAAAAAAAAAAAAACAATCCAATACCTTCATAGAGCGCCTCTGTCTTTCCTTATCAGAGGTGCGAGAGAGGCAGAGGCTATGGATTTTGGGAAGGAAAAGGAGGTTTCCCCTTCCCTCTCCTATGTCTCCCGCTGCTATGGATTGGTATAGGGAGTTACTTGAGGACAGCGATGCAAGCCTCCCAGCACTTGTATCTTCATCTGTCCCGTTAAAGTGCAGGAACAAACCAGACAGAGGCAATAGCAGGGGTTGCAAAGGAATTGTCCTACATCTTTCAGTGACTCCTGCTTTCGCCTGCAGCTCAGGCCTATAATTCGGGTTCAGGGCCTTTAACAACGAGTATAGCACTCTGCAACCAGGTTATAATTCTCTATTAGTATGTATTTCCAGTGCACTGGCATTCTGTACTTACCTCTGGTCACAGTTGATTGTTTTGGCTACCAGGCACCTCAGTTCTTAGTTTTTAATTTACCAAAGTATCTTAATGTGTAGCATTAGAAAACATAAATAACTCCTCCTAAGACAGTCAAGCAGCAACATTCAGTGCTGGAATTGAAAACAGTTTATTCTGGGAACCCATAATTGGGAGTCGAGGTGTGGCAGAGAAAAATGGGTGGTGTCACGAGGGAGTTTAAAAAGCAGAGTCTGACAGTCAACTTATCCATTCATTTATAAAAACTTCTGCAAAGAAATTGTAACAGGGATAAATGTGACAGTAATTCTGTTCTACCTTTCTTAATTGGTCACAGAGGCTGCATTTTAAAATATCTGACAGAGTTAAAACACCCCATCCAGCGATCTTTGTGTGCCCAGCAGTCTTGAGGGGATTATAATAGAGTAAGATAACTCTGGTAGTTAATGCAGTTCTTAGAGAGCTCTGGCTTTTGTCCACTCACAGTTTTGACACATAAAGTCATCACCTACACCGACGATTCCCAGCTCATCCTCTCACCGTCGGAAGACCCCTCCGCCACCAGAGCCAACTTCTTCAGATGCATAATGAACGTTACCGAATGCATGACGGACAACTGTCTCAAACTCAACACAGACAAGACGGAAGTACTCATCTGTGAGAACAACACCTCACCATGGAACGACGCATGGTGGCCTGCTGAACTCAGCCCATCCCCCGCCCTGACAGACCACGCCTGATCATCTTGGACAGCAAGCTATTTATGGGGAAACCGGTAAACGCAGTCTCATCCACCTGCTTCCACACCCTTGGCATGCTCTGAAAGATCGTCGGGTGGCTCCCAGTCAACACCTGAAGGACCATCATGCAGGCCCTCATCACCAGTAGGCTGGACTATGGGCGACTCTCTACGTAGAAATGACCGCATGCCTCCTGAAGAGACTACAGACTATACAAAACTTAGCGGACAGACTCATCCTCGACATCCCCAGACGAGCCCACATCACACCTCACCTGAAGAAGCTACACTCGCTCCCGATCCAGAAGAGATGCCAGTTCAAGATGTTGACCCACGCACACAAAGCCCTGCACAACGAGGTACCAGCATAAATCAATAAACTTATGACCTTCCACCAACCGACCAGACACCTACGATCTGCCACCCTCTTCCTTGCATCCACAGAGGCAACAGCAAAGGGCGCTCCTTCTCACACCTGGCGGCCAAAGCTGGGAACAACCTTTTCCTGTACCTTAATGAACGGGTCACCACGAAGCAGCTAGCAACCCCAGCACCTTGAGACCCTCACGGTTGATTTGCCACGCTTTACAACATCCTTAATTGATTGATAATGTAGGAGAGAGGGTTGATGTGCCAGTGACAAAGCTCATTGTTTAATATGAAGATCACAGATTTGTATT
The DNA here is from genome assembly GCA_963921515.1 of Calotriton arnoldi. Lineage (NCBI taxonomy): Eukaryota > Metazoa > Chordata > Amphibia > Caudata > Salamandridae > Calotriton > Calotriton arnoldi. Next base: position 3,218,725 of record CAWUFW010000889.1, on the reverse strand, counting down.
TATTTATATAGATAGAAAGTTAAGTGGGCTAATTTTATGACACTGAGATCATTGTGTTACTTCCAGTTCAGAAGTTGCAGTCATTCCAATATAGCACAGTGGTCTATACCTGCATCAAGGAGCTGCCTGCAAACTGTAAACCATCAGTTTGGATCCTTATTGTTGTTATTCTAAGATTGCAAAGAAGGGTTACTTTTGGAATTTATAAAGTCTTCTTAGTACAGACAACCCCAATCACTGTGTTAGGTTTTATATCCTGACCTTGTGTTTCTTCTTACCATGCACTCGTAACATATACTGTCTACAAGTATGGACGATATGTGATTCCTACACCTTATAACCCTCATCATCATGACATTTCCTGTATATTGATTTACACACTTGCATGATTTATTGTGTCTGTGTGTATGATGTTTAGTACTCTAACATCCTTCTACTCTGGGATGAGTAGCACTATATATGAATTAAATATAAAAGGATAAATTAGTAGGTGCCTTACAAATCATTATTTGTTTAACTACTCATACTCACAGATACATTTTACATTCTGGAAGTCCATGTACAGCTCTTACCAGGGGGTGCAGGAGTTGGGCTTTAGTGGGGACGGGTTGGCGGTGGCGGGGATTGAACAAAGTAATAAACCTGCCTCCAAGTAAAAGTTTATTTAAAGTACTTGTGGAATGATGAGCTGTGTGCCTTTGTTTACTTCCATTGCATTGTCATCTAGGTGTTAGGCTCCAGATAGCTGCCAGTCAAGGTGATACTTGAACAAAAGAAGGGCTGATAGCCCTATAAATCAGACCTTTGTTCCCGGCTGGAAGTGAAAATAAGAAAGCCCCTTGCTGCCTGCAGGTTGCTGCACCCAATGGACAACATGCAGATGCGGCTGAATTGTGTGCTGGTGTCGGAAACTAACACCAGAACAAATTCAGCATATTTTACTGGGTCAGCCGGATCCCAGTTCCAGACCAGAAATAACTGCTGAAACTGGGATCCAGCGCTATCCCCTTACTGTCTAGCACTGGCAACACTGTAAACATATCTAAAGTCATGGGCTAAGAATAAGTGCTTGGTACTCAGGATGGACTAGACTTTGCAGTTACTGCCCATGGATGAACTGTAAATCAATTTTACAGTCCTGACCCGGAGTTTCAAAAAGTAGTATGCAGACTCTGATCAGAGATTTTGCATGTCTGCTTTTTCAAAACAAGTGTTTTTGCCTGGGTCTCTGAAGTTCTTGTTTTTATTGTTTGGACAGTATTGCATCATACAGCCACACTGGTGCTTCAAAGTGACGGGTATATCATCTTTCAAACTAATTGGCAAAACAGCAGTTGTTCCAACAGTGTAACATGTGCTTCACACCAAATCAAAAGAGTCTATTGTTGTGACTGATGCACACTCATGATTACCTTTATCCACCCACAAACAGGGGCATGTCATGGCAAAGTCTCTGTCGCAATATTTCATGGACTTTACAACCTGGATAAGAGAGGTTACTAATGAACTAAATAAGATGGTAGTCCTCTTCAGTTTGGAATAGTCACAGGAAATATGGAGAGATGTGATTAAATGCTCAGGGGTCTATAGCAAAGTAATTCTAAATGTAGGTGCTGAACTTGGGACTTGATAGTTACAAATGTTTTCATGGATGTACAGTTGGTAATCACAATGTGAGGTTGCTTCTGCACTTTTTCTATATTATACGATCACCTAGCACTAACAACTTTGAGCTGTAGTGAAACAAAGTCAATGGAGATGGAAGGCTTTACTTCCAGAACCAAGACCCCTCTATAGGGGAGGAACTTTGCTACATAGAACCGAGTGGCATAACCCCCATGGTTACGTACTGTTCACTGTCATCTACATCCTCTGCATGGAGCCACTCACAAATAACTGTATGAAGATTTATCAATATTCCAATGATAGACAACTCTACCCCACTGCTTCCAACATCCAATGACTCAGTCACTGTGTACACAACATCCAGACTTGGATATCCGGAGCCAGTTCAACCAAGACAGAATTCCTGTTATTTATGAAGAACAACAAAGAAGAAACCGTGCAAGATAGGCTCAATGACATGAACCTTGATGGGTGCGAACCTGAACTTTCACTGAAATGCCAAGTCACTTGGATTCACCCTGGACACCAACCTCCCCCTCAAGGAATACTTTCCCCTTAAAAAAATCAAAGATGACCTGGTACCAGCTCTCTCTTCTAAAGAAAGTGAAACCATTTCTTCCAGAAAGTGACTTTAGAACATCTGTTCAAGCGCTTGTGATCTTGCATCTGGATTGTGGTAACACCCTGTTTCCTGGCCTCCCGACTCCACATTGGCACCCCTTAAGGGCATCCTAAATGCCATAGCACATCTCATCCAGAGCCTGAGGTAATGAGATCACCCCCATTGTGATGAAACTCCTTTAGCTCCCTCTGCCGGCCCACACCATCTTCAGAACCAGCTGCATCATTTACAAAACCATCACCTCCACTTATCTAGTCCACTCGCTTCTACAATGCAACATACTGCAGACTAAGAAGTGTAAAAAAATAAAATAAAAGCACCAGGCCTTTTCCATCTGTGCACCAAGGATCTGGAACAGCACCCGATATCCATCAGGACCCCCACCTCCCCCAATGCTGCTCCCAGTTAGAAAAAAGTTGAATATGTACCTTTTTAAAGAACGCTACATCAAAATGCATTAACAGAGCACAAACCAACCACCTCTCCAATAGCTCGTTGATTTGATGCTTATCTTTGACCACATGCAGCACTCCGCTTACTTTTGGCTAGGTTAACAACATTAAAATACCACACACATACATATTTTTTTATATATATATTTTATAGGTGCAATTATGTAGATTACATATAGTGTGAGAGCTCAAGATTATGTTGCAGTTTGTACATCAAGCATAGAGAATCACCCTTGTACCATAAACAATTAGAACGATAAGCACTGTTTTGCAACTTAAAGAACACCCTCCCGACCTCCCCTTATACCACCCCTCAGCTAGCTGCCAATAATACCCAATCAATGCCACAACAGTCCGACACAGGGTATTGTATAGAAAAAGTAAAGAAAGGTAGCACAATAAACTTGTAATGTCAAATTATTATCAAACAATACTTGTACCTAGTTGGAATAATACAAAGTACCTTCAAGACAAGGGATAAACTCAATTGAGTAGAGTCCAGGAAAGAATTAATGGAGGGCTAACGCCAACAATTTGTAGTCATATTGTCTCTCCGCTCCCACTTAATTCCAACCATTCAATCGTGCGTTCCCCCACCTTAATTGATCTCCCTTATATCGACCAATCATTCCAAGGTGGCCATGTGTGCTTCCACAGACATGCACACGCACAGGTGAGCATGTTGCCCAGTGACGGCTTCTCGGAGTCGGAATCCGAAGCAGTAGGGCGGGGGCAGTGACAAAAATAAGCACAGACTAAAACATTAATACAAATATTAAACTTTACTTATCTGGTGCTGTGTCCGCTCCATCTTGCTCCTCTACAGATCCTCGACTGGCGCACAGTGCACAGTCTCCCAGATGCCAACACCAGCGTTGCTCCCATGCTGGGAATGCTATTCCCAGCATGAGAGCAGTGCTGGGATTGGTCTGAGTGGCATGGTTTGCTGCTCAGGCAGTGCCTGGGAGCCTGTGGCATTTCTCCACCCGGCTGTACAACACAGGCGGGTGGAGAAAAGCTAAGTGCGTAGGACAGTTTGGCCGGCCTAAGACGGCCGGCCAACCCGTCATGTGTACTTAGTAGTGCCCATCACTTCTCCTACCCACTGTTGTCATGCATTGCATGACCCCTCCCCGCCCTATGACGTTGCTCGCTGGCAGCCTGCAAAAGGTAAGAAGAAAAATAAAATGATAATAAAATTGGTTTATTATCATTTTTAAAAAAAATATATTTGCATGTTACATTTTATTATTAATCTACCCTGGGTGGTGGGCATTTTTAGACAGTAAAAGAATATTTGGAGCAGGATGATGTGCACATCACTGAAAGTGACCCTGCAGAGGCCATGTGCTACCAACCCATTGCAAAAAGTGTCACATGGGAGAGAGCGTAGACAGGTCAAGGGAGGGGCAGACGTGGGGAAAGTGGAAACAGAGAGGAGAGAGCAGGAAAGGGAGAAGAAGTGGGAGTACCAGGGAGAGCAAGGAGAGATATCAGCAAGCAATCACTGGCTCGAAACTCTCCTTCTAGCTTTGGGGATTGTCTTTTGTGCACTGCCCAGAACGTTAACGTGGGTTGTACTGGTCTGTAATTGTATAAAAGTGTGTTGTGAAGTGATTGATGTCTATTTTTACGCAGCAGTGGTAAGTGGTGTTGTGGGTCATTGACGCCATTGAAGTGGCAACCCTTTGCCAGCCATGGCTATGATGCTTTACTGTGCATGTAAAGGAGATCTGGTTAATATGTTCTGGTGTTTTGTGGTGGAGTGGTGTTTTAATATATTTAGGTGGGATTGCATAAGATGCTTTGTTGGGCAGAAGGTGCTGTTGGTATTTGGTGATAACCAACAGCGTGGTACATCAGTGCTGTGCTTGTGATGGTCGCATTGTGGAATAGTGGATGCTGTTGAGGTTCAGCACATCGAGGGGAGCCTTGGACGCATGTGTATGGTCTGCCTAATATTTCTGCTGAGTGATTTGGTGGTATTTCTGGGTGTTGGTATCGCTGTGAGCATGGTGTGTGAGCATTGTGATAATCTACGGTGTGGCTTCCTGCATGAAAGGAAAAACAGCACACCTGCTAATGAAGTAGAGCCATCAGCACACTGTGCACAGTTACTTTTGTCTGCCCTTGTTAGCAATATCCTTTACAAAGCACATTGAGATCTATAATGTTTTGACTAAACGAGCGCTTCTCGCTTCCATGCAGTGTGTTGTAAATGCATAGCAAGGTTCACAGCTATTCCGCAGCTGCGGTGAGGCTCCTCATTTCTGCTTAATTGGAGACATTCCAGATTCACTAGATTTTAAACTGAGAATTTAAATTAACAAAATAAACAGGTACATTTATGGAGCCCTGGGCACTATATCACTTTTTGGCTGGCTGTCGGGGATAGTGCTGTTTGGTTTTCCTTGTAGTGAACTTTCTTCACCGGTAGAGATTTAAATTTATTTCACATGCTGTTGTCTAGATCTTTTTTCAAGGCTAATGCAAAACTGTGTGTGCCATAGGTGGAGACCTTTTCCAACCTCTAGCCCAGAAGAGGTAGCTAGTGCTGCCCTGCTGTTTACATCTCCACTGAGGTATCATTTAACCCTTGGGGATTAACCGATATATTTATTTATTTTATTTAATGCGATTTTATATAGCGCAAACTTTACCCAAAGGTGTCAGAGCGCTTTACAAAAGGACCAGTTACATTACATAAGGACTTCGGAGTACATGAGTTACATAAAAGATACAAACAGAAAAACTCTAAAATCACAAAAGAATGATAGTAAGTACATACGTCTACTACAGATACTAGAGGTTAAAGTTGCATATATACAAGTTGAAAATTCACTCAAGGAAAAGATACAAACAGAAAAACTCTAAATTCACATAAGAATGGTAGTAAGTACATACGTCTACTACAGATACTAGTGGTTAGAGTTGCATATATACAAGTTGAAAATTCACTCAAGGAAAAGATACAAACAGAAAAACTCTAAATTCACATATGAAGGTAGTAAGTACATACGTCTACTACAGATACTAGTGGTTAGAGTTACATATATACAAGTTGCAAAACACTCCAGATTACATTTTAGAAAGCGATTAGGGTTGGACAATTATATATTACATATTTACAGAGGATGACATTCTTGCCGTCGTTCAGCCAGGCTTTCAGGTGGTGTTGCATTTATGGGCAGTGGTCCTGGGTCTGTAGGGATCCCCGAGGTGGAGATGGGCGGAGGGGTAGAAGGCCGGGTGGTGGTGGGCGGAAGCAGCATGCTGGTCTCAGCCCCAGTGCGCTCCCCAGCTGTAGCTCAGGCTAATTCCCCAGGCAAGGCCGCATCAGCCGCTCTTTCACTGCTTCTCTCCCCCCTATAGGGTGCTAGGCCAGCGCTCAGCTCATCGGTGGGGGCCTAGCCCAGTCCCGAGCCCCCGCTGTTGTCCTCCCCTTCGCCAGTCGGCCCACAGAGGCGCGCTCACCTTCAGGAGTTAGATGCCACCATCTCGGGGGCCGCAGCGCCGCTGCCTCGGTTCCTCTTCAGTCTACATCTACATATATCATATATCTACAGGTCTTCAAAAAGTAAGTGTAAAGAGCTGCTTCCTTCCTTCACAATGATACCCCACACTTGGTTGTCTGAACTCTCTTTATTAACTATTTATCTATATGCAGAAGAGCGCCGGGAAACACGTCCGTGCCGCTCCGAAATCGGGCGCTAACTCGCACCCAATATGGCGGCCGCGCTCGACGTCATCGCGCCTGCGCGCGACCACTAGAGCGCAACACTACATATCTCCCTTCTTTACCAAACGCACCAAACATTAACATTAGGAAGGTAGTCCCAGAGTCTCTCGGCCAGAAGTTACTTCACTTCTCCCAAATCATAGTCTCTGTATTTGGCAGGCCTTACCACAAGTCTCCCTGCCCGTGTACGTCTTACCGGAGTGGAGGTGGATACTTCTCCCCTTCCGTCTGCTCGGCTTGCCGGTGTTTCTCCTTGTCCTTTAGGGCTCACTCTCTCCGGAGTCCTGCTATTGTCCTCCTGCCATTCCTCTGCTATTAGATTATCTTTCTCCTCCTGCTCCACCCTATTGCCTTCTACTCCTAGGTCCTTCTCTTCTTCTCCTGGGGCTGTGTTTCCTGCCGGTGAACTTGGTTTCTCTTGTGTCCTTGATCTTTCTTCTCTGTCCCACTGTAATATCTTGTTGCACTTTGACATGCGATCTTGCGACCAGACGTTCCCGTCACTTAGTAAGGCAGCTCTGTTGTACACCTGTTCAACTTTCAGGGGCAAGCTGTATTTGCTGTCTCCTTTCCTCCTTAACTGGGCAAGTTTGACTCTGACCCATTCCCCTTTTTCCAGGGACGTTCCTTTCACATTGCGTCTCTTATTGTACTGTTCTGTGTAAGTTCTCTGGGCTCTCTCCAAGTTGTGGTGCACGACTGCCGGGGACCATTTACTCGTGACCGTCTTTTCTTTCCACGCTAGATTGTCCTTAGTGAACGCTTCACGTCCCCTTAGGATTTGGAACGGGCTGTATCCAGTGCCGGTCGGTGTGATTCGGTAGGCCCACAGCATACTTCTCACCTCCTTCTCCCAGTCCTTCCCCACTCCTATGGCTGATTGGATGGACCCCATTATTACTCGATTAAACCTTTCGGCAAGACCATTCCCTGCCGGATGGTAGACCGATGTGTGCTTGATTTGGATGCCATTTCGTTCCATGTACCGGTTCCACTTATCAGATGTGAATTGAGGTCCATTGTCGCTCAAGATGGAACGAGGAATGCCCTCTCTGAGGAAGGTAGCTGTAAGAAACTTCAGCACTGTCTCTGTGTCCATCACCTCCTGTATGTCCAGTTCTGGCCACTTAGAATACCGGTCTATGAGAACTACCACATATTTTGGGGTCCCTTCCGCATCCAACACCGGACCGAGAATGTCGATTGATACTTCCTCCCAAGGGTTGGCTGGATTGTCAAACTTCCCTAGTGACGGACGTAGTAACGTTTGTGACTTGTCTGCTCTTTGGCACTGATCACATTCTCTAACATGTCTCTCGATTTGACTATCCATTGTGGGCCACCAGTACATCTGTTTGGTCCTCAACTTCGTCTTTACGATGCCCAAGTGCCCTTCGTGCAACACTGCTAGCAGGCGTGGTATCAACGACCCGGGAGGGACTACTCTCTCCCCTCTAAACAGGAAGGTTCCTTGGTCTCCTACGGATAGCTCTTCCCTCACTTCGAAGAATTTCCTTTGTTCCGCTTTCAGGTGCCTTTTTTCTGGCCACCCCTGTATTATGAATACCTTGATGTCTTCGAGGTCCGTGTCCCCTTCATAGGCTTGCTTCCATTCCTGCCCACTTATCACCGTTTCCTGATCTTCCGTGAATGCCACTCTGACCTCGTCCTCGTCCGTACTTGCGGGAGCGTCCTCCATGGCTGAAGCTCGACTGAGGTAATCCGCCACTTTGTTCTTGGCTCCTGGGATGTATTCCACATCATACCTGTAGTCTAACAATTTCAGGGTCATTTTTGCGATGCGGGGTGTGGCACTTGCGTGCCCGCAGGACGTTAGTACTTTGACAAGGGGTTTGTGGTCCGTCCTGAGTTGGAATCTTGTGCCCCATAGAAATTGGCGGAATTTCGACATGGCCCACACCACAGCCAGCATCTCTTTTTCTATCACGCTGAACTTCTGTTCTGTTGGTGACAATGTTCTTGACGCAAAGCTGATGGTCGCCTGCTCTCCGTTCATCCTTTCCTGCATGAGAACTGCCCCTAGGCCTTTGTCGCTCGCGTCTGTGGTCAATATGGATTCTCCATGCGGATCATAACCTTGCAGGGGGACCGCTCTGCTGACATCCTCTTTGATTTTCTGAAACTCTCCCTGCGCTTCCTCTGTCCACTGAAAGGCGGTTTTGTCTCGTACAAGTAGTCGCAGGTGATGTGTCTTGGTGGCGAAGTGCTGCACAAATTTGCTGTAATATTCGGCCATCCCTAAGAATGATCTCACTTCTTCCTTGCTTGTCAGTGCCGGTGCTTCGCATATTGCCTTGACATTTGCGTGTTTGGGTGTGATGCCTTGGTCACTAATCTCATGACCCAAGTATGTGACCGACGTCATTCCTAGTCTGCACTTCTCCCATTCAGCTGTCAGGCCATTCCTTTCCAGGACTTGTAACACCGTTGCTAGCTTTGTGTTGTGGTCAGCTTGGTCTTTGCCCATTACCAAGATGTCGTCTTGGAAGTATTGTACTCCCTCTATGTCCTTGAATAGTTTGTGCATCAGCTTTTGGAATACCGCCGCTGCTGATGCCAAGCCGAACGGCATCCTGCGGAATTGGTAGCATCCAAATGGTGTAATGAAGGACGTAAGTTTACGGCTCGTGCTGTGCAGTGCTATCTGATGATATGCTGAGGCGAGATCTACAGTGGAAAACCATTTTATACCTTTCGTCTTTGCCAGCATTTCGTCTATTCTGGGTAATGGGAATTTTTCCACTACTATGCATTTGTTCAATTCGCGCAGGTCCACGCACAACCGAACTTTGCCATTGGGTTTCCTCGCTACCACTAACGGGGCCAACCATTCCGAACTGTTAATTGGTTCGATGATCCCTTCGTCTTCCAATCTTTGTAACTCTATTTGCACTGCTTCCCTGACTGCTAGCGGTATGTTCCTCACCTTGTGGGATACCGGTTTGGCGTTTTCCTTGAGTTCAATCTTATGTGTGAATTTCGTTAGTTTTCCCACTCTGCCTCCGAATACTGTGGGGAATTCTCCTTTCATCTTTTCGAAGTCCGATTGGTTGTCTGCGCTGGTCATCAGGACTTGCGTGTCCCCTCCTGGGTTCAATTGTATGCCCAACTCGCCCTGGTCCATCCATCCCAGGACAGAAGGCCCTTTTTCCGCCACATATAATTTGCACTCCGCGCTGCGGTTCTTGAACTCAAATCTCAGGACTCGATATCCCACCATCGGGATGGGTTCCCCTGTGAATGTGACCGGACGTATGTCTGGGGGCTCGAGGTGTGATCCCAGGCTGGGTTTGAAGTTCTCGGTCCACACTGTCCTTTGAATGATGGTATATGGAGAGCCGGAGTCCGCCACCATCTTGATCTGAACACCTCCCACGACCATGTCGCATTGTGGTTTCTTGGAGCGACTTCCTTCTATGCCTAGAACTTGTCCTTCGATGCACAACACATTATCTTCCTCTTCTTCTCCTTCTTCACCTCCCCCGTCGTGTGCTACGTACTTGACTGTTGACCGCTTTACCTTGCGGCGACACACTTTTTCATAGTGTCCGACAATTCCGCAGTACATACACTTGGCTCGGAAGGCCGGACATCGCTTGTCATATGCCGCGTGGGATGGACTGCCGCACCTATAGCACGTGGTGGCGCCCTCCTTGTGTGATTTCTATGCCTGTGTGGATCGTGGGGTCCATCTACTCTGGGCTCTCCCTTCCGCCGCCATTCTTTTTCCTCTGTCCGGCGGTTCTACTTCCGTGACTCTATTGACCATGGTCCGCTCTGTACTTTCTTTTTTTGCTGCCTCTGCACATCTCTTCGATAGTTCCGCCTTTTTCACCATGGCAATGACGTCCTTCAGTGTGGCGTCCCCGTTAACCCACAGTTTGTCTTGGATCGCTGTGTTCTTCGTGTGCATGACAATCTGGTCTTTGATAAATTCGTCGTGCAAGGCGCCAAATTTGCATGTGATCGCCAATTTCTTCAACGCTGCCACGTAGTCATCTATGGACTCTTCTCCCGCTTGTTTCCTCTGTTGGAAGTTGTATCTGTCAATGGACGTGCACACTGCTGGTCTGTAATGGTTGTTTAGATCTTCAATCGCGTGTTGGAATACATCATCGTCTGCGACCTGCCGTTGCGTGGGGACCAGGTTCTGAAAGACTCGGATTCCTTCCGGGCCTAAGTTGTGGAGTAATATTCTTTTCTTCCTTTTGCTGGGGAATGCCTCTCCACTTTCGTCTTCTATGGCCTCTAGGTAGTTCATGAAGTACTCCCTCCAGTCTTCCCATTTCATCAGAGGTTCGCCTGGTTTTGGTATGAAGGGTATAGGCGTCGTGAGTGAAGACGCCTGCGCGCACATTGTGGCGTTTCCTTCCTGTGCCTCTACGTTTCCTCTTGGACTGCCCGGTGTGCCCGTGCTTCTGGGAGGTGTGTGGTCTTGATGGGGCCCTGAGGCTCCCCCGTCGCTGCGCTGCACCGCCTCCGCCAGGGCCCTGGATGTCTTATAGGATCTGGGGGGTTGGCTTCCTGCTCCCCTGTGTTGTCTACCCTCCTATGTAGGGGGCTGTGCGCTCTCACTTGATTGCCACTACCTGTTCCTTGGGTGCTGACTCGCGGTAGGACCGCCCTCTGCCACGCTCTCCTGCTGTGCCACGTCCCTGGGCCCGTGGTCGTCGTAGTCTGGTCTGTTGGAGCTCCGGTGGGTCCTTGTGTCCTCTTTACTATAACTGTTGTGGTTCGTTTTTTTTTTTTTTTTTTTTTTTTCTGATCCCAGTCTCGTCGCCACTGTAAAGAGCTGCTTCCTTCCTTCACAATGATACCCCACACTTGGTTGTCTGAACTCTCTTTATTAACTATTTATGCAGAAGAGCGCCGGGAAACACGTCCGTGCCGCTCCGAAATCGGGCGCTAACTCGCACCCAATATGGCGGCCGCGCTCGACGTCATCGCGCCTGCGCGCGACCACTAGAGCGCAACACTACAGTAAGCACCCTCTTAATGTCTGATAGATCCAGTAGCTTGATGTTTGTGCCTGTAGAGGTGTGTAACCTGTGATTCCACATGGGTACATCTATCGGACACTCCATCTGGAGCTGCAACAACACCTGTATGCTTTGGGAGTCTTTGCCATTGAACCTGCATGCATGACCCTCCCTCGTGACTCTTTCCCCCCCTCCCCTGCCGATCAGTTTCGGGCAGCAGACTGGCGCCATTCCTTCCTAGGGCTCAAGGTGGGTGTCCTTCCTGTGTGCTTCAGCCACACATTCATGCGAGGTTTCCGTGGAGTGTTGCCATCTCACTGAAAGTGCATGCTTGTAAAAACAACATACACTAAAGAAGCGCTGAGTGTGAGCTTGAGAAAGACATGCAGAGTGAGGGACCGTGACCTTTTACTTGATGATAAACAACACATGAATCCGCACAAACACATGAATTAGAGCTCTATCTTGTTAGTTTAAGGACACAAATACTTTTCAGCTTTTTTTTTTTAAACATGGATCTCTTCTAAATTAGGAAATTCCCAAAATAATTTTCGGCTTTGTAACTTTTCTGCTGCATCTTGATGACTAGTACTGCATACTTTCCTCCTCCTTAAAGTATTTTTAGAATGCTGCCCAGGGAGCCTCGGATGTTGTTCTGTCCCTTGTTTTTTTTTTTTTTCTGAGTAACAGGGATAGAACGTGACCCCTATAAATAAGGAATGCTGGGTTATTTCTGCATCCAGTACTTAACGATATGGGATCGTTTTTCCAATATTCAAATTGCTACACAGTGCTGTGGAATTAACTCCTATGATTAACATTTATGTATTCTCAAGGATTCACAGACTCTAAATGAGTCCGCCTCAGAAATCTATGCAAGGTGTAGATTTTCAAAGTATTGATGTGCCCACAATCTGTACTCTATTGGACTCTCCACGGTGGACAATCCACTGAAGCATGCATTGCAAAATGTGAAAAAGCAAATTTTTCTAACTTCTTTTCTCAACGAGTGTAAGAAAACGGGCTTTTTGCAGTTTCCCCCCACCTTTTGTCCCCATTTGGCATCTAGCTGCTGGTTTTTAACTCTGAAAGGGCACTGGAGCCTGCTAACATGGGCCCCAGTGCCAGTGCTGTCTTCCTAGATATGATGTATGTGAATTGGCAACCCCAATTGGCAAAGACTTTAACTCCCTTATAAGTCCCTGGTGAGAGGTACCCAGGGATGGGAGTTAAAGGGATCACCAGGGCCTTCAGCACTGATTGTGCCACCCTGAGTGACCCAGCTAGCTGTTAGGATTTCGGCAGCAGATGCCCTTGTAGGAGAAATGTCGGTACCTTGATGCATGTGTACTTCCCTCGTTAGTTCACAGTGTGAGTTCTTTTGTGACGACCCCTACCTGCTATAAGAGGCCGTCTCACCCAATTGCCAATGCTTGACTTACTATCCCTAACTAGTGACCACGCCCCCTTCGAGCTCGGAGTTGAGTACCTGCTCTTTGGATTGATTCCTGGTATCCGGTTTGAACTCTTCTATCCCGAGTTGCCTTGTCTACTTCTGCTATCCATCAGAAGTTCTGTTCCTTCCCTGACGAGCGTGTGTCTCGCTGATCCGCTCCTCTCCCCACGGAGCCGGCCAGCGTGCCACGCCTTCCTTTGCTGACCTGCCTTCGTGAAAGCGTCTGTGCCGCTGATCCGCTCTTTTCCCCACGGAGCCGGCCAGCGCGTCACGCCATCTATTGCCGACCCACCTTCGAGAAAGCGTGTGCGCCTCTGATCCGCTCCTCTCCCTACGGAGCCGGCCAGCGCGCCACGCCATCTTTTCCTGTCCCGCTTTCTTGAAAGCGTGTGCGCCGCTGATCCGCTCCTCTCTCTACGGAGCCGGCCAGCGCGCCACGCCATCTTTTCCAGTCCCGCTTTCTTGAAAGCGTGTGCGCCGCTGATCCGCTCCTCTCCCTACGGAGCCGGCCAGCGCGCCACGCCGTCTTTTCCTCTCCCGCTTTCGTGAAAGCGTGAGTGCCGCTGATCCGCTCCTTTCCCTACGGAGCCGGTCAGTAATTCTTGGAATCCCCACTCCCTTAACAAACTAGGGGACTCTCCCTCTTTTTGAATCACCCAACGTGACCTTGAGTGGTTGTGGAAGTGAGTGGTTGTGTTTGTCGTCCCTTAGTAGTTCATCTTCTCAGTATTCCCTTACCTGCACTTCCTGGTCTTTCATCGATTGGGCCTGGGTTATGCGCTCATAGGACGCTGAGAAATATCAGAATATCCTGGGACTCTATCACTGGTAAGTGAACTGCATATGTTGGGAAGTGACATGCATTAATGTTCTTGACTACTGTTTAGTTCTTGAGGAGTAAGACCAGTCTTATTTGTTATCTCTTTTGTTTAGCTTCTCTGTGGAACCAGCTCCCCACTACCACGCTACCTGGTGTCATCTCTGGGGAAAGAGTGGTGGTCACTCTATGCGTTATTCCCCTTACTTTTGGTTAGCAGCGTCTTGTGAGTGAGTTACTATACCTCCTCCAGGAGTTGTTGTCTAAAGGTGGGGGGGAACTAATTTCTTTGCTCCTGTGGAATCTCACGTGGATTGGACTTCAGACCCGACACTAGCCAGATGACAGCAGGCCTGCCATTTCAGACTGCAGGAACAGTGCAAACTGCCCAAAAACACAACTTTTCTCTCCCCATGAGTGGCAAGGTCACAGCACTATTTTTAATATATATCAGTCATCCCCAAGGTAGGCCTCCTGATCCCAGGAAGCAGGGTGCATTATATTAAAGGTATGGACATCTAAGTGCAAGCATATATGTACCTATGGCAGCCTCCTTCCATTAGTGGCTACTATAAGGGTTCAGGAGGCCATAGCACCCCTCGGTGGCCAGCTCCATTATTGTTCCACTGAAAAGTGTCATGTTTGGTATCAAACAATTTCTCTCAGCAAACCCAACTTTTTTTATAAGTCCGATTTAATGTGACATGCACCCAGGTGGCTACCTTAGAGATTGCCCACCTAGTTGCCCCAACCTTTCCTGTTCCCTGGCGGACAGCCTGTAGCTGCTGCAGCCAAGACAGGAATCTGACCCCCTGCCCGGAGGTGTGAACACTCCCAAGAGTCAGAAACACAGGCCTGCCCGTGAAGGAGGTGTCGCCTTCCTCCCTGACAGGGCGGCTAGTGAAGTGGCAAATCAAGGTGGTGAGCTTCAAACTACAGCCACCTCTGCAACCAGGCTGACTCCCAAAAGAGGAAACAGCCAATCCCCTGCCCCCAGGCACATTTGCACCCGGGCAGGCGGGCAAATTAATTAGGTAGTCAGGATGCGTACACCCCTAGAAGGCTAGCCACATCCCTAAGATGGGCTACCTGGTCTGTACAGCCAAAGAAGGGTTCTGCCATTTATAAAAGTGGCAGCATAGAGGCTTCTGGGTAGAAAAGATGCCACCCTCCACAGGAAGTGGTCACCTTGGGCGAATTAGCCCCTGAGGCTAGTAGGCCATTGGGAACTAACTCCCACACCCCCAAATGCCCCTAAATCTAGGATTTAAGGGGCTCCCCTTGCACCAGAACCTCAGATCTGATTCGACTTGCCGCCAAGGACAAAGAAGAGGTCCGAGTCTGCAACTTAAGGACCTGTTCGAAGCAAAGGCGCAATACCCTGCACTTGTGGCAACCACCCAGCAACCTCATGACTGCAAATTGTCCTGGGCCAAAGACCAGTTCCCCAGGCAAGAGAAACTTCTCTGAGAGTCAAAGGCAACTCCAGAACATCCTTGGACTAGAGGTACTAGTCCCCTGCATTCCACAGGCACCGCACACTCCCAGAACCCAAGAATCACTGGCCATCGCGCCCGCCAAGTGATCGCCCTAAAGTAGGTGCTCTAGCCCATTGTGGGAAATGTATCCCTGACCTCCAGCTGGTTTCAGGCAGCTACCATTTCCCCCCAGACTCCAGGACGTCGAAGTAACTTCAAGCTGAGCTTGCCGCTGCCAAGGGTTGTTGGTGGCCAGTCCGGCTACCACTACCTTGTTGGACGCTGTACCTTGAGTGAAATCCGCAGCATCTTCAACCCGCTGCCTCAGTGGCCCAGTTGTTGAGTTTTTGCATACGTTTCCTCACCAGTCCTGTTTAAGCGGTAAAACCATCTCCTCTGCGGCTCCCGCTTCAAGAACTGCCAGCACTACTCTGCACCCGGGCCCTACGAGCCAGGTACATTTCTACTGGCTGTCATGGCCTGGTTCTGGGACCTGCATCCCCCAATGGATTCCACTGGACTTGACCTGTAAGTGGCGATTGTCACTAGTGCTTTTCTCCATTGACCGCAATGTTAACGTTTTGTTGTAGTGAATTGCACTGATTTATTTTTCCTTCTAAAATCCATAACTGTGGATATATTCATCCGATTGTGTTCATTTTGGTGTCTAAATTTATATAAAAACCTGCTTTATTTTTATAAATTGATGTCGGAGTTTTTGCGAGTTGTGTCAATTGCTTATCCTCCATGTTGGTACTCTGAAATGCTTAGCACATGTTCCTCCTTAAAGCCTGGCTGCTCTGTGCCACTACACCAGGACTGAGCTAGGGATTTATTAGTGTAAATCCAAAGAACCTATTTTGAGGTATTGTGAGAGTATTATTTAGTGAAGCCTAACCAGTCTCACTACATAATCCTCCATTTTTCTACAACGAGGAAAACATGTTTCCCCATTGAGAAACTCCTCCCGGTGGAGGAGATAGCTGCAGATGGGAATGGCGGCTTATCCTTAGCTTTCCCGGAGAGTGTGAGGCTGCCAGCCTGACATACACCACAAGCCAACCCTGCACCAAGCCAAAATAGAGATACTCGTACTCCAGACCCCTAGGAGTGCACTGGCATGACCCGAGTCTGAGTTTCCCAACTGCAGGAGCGGTCTCAACCTCCTTGTTCCAGCTGAGAAGCGGGGCTGTGCCCATCGCACAGTGATGCCGGAGCTTTGCGTCAAACGCTGCGCGGCATGGAGAGCTCCTCTTTGTTCCCTCTGTTGGTCTGAAGAACTGCCATATTGCTGCCTCCATGCTGACCCACACCTGGCACTCCCCACCCCGCAGCAGCCATTTTGATGAGACTTGCTTCCTCCAAGACCTCGGGCCCGAGAAGGCATTCTCTGTAAACAGAGGGATGGTGGCCGTAAGTACTGGACCTCCCCACCGATCAGGTCAGAGAGACAGGGATTGATGGGCTGGGCCTATCCCCCTGTCGCAGGCTTCAGTCCCCATCACCAGTGGAGCCTCTGACCTACCTGCGCAGAGAACCCCTTCGCCCTCAGAACCAGGTGATTGTTTCCAGTGTGGCCTGGTCTCACCTAAACAGGGAGAGCTAAATATCTTTATTGACAAACTGCTGGGAACTGCACCAGTTATAAGAGCAGCCACCATCAGTCAGACTGCCCTGCACTAATTTCTCCTCTGGGGCCCTGACCCTGCCCCCCCTGTCCTCAGTTGCTCTGCGACACCTGGCCTACGTCTTTACACTCTGGTATTGACCTGCCCTCTGTGCTTCCTTGAGCACCCTACACAGGGGGGACATTTTCCAAACAAGACAGACTTACTGGTGGGCCCTGAAGTCCTGTGCCACCAATATCTCCTTACGGTTGTGTGCCATGGACTGTCCTGGTCGCTCTTCCCTTACAACGTACTACAAAGCCTGTAGCCTTAGTTCTCACCGATTTGTCGCACCATTTTCCTCCAAACTATCTATGCCATTCTATGCCGAAATCCAAGCGCGCTAGCCAACTCACATTGTTGGAAGCTGTGATGAACAATGTTCCATCAAAGCCGCCATCCGCTGAAGTGCCTCCAGCCCCGGTGATCCCAGAGATGGCACTTGCGACGCTCATGAACAAACTGGCTGACATTAAGGGATCTATTGCCCAGACGTCCTCAGCAGTTACAGCGACCAATCTGACGGATAGGTCTCAAATAAAATGGTATATTGCTTGGCACACACGTCATCAAAAGTAGGAAGGACTCTTCTGATATGACTCATATAGTACTGTGTGCATAAGAACAATAGGTTTAATAAGAAAATAAAAAAATAACATTTGTGATGACCTATCTAAAGCTTCCTGCAAACATAGGAAGCATGTCACAAGAGGAACACCCTTCTCAAAATGACAGTCTTGGGTTATCTCAATTTGTGGCCATAGTGGTGGAAGAATGTGTGACACTTATTAACACTACTAAAACCAGTGGGCTCGCCCTTTCACCCCAGCCCAGCTGCAAGATTAAAATGGTTTTGTCCAATGGTTGCCCCATTAACCTGCAATATCATCAATGCCTCTTTCAGGGAAGGCTCGGTTCCACCTTCCTGAAAAAAGTGATAATAAAACCCATCCTAAAGAAGCAGAGTTTAAAACATTGGATCCTGCAACTACAGGCCGATTTCTCTGTTGCCTTTATATCTCTTAACTTATGAAACAAAATGGTCACTAAACCACTTCAAAGGTATGTAGAGAATAATAAACTATTTGAACATAGGGAAGCTGGCTGTAGACCAGGTTTCTGTAAAGAGTTTGTAGTCACGTCAGCTATGGATGACCTGAGGTGGTTGGTGGACAGTGGAGATTCAGGAGTGGTTGTTCTCCTGGACTGATCCACTTCTTTGGACACCACTGACCATCTGAGGCTTATAAATCACCTTGGAAAATCTGAAGATTATTGATACAGCCTTTGCGTGGTTTAAAACCTTCTTTAGAGAAAGAGTCAAAAAATACGCATGGCTCAGTATAATTCATCCACTACTCCACTTTGAAGGGGAGTCCCGCAAGGGTCTGCACTTCAGCTTATGGTCTTTAACCTTTATATCAACCGCTGACGACTTTTACAAAAGTTTATCTCTTACCTTTATGCAGATGACACACAAATAGTCATCAGTCTAAAAGAGAACCCCCACAATCCTAACCTCTATGTTCAGGTCCTGCTAGCTGCAGTGGCCTAATAGATGGAACAACATTTCCACAAATTTGATTCACCAAAATCTGAAATCGTGCCAATTTTAGTACAATCAGTGGAAATCTTCCCTGTGGCCCTCAAATCTGGGGATTGTCCACAAGTGTCTTGACTGTTCACAACTTAGCTGTCATTATTGACTCAAAGCTAAAATTCCTCAGAAGATCATACTGGCTAATGGCTTTGTTCAAGTATGATTGGGTTATGGCAATACTGCCTATCTGGGCTGACCCCAATACTCGCTAAATAGACTCCAAAGATCCAGAATTCAGTGATTATAGTTATGTTCAATCTAAAAAAATTGATTCCATCTCTGACCAGTTGAAACGTCTTCACTGGCTCCGAATGCAAAACTGATTAAATTCAAAGCTACATGCATCATGTTTCAAAGTTTTCATGGCACTGCCCTCCCATTTTAATCAGGAAATTTAGAAATATACCCCACAAGTATCTTACACTCCTCTTCCATACACATCTTTGAAATTGGGACACAGGCCCTTTAGATACTAGGGGGACAAACTCAGGAACTAAATACCACCTGAAATCAGAGCTCACACTACTCTCTTGTCTTGTAATAAAGCGTAACAACTTGGCTTTTCACCTAATCAGCCCAAGTATAACAACTTTTTGGGCTACAACTTGCCAGCGACAATAGACTCATTAGAGTGTATGTGCAATTTATAAAAATCCATAAAAATAAATTGGTTAATCGTGGTCTTCTTTGCATGCCCGGCAGGCAGTTCTCCAGATGTTTTTATTAGGTGGACAGCTTTGCAGTGCTGAGGCTGGTAGCTCGACTGCTGCACAATCGTGTCTTCTGCCACCTCATGGCACATTTCCCAGTCCCTCCTTTGGCTCGCCATCAGAGACTATAATATCTATAAGGGACTCTTTTTGAGCCTTTAGCATGTCTTGTTTTTAGGATGAAGGTCCCTACATCATGTAGTCAGCTGTACTATCCTGCCCTTCTTCGATTTATGAATCCATGAGACCACTGATAACCAGATCTTGTTCTGCCCCCATCCACCCCTCCCCCCACCCCCAGCAGACTTCTAAACCTTGCTCGATTTGGGTTGTGCTAGGATCCAACTCAAAGTACGGTAGGAGCATAAACCACTTTGTTTAATCTGAGTTTTGGTAGTGGGTGGCATGTATGTGTGGCATTTGAAAGTCATGGGTGCAAATTTTTGGTGGTGTGAGATGGCAACAAGCTGTAGATTGTGTAGTTCAGTCCTGTTTCTGCTTGTGCACCATAAGAGCAACTCAATTCCCAGAGATGAAAATGTTGTTTTCAATTGAGTTTTGTATGTATTTTGTTCTGTTTGTTTTGGATTTCGGGTAGCAGAGGTTGATGTTACTTAATGTCATGACATTTCATTTTCTGTGCATTGTTTTAAGACACATTTCCTCAGGGCTGTGACATCCTAGGTATTTTTTCACATTTTCAAAAGGTTTTCAACTGAGATAATTTACAGCATGGGTTGTATGTCTCTATAGGGTAATCAAACTATTCACCTATAAAAATATTACATTCATTAATTACATCGCCTAGCAGTACCTTGTCAGGGTGAATATATATTCACTATTCATAACTCCACATCCAATCACCATGCAATGTGATAACAAATGCATGTCTTCCTTATGCTCCTAATATGAACCCTGATAGTGCCCTCTTGTAAAGGCCCCAACAGCTGGGGGACAGTAAGGATCCTGTGGCTGGGAAGAATGGTATGGGGTCTCTCAGGCAAAGGCAGCACTTGCATTCCTGTGGTGTAAGGTAAACGAGAGTCGGGACAGTTTGTCCTTTTGCTGAGTTACTGTTATGTTTCTATTATCCACTTAAGCCTATTGTGTATTTTGACTGTAAATATTACCATCCTGGCACATTGGAACCGAGGAAGTGGCAAAGGTTTGTTGAATAAATATGACCACACCGGTTGACGATAGTTTTCCCCTTTAAGGGCCTCCCCATCTCCGCGAAAATGCCTAACTGAAGCCAGGGGCGGAGCTTCCCTTGGTGCAGCAGGTGCAGTGGCACCGGGGCACAGATCTAAGGTCCCCCTGATCATCGTTGTATTCAACTGTTCAAGCAGCAGTCCGGGGGCCCCATTTCCCTCCTTGCACCAGGGCCCGTGACACACCGGCTATTCTACTGACATCCTGGCTCTCTGTGCCTCTCACACTCAGCTTGACTAATGTAGACATCAGGCTGCCTTCCCTGGGTGCAGGCGAGGTTTACTGCATCTTGCTGGAGAGATCACATGTTCCCCCCGCTAGTGGCTGCTTCCAGCAGCTGG
Source organism: Calotriton arnoldi (assembly GCA_963921515.1). Taxonomy (NCBI): domain Eukaryota; kingdom Metazoa; phylum Chordata; class Amphibia; order Caudata; family Salamandridae; genus Calotriton; species Calotriton arnoldi. The sequence goes on along the minus strand of CAWUFW010000889.1, from coordinate 3,198,005 downwards.
CAGGGCTCAGCCTCTGCAGACCCCCTCTCGTCTGGATTCTACGAGCGAGCAGCATCTCCAGCATGCCTTTCTCCACCGCTTGATGGAATGCTTTGCACATCTCCCCTTCAAGCATTTTCTTTTTTGTTCCATTTCACCGAATTGCCTTACCCCTAGCCATGTATGCATTTGAGGATTTCAGGTAGGACTCTATGTATGCTGTGTACGTTTGGTTTTTTTGTGGCATTTTTTCAGGTCAATCTTCTCTTTATATGTTTCATAAAGCAAACGAATCCGTCTTTAGTGTAAGAATGTTTCTGGGTACCCATCTGGCAGGGAGAGACTGATAAAATAGCATATACATTCAATCTCATTGATGTATTTTTTTAATTTGCAAGCTGGGTCGTTGTTTCTGTGCTACCTACATGCCAAAGACCCCTGGCACACGTGAAGCTAGAAAATAACTATTTATTCCTGCTTAATGTTCATTTTTGTTTAGTTTTGGAAATGAAGGAACAGACAGCCTGCTAAACACACAAAACGCTGCATTAAAATGTTTAGAACAAAGGCTGCTTCTCAGGCAGACAAGATGCATCTGTATGAAATATCCAGTCGTAGAGCGTTTCTTTCGTGTTTCTGTGTGTTTTTTAATGTCATTTGGAACACTGGTTTCTCTTTAGCAGTTTTTGCTCTTGAATTTGTTGTTCTTTTCACATAATCCATGGTGTTTCTGCCTCTGGGTTCTGACGTATGAACGTGTCTTCCTCAGTTAATTCTTACAAATGCATTCCGTGCACCGCGATCTTTCTCTCCTTGTGGTGCTGATAAAAAGTGGTATTTTGACAGTCTCGACCTTCGGCCCTAACCTGTATTCCACTTTGTTTGGTAGATTTGTTTTGGTACTTTCATGCCGTATTGTACAGATTAATCACATTTCGAAGACCCAAGGCGATGACGCTGTCATGACAACGTCAGTGATAACTTGCTATTTTGTCTATTCTGCTATCAGTCGCTGGAGAAAAACTGTGGCGCGTGCAGTGCTTGGAGGATAAAAGGCTCAGTGTGCAGTGGGGTGCACATAGCCGGGTGAAATCAGCACACCTGCTCGGTTTTACGCACGTTTATTGTGCTCCAATTTTGATATGCTGTCACCTTTTCCATTGTGAAGTATACACATTTTGCCTTCTATTTTTCTGAAAACAATACCCCAGTATTAACAAAGCAGAAATAATTCTATCAAATAAGCTGTATTTTGATCATACACATGCAATTTTATTATATATGTTACATAATTATCAAGAAAGTATAGTTCTACTAAATATACTTTTTAATGACCGAAAAAGTAGAATTCTATAAATATGCTCTGTATTGAACAAACTGGTGGAATTGTGTTAAATGTGCTTTTTCTTGACCAGTGAGGTAGAATTCTGTCAAATGGGCTCAACACTAACCAAGCAGACATAACTGCATTATATATGCTCTTTATTCTCTCTACTCCTATAATTCTATGAAATAAGTTCTGTATTGACCAAGCAGTTTGAATGCTGAGCAATAAGTATTTACAACGGTGACATCTGACATTTAGCCCTGAAAGATGCCCATAGCCTAACTACAGACTGAAAAGCATGCTCTCTCCTGGGGGTGTTCAAATATAGGTTAAATGCAGATTTTGCTAGCGTGTGAGGAGAGAAGCTCCTTCTGGAAGAGTCGGTGGCGGCATGGTGGGCGACCACATCCCTCATAGGCGAGGGAATCTCGAGGGGACAAGAGCTGGTGGCCAGATACTTCCAGATTCAATGCAAGGGAATGCGTTCAGTGTCGAAGAAGAGGATCCAGGTGCCCGGCTCCTGGTGCGCATGTCTGGACTGCTTCACAGCTGGCTGCTGATATGCAGTTGAGTGGTCTAAAGCGGATATATACATCTGGCCTTGTAATATTGTGCTTGCGAATGCATTAGCTGCTGGATTTTGAAATCCTCAGTAAAGCTCTCTGGAGAAATGCTCTGCTCCCAACTATTCTAAAATACGAAGCTATATTTAACTTGCGACCTCACTCTGTGCTGAGATGGCAGCTCATGTTTTGCATATCTGTGCGGGGGCGGTATGAGAAATTGTGCTCAAGTGATAACGTGCTGGATTTTTCCTCTGGGCTCTATCAATGCACCATTATCAGTTTCTGCTGGGTTGATGTAGCCAGACTTACTGTGCCAGCTTTTGTTTTTAGCAACTGGGCATCAAGGAGACAATTTCTTCTCCTAACCTATAATTTGAAAGCGGTTATCATTCGAGACTGTGCTGACTGTTTGGCCAAGCTGGAGGCATCCGTGTTGGCAAACTCAATATGTTTGCGCTAGCCAAATACATATTCTAATTCCGGAAGTAGGCCATAGAGATCCGTATCCCTTCCTTTTTGAGAAATGTAGAAGCATTGTCCAATTTGGCTCTAGTATGTATGCTTGAAAAAACATAAGTATCGAAAAAATTTCCACCCCAGGCTAAAACTCCAAAGTCTTGAATTTCTTTAATTAACCTGTACCCTTGGACACTGTGACCATTATGCTTGGCCACTGTAAAAGTGTCAAATTAAGCATGCCTAAAAACACTCTAATAGCTGTGTGCATCTCAGAAGACCCCCAAACTTGGCTACTTAAACAAATTATCTATCTACGTATATTTCTTCTTTTCGCTGCCCATTTTGCCTCCTGCCAATCAACCTAAATGTTACCCTATTGTTGCTTCAGCACTTTTTTATTTGTACTTTATAAAGCACTCCGAGGCAGCCTGCAGCTGTAAATAAAACCCAACACTGTAAGTGCTCACTGCTGACATCTGGTGTGACCTGCAGGTCACAAGTTCAATAACTACATGGTCAACTTAAAGTTCAAGTTTATTGACCGATCGAACATCATAATTCATTGTCACAAAATTTATCAAAACCTGCACAAATAAATAAAGCAAAAATGTATACAAAATATATCAAAACGAGTTAAAAAAAAACATACAATCATAAAATAAATACAAAACAGTAAAACATCAATTAAAATCATTAAGCTAGCAGAACGCTGCTCACGCTCATCGAAGTGTAATTAGAGCAAACAATTTCATATCACTAACACATGTGCATAGAAAAGCCCTTAGATAGAAATGGTTGTTGTTAATCGAGCGGCCACTTTAAGACTAATAGTCCATGCAGAAAAATAGAATTTAGATACTGTAGTCACCACCACATTTCTACAGATTCTAAAAGCATTAGTTCGGTGTGACATCCCCAGAAGACGACACAGAGTGACAATCCACCTGGCCCTTGGTCTAGAAGAATTTTGGCAAAAAAGAGTAAATGTTCCGTAGTCTCATCAGATAACATCCATGAGTGGCACAAAGTGGACTTTTCCTGTACAGGAGCCCATTTTGTTTAAAACACAGCTGTCGGCAAGGTACTGTACTTAAACTGTATGTAAAGTGAGCACGCATGCGCAGGACGAATAAAGTTTAAAAATTCCTCAGCCTTGGGCACACTCTTGTGTAATACAAAAAACCTTGTGCAGCTGCCTGTAGAACTAGACAATTCATTCTGGGAAATAGCTCTCTCCCAGTATTTAGCTTTAACAACAGTAGCCGCGGTATGCGTGATAGAAAAAGGCTCTTTCCAAAAATTGCCTAGACCTAGGTCGTAAAGTGATTTCTTAGCATAGGCTAGACACTTGATCTTATAAGAGCTGCATAAGTTAAGAATATCAACAAGGCCCTCTTTGTAGGACTGTAATTCCTCAACGACCCATACACAGACCCAACAAAGTAACAGCTTTAATGAAGCCAACGCAGGGACCGTATTAATATCAAGGTCCAGTCTAAACTGAACTAGAGGGGTACCTCTTCCCATGCCTGTAGTTCTCTTATGAAATTGTTCTCACTGGTCTCCAGGGAGCCCGTGGAAAGACGGCCCCATAACTCTGCGCCATACAGTGCTGCCCCCTTGACTGAGCTTTATAAATTTCCATAGCTGGAAGAATTGGATTCCAAGGTGCATTTTTAGCAAATCTAACAATGGCCGCAGCTCTATGGGTTAGCAGGAGTGAGGTTCTGAAAATCCGTGGGGCCCATGATCTGAGTTAGCCTGAGGGATCTCCAGGTAATCAAATTCCTTAACCCTTTCTAGCACTTCCTGTCCCAGCCGAATGGTCAACTTACCTTGCATCAGTTTTTCGCCGATAAATTGAGTAATATTAAATTGGTCATTAACAACACCCGTTATTTACAATAATTACAAAAACGGTGTTAAACAGTACTTTTAAGGTCTAGATAAAAACCGACTTATTATTATTGATCATTCTCCTCTATGACAATTGTAACATAGTTTACTAGAGGCATATGACACAATATCTACACGCGTTTTCTGTCCCTAACCATGAATGATTTCCAAAAGTATGAAAACGTGAAATACTATGAATCTGTTTCTCAAAGTCTGAGCCCTGTGAACTGTGTGTTCTGCCTTTGTGAGGATTCAACTAAATCCATTTTCTTGAGATCTTCCTTCCGTTCATTCTGTGGATTCCGCTCAGGCAACAGAGAATCACTTGGGATTTTTTAGTGGCTCTTCACTATGCTTCGCATGATCAACAGAGGTCTCTAGGTGTCTGCTCGTTTTACTCTCCCTTGAGGTGTGCTGCCTCACAATGAAAGAAACAGGCTTCTAGATCTGCCTGAAGTGCCCATTGGCAGCTCTCGGGATTCCATACAATGGGTGTGCGCGCCTTATCCATATGTTCAGCACAAAATTGACCTCTGCATATCCAGATAAAGGCTACTGACTGTAGAGGCACGTGTCACTTTTGAGATACACTGCTAACAAATTTGACAGGGCTCAAGTGGAAATAAGGAAGATGGGACCCTATTATTTGGTTCAGCAGGAAAAAAATAACCGTATTGGGGGTACAATGGGCATCTCCCACTCCTGGACCTCGTGCTACTGCACCCGTTGCACTACTGATAGCTAGGCCACTGACTTCTAATTGATCTACGAGTCTTTAAACTGAAAGATGAATGGACCCGTCTTTAAGGGAAGTGCTCCACTGGGTCGTAATAAGGGTGGTTTTCATTCAGTGAAGAAAATCCATGGGATGTCCTAGCTATGGGAAAGAAGCAGGCCTGAATATAGAGAATTATAGATGGGTTACTATGACGAAAAGGGTTGTTTTTCAGTTTGGGGTTCGGAGTGACATCATAGACAATGAGAGTTTTGATTTCATTATCTGAGATGTCACTCAGAACCCCCAAGATGAAATTTGGACTATCTATTTGATTTAAACAAGGATTGGCTATGAGGGGAACTACCCAAGTTAGTTGTATTAGGGAAGGAGGAGTAAATATCTAAAATTTTCTTCTGGAAAAAATGTGCCAAATCATTGCTGTACTCCACAGAGGCATCCATAGTGGGGCTAACTGTTGGTGGCACTGTGCTATCTTTAAGAATCTTAAAAATCTCTTTTGGGAAATTAGAGGAGTTGGCAATTTTAGTAGCAAAAAAAGTGGCTTGAACCGATTTAATTTCTTCGTGGTACAGCCTAACAGATTTCTTATGATCACATTTGCTAGATTCATCATAGGTTTTTCTCCATCTTCTCTCCATGCGTTTACACTCTTTATTCAGGGACAATAAGTTGGCATTAAACCAAGGGGATTTATGTGCCCGATGGCCATCTTTCTTCCACCTGAGTGGAAGAACTCTGTCGAGTGATTCAGTATTCCACTCACTAAACTGGTGGGCTGCTGATGCAACACAATCTGTGAGAACAGATGTTGGTGTTCCCAAGGCCTTTTGCCAGTCATCCAGATTGTTTGGGCCAGGCGCAATCCAATCGTCTGACCGGGGGAAGGGATATGGGCGAGGAAGACGTTGTAAGAGAAGCAGTAATCATAAAATGGTCCGACCAAATTAAAGGCGAAGAGGTCTGGACCTGGAGAGTGTCAATTTTACTAAAAACAAGGTCAATGGTATGACCCTTCTCATGAGTAGTACCCTCCACCACCTATGCTAACTGTAATGAGGCCATATCTTGTAGGAGGGTTTTCGAAGCACTATCTTTCGTGTCATTCATGTGAAGATTGAAATCGCCCAGTACCGTTTAAGTTGGCTTTGTCTATGGCTAACTCAGCAACCACTTCTGGAAGAGCTTGAAGAAAATGGGTGTAAGGGCCTGGGGGCCTATACACAAGAATTCCAGGAAAGGAAAAGGTAGGGGATAGTGTTAATGAAAAGGCTCTCACAGTTCGGGATATTAAGCGGCAAGGTGAGGCACTTCAAAGACTCCCTATGAATAATTGGTATCCCACACCACCTTTATCCTGCCTATCTAGCCTTGCAATGCGGTAATCCGAGGGAAGCGCTTGAATTATGTTAGGTCCAGAGTCATCCGACAGCCATGTCTCTGTGAGAAATAGTACATCTAAACATGACTCAGCGAGGAGGTCAAATATATCCAGTTTGTGGGCGGCCAGGGATTGGCTGTTAATCAGACAGGCACGCTCAACTAACGGAGGGGGGTATATAGCCAGGGTGACACTGATTTAAACCCGGCTGATGTGACCATCCACAATTAGGGCAGAACCAATTCGGCTGACTGGGGTCTACTGAGTGCAAGCTGGAGCTGGAGGGGTTCTCCAAAGAGCCCGCAGTTGGCCTGAAGTATATTGAATCTTACCTAGTGAAAGAGGGGCAGCATACCTGGACCTTGGTCCCAGAAGGGCACACACGGGCTTGCCTTAGGTGCACCTGCTGCATGTGTCACTGCGCGTCCGCACCGTGTCCTTCATTTGAAGGCGGGCCGGATGTAGCAACTAGAGCACTGCTCTTAGTGCTATGTTAAAAAATCCTCACTTCCCTCAATGCCTCAACAACACAGTAAAATCAGTAACGTTCCCCACACAGTTTTTAAAAGGCTAGGCCAAAAGATAAACTCAATCTAAAAAATGGCTCACCAGATCCAGAACCATAACAAAAGTTTTCCTAGAGGTGATCAGTTGATCTTAGTTCTATCGTGTTTCACCAATATTAATTGAGCAAAAAGGCTTGCACACTTCACTGTGGACTTTCACTAAATGGTACTTGCTATTTCAGCCAACACTCTTCTATTCTAACATTGTGGAAAAAGTGCCACCGTGTCTAGTCCCATAAACTGTGCCTTTGTAGACTAAAAATGTTAGAAGTCAAGGAGCAGAGGGTGCTTTTTTTTTTATACAATACCTCAAAAAATCCTTCGCCTCTTATCATTGTGGTCTGAAACCTGTACTTTGGTCATCCTTTTTGAGAATGTCCTTGCCAGTGACTATTTTTCTTAGTGTCATTATCAAGGAATCCACAAGGCTGTTTTACTTCAAGATGTTCTTTCTACTTACTTTATATCCTAAAAGCTGAGCTGTAAGGTCTTAAGTAGCCAGCTGTCCGTGGCTGACCCTCGGCAGCATGGGCCTTCTGGTCAACAGCCACCCTGCCTCCTCTTGCCACAGGTATTAATGTTCACTTTCGACCTTCTGCTTTCCTTGAGAATCATGATGATTGCTGACAACTTACAAAGGGAAAACAGATTGTTTGAGGTGAATATGAGGAAATGTGCACAATAATTGTCAATTCGGGAAATCTGACTCGTATCCTAAAAGTCTTGCATTCAAACTGCACAGCGCTCTATTTAGTTGTTTAAACCCATTTACTTCAATGTATTAAATAACCAAATTCTTAATGAGGTTTAACTTCACTTTCTTAAGAAATAACTTTCATATATGTTAAATGTCAATCCTCTAAATTGTTCTCCTTTTGGCGTTTGTCAATTTATATGACGTCTTCAAGAGGAAATTTAAAGAAACTTTTCTGAAAGACAAAAAGCGTATAAACACATTCAATATTTAGTTGATCACAAAGATTTTTCATGTCAATTACAACATTAAGTTGTGACATTTTTTAAAAATAAATTCCTACCGATACCAGCAGCCCATCAGTGAACGTTCATCACATGATTGCCATTCCTTTAGTTAGTGTTCTACCACACATACTGTTGCTATTTTGAAAATGCAAATGTTTCTTGCTAATGTTTCTTTTACCATAAACCAGTGGAGGGATTTCGAAGCCACTGTGGTGTGGTAATGCCATTTCAAGCCAAACAGCAGATGGGCAGCATAGTTCTTTCTGTGCTCCGGGGTTTTGAGAGAGATTTACTGGGAGCCCACTGTAACCACTATAGCGATAATCCAAAACCACAGTTAGGATTTTTGTTCTTTTCTTAGAGTGGCACAACCCCTTTAAGCAGGCGTAAGTGTGGAATGCTAATGATGACTTTAGAGACAGCATTTATTTGTAGAATGAAAGACAGCTCACTATCAAACAGCACTTTCTGGTTACAAATTTTATCCAATTACAAGGAGGACCCAGTGATTCGAGCCAAGCCAAAGAGAGAGGGCTGGATTTTTCAGGGGACACGAATAGGAGCTCTTGGACTGCCGTTGTTGATGAGTCAGTGTTACTAATCGAGTTGCTTGGAGGCCAAAGTATGGCACTTTATTTGTCAATAATGTAATTTTTTTGTACAGCACTTCATACCACACATCTATTTTTAAGGTCTGTAAATAACATGTCACTATTATCCAATTTAATTGGGTTCTACTTTATCACCTCAGAAGGAAGGCCTGCTGAGTTTGAATCTGGACCCAAACTCCTTGCCTGTGAATGTACTTCAGTGCCTGTTTGGTCAGCTCCCCTTTCTCCCCTAGCTGTCAGGTGCAGTCATCCCTTGAGATGGGTTCAGGGGGTTGTGTTGTCTTTTGGGGCCCATTACCCACGCACTTTCCTCCAGCCTTCCAGCCTGTGCGAGGGTTGCTGGGAGCAGGTCCCTCAGCCCCCTGTTGTCAGCAGCATGAGCCTTTCACTCTTACAATCCTAGCGCTCCTGTCCCAGGGTCTGTATCTAGGGGGTCTGCGTGCCATGGCCCCTCTGGCAAAATAAATCGGAACTGAAATAGATTGCCTTGCTTTAGGTAAAAAGCTGAGCATCAAGAGGCGTTTGCTGCTGAGTTTAGTAAGATGTCATCCTAATATGCTAATGAAAAGTACATGTATGTGTCTGTGTACTGGTACTTGTAGAGTGCAGACCTAGCCAGGAAGCAATGGGTTTTGAAAAAGTTTAGATCTTCAATGACCACCTGAAGTTTAGATTTTTTTGTGGCATTTAAGGGCACGAGAACGAAAGGGCACTACTGATAGAAGGTAACTGTCGCAGCTTTCGGCATCTCGAAAGGTTATGTTCAGTATTTGTTTAACCTCTCAGTTGTCATATATATGTCACTTCTTTCAACACCCACTGTAGATCCCATGATATAAAAACAATGTGGTATACGTCATCCCCAACAACATTTCGAGAATGCTGTAGGTGAATTAAGATGGTAAATGAAAAATTTACCGATTCCTTCTACATACGTTCCCTCCAAAATGCTTGTCAATAATAATTTCCTCCATGATGGTGCTATTTTGACGAGCAATGGAAAAAATATAAAAAGCCCCTGTAATGTTTTTGGCATGATTATGTGGTACTTTCCATCAAACGTGCAGCATTACATTAAATAGAATATGCATCCTTGAATACTAGGAAGTCTATGAAGCTTTTAAAAAAGTCACTTGTTTAAAGAAGTGATATCAGTGTGGAAATCTTTTCAGCTGCACCGACACCAGATTTAAACAACACACAAACATAAATTAGCAGCATTTGCTGGAAAGTATAAATATTATTTGTAAGACACATTATTTACAACATTACATCATTAATTGATGACAGATATGCATCCTTGGCAAGCAGTATTCCTAAGTGTTAAACATGCTAAGTGTTAGACAGATTGCGGCAAAGACCTACCACAGGCCTAATCAGTTGTAATGATTTTTTATAGGAATTTCTTTGCTACCTCATATTGTATGAAAGTACAGAATACCATGTTTTTAATGTTTTAAAGGGCACACTTGCAGCCAAGACACCATCAGACTGGAGACTAAGGGGCCGATTCCGATCTCGGCCGATAGGGCTCCGAATCGGATTCGGCTTAACCGGATCCGATTCGGAGCCCTATTTCCCGACCGATTCGTACGCGCGTCCGGGCGAGCGAGTACGATGCGAAATCGCCGACCGACTCGTCCGGGCGTCCCGACCGCTCCGACCGACTCGTTCCCGGGTCTAATCGCACCGACCGACTCGCTCGGACACGACTCGCACCACGCAATGGAGACGTTCCCCGGCCGGGTAAGTACGATGCGCGCCGCGAGCAGTCCGACCGAGCCGCGCACTCCGGCTCGAAAGAGGAGTCGGAGCCGTACTTCGGGGGTCCGTGTCTGACCCCCCTGTACGCGTAGCCGCGCGAGTCGCACACATGGGGGACCCATGGGTCCCCCCTACCTGTGCGTGTACGGCGCGAGTCGCTTCGCCGCGTACACGCTGTAGGGGGCGCCCTTGTCCGCCTCGCACCCATTGAGTCAATGGGAGCCCGCGTACGCGTTGTACGACAGGCTCCCATTGACTTCAATGGGAGTCCGACCGAATCGAGTCCGATGGCATACGTGCGCATCGTACTCGTTCGGTCGGGTTGCACGGGTCCGATTCGGTCGGAAATCTCTCCGGGTCCGGCTCGGTCGGAGAGATTTCCGGCCCGAATCGGAATCGGCCCCTAAGTGTTAAAAAAAAAAAAAAAATACACGACTGCGGGCCTTCTATGCCACATGTTCTTGAACAACATCCCAGTACCCATAAAGACCGACCCAACACTGCTCCAATTTAGGAAAGAGTTGAAGATGCACTTCTTTTAAGAACACTACATCATGATGTAGTGACAGTCCCTTTCTTCTCCCAGAATCTAGCTACCCCATTACACTCGTTAATTGTACATTTGCATTTGATCCTCTACAGTTCTCTTCTGCCTTTTTCGCTAGGTACACACTATACAAATATCACATAGCACATGCTATATACCAACCAAAACTTTCAAGGCACTTCAGAGAGCTAGTTCCAAGATGACCACTTTGCAATTGAGTGCCCCCTACTTTTGTCTAACTACTCAGAATTCTGTTTGCAGCCTAGTATCCATAAAGTATGATTTCAAGAAGGTCGTGGAACAAAAAGCAGTCCGTGTGCGGCATAATCATCAGGGAATTGTTGATATAGGCAGAAGAGTCCACCCCCTTTGCTTCAATTTTGTTAATTCCATTCCAACTGTTCCGTTACTGCAGCCTTTCTAATTACTACATCTACTATTACGAACAAATGGAAATTCCTCCTCCATTCCAACTGGCTTTGACTTTAACGTTGAGTAAAATGATAATTTAAAAGTAATATTAAAAAAAATAATCATGTGTTAAGTAAGTTAAAACGTTAACTAAATATTTAAAAAAGACAAACACTAAGGTGTCCATTACGATACCGGGCGGTAAAAAATCCGCCATCCACCATAGCAGTAAAAATCCGCCCGCCTACACCGTCTGAATACCAAAACCCAAAAATACCGCCCGATCATGTCCGATTCTAAGTCCACCCGTCCGCCACGGACGCAAATACGCACGACAACCAAAAACCGCCCGCCCTGACGATCGAGACTCCGCCCGTGAAATTAGGATCGCTCCGACATGAGCGCGGTAAATACACAAATACACCGCCCGCCATTGTAAACAACAGAGATGGAAATGGACACGGCGGAAGCCCTGGCGGCCACGTCCCTGCACAGAAACCATCCGCGGACCCAAACAAACACACACAACATGGCCAACAAGTCCACACAGCAAGCCACGCACAAATACACAAACACAGTACACATCCCGAAAACACCCCCCTGGACAAACAAATAAACTACTAATCCCAGAACACCAGCCACAACACACCTGAAAACAACAGACCATCATGACACACCCACATAGGTAAGCACAAAAGCAGCCCCTTCACAGACCACAATCCCTTGCAACACTACAAAGCCAAGAAGAGAGGAGAGAACACAGCGACACAGCAAGGACAGCAGCACACCACAGATACGCACCCATCACACCCACCAGCACCATCACCACCAAACACCAGCACCACAAACGACCTGCACATCACACACCACACACACACACACCGCACCAGCACCACAAACACCAAACCACACACCATGGCAGCACACAGAATGCCAAAGTTCACTTCAACTGAGCTGACGGTCATGGTCGACGAGATCATCAAGGTGCACCCACAAATCTTTGGTAACCAGGTCCAACAGACAACAGTAGCCACCAGAAATCGGATGTGGAGCAGGATCGTAGACCAGGTCAATGCAGTAGGGAACGTGCCACGCAACCGAGACGAAATCACCAAGAGGTGGCACGATATGAAAAGGGAGGTCAAGAAGAAGGAGGCCAAGAATCGGCAGCTGGCTGACAGGACTGGCGGCGGTAATCCCGCGCTTTTCAAGAGCTTCAAGGCGTGGGAGGAGAAGGTGCGAGGCATCATACATCCGGAGAGTCTCACCGGAATACCAGGGGAGTGGAGGCTGGTAAGTACAAACAAATGTACACCAGCACACCGCTATGTACTCACATGCACTACCACTATGCCATAGCTCCGAGGGACAAACACCCCCATGTCCAGTACACAATACACAAGACATCACTCACACATGCAACAGACACTACCACACACTCAGCCCAAACCGACCAACTAACAAAACCATGGAGGCATGTGTACAGTGAGCCAGCACCGCAACTCCCACCAGGTCCCCTTGTACTCCAAAAGTGCCAGAAGGAGCACTCACCACACCCACTCCCATGTGTCAGCCATAGCTGCAGTAACCGACAAGTAACAGGTAAGTAGCCGGAACACAAAGTCAGTGGGTGGGAGGGGGGACAGCTGAAGTACAACACACACCAGGCCCCTAGTCCTACAGCGCAGCAAGGTGGAGCACACCCCACACCCATGTGTCAGCCACTGCAGTGCACACCTTCAGCCGACAGGTAGATATCTCACCCTACATGGAGGGGTTTCTGTGGGTGGTAAGCCAGCACCACAACTCACAACACCGCCCCCACTCCCACAGACCCGCAACATGGAGCACCCCTCCCTCCCATAACCATGTGGCATCCATTGCATTGCGCACTCAAAAACAACCTGTAGGTGGAAAACTGTACAGGGCGGGGTGTCTGTAGGCATGAGGACTGTATTACGACTAACACATGGGACATGTCACGTAGCAGAGGAACACGCAGCACTGCTCCCTGTCACAATCATGTGACCAATGTGCACACGGACATGTATTACAGAGTCATACCCCACATGACCCATCACAAACACAGCAACACCTAAGGAGCCACGTCTGCATGCACAAGTCCCACTGGAGCACAGACCCACACGGCGGGCACCGTGCCACTCATCACACACATCAGCAACACCATCGAAGTCTTGTCCATGTAGTCCTTACTGCCTGTTACCCACACATCGTACAACAACGCCCATGTAAGTCCAACCTGCCTAGAAGTAACAGCGTGGGACCACAATAATGCACATACACACCACTGGACCCATGAAACACACAGGGGCACAATGCACATTCAACATATCATCCATCTCATCTGTCAGCCCCTGTGTCATGAAAGGTATGTCATCCGAACAGCTGGCCCTCATACAGTAGTTATGCAAAGATACCTGCCCATGACAAATAATGTGCCTGCAGTGACCTGAAGCGCACGTCACACTGTGATTAACAACATACATAATATAGTCAACACCCCAAGAGCACTGCATTGATGCACATGGCCGAGGGTAGCACGCACACCAAGGAATTGGCCCATCTGCAATACGTCGTGTGGCACACAACCATCACTCACTCACTACAATGCTTGGAGTGTAATGTCCATAAATGATAACAGTGAGCAGATTGTAATTGTAATTGTAATTTGCATTTATCAAGCGCGTTATCACCAGCAGGTCTCTAAGCGCTACCAGAGGGACATATAACCTAGTGAGTGGTGAAATGGCAGGGGTTAGATGATGCCCCCGGCTTCTAAGAAAAGTACTGTCTTCAGCTTCTTTCTAAAAGGGAGTAGGTACAGTTCCTTGCGTAAGTTTACCGGGAGACTATTCCACAGCCGAGGTATTGATGCTGAGTAGGCTCTTCCTCCAACTGAGGACAAGTTAAAACGAGGGCAAACCATTAGGCAGGCCTCAGCTGACCGAAGCACCCTACTAGGAACATAGTTAGCGAGACGGTCTTTAATATAGCTAGGGCTTGGCCATACATGGCCTTGTGGGCAATGCAGAGACCTTTGAACTTTATTCTCTGCCTGACCGGGAGCCAATGTAGCTCGTGTAGTAGAATAGTGGCATGGACTCGCCTTGGCTTTCTGAAAATTAATCTAGCCGCGTCGTTCAAAACAACCTGAAGTCTAGCCAACAGTTGTTGCGGCAGACCAATATACAGAGAATTGCCATAGTCCAGGCGCGACAGTATCATAGCAGAGACTGCCCGTCTAAGTGTAGCAAAGGTAAGAAGTGGGGCCAGTTTCCGCAACTGCCTTAGCAGGCCAACACAGGTTCCCACCACTGCTGACACCTGTTGTGACATAGAAAGCTTGGCATCGATTTTGATGCCCAAACTTTTCACGGCACCGGCCGGTTCCGGAAAAGGGCCAAGTTCATGTGGCCAAAAAAGATCATTCCAAGGATTGGATGCTGTGGTGACGGCCAGTACCTCAGTCTTGACTGGATTAATTTTAAGGGAGTTGGCCGTCATCCAATTAACCGTGAATTTTAAAATGTTTTGCATCCTCAAATGGGCCATCGGTGAGCTGTTAATCTGGATAATGATTTGGGTATCGTCGGCGTAATTAAAAATCCTGCACTCCATCATGTTTAGTGCTGAAATCAAGGGCTGAAGGTACGCATTAAAAAGGAGGGGTGACAAAGCCGAGCCCTGAGGTACCCCACATGAGAGTGTGCCTAGGTCAGATACCAGGTCAGCCAGCTGAACTCTCTGTGACCGATCCTTGAGAAAGGATGAAAGCCAGGCCAGGGCCGTGCCCTGGATTCCCAGATCCGAAATCCGCGACAGTAATTGATCACGATTGACCGTATCAAATGCCGCGGACAGGTCCAGTAAAACATCCAGATATGCTGGGGATGTCAGACATACACACACCTTTGTCTCTGCACTGTCATGTTGCCAAAACACATGTCCCGTTCTGCACCCATATGTCACAGTATGTACCCCAAAACCATATTTCACCTCAAAAGCGTTGAGGGGGCTGTACCCCTTTTCCCATCTGCGTTTCTAAGCGTTCCATTTGAACCCCTAAACCATATTTCACCTCAAAAGCGTTGAGGGGGCTGTACCCCCTTTTCCCATCTGCGTTTCCAAGCGTTCCATTTGAACCCCTAAACCATATTTCACCTCAATATCGTCGATGGGTCTGGAGCCCGCATACACCCGAGCCACAAAATGTAGGAGTATAGCAACACACACCCATCGGCATTGCTAATCCGTCCCATGCCACATGTTCACATCACACAGTTCCATTGCCTTGCCCACGCATACACACACCGTACATCCACACACACGCCTCTGGGAAACCTGTGCACGACAGTGCACGAACTGTGAATGTCAGACAACCAATACATACTTTGCTAGGTGCAACACATTAACCTATCTCATTCTCCCCACAGGTGCCGAACTGCTGGACGCTGAAGAGGGAGACAGCAGCCAGCACAGCCAGTCCGCAAGCCCCCGACCCGGACTCACGGATGTAGAGGAGCTGGACACCTCCTCGGACGTGGACCACCCAGCAGGCCCATCAGGTGTGGCAGGGCACAACCGCTCCCCAGGGCCCTCCTACCCACCAACCCATCACCCAGGGCTGCTGACCAGTCACAGACCCCTGCTGCCACGGTCGTTGCAGCCACCGCCGCAACCACCACCACCGCCGCAACCACCACCACCGCCGCAACCACCACCACCACGTCATCCCTGGCCACAGCCCCAGCGCAAGGGGTGGCCCGGCCGTCGGGGTCCATACTGGGAGCCAGAACGAGGACCGTGGTGAGCAATGTGGCTAGTGGGCAGGTCGGTGGCAGCAGTACTGGTAGGAGGAGCAGGGTCAGGCCAACGCCATCTGTGCCTGGGAGCCAAGCCCAGCCACAAATTGACAGAGTTCTTGGGGCCTATGAAGAGGCCCAAGGAGACTGGGCCAGGTCGGCTAGCGACACGCGGGAGGTCCTTGGGGTGTTGAGGGCCATGAACGCCCATATGGGCCAATTCGTGGCCCTCATGGGCCAGCTGGTGGTGGTGGTGAGGGCACAAGCAAGGCCAGCAACACCACCTCCGCCGCCACCTGCTGTGGCGCAGGGTCGTGCAGCATCGCGTTCCCCTGCGTCCACAGCGAGTGAGCACTCCTCAGCCACCACCAGCAGCCCACCAACACACCCCCTTCCAAACGTGGAAGGGGCCGTCCGAAGAGGAAACAGGTGTCCAGAGAGGACTTCGCACGCACCAAACGCCAGTGAGTCAGCCAGCCACCTTGACCACCTACTGCATTGACTTGTAATACGATCCTACCCCACACTGCCATGTGAATGGCATGTGTCTGTTGGACTGTGGACATAGGACTAAATGGGTACACCTTGAGCATCACGCAGCCATGACCGTCAACTCATAGTCACTGCACGCACCACTTTTGTCAACACCTTGTACACAATAACATGTCACCGCTGAAAATAAATACACCTTGATCACAATCTGCTGTCTGTGCCCTGTGTTTATTCAACGATGTGCAACCGCCACCATGAGCAGAAATGCATCTGCTGTGTGGTATGTCGATGGGACAGGAGAGGCTGTAGGGACCTAGGGGTGAAAAACAGAACAAGAGTACATTCAATGAGTGTGTCACACACTCATCACACAGTACTTGTCACCAACTACAAGCAATGTACACACATCTCACAGAGCAACAGGGCACAATGCTACAGCCACTGTCAGTGGCATACTAACCTGGACATGGACCATTGACACACAGCACTCAGTGAACAAAAGGCCTCCGTGACAGAGCACACATACACCTGCACAACTACAGCTACTTCAGCCGTCGTAAATTGACACTCTCTGTCAAGTGAAGTAGCGGGCGATGAGCTGCTGACGCACATTCACAGCTTCCTCCTCTCCACTGTCCTCGTCACTAGACCCGTCCTGGTCTGCAGGCTGGGGCCCTGGATGATCACCGTCATCCACTAATAGGGGGATCTGCTTGCGAATAGCCAGATTGTGCAGCATGCAGCAAGCCACTACTATCTGGCACACCTTCTGTGGGGAGTACGCCAGTGCGCCCCGGTGCGGTCCAGGCATCTGAACCTGGACTTGAGGAGGCCAAAGGTCCGCTCCACCACACGTCTGGTCCTCCCATGTGCCTCATTGTAGCGGTCATCAGCTGGGGTCCGAGGATTACGTAATGGGCTGAGCAGCCAAGGCCCATTCGGATAAGCAGAGTCCCCTGGGTGTGAGGAATACCGAGATTAGTTGCAATTCCAACTGTCCCCAAGACCGCATCGCACACCAGGCACGCTACACGAGTACACATACTCACCAACAATCCAAGCACGGTCCGGTTGCAGATTGGTCATCAGACGTGGTAGGATGCTGTTGCGCATGATGTGCGAGTCATGGGCCGATCCTGGAAACTTCGCACACACGTGTGTAATGACCATGTCCGCAAGGCACACCACTTGCACATTCAGGGAGTGGAAGTCCTTCCGATTCCTAAATATGTGCTCCATGGCCTGTGGTGCTACAAGGCCAACATGGGTGCAATCGATTGTACCAACAACGTGGGGGATCCGTCCAAGGGCATAGAAATCACCCTTCACTGCCGCCAATTCACGAGCCCTGGGGAATCTGATGTACCTGTTCCTGTACAGCATCATAGCTGACAGTACATCACGTAGCACCATGCTGAACATGGGCTGGGACATCCCACTTCCACTGCCCACTGTGTGTTGGAATGACCCAGTGGCGAAGAAATGCAGTGCAGCCATCACCTTAGCCGTGGGGGTAAATGCAGTTGGATACACCCTGCGAGGACAGAGGTGGGGTTCCAACAAGGCACATAGGCGATGCAGGGTGGGTCGGTCCAGACGGAATTTCCGGATTACCTCCACATCCTCCATGTCTGACAGCAATTGGTAGGGGCGATGTATGTTTGGTCTCCTCCTAGGAAAGATGGAAGTGGACACATGTCAAAGCAACACGCCACAGGGCATTTCCACATACACAAAACACAAATGACTGACCAAGCAATTGAATCACAGAACAGCTGACAAGTAGGGACAGCACAGCCACAATACACTTACACAGGTCCACTGCCAATTGCAATGGGCAGTGACACACACCATTGCTATGAGCATGCACATGGGGATTTAGGCCTTAATAACTTGTAAGGCATGCTGATGGTATCAAACTGCATATTTGGCAAGCGGCAATACCACGGCAACATAACTAGCTGCTGTGCATGACACTGCTTCCGAGGCTGGGTGAGTATGGCACACACCAACAACGCTATGGACACAGGCTGAGCGGCCAAAACAAGTGGGACCTGTAGCACGAGGGGATATGAGACAGTCATTGATGTCCCTACTGCACCCTATGTACAGCACTGTACAGATCACACCTCCAGAAACATTGACAGGTGTACACATTGACAGCTCGATCCCAACACGGCTGTGTGATTGCCAATACACATCACAAGTGACACGTAACGTTGCACGTGCCAGGTGGCAGATGTACATAGTGAAAGATGGCATGTGTGTGCATATGCATATCCCATGCTCCCATGCCAATGTGTACATGATGATATGCTAACAGACATGTGGAGGCTGGGCACTGGCCGTCACTGCCTATGCACACAGCATGTTTTGGGCCTGTCCATTGTAGACCTGTTCCCACACACAAATCATGGCCACACCTGCATTGCGCACATTATACTGTGTGGTGCACATGGCATCAGCGGACTGTACCCGCCATGCGCCAGGCCCTTGCGGCCAACTCCAATGACCCTCGCGGTTGCACCCTGCGTGTTCCACTATGGAGGTAAGCGTCCCGGGCCAGCTGGGAGCAGGCCATCGTCTGCAATTGAAGCTGGCAGACATGGTACACAAATTGCAGCAGCTTGGACCCACTGAACCTGCCCCAGGGGGCTATATGAGTGTGGGAGTGAGACCGGCATTACCACAGCTACCTGGGACTGCAGCCTGGCATCCCTCAACAACACCTGCTGCTGCCACCTGTCCACCTTCACGTCGATGACGCTGAGGATATGTCCAGGTCCACTCACCAGCGAGGAGCTGGAGATCCTGGATTCCGAGCTCCACGCACACTGCACATGGCTATTCCTTGCGAAAGTTGTGTGAGAGACAACTGCAGTGTGTGTGGGAGTGCATGTGGGGGACACACATGTCGTTGATCCGCAGCACTATGAGTCAGAGCCTGTGGGGTTCAAACATGCACTGCTCACCATGCTGACTGCAGGTGGCAGGGGTATGTGAGCTCTCGGGCGCTTTGACATGTCTGTCCCTCCCGAGTGGTGGTACATGGCAACTTCATGTCAGACATCCAGTGACACAGACAATTGGCAATGCAGGTCTCAGTGCACTTTTTGCTCATGTGAATGTCAGGCTGGGACCATGCTGCCCTTCTCAGTCCCAGCAGGCCTGGCCTGCACATTGACTGCACAATGCCAGTAGGTGACAACACAGACTGCCTAGTGGGTTACATGTGTCTCCTGTTCAGGACCCTCCGGATAAGCGCAAACTCAGCCCTGTCGATTGGACACACCATGCCTCGTGATAGGGATGTGTGTGAGTTAGTGGCACTGAATGTGACCTCCGTTGCGGGGTGGGCCATGCACAGGGCGAGTACGTGGATTGTTGCGCAGTGTTGGTCACAGTTGGTACACCCACACAGATGTGTTGTCTTGTGATCTTTTGCTAGGTCCGCCTGACAATGGACAGTAGATGTGGGCAGACTACACATTGCTCGATGTGCTGTCTATATGCATGTGCCTTCACACCAGGCACAGCTGCCCCTGCACATGTGACCCCTGCTGCCCTCAGTGCTGGGTCTGTTGAGCTGATGCGCCATCTGTGCGTGGGGCAGACCGCTCTCCTCACTTCCGTCATTGCCCATGACATCACTTTGCCGCAGGTGACATGGATCATGGAGGGCCCACATGTACGCGTGGGTGGACTACACAAGACTGTCCGATGGTTGTCACACCCAGTCAGTGCTTCGAATGGGAAGGATGTGGTGCTGGTACTCATTTTTATGTGTCGAGTGGGCGGGTCTAGGTGCGGGGCTACATGCAAGACATGGGAAGTTCATCGGCTTATCTACTAGTTGCAATACACACGAGACACGTCTTTTTATGACCACATCAGGGTAATTCCTTAAAACTAACGAAGTCAGACAGTCATATTTTACCCTGTCCTCATGGCCTCCCCTCGCTCACCCAAATATGCGTTTGCACCTGAGAAGCCAGCGCATGCACAAGCAGCTCCAAGCTCGCCCCAGAGAGGCCAAGGAGTGTATGTGTGGGTCCAGTTGAACAAGTGGTCTGTCTCGCGGTATAATAAGTGGCGGGACGCCGTACACCTGCGTGGTGCCCCGACTCGAGACCCGGGCTACATTGACAATGCATGACAGGCTCCGCAGTCCGGATACACCACCTGCAACACACAGAGGCTGTAGCTGCCCTAGCGGCCCAGGCCGCGTCCAACTGGAGCTCATGGACCCACACATTCACTCTTTGGCCTCTCTGGGGCGAGCTTGGAGCTGCTTGTGCACGCGCTGGCTTCTCTGTTGCAATGGCATGTAACGTGTGTGGGGAAAATAGGCAATGAGTGAGATGGTGCGAGCCACCTTCCGTGACGTCACTCCTGCTCGTGATGTGTGCGTCACCCCACTACTTCCATTTGACTTGTGCCATACTACATATTGAGGATGTGTTGCCTGCGTGATGTGACCAGGAGGAGCGCGCCATGACCTCTCACCCACCATGCTCCAATGCCATCCCGTGCCCTGGATTGCCTGTGCAGGTGGACAATGTTGGGGATACACCGGGTCGACAGGGGATGTGAGTGCCTTGGCAAGGGCCTGGCGGACGCACAGCAGTATCCAGCATGTCCACAGAGGGTGGGCTGACGTCTACACCTGATGCAGCATTGATCGTGTGCCCGCCTGTTGTGCACACACGAGTTCACATTCATCCCCAGACAGGTGGTCTTTACAAATTCCCAGGAGAGCGGTAATGTACTGCTCCGAAATCCTCCCAACACAGCGTGTTTCAACATTGCATGTGCGCACCTACCCGTCACACCCACCAACCTGAGCCAAGCGTAACTCCCGCTTCACATGACATGTGTGTCTTCCACAGTTGTGCTACTCATTTGCGTTGACATCCAATGACAGTGGACTACATGGTCATCTCACGACTGCCGTGTACTTCACACACTCTCATCCTCTCTCATTCGTACTCGTGGAATGAATAAGCAGAGACACATATTTACTTCAAGCCATGTATTAGGACTTATGTCCTCTGTGATGCAGTATAGTGGACACTACTGGCAGCGAAATGCATGTGGAGGATATACTCAGCATGATTACACATAGCATAGGGTGTAGGGGTACATGTGATTAGTTGTTGACTGTGGGATGTGGGCTTCAGAGTTACAACTGCTTAGCCGTTGCTGTGCTAATGTACATTTGCTAATTACTGTGGAGCTGCTGACTTTGACACAGACAGTATACATTTTGCCTACCAGACCGCTTGACATCATGGGCACAGTACATCTCAGTTCCATGTTACAGGTTTGTTGCTATAGTTACTCATACACACGTGCGTGAGGGGTGTCATCAGGGCATGGGCCTTCGTGCATGCAACGGCGTCCCACTTGTTGTTGCAATGTGGTGGCTACTGGACATGACACAGTCACTGGGGTCATGTTGTAGGGGATGCACTTGTTGTCCATGCAAAAGTCCTGGCACGGAAGTTCAGAGGAGGTGAGGTGACTCTCGCATACTACAGCCGACCGATTACTGTCCACTGACCGGTGCATATATGTTCATGGGCGCAGGATACATATTATGGCATAGTTGTACGTGCAGTGATGTCCATGTGGTTGCCATTCACAAATCCCATGCCTCTGCCTCCCCCGTTCATGCAGAGTTACTGGATGTGATGAGGAAGAGAGTGCATGTCCCGAAAATATCCGATATCATGGCAGTGTAGTTAATGGTGTGGTGTTAGTTGCAGGTTGTATGGTATAGTTGTTGTACTGGTAACTGCTCAGTCCGTGCGGAGCCAAGCATGGGTACGGTGTAGGACATCATTGTTCAATTGGGGGTATTGCGTCGGGGTCCGACGAATTGACAGGTTGTCAGGTATGCGATACCTTCCAGCAGGGCTTCCATGGCATTGGTGGTATACATGGATGCCATCCAATGAAGCGGATGGTGGCTGTCAAGGTGTTGGTCGTAAGTTGTCCCTTGTAGGAGCCTGATGGGACATGTTGGATGACATTCGATGAAACTGTGATCCAGAATACGTCGTGTGGAGGCACAGTGGTCCCATTGCAGTGTGGGTCCGATTGCAGCCACATACGCCATGCCCCCATAGGCTGAACAGATCCTGTCGTGGACGTCCAGGGGTTGAACAGTTGTACCAGGTCCGCCATTGGACATGCCGGGTTGGAGAGACATAAATCCACAGGACAGTGGAAGGGACACCTCCGACAGTAGAAGACGGGGATGACGCAGCTGAACAATGCGGTAAGTTAGTCGGTAACTTACGTTCAGCAGAGCCAGATTTTCACATCCCAATATCTGTATCAGGTTATGTTTGTACACCTTCATCTGTCCGGCGTAGTTGGGTAGGTGTGGTGCAAGTGCCATTTTGCTGCAGGGCGATGTGATGGCGTGCTCCGGCTGTCTGTGCAGTCTGCAGAGTGCAACCTCCGACGTTGCTGGGAATTCTGTAATGGTCGTAGGGAGGCAGGACTTGGGTTATAGTAGCTTGTGCGGAGAACACGGGCCCTCATCCCACATGCTTCTATGAATGGTCAAGGTCAGTGGTGTCTGACTCCTTCCAGATAACTTGCATGTGAACCACATGGGGGAGTGGTATTATTTCTTTTTTCCGTTCGAAATGTTCCTTCGTGTTATGCGCTATCTGCCCAGTGGACGGTTCCCTCTGCATGCCTGTGTTGGGCTTTTTTGGGGATAATGACTGTATTGTCCTGCTTGAATGGTTGAGCTGTGGTTTCGGTGTGGGTATGGAAGGCCATTCAGTGCTATCTCCTCTCCCGTGTGTGGGCGGCACGCTGCGTTTCCGCTATACGTTGGGCCTTGTGTGTGGGTGTTATAATTGGAGCCACCTGTTGTCGGTCCCCGGGATCTTTGATGTTACGTATTGCATGTCTTGGTATTGGGTGCAGGGTGGTATCGGTGTTTCTGTGTGGTACTGGCGTACCTTTTGCCGACGGGGTCCATATTCTGCTGGGTGATATTGCCGCCGCTGTGTGCTTCGCCATGTTTTGCACACAGGGGTGTGTCCTAATTTGGCGTGACATCACTGACATGTTCGGGTCAGTTGTGTGACGTCAGGTTGGCAACAGTGAATTGCCGGTTGGGGACATGACTGTGGCAGGTCTGTCACGTGACATGTGCGTTCAGGGTGGGGCTGGTGTGTGGTGTTTGTTGTGCCCTGTGTTGTTTGTGTGCGGCGCATACATGGCGCTGTTGTTGGGCTCTGCGTTGTGCGTATGTGTGGCTGCGTCTTCGCCGCTGCGCTGCGGGGCCGTGACGAGGACGTTAGTTCCTGGTCCCAGGTAGTGTGTGCCCGGTTGTTACGAGTTGTTTCAATTTGCCCGGTGTGACATTTGTGGGTGCAGTGGTGGATGTGTCGTGTACACGCAGGGGTGTCTGGGGGGGCATGTACAGTTCTTCCGCCCTTGCACTGTGTGCGGTGTTTGCGTGCCCTTGTTGTGTGTCTGCCTACCTGCGTCTCCGCGGTGCGTTGACTCCTAGGTTCTGCATCAAGTAGAGCATGGGGAGGGCCTGCAGTGCTGGATTCATGCTCGGGGGTCCGCCTCTTTGGTGTCCGTACTCAGCGATCGAGTTTCCGCCTTGGTTTCTCGTGCGGTGTCTCTTAGCCGTGGGAGCTGTTTGTTTGCGGCATCGTAATTTGTACGCCGGGCGGTACGTGATTTCGTCGGACGGTGTGTGTCCATTGGGCCGCGCCGCTACGTGAACGGGCGCACTTTGATGGCGGACGGCGTCGCTGGCTTACGGGCGGTGTTTGGCTGACTTTTCACATCCTAATTGGGCGGGCGTGTGGGACGCTGCGGGCGGACGGTAACTGGTGGTTTTTACATCCGACAGCACGGCGGTGGTGCTACCGCCCGACATCCTAATGGGCCCCTAAATGTTTAATTATTTAAACAGCATTTTTTATTGTAATCTGTTTTAAAAGTGGAAGCATGCGTTCTTCCTCATTTGTTTTTCCATGTAATTAATTTCTATTAATATATTTTCATTCATTTTTAAATGAACTTAATAAGCTACTATCACAAATTTATGGCGTGCCAAATTTCCCATGGGAATAAAATTTATTAAAATAAAATTCATTATATATATTACTTAATTAAAGTACATAAAACAAGATACTTAATATTTAAATGAATGTAAGGTTACAGCTGAAGTGTCCATATTTTTTTAATTTAATTTAGCATACGTTACAGTAATGAAAGATATTCCACCACAGTTTAATTTAAAATAATGACACTTTATGTAACTTAATGAAGTGCTATTGATTAATTGGCATTTGTAAAGGTTAGTGCCAAGGGTGGGATGAAGGTGGCGGTAATATATCATGATATTAGAATATAAATACACACTTTTCATGTAGGGAGTGATGTATAGGGCATTTTAACTGGAGGGAGTGGGAGTGGAAGTATGATAGCACAAGTTATAGGGTCTAAGTAATGGTTGTTTTATTGAACAGTATATGTAGACATATTAATGGTAGGTTAAGTAAGGTGGTAGGTAGATTGGAGTAAAAGAGGTCTTTTTAATGACAAACATCTAGCGGAACTGTTATTTTACTTGATATATGCATCAGATTGCTCATGGTAGACCATCCCACCTTGCTGCAATAGTTAGTGGTTAAGGAATAATGTGGAGTAATGTTACTGTTTTGAATGACTGTCATCTTCTGATGTATCCCTATCAGTCCGACAACAGTTGCTGACACTTGTGGGTGTCAGAGTGGTCATCTCTGCCCCGTATTGTTTTTAATTATTACTTGGTCCATATGTTTGTCCTCATTTAGGACTTTGACCTGTTAGCTTGTTGTTGGCACATGCATAGCCTAATTAAGATTGATCTGATTCGAGCTGCCTTGATGTCAGGACTGTCACTCAGAGAAGAGTTTGAACCTTGGATGAAAAGCATTTGACTCCAGTTCCATGCTGCCAAGCGTAGGGCTTATTTACACCTGCATGTGGCATCAGCATGGACAGAATCTGTTCTTAACTTAGCCCCTTCCCAACGTTATTCTTTTATTCAATGGAAAGTCGTAAAGTTTCTTACTTCTTACTGACACAAACCAAGGTCAAGAATATGGACATAATTGTAGACAGTGACATGTCCCTGCACCCCTAGCCCCCAAATGCTTTCATTGTTTGCCTTTTTGAGGTATTTCTAGAAGTTCTGCTGTTAAATGAGAGAACATAGTTGGGAAATTATTTCTGACACTTTTGAAATTTTCCAAATCATTGTCCCTTTTCTCTTAGAAAGCTTGCTAAAGGGTGGTGGGATTAACAGTGAAATCCTGCTTTTGACTAGTCCAACACATTTTATGCTGAACTCTCTCAGTATCAACTGGTTCATTTACAACTGGCCTAGAATGCTGCTGTTGTCTGATAACACCACTTAAGATGCTGCATCAAGCATTCAAAACTTGAAAAAGGCTTCGTTAATTAATTCCAAAGCAGCAAGTCCATTTTAAGGGGACATGTCTGACAAATGAAAAGCTGTCATACCTCTGCCTCTGCATAATATCGTATGTGCAAAATAATCTTCATATACTTTCCTGCACATTTACCTTCACTCACAGATCAAACGTTCTTGACAGCGAAAGTTTGATTGAACTCTAGAGGCATGAGACAAGTTGTGGCACCAGCCACTCCAATAGAGAAACATAGCTCTTGTCTATCCTCTTTCAGAAAGCAGATAAAGGGTGTGCTCTTCTTAACTAAATCTTGTCAATTGAATTGACTAAATATTGTCTTCTGAAGCTGATGACCAGCACATAGATGCAATTGAGTCCATTGCATGTTCTTTATACAAGTCTACATTAATTAATGTATTCATTCATTCTCCTCATTGCCTTCTCACTAAACTCCACATGAAAACCACAAGTCAGTGATGTAAACCATCTAATTTGGAGCACTACTACTTTTAAACTGTCTGGTTGAAAATGCAATAGGATTATCCAGGTGATTAAGTGAGTATTATTGAGGTCTCCCTAGGTCTTTGAGGATTCAGTAGTTAGATACTTGTGAATTTTCTATTTTGACTACAAGTTTCATCAGTAATCTGAGATGTAAGTAATTCTTCTCAAAATCATCCTGGGAGCTGGCTCTTAACACGGCTGTGAATTCTTGCCCCATCCACTCTCTCTAGGCAAAATGTATACCTGCTCCTTTTAGCATCCTTGTGCTGCCTGTACATTTATTCCAGGTGCAGCTAATGTGACATGCAGCAGCATTGAAGATTGACTGCAGCAGCTTATGCCTCAGGCCTTCGTGTTCTAGATGAGCTGAGTGTGACATAACAGCTGCTACTTACAGTCATGCCACTTTTAAGATCCTACATCTTAATAATGCTACATTTTCCACCTCCCGTTCAGCTTATGCCATCAGGATAGCGCAACGAGTTAACACACGTTCTTGACATCTGCAACGATCAGAAGTAACAAGGGATTGAGTAGTATACATTTAAATTTGGAAGTCTGTTATTTTCAGTGCTCAGAAGCGGCCAAAGTGTGGCACAAACTGTTGTATTAAAAAATACATTATTAGTAAAACCAGAATGAGGCAATTTAAGAGTGTTTAAATATTTTCGAAACAAGGAGTCTGAGGGCTCTAATCCACCAAATGCCTCTATCGATATCTTATTCTATGGATATGACTGCGAGAGACATTTTCAATCGTACTATGCTTGATCAAATGGGATATAACCGTATTGATACAGATATATAGATGATTTTAGAAAATAGGGCATTGATGAAGATTTTTTTGTTTGAAAATGGCTTAAAGCCAAGTCAACTTTTTGTCCATCCTGTATTAACGAATGAGAATAATCCGATTTCATTTTTTTCTGGCCAGAATTGCTGGCTGGAAGAATAGGGTATGGTTCTCCAACTCCTGGGAAAAGCGGATATGGAAATACCAACCCGCTCTGAATCAAGAGGAGCAGAATTCCATGTGGTAATGTTGCTCTGTCTTACTCCGAATTGGGCCCTATGTCTGTTATGGAATGAAATGTAGATATCTCTTGCTCCGAGAATTTTGATTTGAGATATGATATATATTCAATATTTGAGTCATACTAGAGTGATATAGAATTATGCTTCGTTTTCAAATATTATTTGTCCTCGTGAATGTATTGGACTGTATGAAAGTGATGGATGATTGACGTTTTGTCAGTATCTTTATATATTTATCTATATTGGCCTATTATGCAGTTCATATTATGTTTTACCAAGTTACAACTCAGGTGGATAAGATAATTGATTGCAAATTGGTTCTAAACTGCAGGAACTTAAATGTTCAATCACTTTTGAGAAACGTCAGGGAGATCGTCGAAACGCAACAGGATTTTCTCCATATTTGGGCTCAGTACTTTAATTTACATTTCTTGCAGATTGAACCAATAAAGAATGAGTAGAGACTGATATATTTTCACACCAATGGATCCCGTGTGGCCACTGAACTCTGGAATTAGACACAATTTCAGCTTGTCATGTACAGTTGGAAGTATACCTAGATTATGGTATTATCTCCAGTGAAATGTGATAATCAACTTGTTGTAACTGTGTTACTCTTGCCTGATGTGTGAGGAACAGAGTCATAAAATAGGTGACCATATTTTGCCTCCATGCAGTTATTACAAGAGGCTTACACTATTTTACAAGAACATTATTATTTCTGTGGAGTACTATCTTTCATATCGGTTTCTCTTCTGCCGGGGTGATGTTTTGCCTCAAAGTTGGAAATGTTTATAGACCTTCTTATTGAATCCCCTACCATTTTATTAGTACTTTCCCAAAAATGTAATTTTCTAAATGGATTTCCTACTTAACACTAGAATAAGAAGGGCCCTACCCATCTTTGAGAAAAATCGATGTTATAATAACTCACTTACCATATGCACAGAAACTGGAGAATGTACTTCACGCAACCTGAAGTCTATATTTCTTTCAAGTTGTCTTAATAGAACAAAGTATTTGTGTTCATGTCCAAATTAAGATTGGGTACGAGTAAGAACAGGCACCTCCTTATTTTCTCTGACCTCTCTCTTGGGTTTTATCGTACTCCGCTACCTGGAGAAGTGTACAAAGTGAATGGCCCCTTAGTTATCTCGTGAGCAAAGTTGCTGAAAATGCTTTGTTGTGGCATGTCTCCAAAGCAGGTGGGACAAGATTCCACCTAAATGTTCTGTTGATGTTGGCCACCACAGCAGGTGACTATTAAGTAAGAGTGGACTTCTATCAATTTGGATTTCAATTAAGGGAAGCAAACATACAGACGGAAAGATGGACAAAAGTATAAACTTTGTTTATTGGTTTCCTTTCAATTGTCAAGGGTCTGCTTGCTATTCGTGATTTTCCATATTATTGTCCTTATTGCAATCTATTGTATCTCAAATTGGTCTTGAACATTGCATTATTACACTGTTGTTGTCCTTTATTATGTTCAGAACATTGGTTGCACTTACACCACAGCAGCAACATGTATTCTTCATACAAGCACATGCACTTGACAACTGGTACACAGTATAAGCACCCTATTTCCGCCAGTCTACAGACTTATCAGCATAAACTGTTAGAAAAAGCTCAATACATTTTGCTTGCAATGCAAGCAAAGCAGAAACTCATTAGTTGATAGATTAAGTCACAAATGTGTGGTGCAGCCACGGAATGCCAACTTGACCAACACCAGTGCAGATGCAAGATGTAGCCCCATCAATATGCACACCTGATGGTGTGTGTTTAGCTCCTGAAACAAGCAATTCCCAGAATTACTTGTCTCATCCATACTTCTCTCTAGCTGTATTCTACAGCATTTGCACCCCACAGAGGTATAATGTTCTATACACAAAAAATAATCATTGACAAGGTCACCGCTTCCCAGTACTAGGCTGTACCACTCTGCTAGTGATGCCTTACTTTCAACAACAAACTGTAAGCATGTAGGCAGAAGGTCGGACTTCAAGTTCTAGTACTCCAATGATGTCCACTGGCTGGCACTAGCACCTTGCTGGTATAGCCCATTTGCACTGGGCATGCCAGATATGTGACACCTACAGTCACATCCACTTCCACACCCATCATTCAGCCGAATACAATGCCAGCGATGATGGTAGATCACTACCAAAATTAAGACCGCTGATTGGTGCTCCTATAAGACACTTAAACACCAACATGTGCCCATTTAACACTACCTTCACAGGGCAGTGTTACTTTATGACTATATGAACAAAAATTCTGATGAAGATTCGTGCCGATGAACCTAAATCAACAAGAATAATTTAAGAAGAAAATCCATAATTTTCAATCAACTGCTTTCCCTTGCATGCCTACATCCAAAAACACTGAACAGAATCCCAACATATTACAAAGATGTCTAATTGTGTCGTTCCGGACAAATTATTCACCTGGGCCATGGATGACCAATGACTTTTATACATTAATGTAATCAAACAGTGGCCGAATTATACATATAAAGATACTTTGTTCCCAAATTATTGCTGGTTAACTAAGGTGCTGTGCACATGGTTATGGCAGACTTCTAAATAGAGACAGTGTGTGATAATGCAGGGTAATGACTGTGAAAAAACTGGGTAATTCTGTCAGTTGGAAGGCGCTTTTAAAGACTGCTAATTCTAGATTTCACATCCTGTAATTAACCACAATCCTTTGAGGAGATGGAAATGGAAACCGTGAAATTCAAGAGTTGATAATTTTGCATATCTCAAGGCTCCTTAGATGAAGCATTTTCACCGACTATGATATTAGCAGTGACACTCCAAATTCCCTTTTGAAAACTTACAAAAGTGCTCTGCTATAGTGGAATGGAGATGAATACTTGTTCTTTTTAGGAGAAAAAAACATCAAGCAAGAGGAAACCAGCAAAGCATCCACCAAGGAAACAGGATGTGCTGTGGTACAATAAAGGGAACAATGCGTCACCCCACGTGCGGTAGTACATAAGGAGTATGAAAAAGCTATCCACTGTGCAGTGTTGTGTAAGAATTTCACATTTTTATGATCCTTCATGTACATCACGCAACCCTTGCAAAATGTTTACAGAGATTCATTCCCCACAATATGATCACCACTGAACACTGCCATTACAGCTATATTTGAGAAATGACTCACTTCGAGTGGTCCTTCTTCAGAGCTGAATGTCTGTTTGACACTGCACAGTGGATTGATGTCCACATACTTTGTGTTTTCACACCTCTTGTAAGTTCGCTATCACACTTTTGAGCCCTAAAAGGACATAACACTGCACGTGTTTTGCTTGCTGTGCCTGTCATAGAATTTACAGAAGTTGTCATTTGGGTGAAGGAAAATACGATAACAGATTAACAAAACCATTCATTCGCTGATGCACATTTCCCAAAGTTCAACCACAAATGTGCAAATACTGATAATAGTGAATTTCCACAAATGAGGTGCACTTCTCAGAAATTTGCCTCAAAAGAAGTGCATTCCTTATTCACATAGCCATGCACCGGTCTATGTACACCCACCGGCCAAAATTAGTCTTGCACCAAGTCTTGCTTCTGGACATGACTTGTACAGCAGTACTAATGCACATTGTGCACTGTTCTTATTGTTAGTCTCTTTTGAAGTGTGCAGTTACAAAGACCACCAAACATTTTAAAGTGAGAATGTTAATTTTCCCAGCTAACCGGGGCACCCATTAGATGGACTCCAGTGGAAAACTGGCCTCTTTAAACCTCCATAACATGGACAAGTCGTCTGACCTACATTGATAAAGGCTATGTCGGGTGAGAACGGTACAGTGTAATGCAGTTATCACACTTGCATAAAGATGTGAATATCAAGCCAGAGTTTAGAAAACAATACTTTAATAACTACTAATCGATAAATATATCTACAAAGAAATAGAAATTCAAATGGTAGAAAGTACACAAAACAAAGCAAAAGTGTAATGTAAGGTAATGCTGTAGTAAAAGCCATGGCCTTGTCTATGCTCACACTGTATGCAGTTCACAGTTAGTAAATGGTGGTGAATAACAACACAAAACTCTCAAAGCCGAGAACTCAATATCACGACAACAAAGTTACAGAAATGTTGGTAAGATTAAGGAATGTTCACAGACATATGCTTATGTCCACTAATTGACAGTGATCAACTAACTGCAAGATGGAAAATTCCAAGCCTCATGCCAAAACTGAGTCACTTTCTTACTAGTAAGTAACATTTGCACCCCTGTTGTTTGTGAACACCTAAAACAGTGCAGAATCAAACCAGATTAAATGGCAATTGGTCTACAGTGTATTTGGCCCCATCTCAGAGTTATGAAAGTGTTTACTGAGTCCAAGAAGGTAAGCCTACTTACTGGCTTAAGGGTTAGCAGTTTCAGTCACTTGGCGCGGGATCAGCAGTTCCTCACTAAGGGGTACATCCGCTTTGAGGACTAATGGAGCAGATAGGCAAAGATAGTTCAGCACAGACCAAGGAGCTCAGTCTCAGTCGCCACGCTGACAATCCAGCTGAGTGCTAGACCACTGCTAAAATCACAAACATTGCTGCAGAGAGAGATGTGCTCGACAGTCACCACAAGGCATACTTGTCCTTGTAGCACTTTCTCATTTGGACAGTCAGTCTCTGGTGATGGTTAGTGATGCTTCAAGGTGCTGTGTCTGCATTCCTGAGTCACTGGGTTGCTTGGTGGCTTCCATGCAGGCAGGATCAGAACAGGGCAGCCTGGTCAGCAGAGCTTCATAAAAGCATTTAGGCTTGTTCCTAGCCTGGGAGAAACTGGCATTTCTGTATTCTGAGACACTCTGGGCCAGCTGGGCAGCATGGCTCCGGCTACTCCTTCCCCAGCAAGTGAAGGGGGCTCAGCAAGCCTCAAGTGTCAAGGGGCTGAGACTGATAGCCGCATAATCAGCGGCGGCTCCTTCGCTAAGGCGGAGGAGTGTCGCCCCACTGCTTGCTCTGAGCAGTGTAAAGGAAAAATAAAATACGGACTGGAGCAAGGTTAGGGCAGGGCTGGGCTCCTTTCAGAGGGAGGAGTGGAGGGTGCGCATGACGGTTTGGCCGGCCGTCTTGGGCCAGCCGAACAGTCATTCGCACTTAGCATGCCTGGGTGGAGAACATGCACAGGCTCATACTCCCTGTCAGCACCAAACCATGGCGCTCAGACCAATCACTACGCTGCTGTCATGGTGACAGCAGCGTCGTGGTTGGCTTAGGGGAATCTGGAAGCCTGGGGGCTGCCAGGATCAAGGAAGAGCAGAGGACGAAGGAGAGGCGGCGGCTGGTGATCGGCGGGAGCAGGTAAATCTTTTTTTTTTTCTAACCCCCCCTATCCTCCTCGCCACCGTTCCCTGCCAGCCACCCCTGAGCATTATGCTTTTGTTCAATCCACTGGAAGGAAAAGGCATGACACTGGAGCCAGTTTACCACAAAGAGAATGTATTCTAGCTAAAGTATAGCAATTATATAAGGAAGCACATAATAATTCCGGGAACTCATAAGAACAAAACCCTGAAATTAGCAACTGATTGCTGAAGCAATGATAGGTCACCCATTATACTTAACACAGAGGAGGAGTATGAGAGGCTGGATAAGGGTAGGCCTCTACCAGGGCAGAATGTCAGATGAGATATAGATGACAATCCCTCCAAATGTGCTTGAAGGTGACTTATCCACACAAGATTGTTTTCCTGGAGCTGTAGTGTAAATTGTCATATTCCAATGAATACCATGCTGAACATACTATTTTCTGCATTTTGGAAGTGCCAACTGCTGCAGGGTTCATGCTGGTCCATGTCACAAAGATTTTCAACCAGCTGTGGGAAGATCGATCTTATGCGCCCAGGTTCAAAGAAGGGCCCTGATCCACTGTGCGTCAGTCAGTCAGTGCATACTTCAAGTTCAAAAGTCCCAGTCATTCAGACTGGGCCAGAGTTTCCTTCAACAGAAAGGTTTCTTGAAAGGCCTGTTTATTCCCTACTTGGAGTGGACCAAATGCTCCTACCATGAGGCTGGCGTGCCAGGAAAACTTGTGAATTTCCTCCAGACATCCTTGAAAACCAAGAAACAACTGAGGTAGAAGTTGGATGTTGATGAAGATGATGGGTAGTGTCCACTCTGTCTTGCAGCTGTCATTCTTATAAAAAATAAAGGTTTGCTAACTGATGCTGGTAACACTAACAAAAGGTGCAGCGATTTGCTCTCATAAAGCATTTAAAGTCCACACACACTCGGAAGAGCGTGGGGAATATTGAAACAAGTTATGTTCATAATGTTTGTGAATATCCCAAATAGACAAAAATGATAAACATGAAGAGGCCCCCGCCTGTCCTCTGGACTTAGTTCTCACCGGGAGGCCAGTGGCTCCACTGGTTGTAGCTTAGGCACCTCAGAAACTATAAACATGCTGCCACCCACCTGGGCTTCTGCAGAGGGGTCAAATATGATATGAGCTACTCTTTTGAAATTACTGGATGGGGAGACCAGTTGAGGGTCTCTCCTCTCATGGCACAGCAAATGGGTGTCCAGAGGAACACCATTTTGCACTTTGAGATGTCTCTAAGTATCAGAGGGCCCATAAACAGGTGCCAAAAACCAAGCTGGCGAGCGGGAGCAGAAAAATCCACCTCTCCGCAAGATTTCTCAACGTGGACAGTTGGATTTCTCAATGGGGTTTGCGCTGTAATTTATACACTTGATGTAGGATGGTCTTACCTCAACGCTTGCTCATGGACCCATGGTACAGGCGGAGATCTGTTCTGATGATATGGGTTGCCCTGACTACCGGTCATGTCTTGCTCACGACATCCTTGATGTTATAAATGCTTTTAATGGCTGAACATCCCTCATTAGCTTAAGGCATAAGTT
This sequence comes from Calotriton arnoldi, assembly GCA_963921515.1. NCBI lineage: Eukaryota > Metazoa > Chordata > Amphibia > Caudata > Salamandridae > Calotriton > Calotriton arnoldi. The sequence continues at coordinate 3,163,565 of CAWUFW010000889.1, read as the reverse complement.
ATGCTAATGATTTTAAGTTATTGTGACCCTCCTGATGGAAAGGTCTGTGTTAGATACCCTGTTTTATCAAACTATACTCCTATATATTCATCAGACATCAGGGTTCGTGTCTTAGATAACTTTCCAAAGAAACCTGATGAGTAGCTCTGTAGTCCTTTCTATGGGATTATTACATACTCTATCTGTATCAATGTGCATTCAATCCGTTAAATGTACTGAGACCACCAGGGTTTGAGTCCTGGATAACCTTCTGAAATAACTGGTAAAGGACCCCCTGTATTTTTCACCTACCGTCAGCATTTCACACATATAGAAATGTTAATGAGCGCTATTTCCCAAGGCAACAGGCCTCTGAGTGACATTGTGGGTAACAAGATTGAAGCTTGAGTTGTCTGTAATCTAACTCCGACCCAGGGTCGGATTGGTAAGGTGGGCAATGAGTGATGGGCCGGTATCTGAGTTGCAGCTGTGGGTTGCTTTTTTTGGCCAGCATGGTGGCTGATTTAGGCTGTGTCTGTGCTGTTCAGATGCCGCCAATGGCTCAGTGGGGGCCTGAGCGGCCTTTCCGGAGGCAGATGGGCCTCTGCTATCGCCCTTTTACCAAGAGGGTGGAGGTGTCATTTCCAGTCTCTTCCTCGGTCGGCCCATTAATGTATGTAAATTGAGCAGGGCCAGGGGGGCCTAGCAGAAGTGGCCTCACTTTTATATTCAGGTGTGGTTCACCAGTGTGAACTAATCCATGCACAAAGAGTCCTGGCAACATTTGCATTTTCTATTTTTTCTCAGTGAAGTTAAAAAAAAAACATGCCTCTTTTAGAGAACCCCTCCCCCTTATTTTCATAATACTTAAAACACTGAAGTAGTGTTTTGCGAAAAGGCGCACTCCGCTCATGTGGGCCACTTATTCTTAGGGCGCCTGGGCCTATTTTTGATCACAATCCTGCTCCGACCCACAAGGTGAAAAATAGAATATATGATGTTACTTAGCATACCGTTACTCCGCAGGTATTTACTTCGAAGTTTTTACTTCGCAAATACCATTACTAAGCATGATTTTAGTGCGCATGCTTTTAATTCGCAAATATATACAAATACATTAAAAATGCTTTTACTTCGCAGTTAATTATTACGCATACGGTTACAACACATTATTGGTACTTTAAAATAAAAAATTAATCGTAATAGTAACCTATCCCCTGGCACGCACCCTGAACCCTAAAAATACCCCCTACACCCCAAAACCCTAACCCACCCTGACCCCTAAAAATACCCCAGCACCCCAAAACCTTAAACGCACCCTGAACCCTAAAAATACCCCCTACACCCCAAAACCCTGTCCCACCCTGACCCCAAAAAATATCCCAGCACCCCAAAACCTAAATGCACCCTGAACCCCAAAAATACCCCAGCACCCCAAAACCTTAAATGCACCCTGAACCCTAAAAATACCCCCTACACCCCAAAACCCTAACCCACCCTGACCCCTAAAAATACCCCTGTACCCCAAAACCTAAACGCACCCTGAACCCCAAAAATACCCCAGCACCCCAAAACCTTAAGCGCACCCTGAACCCTCAAAATACTCCATGCACCCCAAAACCCTAACCCACCCTGACCCCTAAAAATACCCCAGTACCCCAAAACCTAAATGCACCCTGAACCCTAAAATTACCCCCTACACCACAAAACCCTAACCAACCCTGACCCCTAAAATTACCCCAGCACCCCAAAACCTAAACGCACCCTGAATCCCTAAAATACCCCAGCACCCCAAAACCTTAAATGCACCCTGAAGCCTAAAAATACCCCCTACACCCCAAAACCCTAACCCGCCCTGACCCCTAAAAATACCCCTGTACCCCAAAACCTAAACACACCCTGAACCCCAAAAATACCCCAACACCCCAAAACCTTAAACGCACCCTAAACCCATTAACAGAATTAATAGTACAATGCACAGTAACTCCTTTATGCGTAGTAAGTGCATGCTAAGTAATGGAACATGCGTAGTAAATGCATGCTAAGTAATAGCATCTGCGAACTAAAATATGCGTAGTAATGGTAATACGAAGTAATGACCGCGTAGTAAAGGTAGAATACCTGAAAAATATTCTGCTTGTAAATTGCTGTCTGTCCACAAGCAAAACTAACTACTTTGCCCCATAACTCAATGTGTCTGGAGTATGTGATTACTAAGAGCACATTCATGGCCTGAATGGAAATCCAGAAGACTCCTAAAGAATGCACAGGCCAACATGCTTTCTCTGCATGTGCACCAAGAGTCTAGATGGTCGTCCTCTGTACTTCAAACGTGCTTCTTCAGCTGTACAGTTGAGGAAATGTCTCAAAGGCCACACCCTCATAAACTTCATGCCACTGTTGATGATTTCCTTTCCCTCTCCATCCTCATCCCACTGCGTAGCTGTATTTCAACTCCATTTGAATTAATTGCTCGGATTTATCAATTTAAATATATGTCTCTTTATCCTCACATGCTGGCACAGTATCTTGTTATTGTATATAGTGCTCCACTGCCCTCTGGGCTTGTCTTTCTCTTTATAGATACCTTTAATAACATAACCTAATTACAAATATATACACGTTTGTGTTAGGTGTTCCCCACCCCTGCATGAATCTTTGTCTGAAGCTTTTTATCTGGACATTAAAAAAAAAAAATTAGGCTCTTCGGCTGCTATCTGAGACTTAAACTAAATATATAAAGCAAACCCTGGCTCTCTTCCACCCCACACATCCCTTCCTCTTCAACATCACATATATGTTCAGCTTTCATTCTGCTACCCTTCTACTCTACCAGCAGAACCTCCATTCCATGAAGAGTAACATGGTGTACCTAGTGTCCCGACTGTACTGAACTGTGGGAGACAGGCATAACACTCCATTCCACTGCTTTCCCAATGTCTATGGAAACCAGTCAGGCAGAGTTACTCAATATATGGTTTTCACTATCCATCATTCCACTTCCCTTCTTAAGGTTTCTGGGGAGCTGACCCGTTTAGTGTAAGTATCTACCCTTCCATTCCTTACCCCAAAGTCTGTAGACCAAGGAGCGATAGGGTAACATCATTTAGGGGTCACCAAGTGTCACAGTTGCATCTCCTGGCACTGGCTTGTAACCTATGGCCTCAGAGGCGGCAAAAGCAGTCCTAAGAGCAGAAGGTAAGCAGTCTCCTGATGAATACTGTTTACTTCCTGCTGCTCAGACTAGGATCAAGTTCTATGATAGTAATTCAGCAGAGCAGCGCACACTCTTCGGAATAAAGAAAAAAATGAAATAAAAACACACATGATGCAACTTATCGTTTTTCATTATTTTTAATATAAAATGTAAGGTTAAGGAATACTGTAAGCCAGGAACATAGTTCATATTTAATATATGCTCCACTTAAGTTAATAGAGATGAATATAACAATTAACGTTGTTTTTTACAGCGTTTTCCAGTGATGTAGCAATACATTTCCCTTTTTGGCGTGCACTAGGGGAACCTTTACATCAGTAGCATTTGTGGTAGAAATAATTTTGGTTCATAGTGTTGTTCAATGTTTCATGGCAGTATATTCTCCACTTCAAATGAAAGGAAGTCATGTTCCGTCTACAAATGATTTCAGCATCCTTATTAAAATACAGATGGTATCTAAAATAGACATTTGTGTTAGTAACTGCTGTTATTATATTAACTGTGCACCTATTACAGTGTGAAAGGTCATCTGACTTCATTACTTGTAATGTAATTGAGGTTAAACTATGTGTGGTGTCACTTTCGCTACCCCTGGCATTTTGGTAAATTGACATCCCCAGATAAAGACAGGGGACACAGTTGCTTCTGTGACATCACAGGGCTGAGACACCAGTTTGCTTGTTACAACTGTGAATTAGTGGGATTCGATTTCAGTATTACCAATTGCTTCTGATTAAAGCTATGCACAGCATTAGAATGCTTATTCATATAGGAAGCCCATCCAAGTTTTGTAGTCTGGTTCTGAAGTGGTTAATATTGCTTTTGTCTGCACATAGTATGTGTTCAGTTTGCTCCGATGGTTGCAGGTGGTGGGCTCCGGCACTCATTTTGGGGACTGGGGCTTATTTTTTCATCATCAGACCAAGAGCAAGAGAAATAAATTCAGAGACAGGCGGAAAGAAGAAGGAAGGAACATATAGGATAACATTGACAAAGTGGGAAAGCAGGGATGATAAAGAGCCTGGAAGAGTGGATAAACAAACAAGAAGTGTAAAGTGGTGGGAGAAAGAGGCATGAGGTGAAACCAAGCCAAGGCAGTCCTGTATTTGGCAGCCCGGCACTGCAGATCCAGCGCTGCGCTCCTAAGAGAAACTTGGGCCCACCACTTATTTATTTACAAACTACTCAATCAATAGAGCCGTAGATGTCATGCACAGAGAAATTGAAATGGCCGGACTTAATGCTGAATGGAAAAGAATCACTTATGTTAATTCTGGGAAACAAAGAGATAAAAGGCTTATTTTTAAACCACTAAGTTATTGCTGTCTTCAAATGCAATACTCTACGGAGATCTGCTCTTCTAATTTCTTCTCCACTTTGTTTGGAAGCCAAATGTATGGTTTTGTTTTGTAGTTACTGGTACTATTTCCTGTATCATTGCTCAATTTGTTAATTCTGATTTTAAACAAAGGGCACACTGTTTCCATTTATATTTGTTAAGTTTACATTGAAAAACTGCAAAACCTAACTTTTGTTTTGGCTCCAATTACCCAATCAGGATGCATTATTAGACAGCACAGATTTTTATATAACAGGCATCTCCAACGAGGAGCTTGTGAGCTACCGGTAGCTCTCGGTTTACCTGTGAGTAGCTCTCCTGTGTGCAGCCCAGACTACTAAATTAAAAGCTTTTGCTTGGTTGAATTTTTATTTGTTTACCAAAATTAAAAAGCATGTATTCGAGATGAAAATGTGTGTATTTTCTGACCTCATAAGATGATGATTGGAGAAAATTGTTAATTTTCAAAATCGACTTAAAGATATTACTTGAGTTGGAGAGATTTATTACTCATATTATGGTTTTGGTGCTGTGGGGGTTGTAGCTATGGATGTTTTGTATTACCCTTGTAGATGTATTCAGAATTGATAATGCTGTTTTACTTTATAGCAGGCAACCCTGCCTAATGCACTGATGTGATCACTGCTGACATTCTTGGATGGGGTGCTCACGATCATATCACTAACATCAGTATCTCAGGATGATTTTCGTTGAACATAACTATCACTTATTACAGAAAAGGTTGGAGACCCCTGTTCTATAATAAGGAATAGGCTTCTTCAGTATTAGTTCCAGCCAAGCACAGTTTCCCAGGAGTAAGTAAGCAATGTACCGCAAAGGCTGTGTCCCTTACCATGGTCGGATTCAGACAGAAAATAGGCCCGGCCATCAATTTAGAAGTCGCTCCCATTATTGAATCGGCTCAAAAAAGTGGCCTACATTTGCAAATCGGGTCAGTTTTGAACTTGTAACACATGATGAATAGGTGTTTATCAAAGTATGGCAGACTGCATCCATTCGTGCTTCTGTAAGCAATATTTGTGTTAATAGTAGGGAAATCAACAGTAAAAACCGACCCACCAGACCATAAAACACGCCCACAAAAAGGGGCAAAAAGCCCTCACTCTGACCTGCCAGACCGGCCCTTCTGTCACTGCCAGCTTGCCCGATAGGCCAGTCCGACCGTAGCTCCTTACAGAGGATGGAAGGTCCTTGGATTCTTAATAGAGGCTGCACAGTAAGAGCAGACCTCTCTTCTTTCATGTGTCATTGTCCTGCAGCGGTATGTACACTACCTGTGGTTTTTAGCTTTGTTTCCTAAATCAGGTCAACCTTGCTGGGTGTTTATATTTTTTTGGGTGTGACACAGAAGTTAAAGACGCTATTTCTGCAATCTCCCACTTGTTTGAAATACATGAACACTGCCCCACACACAGATTATTTTATGAAATTAAAACAGAGCTTTTGACTTCACGGTCCACTCTTGTGTAAGTATTTTTTAAGCCTAGGGAATAATTGTGCCCTACACCAACAGGGCATTTTGAGGCCCGTTTATTGTAGTCTTGCGCTCCCTAGTGGGTGGGCTCCATGTGACAACTGCCTCCGATCGTCGCTCCAGCCCTGCTTACACCCATCTAGGCACGGCCTTGTTGGCACATTATAATGTGTGAGTGGTCACAGGTTGCATTGGTAATCACGTGCCTGTTTCATCAGTTCTAAGAAATGACTTAGAAAAGTGCGCACCCTGCTGTAAACCTGACTCAGAAAGGCGCAGAAGCGCCCTCTTACAATGCCTGCCACATGGTGCGACAAACAGATGCTACGCGGTTTTTTTAATGAGAACGCCACCACCAGCTGTTTCGTGTTTTAAAATCTCACCCCAATTTTGTTTTCTCATTTGTGTGAGCAGCTAGGCCATTGCCGCAGCAAGCGCGCATGGCGGAGTTTGCCACTTCAACACGCTGCATTTACATACGAACAGAAACGCGTCACTAAATGCACGCAATATTTAGAGATTAGCGACTATATTTCCATTTCAGGTTTTATTTCCAGAATTCAAGGATCAAGAGAGCATACGCTGCCTGCTGCAAATCTCACATTTGACGTAGATTCATTAATCCTGTGCCCTTCGTTTGAACACTGGCGCCGACGCGTGAATCAAGACAGTTGACGCACTGAATCTGGTGTGGAAAAACAGGGTAATCCCCGCGGCTTATGTAAAGCGCCGACCCCCATGTCAGATGTACCCACTCGAGTTCAGCCGGATCTCTCGGCAGTTGTGTCTCCCTTTTCGGGTCCTGCCTAAATCCGAGAGGAGAGGATAAACGCAGCTTTTTTTCATTAGACGCAAGGTGTGAATGATTCCGTTTATTCTCTCAAACGATGCTGCCTCTGCTCAAATAGTCCCAGGCCTCATGGGTGACGAGAGCGAGATCAGGGAAAGGGCTCTTTCTCTGCTGCACGCGCAGCTGCGGCAGCTGTGGGGATGTGAATAAAAGCCGAAGCAGAAACTGGGCTCAGAACTGTGAAACATATACTATGATGCACGCCCTGCCTTCGTTATAGAGAGATAGAAAGAAAGGCGATTTAGAAATATTGATGAAGTCGTGCAAGGGATGTGCACTCTTTATTGTACGGTGGGATTGATATTTGTTACTTTTCTGTGAATTATATGTATGTAAACCTAATAATTATTCCAACCTCGTTTCTGCATATGTCTTTGGAGATTGGGGCTTTTCTTTGTTTTAATAAAATGATCCAGGGCATTACTAAAACATTAATGGCCACAATGAAAGTAGTAATAGTCTTGACACCAAATCCCAAATTCGCAGTCATCCATAGAAACACTATTTTTAGGTTTAGTTTCTTTATATTCTCCATACCATAATGTAAACTGATTTCGGAATTTGCAGGAATCAAACACATGTGAAATGTTCCCATGAAACAGCAGAATTTGAAAAGCGCGAAACTCGGCGAGCGCGCCCTTAGGGCCCCGGCCCCCTGGACCCGCGCCACACCCCCATAGTCTGGCCAAGTAGCCCGATTGGCTACCGGCCAGAGGAATCACTTCCGGGTCGGCCGTGACGTGTGTCCGGCCAGAGTAGGCAGCAAGGGGTGGAGCCAGGGGGTGGGCTATTTAGGCCCCGGGTCCACAGGTGCACTTCCTCTTTTCCCGCACCAGGCCCCAGGATCGTTGGGGTTAACAAGAATCTCGGGGAATCCCGTGGAATCGTCGTGGAAGCTGGGAATCGCGGTCTGCGACGGGGTCTCGCGAGTCGTGTGTGATAGCGGGCTAATGAGCGAGGCGTCCTCGAGTCAGGCATCGCGGATCTGGAGGTGAGGTGTCGGGGGCTTTGGGGGGGGCGGGGCAGCCGCTGGTGGCCTGTGGGCGGCGATAAAGGAGTGTGCTGGCAATCTTTGGCCCCCGCTGGACGCCGGTGGCTGCCCGGAGCCTCCCTCAGTGTTGGCCCCTGTTTGGTGGGCGCGCGAATTGGGACACCTCCCTCGGGGGATCCGGGGCTCGGCTGCAGAGTGTTGGGTAGGCAGCGGTGACCGGTTTGTGGCGGGAGCGCGGTGTTCTCTATCGCGCGCTGCAGATTGCGGGTCAATTGCAGATTGTGCTGCACGGCGACGGTATATCGGATTAGTGGGTCACAGCGTGAGCGCTGAGGAAGCTTTCGCGCTCCATTCCTGGCATCGGCCGTTTTTTAAGCATTGAAGCTGAGCGGTATTCCTGGCATCGGCCGCTTTTTAACATTATCGGGGCAGCGCGCTGGTAATCGCAGGGCTGAAGCGAGTAATTCCTCACAGTCACTGAAGGGTGCTTAATTTGGTTAATTTAAGAGCGCCCGGGCACACGCATTCAAGCAGAGCGGTTGGGGTGAACGGTCTAACGTGACTTGGTGTGAAGGTCTTTGCATAGACAAACACACATAGGGATATACGGCAGCGTTTCAGGTTTTAGCGCGGTGTTAGTGCGCGAGCAGGCTTGATCGGTTGCAACGCGACCTTTTAAAGACACAGTATGCCACCTAAGCGCAACCAGAAGAGGAAAGAAGGGGATTCAGAAATAACACAGCTACTGAAGCTGGTGTTAGCAAAATTAAGCAGGGATGAGGATGATGAGGGGGGTGAGGCTCCTGGGTCAGATGGCGAGGAGGGCCCTGAACCAGCAGATGGGGCCCGCCCTCGCAGATCAATAGTCCAGCCGAAAGCGGCATTTCCCCCCTTGGTGGTGAAGAGGCCCTGGGTGAGTAAGAAGGGAAAGGGCGGCAGGGGACGGGATGAGCAACCCCCTGCACCTGCCTCTCCTGTGATGCCTCCGCAGCCGGTACTTCCGCTGCCTAGTGGGCCCTCAGCGCCAATTCCCAACCTGCCAGAACCAGTGAGTCCACTTCCTACAGGGTCCCCAGCGCCAGTGCCGGCCATGCCTGAACCCGGGCTCCCAGTGCCCATTGTACCTGCAGCGCCGGTACCCAACCTTGCTCCTCAACCTACTCCCTATGTACCCCCACAGCTAGTCAGTGTGACGCCAGTAGATAATGTGGGCACGATATTGGCCGAGATTAGAGGGGCCTTGAAGGCCTTAACGCCAGCTCCCAATCCCCCGATCCCTAGAGCACCAGAGGTAGTGCCAGTGGTAGCGCCACTCCTGCAGGTGGAGGCACCAAGTGGGGTAGCTCCCACTACCCCAGGGCAACCGGGAATAGTGGCAGAGGGGGGGCAAGCGGCCACAGCTAGTATATTAGCTACAGTGGCAACTCTTTTGGCACAATTGGGGGCACCAGCGGTAGGGAATCAGTCTGGCGGCGCGACAATAGCACCATGGTCTCCACTGACGGGTGCAGGGAGCGTGCTGGGCGAAATAAGCAAACAGGTGGCCCTCTTGGGCAAAACGCAAGAAAAGGATGCAAACTCGCCCCTTCAGGCGGTGGGTCAAGCGGCCCCCACTCAATCAGTGTCGACAGTGACCGCGACAGGTAAGGCGGTGGAAAGCGCAAGCAAAGAAGTAGATAGTGTGTCTAAGGCAATTGGGGGCCATGATTCGGTGTTATCTAAGCGCAGCAAGTTGGCAGCACATGTTACGCCAGACACGAAAGAGAAGATTTGGAAGGGGGAATTTATTGATATGTTTTCCTTAATTAGACCAAAGAGGAGGGAAGTGGAGACTAAAGAGAAATACGGGAAAGAGGGTTCCTTCAGAGATAGGAAACCAAGGGTGGAGGAATCAATCACAAATTGGTTGTTTGGTTTCAATGTTTTTTCTGTGGTAATGCTAGAAAAGAAGCCGGAGTTGGCAATACCCCTGATATGCTATGCGAATAAGATTTTAAAGGCACAGACAATGCATGGGGGTATAGCTTGGCTTGACTACGATAGGGATTTCAGATGGGCCAAAGTGGAAGACCCTGAAATGGGGTGGGATCAAACAGAGGTGAATGTGTGGTTGGAGAGCATCAATAACAAAGCGCCCATGAAGCAGCCCTTTCGGACTTCACAAGGTGGGGCAGGGGAGAAAAAAGGAACGTGTTGGGCTTTTAATCGAAAAACGTGTACATGGCCTCCCGGGGCATGTAAATTTAAACATTCATGTGCATACTGTGGTCACCCCTCCCACCCCGAATTTAAGTGTATCAAGAAATCTAAAGAAAAAGGGAGGGATTCCAAGCCATCTCAACAGTAAGTTACCCACGCCAGTTGAGATAGGAAGGCTGATTTTCTGGCTGAATCAGTACCCTGACAGAAAGGCAGCCAGGACATTGTACCAAGGGTTCTCCATAGGCTTCCGCATTCCGGCGCAAGGGGTGCCCCCAGTGGAGTATTGTGATAATTTGTTGTCAGCACGCAGGCACCCCAAAGTGGTGTCACAGAAGGTCGATAAGGAAAGGGCACTGGGGCGGGTGGCTGGCCCTTTCTCCGCTCCTCCTTTGCCAAGGTATGTGTGTTCACCACTGGGAGTGGTTCCTAAAAAGGAGCCTGGCCAGTTCAGGATGATTCATAACTTATCAGCGCCAAGGGGGGCATCGGTGAATGATGCCATAGATCCGTCCTTGTGCTCAGTGACATATTCTTCCTTTGACATGGCACTACAGAGGCTGCGCGACTTAGGCCCCAACGCCTTCATGGCAAAAACAGACATCGAGTCAGCTTTCCGGCTCTTGCCTGTTCACCCCGATGACTATCATTTGCTAGGTTTCCAGCTGAACTACCAATTTTACTATGACAGATTTATGCCAATGGGTTGTGCAGTGTCGTGCAAGTACTTTGAGATGTTTAGCTCTATGCTGCAATGGCTGTTTGTTTTCAGAACAGGGCACACAGACATAGTACACTACTTGGATGACTTTATGATCATGGGCCCCCCGGCAGCAGGGAAATGTGGTCAGGCCTTGAGCGAACTAGTGGCCATGTTTGGAGAGTTGGGGGTGCCACTGGCCTCAGGGAAGACAGTAGGTCCGGCGACCTGTATGTCTTTCCTGGGAATCGAGATAGACACAGTGTTAGGGGAGTGTAGGTTACCAATGGACAAAGTACAGGCCTTCTCGCAAGCGATAGATTCTGCACTGGCAGGCCCCAAAGTCACTTTGCATCAGCTTCAGGTACTGGTGGGGCAGTTGAATTTTGCCTTAAGGATCATTCCGATGGGACGCCCCTTCTCAAGGTCAATTGCACGGGCCATGGTGGGGTTGACTCAAAAGCACCATCACGTGCGACTGCAGTCAGATGTGAGGGATGACCTTAGAGTATGGCGTAGTTTCTTGAGTGGTTTCAATGGTAAGGTAATTTGGCCTGAGCCATCAATATCCAGCACGGACTTAGGCCTGCTCACCGACTCAGCGGGTAGCATGGGTTTTGGAGCAGTGTTGGGGTCACACTGGTGCAGGGGCGATTGGCCAACGTCATGGCATGAGAGTGGCTTGACCAGGAACATAGCCTTTTTGCAGTTTTTTCCAATTATAGTGGCAGTAACCATCTGGGCTGAATTCTTTGAGAACAAATCAGTAATTTTTTGGTCAGACAACATGGCAGTGGTCGAGGCCATCAATAGGCAGGGGGCTACTTGTAAACATGTTTTGAAGCTGTTGAAACATTTGGTTCTGGCCTGCTTAAATCTCAATCTGCTGTTCAAAGCGGCGCGTATTCCAGGTGTGGAAAATCAGGCTGCTTAGAAACACTATTTTTAGGTTTAGTTTCTTTATATTCTCCATATCATAATGTAAACTGATTTCGGAATTTGCAGGAATCAAACACATATGTGAAATGTTCCCATGAAACAGCAGAATTTGATCCCTGAGCCAAGGGGGAGAGTCACTGAGTCACTCTTATGCAGCCTGCATTCTGTCTTCTAAATGGTCTTGGAAAGCCCCGGCACTAGACAGAAATTAGAAATAATCTGCACTGTGTAGCTGAAGGATGCAGATCTGAAGTGCTGGTTATCACCCCTAATAGTGCTATACATTTGCGCAAAATGTCTTAAAGAAAAAGCTCGAAAAACCTTTTTGGGCCTAGCTATGCAGCCTCAAACAATGTAATGTTTAGATTTATTTCAGGATTTAAAGTTTCGACCTATTTAGAGATAAATCTGCAAGAGTTGTGTGACATTAGATCAAGGTCATTAACATCTACCTACAATACTATTGCATTCACTGCATCAACATAGCAGTACATTGTTAGGAAAATATGTAGTTACTATTAACTCAACCCAACGCAATAAGGCTCCATATGCCTCCTTGGTTGAGCAAGTAGGGGTCCTACACGGGCTTAATTGACAGACCTCCCAGCTCATGTCAACCATAGGTAGACTCAACTGGTGGACCACAAAAACAAGGATTGGCAATGCAAATGAGTCTCGCCGTAAGAGATCGATTGGCTTGTCAATGGTTTTTTGACCGCGTTGCACAGCAGCACGGCAGCTGAGCCTTTGGCTGAAAGTAAAACAAGCATTTGCAATGCAATAGGTCTCGCATTTACGCGAGTTTGAACTATTGGCATTGTAAATGACAATGGCTTTTATTTATGTTTCAAAAACCAAAACAGAAATAAAAGGCATTGTCATTTACAATAAAATAGCTCAAACTCTCACAAATGCCAATAATTAGTAGCCAACTCACAAATTAGTGATCACATTTAAATTCACTACTCTAAGCTATGATATGGACATAGAGTATTGCAAATGGAATACCAAACCTCCTAAAGAAGTTAAATCGAACAAGAATCATACATACCAGAAGCTCTGCTGTCTCTACACAGAATAAGAGCAAAAGAACCTGATGTTCTGAAAATGATCTATGACTCTCTCTATCGTGCTTTAGAAATCAGATAATTGCAAGTGCAGTTTCTGTGGAAAGAACATTTAGACAGATTTTAGATATATTTGTTATTGAATTAAAAATCCCAAATCCTCATTGGGTGGCCAACAGTTTGACACCCTGATTTCTCACCCCTCACTGCAACGAAGCAAGTTTTAGCTATTGGCGTTGCACATTATAATGCAATGCCAAGAGCTCAAGCTTTCAGTTTTCTCGCATTTACGAGAGTTTGAGCTATTGGCATTGTAAATAGCAATGCTTTTTATTTATGTATTTTTTTTAAAACTGATAAATAAAAGGCATTGTAATTTACAATGCCAATAGCTTGAACTCTCGCACATGCAAGACCTATTGCATTGCAAATGCTTTAGGAGAGAGCGTGTCCTGCCTTTTCCTGCCGGCAATGGCAGGCAGGACAAAGCTCTTTGAGAAAATAGTGCTCAGAGGCTGTAATTAAAGCCTACTGAGCAACAACACACGTAAAAGGGAGTGTCCTCATGGGAGGTTACAAAATGGGAAACGGTGGGACTACTAAGCCTATTGACTAATGAAAAGCCACCGTTTACAATGGACAATGACACAAGCCAATGAAAAAACTGGGCGGAGAGTGGACGGAGCTTCACACAGCGGTTTCAACTGTTTTCAGCACCTGAAATCTTTGTGTAAGTAAAAACAAGCCATGTCTAAAGAAAGGGGCGTGGCCACTATTAAAGTGAAAGCGCGGTATGGGGTTCTTTTACCAAAAAATGCATTTGTCAAGTTGACAAACAAATGCTTTATTTTTGTAAAAGCGCCCCATGCTGCACTTTCACTTTAATGGCGGCAATGGCCCTTTCCTTAGAAACGGATTGTTTAAGGAAAGGAGAGCGGCCGACATTAAAGTGTAAGTGTTGCATGGGGTATTTAAAAAAAATAAAAAATTAAATACATAGTTTTTTTAAAAATATGCTGCCGCATTTGATGCAGCAAGTTAAGCAAAGGCACGGACGCCACTATCAGCGTGGCGTGCTATGTAAAAAAAAAAAAACGTATTATGAGAGACTGTGTCCTGCGTGCAACAGCAGGCATGCGAAAACCATTAAACAAAATAGTGATCAGAGGCTGTAATTAAAGCCTACCGAGCAACAACACATGTAAAAGGGGGTGTCCTCATGGGAGGTTACAAATGTAGATAAGGCAGTACTAAGGAGGGACTAACAAGCCTATATACGAATTAGAAGCTAGCATTTACGAAGGACAATGACACAAGCCAATGACCAATATGGGCAGAGAGTGGACGGGGCTTCAAGTGCATACTCCAATACAGCATGCCTCGCAGAGCAGGCGCATACGCTGCCAAGGCTCAACCTAACAACCTGTGGATTGTAGTTTTGGCTGCTGGTTCCGAACAATTCTATGTTGCCCATAACTAGTTTTGTGCTATACAAATACACACAAACAAACACAGTGGACGAAGTGCATTAAAAGGTATGTGAACTGTGATGCTGTGCTCAAAGTGGGCTGGGTGAGTGAGCGTCTGGGTTGGGTCAAATATTCTGTAACTTTTGTCGGTCCTTCGTCTTTTGGTAACTACATATAAAATATAGCAGTACTTAAATGAAGAATAAATGCAGGTTAAGTTAATCAGTGGTAAATGCACTATTGTAAATTATGAAACTTCAGTTAGTTAATACACTGAAGAGGTCTGTGCGTGTAACCAGAGAGCCACAGAATTGTATCCTGGTTGGTGCAGTGGAGAATAGTGACTTGTCTATGTTTAGTGCTAGCAGGTCCAATTTGGTGACCGAAAGCACAGTGAATATGTAAGTCATTATTTTAAACTTTCATTCATACAGTATAAGATAGGCTGCTACGAAAGGTCTAAGATAAAAAAAAGCATCAGAAATATAGATTTTAGTAATAACCAGACTGTGCATAGCCCAACTTATTTTATAATTGTCCTTTAAAAGCACACACTTCACAGCTCAGCTGGTAACTCCCCAGCAATACCACTCAAAAACAATAAATCTGTGTTATCAGGAAGCTTCAAGTGATTCCATCATTAAAAGCCAATACCGGCTACCAAGCACCCTTTACATTTGTAGTTTAACTAGTTGTGCACATTTACGTTTCGTTCAGGCAAGCAGGCACCCTAGCAGGAAGGCTTGTTGAGCTGTCTGTCCCTCCCTCGGTTTCAAAGCACAGGAGATTCTCTTTGCCTTGCATTTCAGCTGAAGCATTTCGACTCTCAGAATTTACTTTCCGAGGGCGGCTGACCTTTCATAAATAGTAGGGGAAATATTTTTCTTAGATTGAAAAACTATAGGTGTGTCATGCCCCGCAGATATCCTCTACTTCGACCACTAAACTTACATACAGGGAGTCACTGGACACATACCTCCCCCTTCCTGTAGCCTTTTATCATTTTTAGATTGTATATAGTTTCCCAGGAAAACATGACTCACTTGAATACATCCCTTAACCAATAATTTTTGGAGGCGGAATAATGTTACAGATGGCTCAGGACATGGAGCCAATGGAATTAAATTAAACAAATCAAGGCTTCCATTATAATACCTTTGCTTTACCAAAAGCCAGTCTAATCGAGAAACTGCAGTGATAACGTGGTCTTGTAAATCACCACTTTGGCCACACAAGAATGTCTCTCAAGGTCAGGCACAGACCAGCAGACATGGTCTCTTAAACTCACAAAGATCCAACCTCAACAGTTTGTGCATGGCGCACTGACGAAGGGTTAATGCTTACTCATCCATTAAAAGTGACAGACACATATCAATTTGTTTAAGTACCGAGTGCCCAATTAACAGTATGCTTTCCATGTGTAAATGTGGCTTACTTTTTGAAATCCAGAGGCCACACTGAAATCGGGAGTGAATCATCTATATATCTCTGCCACCTCCCAACTCCCCTCTGGAGTACACTTTCCAGGACTTGTGCGCTGCTACGTTGACCAGTAGCCCAGCTTCGCTAGTACTCCTAGTTCATCTCCATATCCACATACCACATACCCCACCGTCAGCAAACATCTCAATAGCATAAGCCCCCTGAGTTGGAATTCGTACAGATGGACATATTTATCCAATGTGCGGGAGCTACAAGCCGTCACGCTCACCTCTGCCACCCCCCCCACCCCTCAGCACAAGATGCATTGTCGTCCCTGCACGTCATTGAATGCATTCATATATAGGTGGCTGAGTTTGGAATCCAACTGGGCATCCGTGTGCCATCTTGGCACTTTATTTACCTTTTCAGCTATACTTCTGTGGGCTGGGTTCTTCAATGTGCCACCCACGTGCATACGATGTGCTAAGAGTATTAGTACTGCATTTCCTTCCAACATTCAATGACACATGTTTGCTGCTCAATTATTCAAGATATGCCCCTTCAGTGGGTGGTGGGAGAAGGGGAATGCCTGCTATGTTGGTATGCCATTGCCTGGGACAAACATGCCAGCTGCATCAATAATGTTGTTGTGCTGGGTGTTTTTTGACAAATTGCCGTAATGCCACTTTGATGTATGATGCTTATTATGTATTTGTATCATTGTCATTATATGCTCAGTACACCAGTCACTCAGAATCCAGCAACAGGTTATACAGAGGTGGGGCATTACATTGGGTATGTTTGCTTCTATCGTGTGGTGCCTGTAGTCCCCAGCACATTGGAGAAAACAGGACGAGAGAGGGAAGAAGAGAGAGAGAGCGTGGGAGAGAGAAACAGAGAGAGAGGGAGAGAGGGGAGAGACGAGAGACCCCGACCAACCACTTCATCTCACTGCATGCATGGCCCGACATATGCGCTTGTCCTGTTAGTCGCATCTTAGTAAAATAAAAAGCCGTCGGAAAGCATATCTTACCGGGGCAGGGAAGGATTCCTCGCGCACACTACAGTTGCATCTTAGTAAAATAAAAAGCCGTCGGAAAGCATATCTTACCGGGGCAGGGAAGGATTCCTCGCGCACACTACAGTCGCATCTTAGTAAAATAAAAAGCCGTCGGAAAGCATATCTTACCGGGGCAGGGAAGGATTCCTCGCGCACACTGTAAATTAACAAGCGGCAGTGAAAGCGATCGCAAAACTGAAAGCGATCGCTATTGAAAAGCAAACTAGGCGCGAGACCTAAAAACATGAAACTAAACAGTGGTGCGCGCGCACCACAGAGGAGCGGGGGGAGGGAGCGCGGCAGCGAGGCGAACGCGCGCAGCTGCGCGTGCTAGCCACCAGTGGGAATGGGAGAAGCAAACGCGGGACATGCGCCCGCCTTTGCCCAATTGCGTGCAGTTTTTTTTTTTAAAACGCACGCTACAGCCAATGTGGGTTTCCGAAAGCAAAACCACACGCACAAGCTTGTGGGCAGCTTTCAGAAGCCCGTACAAGAGGTCTCGCGCTGCGCGAGCAGGGCTTCGCACTGCAACGCTAGGTGCGAGACCTAAAAATGAAACGGTATGATGCAGTCAACACGACGCGTCATAGCGCTTTGATTTTTTTTTTTTTTAAACTTTCAGCCATTTTGCGGTCGAGGCTCTAGTATACTTTAATAGAGGGAGGAATTAAGCACTGGTGTTGAATAGCATCGGGTTATCTAACTTCGAAACACCGGCAAATGTGACAGAAAGGTGAAATAGAGTGGAAAAAGAGACAGAACAGTTGAGAAAGGAGATCAGTGAGAGAGGGGAAAACATGTATTATAAGGAAATCGGTGAGAAAGACAGTTAAGATGGACAGGAGGGGTGAACAAGAGTAAGCAACAGGTGAGAAAGACGTAACAGATAATAGAAAAGTTAGACAGATCGCAACTTGAGGGGAGGGTGATAGCGTGTCAAGTCATATGTCATCACTTCCTGTGATGTCTTTGGGGGTGAAAACATGTGATATTACTTCCGCTACCCCTGGCATTTAGGTTAAATGACTCCTATGGCCAGAGGCATAACGTTGCTCAAAAGCTTGTGCACAGACAATTGCATGTAATGAACATGGCTTGTGGAAATATGAATACATAAGTGTATCATCAGCGGCCAGAATCCAAAGAGCAGGTTTGTAGAATAAGTCGGTCGAAGTGCTATCCAGCTCGTTATTAACAAATATGCGCATGCTCTGCCTGGGAATTTAAGAGGACTGCCTGTCCTCCCGCACACATGCAAATAAATCCACTTACATAAGAGGAGGGCTAGTGAGAGATAGACTAGTAACCAGCACAACACGGGGGGGGGTCGCTCAGGGGGCAGGCCCTAAAATAATAGCATTTCTGTTTTTCAAGAGCGTAGACTAGAAATGTTATTGAATTGGTGCAATCTTATTTGTAGATAGTGTTTCGTACATGTATCGGGAGATAATGTGTGCATAATGTACGTGGGTTCATTTGCCCATTCACCTTGGTTGTGTATCTGTGTGCCAGCGCTGCAGCATGAGTATAATTTCTGTGATAGCGGAAAAGAAAATGTTTATGCGTAATAAAAATATGGGGGAGCAGGCAGGGGGAGGGAAGGGGGGAAGAAATAGACCCTCGATCACGCCAGGAGCAGTTGACGGGCACAGATTAATTTAGAATCAATGTGCTCCACAGAAATGGTCAGAAATGACGTTTCGCCTGGACTGGCCAATTAAGGTGGCTGATAAAGAAGAGTGAAGTGAAGCCAGCAAATGATAAGCAATGGGTGGGCTCCAAGCCCTTTTAGTATTCAATAGTGTCTTGCAAGCGAGACGCATGTGCTAGCGCTTGCTCTCACAGGCTCGACCCTAAAAAGTACATATGTGTTCTCTTAATAAAAAAAGGGGTTTACTTTAGCTGATCACACTGAGCCAGGTTCCAATTTGAAATACTGTTTTTGTGGTGTTGAAGTTTCTAAAAAAGGGAAAAAGAGAATTTTCGCTTTCTTCTATATGGAGAAAACTTTCCCTGGTTTCAGTTTCAATAAAATACCAATAATTTTAAATGTGCTTTCGTTTTAAGTGATCACTTTACCCCAAAGAATACATTTCCCAATAACACCTATACAGTAGACACCAGTTCTAGGCACTAGGTAACAGGTTAAGACAAATTGTAAGGAATTTGACCTGCTCTTGGGTAAGTTCCCTAATATTTAGCTTGCTTTAGACCTCAGTTCTGGATCTGGGTCTGAACTGAGACTTCTATATCTGCCTCAGCTCCCTTGTGCTTTCTTTTAATGAACCAACCCCTCCCTCAGGTACAGATGCCACTGTTAAAAGGAGTGAGGCCTAACACATGCCAGGCTTGCTGTCATGTACACGAGGAATTCGTGAAGAGTTTTAGAGGGCACATGTCTCTGGTGCTTCTGTGCTCTGGACCGCCCACTGTGATACTTTTAGACTGTATAAGGGAGAAATCTTCATTTCTCATCAAGAGCCCTTGTTCTGCTAATGTGCTGGACCATGTAAACACGGGAACAAACATTACTCAACAAACCTAGTGTCTGTAAGCTCTAATCTCTGAACAGTCTTTGTCTGGTCGTAGTGCCTACATACATTACTGTATAAAAGGTCTGTGTATTTTATTTGACACTAATTTGTAAACTGTTCAGTGAAATATTGCTATCATGTTATATTTTGTAAGAGGTCATGCAATATTTATTCAATCAAGTGAACCCCCACCAGAATTCACAAGGATTCATAGTCCAGCCTTGGATAGGTGATACATGCTGGTGAGCTTACCTGTGAAGCTTGTGAATGAAGATCACATCTTGGCAAATCCTCAAATGCGGGACCAACTAGTTAGACCTATATTTTGCAAATAGGGCAGTTGGATCTATGTGCAGAGCATACAGCTCTTTAAGCACAGCCCGTGGGACTCTCCCCTTGCTGTTACTCAATGATGACCTTCCTTTGTAAGTGCATGGAGAGGGGTGTACTGAGCAGGGAGATCTTCCAGACAACCACGGACGTCTGCCACCTTGTAATACAGAGTAAGTAGCAAGTAATCTAATTAGTGTTTGAAATCAGCCCTCTCTGAGTTTAAGTGAATTTGTTGTAAGAGTATAGATTTGTGTAGGGAAAGCTTATGATTGTCAAAATTAGAATTGAATATGGCACCAAATGGAACAGTGCTTTACCTGATATTGGCCCTCATTGCAAGTGGCCTGTTAATTCCGATACAAATGGTAACCATTGTAAGGTATGCTGGAACATGGCCTCTTCACGTAGAAATTCCCCTGTTGCAAGCAGGCAATGTTTCAGGCTGAAATGTCCGGGAACAACGTGCAGGAATTGGCACTTGTGGTTTATGATGTTAGCAGAAGCTCTTGATGACCATATTGGACCATATTGCATGGTTACAATTTGTCTCCCTGCTCTCAATATATATTACCCAGTGGCAGTAACCCCTGTGTAGTTATAATTCAGGACAACTTTCCAGTAAAAAGGCATTTTTGGTTTGCCTATAAATAAGGTTCCGGTCTGACAAATTTAGGCACTTACGTAGCGTATGCAGCTATGATCCGGCAAGATAACTTTTGTGCAGTTTCGTGCATGGGAAAAAACTTAAGGCGGAGGTCGAAAAGAGATGTTTTTATTTTAGTTCCAATAAGACATTTTTCTCAATGCGACAGCAAAAACTGCAGAACTGATTTACCCAAAATTAGTCATAAAAGTAGAACTTTGCTCAGAATGCACAATAGTTCTGAGTTGTTAAAAATCAAATTCGTTGCTTTTGAGACATTAAAGTGAAAAAAGTTGCCAGGTGGGCTTGAAAGGCTTAATACCTTTTAATGCCACTTTCAGTCAGTTGCACAATTTATGTCAATCACATTTTAATTTTTCGAGTTATACGATTGACTGGTAAAGGGGATCATATTTTTTCAGCATCTTGAAAACCACAATTTTTGTAAAAAAAGGCAATTTTAGCCTCATGGAAAAAAATCCCCAGCAAATTGGAGGTAATAAGAGTGGTTCCCAACACTAGGTGAGTACAAGCAGCACTCATAAGCATGGAAAAAGGGGGTAAAAAGAAGGAAAAAATAGGAAATTTACTACAGTAAAATAACAAATTTGATGGCAATCACATGCCTGTAGCTTCCATTTTGTATTCAGAATAGACACAATTTCTCCTAATTCATGATTTTCATGAACATCGTGACATTTAATAAAAAACGTAAAACAATCAAGGACATAGGTGGGGTGAAGGCCCTGGTAGGATGCATGAGGTGGTGCCTACAAGACCTGGGTGTGGCAAACACTTCAGCTATATGCAGTGCAGAATGGGTGTATGGCAGGTAGGCGTATATAAAAAGAATCCAGAAATTCACTGTAAAAACAGTTAAAGGTTATTTAGTTCAGTGAGCACAAGACGTTAAAACCAAGGACATTTGTCAGTTATGGTATGCATTACACGATGGACACAATAATGCACCGCCACACCTTTCATGTGTGTGTGTGTGTGTGTATATATATATATATATATATATATATATATATATATATATATATATCCAAGCTCCAAAGTACCCAACGTACAAGGAGCACTCGAACGGCAACATGCTCATAAAGAGCCTTTATGGTATACAATCCGCCGGCACAACGATAACTTTAAGCAGTCCAATTTGCCATGGATGCCTGACGCGTTTCGAAGTGTCCCCACTTCTCTTCAGAGGCTTTGGCAATTGAAGGCGCATAGGACACCGCCCCTCATCATTTAAATGCTCCAATGCATGCCCTGGATGGGACGCTCTGCCGCGACTAGCAGAGCATTATGGGCCTTGTAGTGTCCTTTGACTCCAGATGGAGCGCGCAATGTTGCTGCTGTAACATTCATAGCCCCCAGATGGGCCTTGGTGTGCCGGTGGATATGCTAAATCCGTTGCTGCCCCACGTAGTCGGCCTGCTCGATAACAGACCGCGTGGCCCCCACATCCTGGGGTGGTGCTCCTTCGCGGCAGGGTATGCCGCGTATTTATCCAAGCTCCAAAGTACCCAACGTACAAGGAGCACTCGAACGGCAACATGCTCATAAAGAGCCTTTATGGTATACAATCCGCCGGCACAACGATAACTTTAAGCAGTCCAATTTGCCATGGATGCCTGACGCGTTTCGAAGTGTCCCCACTTCTCTTCAGAGGCTTTGCAATTGAAGGCGCATAGGACACCGCCCCTCATCATTTAAATGCTCCAATGCATGCCCTGGATGGGACGCTCTGCCGGGACTAGCAGAGCATTATGGGCCTTGTAGTGTCCTTTGACTCCAGATGGAGCGCGCAATGTTGCTGCTGTAACATTCATAGCCCCCAGATGGGCCTCGGTGTGCCGGTGGATATGCTAAATCCGTTGCTGCCCCACGTAGTCGGCCTGCTCGATAACAGACCGCGTGGCCCCCAGATCCTGGGGTGGTGCTCCTTCGCGGCAGGTTATGCCGCGTATTTATCCAAGCTCCAAAGTACCCAACGTATGAACCTGTTGCCGTTCGAGTGCTCCTTGTACGTTGGGTACTTTGGAGCTTGGATAAACACGCGGCACACCCTGCCGCGAAGGAGCACCACCCCAGGATGTGGGGGCCACGCGGTTTGTTATCAAGCAGGCCGACTTCGTGGGGCAGCAACGGATTTAGCATTTCCACCAGCACACCGAGGCCCATCTGGGGGCTATGAATGTTACAGCAGCAACATTGCGCGCTCCATCTGGAGACAAAGGACACTACAAGGCCCATAATGCTTTGCTAGTCGCGGCAGAGCGTCCCATCCAGGGCATGCATTGGAGTATTTAAATGATGAGGGCGGTGTCCTATGCGCCTTCAATTGCCAAAGCCTCTGAAGAGAAGTGGGGACACTTCGAAACGCGTCAGGCATCCATGGCAAATTGAACTGCTTAAAGTTATTGTTGTGCCGGCGGATTGTATACCATAAAGGCTCTTCATGAGCATGTTGCCGTTCGAGTGCTCCTTGTACGTTGGGTACTTTGGAGCTTATATATATATATATATACACATATATATTTTTTTTTATTAGGTCAGTATTCCCATAGAAAATGCTTTTTTGTGTTACTAATAACTTTGGCACAGTTTGACGAATCTCCACAAAATTTTCCCAAAAATTCCTCTTTTTTGCCATGGGAAGTTTCGGGGTGATCCGTCAAGCGGGGGCTGAAAAAAAAGGGGGGTCCCAAAAGGCAAAATTCCCATGCATTTTCCATAGACTTCCTTAAGAAGGTCTACAGCAAAAACTGCTCAACAGAATGACACCAAATGTAGCAGAAAGCTAGATCTTGGTCCACAGATTGTTCTTTTTGTGATTTGGTGTAAATCTGTTAAGTACTTTTTTAGAAATTAAAGGTAAAAAATATTTGTATATTTGGGTGATTGGGTCTGCGATAGGCGTGAGAGACTCTCGCGGGAGCGCCATTTAAAAAATAGAGGGTTCTGATTGGCCCAGGGAGCTTTATTTTCTTTGTACCAATTTGCTCCCACAGGAGCGAGCGCTCTGATTGGCTGTCGGCTATATCAGAAAATGTTACTGGCAGCCATTACAGTATAAAGGGATATAGGAGGGGAGGGTAGGGATACCTTGCCAGACCCTAGGCCCCATGGGGGGGGGGACCAGAGGGGACCCATTCCCCCCCCCCCCCCGGGGCCCACATACAAAAAAATCAGCAATTTATGTAACAATCCAGCAGGACTACTGCTAATCAAAAAAAGAAAAAATTATGGCAGCCCTGGGACACATTGTTTAGTAAAGGGGAAGGGGCAAGATTACTTTTCTGCCTGATTTTGTACAGCCTGTGTCCAGCTAATGGGTGTAACTGTTTACAAAACACATGTGCTTCTAGTGCATCAAAGGTGTGTAAAGGTATTGAACACGTTATAAATCTTTGAATCGATGAGTAACTCCATGTGCAGATTACAGTAGACGACTTATGTCCTGTATATTCTACACATTTTTTGGTTCTGCAGAAAAAGTTTCCAACAGGGCCAAGATTCTACATGGTAGATACTCAGAATTGTAAGCAGCTTTGAGTTATTAGACAGAATCTTCTCAGTTTGACAGTTTCTACATAACATGGAATACTATGTGCACCAGCTACTAACCCATGTGCTTTTTTTGCTTCAGAAGATGAGCGATCTGTAAAGTTTCACCACAGTATGAAAACTGCAGCTAGTATGCTCTTTACCACCTTCAGACCTTCCCTTATTTTAAGTGAATAGTGTTTTTTTTGGCAAGTGTTGCATAGACTGTACACTCTTCTCAGTAGATATTTATTAATAATCTGTGGTGTATTTCTCATGAGGATTTTACTGTCTGCAAACAGCGTGGTACAAAGTAAACTCTCTCCATAGAGTTAACGCTGTTTACAGTACCCACTTTTTAACTCCTATCAACTTCATTTCTCAATGTAGGTTCGATGACTGACTGTGAGGGGTTTCATACAGGTAAAGGCTGTCCGTAGTAGGGCATTAATTTTGGAACAGACTTTGAGTATCTCGATGAACTTTGCTTTCTCTGAACAGTTGTATACATATTGAACACCATGTGTAATGAGGGTTTCCCATAGATTTGTGGATGATTATTAATGTGAACTGGGCTACCTGTGAAGTGTATGGTATAGGGTCAATGTTGCACATAACACATGCTTGCTATACCTAAGAGAGTTGTATCTGTGATGGCATTTGTTGGACCTAGCCCTTTTTGCAGGGTTATTTATGAACTTTTTGCCTTCCTCCTGTATTTTTTCTGACCTGTTTTTGTTGGCTTTAGGACTCTGGGCACTTCACCACTGCTATTCAGTGCTAAAATACATGTGCTTGCTCCTTTAAACATGGTATGATGGGTCTACACCTGTTTGGCATATACAATTTACCTATAAGTCCCTTGTACAGTGGTATCTCCTATACCCAGGGCCTGTACATTAAATGCTACTAGTGGGCCTGCAGCGGTGCTTGCGCCACCCACAGAAGTAACCTTTCAAACCTGTCTCAGGCCTGCCACTGCAGAGCCTACATGCGCAGTGTATTGCCACAGTGACTTGGCATTTATAGTTACTTGCTAAGCCTGAAACTCCCCTTTTACTACATATAGGTCACCCGTAAGGTAGTCCCTCGGTAGCCCTATGGGCAGGGTGCTGTGTAGGTAAAAGGCAATAAAGGCACATGTCCTGGTAATGACAAACAGCCTATTTGGTTTCTCACTGCAATGAAGTCCACTCCTCTCATAGTGGGAATTCCCTTAAAAGTCTTTAAGTAGTAATTTCTGGTTTGATAGGAGTAGTGTTGCCATGCTAGGTATGTTTGGAATAGTGGTGATAAATCCTGCTTATTGGTGTAGGTGGATTTTTCTTTACTAATATGGAAATGCCACTTTTAGAAAGTGGGCATTTCTATGTGCTTATGACTCTTTGTGCTTTGCAGCCTGACTCCAATCCACGCCTAGGGCAGAGTGACAGCTCAGCTTTGGACTTTTCTCTCCAGCGCGTGTTGGTGTCATGGTGTCAATGGTGTCATACTTGACAAAAGGCTCAATCTACTCTCCCACATCAACTCCATTGCAAAGAATGCACGATACCAACTGCGCCTTCTCTGGGGGATTCGACGTTTCTTTCCGGAACAAGACCTAAAAACCCTGGTCCAATCTCTGGTTCTCTCTAGACTGGATTATTGAAATTCTCTTCTTGCTGGCCTCCCCAAATCCCACCTTTCCCCTCTTAAACCCGTTATCATTCAGCGGCTCGCATTATATTTGGGGCCAAACTAAGTGACCACATCACACCCATTTTGTCCTCTCTTCGATGGCTTCCCATCGAGGCAAGAGCAATCTACAAGACTGCCTGTATCACCCACAAAGCCTTGAACACTTCCTCCCCTCGATACCTGGCGAATAAACTGAACATTTCTGGAGGCTCTAGACCGTCTCGTAATGCGGAAAAGTTACTGCTTGAGCCCCCCACCTTCAAGAGGGAAAGATCGATGGCTCAATCCTTCTCTGGCAATGCGGTGAGAATCTGGAACTCGCTTCCTCCATTACTCCGTACCACCACCTCTACTCGGACCTTCAAAACTGACCTCAAATCCCTTCTCTTCCAAAGACACTTCCAGAACTAATACACCCCTCTTCAAGTCCCTCAAGGAAGTTCTTTCTTTATTGTAAATTTGTAATCTATGCCTGTACAATCGTCATCTTAGTGTGTTTTTTTGTGTGTTTTTGAGTGACTGCCATCTATTGCTTTATTTTACCTCTTCTTGTTTCTCGTTTGTTTCTGTAACATGTATATTTTGTAACACTCTCCTCATGTAACGTACTTGGTTCTATTGTGAAGCGCTCTGACACCTTTGGGTAAAGTCCGCAATATATAAAAATGCATTAAATAAATAAAATAAATAAATAAACGCTGGCCCTGGCTCTGAAGAGTACTGTGGGCTGCCTTGGGCTTCATTTTGGTTGCTAGTTTTCCCCAGTACGTCGTGTTCCTCTTGTTGTATTCCTCTTAGGGTGTCCATACACAGGCTTTCCTGTATCATGTCCTTATATAGGCACAATTCGCCCTGCCCTTATATAGGCATAAAATCCCAATCCTTATTTAGGCATTAAACCGTGCACTCCAAATACAGGCATGGTCTCCGAC
This sequence comes from Calotriton arnoldi, assembly GCA_963921515.1. Classification (NCBI taxonomy): domain Eukaryota; kingdom Metazoa; phylum Chordata; class Amphibia; order Caudata; family Salamandridae; genus Calotriton; species Calotriton arnoldi. The sequence goes on along the minus strand of CAWUFW010000889.1, from coordinate 3,137,167 downwards.
ATCCGTCCACCCTAACGTCACAACGAGTTCTTGAAGAACAGACCCTTAGGCTTCGGGAGTTTCCCTAGCACAGGACTATTGATTTCTTCAAGGACTCCTCTATTATGCATGAACCGTTATACCTTAGGGGTTCATTCATGACGTCTTCCGCTGTCTGATTCACGTCAATGCTAACATTGTGAGGCACCTCTCAGGTATAAATATACCTTCCCTAGCCCTTGTAAACCAGAGGAGACCTCGACTTCAGAGGAGCCCGTTTCCCGGCCTGACGCACTGAGAAGACGCTGTCATCCCTGCACGCAGAGAATCCAGCTTCCAGTGATCCGACTTCCCTTGCGGGGTGTTGGAGTTCGAATCTGGCAAGAGATTCCCACCTCTCTCATTCCTAAGGTATGGAGCTGACTAGAACCTAGAGGGACTCTTGGCATACTAGGCATACTAGACTTAACATACTCTTAGTATACCATAGTAAGGAATACTTCACCTACTACATACCTCTCCCTACACCTAGGTTAGGTTAGGTACATTGGGGTAGAACTAGCTTAGCAACGCATCGTATGAGTACTTGCATTTTTAGTCTGTGTTATTTATGTAAATGAATATCTGCTAAAGATAATGCTATCGCAGTACTATTTATTTCTACTGCTTACGCTGTACATTATTTATCTCGCATACCGTCTTGTGATCATAACAGCACATTTTACTTGCACGAGAAACAAGACTGTTCAATAAATCTTTTATTGAAACGCCCGTCTATTCTTTCTGTGCAACTTTGAGGAAAACTAAGTATGTACGATTGAGCTGAGTGAAATAGTTATCTATTGTTTCCACGACTCTGGGACACGTTCTGATTCTAAAGGGAAACAAAGTTGTCATGTTTTGCGGCTGTTAGAAACTACTCCCTTCTTGTTATCCAAGGAGTTTCTAGTGGCCTCTGAGCTAGCTGGCACACGTAATTAAGTTTAATATACTCGATAGGGACACACTGACCGTAGTCCTATGTCAGACCTATAGGGGATATTATTCCAATGCGCAGAGCCTATTAGGGAAATAGGAGCTACACTACATGGCGCCCAACGTTTGGTAAGGCGGTAATTTAACGCTAGATGCTGAGTAACTCAGCTGTGCTTTTTCTCTCAGAGACCCCTACCCATATACTCCAAAAGACGTCTGGAGTGGGCAGGGTTAAGTATCCACCACGGCTACATAGGGAAACACCCTATATATTAGCTGTTTGGTTTGCTCAACGTTGAAGGATACAGTGTTCCAAAATATTGTGCACCTTATCTTTGTTTCCTTGAAACTTGTTCTACATTTTTACAAAGAACAAAATGCCTGGCTCCGACACTGAAACCGGAAACGGTGGAACTGCGGAACAGCCAGCTGCAACAGCTTATAATATCACAGGTTTTATTGAAACCGAGGAGGGTGTTATAGACATCCCTCAAAACTTAAGAAGAGCCATCACTCTAAAACTTATAAAACACGGTCTGCCACCAAGAGGTGGTAGAGCAGTTTTCGTGATAGAGGCACACGAATCCTTTCAGACAGAGGTATTCTATTCTTGGGTAATATTTCCTGAATCCAATCCAGTAACACACATGTTTCACTTCTACAAAGAAGATGATCCACCAGAGGAATACATTCCTTTCGAGGATATAGAAATTCCATTAACATACCAAGAGCATCAGCTCTGGTTTAAATGCGCCCTAAAACATCACAGAAACATTACCAGGCTCGGTCCACTAGGTAGACCAGGAGCAACATGGCCGATTTTAGCTGGCTATACACCTCATCCCGACATTGAAGAAATGTCAGACGATGAACTACTTGTTCAACTACAAGAAATAATAAAAATCTACAGACAACTGGTCCAATATGTCATGCGGACTTTCACAGTCCAGCAACCACTGACACTTCCAAATCCAACTCCCCAACAGGGGAATACACTAAAAATTACACCACAGACTCTCTACGCAGTCATGGGTAAAATGCCCACAAAACGTGAGCAAATTCCATTCTGGATAGCTCAAAAAATTACTCAAATCGAAGCAGTATTTCCAAATACTAGCCCGTATGAGAAACACAGAATCCTAACAATCAGTTTACCGATGGGGATCACACCACAACTGGAAGACTGCACCACCTGGGGCTCAGTCTTTGCTGCCATCTATACTAAAACACATGGTATTCCGTCAATTGCGGTAATCCCAGATGTCCTGAAACAAATTCAAAACGAATACGGGGCAGAGCCTGCTCTAAATTTAGGTATGAAATTACTGAAAAATTTCGACCAGGTCTCAACAATAATATTATCTAATATTAAAGGGGAGGCAGCAGCAGTGGCGATCCGACAAAAATTAAGGGAATTCGATGTTACAGAACATCAAACTGAACTACCCAGAATAATTGAACAATCCTATGCAGAATTAGGCAGAGATAGTTTGGGTGGAAGACCAGTGAAGCCGAAACTATCTGAAAGTCCTGAGAAGGACTCTATTAAACAAACTCCTACCTCCTTCTAAAAAGAAGTGGGAGACTAATAAACAAAATTCAAACGAGAAACGTTCTCAATCCCGAGGTAGGTCTCCTCAAAAGGAGCCCTCTGAAAGGAGGTATAACCTCAGGAATAGGGATAATTTGAGAAAACCGATCAGAACATAGAGAAGAACGCGTGAAATCCAAAGAAGAAAAACACGCTCCAAAAAACAAAACAAAACCTCAATTCTCCAAAAAGAAAGTAGCAGGTCTGAAGATCAGACATGCCGAGAATACTGAGAACACAACTCAAGAACGGAGAATGGGCTCAGACAATGCTGGACAGTGCAGCAGAAGTCACAATAGCTCGCCAGAACCTGAAGGAACTTCTGGAGATAGTGCACTTGAATGAGTACATTACAGTTGAGACTGTAGACACCAGGGTTAGTACTCCACAAAAGTTATATGAAATAACACTCCGGATGGAGGGAGACATACCAAGACAGGTGAAAGCACTTTTTTGGGAAAGACTATCAACGGGCTATGACATACTTCTAGCAGAAAAAAACTGGCCACCACAATTTGTCAGGGAGTGCCCACACGGCGAGGACATTATTATGCCTGCCTTCTCCAACCATATTCCAATTCACCTAAAATATACATATGCCAGGAAATGGGCAGTAGCCCAGGCCCCAGCATTATATAAAAATCATGTAGGATGGGATGAGGACTCACCTCACCATAAAATACATCTGAAACATGAACCAACTGCACAAAGGCAGTATCCAATAAAGCAAGAAGCTAAAAAACAGGTCAGGGAGATCTTAGATCAACTTGAATACCAAGGGGTGATTGAAACATGCACCTCCTCAATGAACAATCCTTTGTTTCCTGTCTCCAAACCAGACAATACATATCGTCTAGTTTTGGATTACAGACACCTAAACACATGTTCTAAAACCTTTGCAGTGCAAAATGCACATAGCACATGAATAACATTGTGCGTAAAAAATACCATTGTGCGTAAAAAATACAAAACAACATTAGACATCTCAAATGCTTTCTTTTGTCAAAACATAGCACCTGAAAGCAGGTACTTAACAGCATTCTCCATAATGGGGACCCAGTGTCACTTTTGTCGACTCCCACAAGGGTTCAAGAACAGCCAAGGTTTATTCTCAGCGAGGGTAACGGAGTTACTACAAATTTATGACAATGAGGCATTGTCCTATGTCGATGACATCTATCTGACAGACGATGACCTGGACAAACACTTGAACAGGGTGAGCACCATTATACTGGGCTTCGCCTCTGAGGGCTATAAGTTCAACTTTAAAAAGTCCCGAATTGCCCATCTCAATGTCCTATTTCTAGGATATGAGCTTTCAAGTGAAGGCAAGAGCTTGGCAGCTAACTTTCTAGAGAAATGTGCGCTGCTCCAACCTCCAAAAACGCTAAAAAACTTACAATCCATTCTGGGTTTCCTAAACTTTGGCAGCACATACATTCTAAATTACGCAGAAAGGGTTAAACCTCTCTACGCATTAATCAAACCTGATTTTTCAATCAAAAATTGGACAAACGAACACACAGAAATCTTGCGTTCACTCCAGGCTAATATGTTAGCAACAAATCACTTACAAACACGCGTAAGTCAACGCAATTTGGTGATCCGAATTATTTCGGGTCAATGCGGATTCACCTACTTAACCTTCAATGAGGGTGAGAAAATACAAATTGCATACAAATCTCATTTGTACACACAAGCGGAAATGCGCTTCAGTTCAACTGAAAAAATTCTAACAGCAGTTCAAACCGCTGTAGCAAAAGAAAGAGCCTTAGCCCAAGGGAAATGCATTATTGTCGTAACCCCAGTACCAGCTTTAGAAGCGGTCACAAAAGCAAGCATTCCAAATGCTAAAGCACTACATCCAAGATGGATACAATGGGTTAATTCTCTTGCTGCAACAGATGTTGAATATGTTTTTGATCCAGATTTAAAAACACAAGCATTCCTGCAATATGAACAAGAATGTCCGCTGCCCACTGAGATTCTGCCTCTCGATCAGTACAAATTCATAATTTACACTGACGGATCCGCACAACCCGCAACAGGGAGTAAGCAAGCTTACAGTGCAGCGTGTGCTATCGTTAAAGGTCGCATGCGAGATGGCATCTTCAGACCTATGGTCACAAAAACCCAGTCTCTAGGAGATTGTACAGCTCAGCGAGCTGAACTACAAGCATTCAAACTGGCACTTGAAAGAACAGATCGAGAATTCCCCACACTGATAGTGTGCGATTCCTTTTACTGTGTTCAGTCGTATAATGAATATATACAAAACTGGCTTGAAAATGGTTTCAAAGATGCGAAAGGTGGCACAATAAAGCATAAAATGCTTTGGGAACAAGTAGTTCAGTTAAAAACCGAACTACCAAAGACTCACGTGATCCACACACTGAGTCATCAACGTGATGGCGTTCACGTTGCAGGGAATTCATTGGCTGACAAAGCCGCAAAGGGGGCTGTTCAGACGGCTTCCGTAGCTGCGATCACTCGTTCAAAAACAAAAATAGACGGTGAGATAATATTGGCCGTCAATGCTTCAAGCAAGGGCAGCAGTGCAGCGTTACCAAAAAAGTTTCCACTCAAGTACTCTTATGTAATTGATGCGAACAATGTTCCTTTTGCTCGAATCCCTGGAGTGGGGGATAGGGTAATTCCAAACAAGGAACGCAGATTAGGACTAATCCTAGCAGCACACGAAGGGATAGCTTCTGCCCATGCAGGTGTTTCTGCAACAGTATCTTTACTCAAGCAAAGATATTGGTGGCCTGGCATTAGGAAACAAACTAAAAACTATGTTTTAGAATGTGATATTTGCCAACAGATGAAAGTCTCAACAGTGAAACGTCCTGCGCAGACACCCCTGTTAATTTCAGACAAACCATTAGCTTGTGTTTACCTGGACCACTGCGGTCCCTTGCAAAGGGACGGTAACTATAAATATATCATGGTTGCAGTGGATTCATGCTTTAGGTTCCTATGGATATGGCCTCAGCGCTCGGCTGACGCTCGAACTGTTATAAAAGATTTGCGAGTCTTTATCGGCACATACGCAATAGGCACGCTACATTCTGACCAGGGCCAGGTGTTTAGCTCTCGGGCTTACAAAGAAGCCATGGCCAGTCTGGGCGTTGCATTGCGGTACTCCTCTCCATTCCATCCTGAGGGAAATTCGGTTGTGGAAAGGAAAAACCGGGACATAAAGCAGTCTATAACAGCTAGGATATTAGGTTCGGGTGATGGGTGGGTCAAACATCTTTATGGGGTCCAACGCTCATTGAACAACCTGCCAAGAAGTTCTCTAGGGGGGGTCACTCCATATGAGGTCCTATTTGGGACAAGAATGTGGGTACCAGATCTCGATGACGTAGGCACCGTGGTGGAAAATAAAACGTTTGATATCAAAGATCGTTTGGCTGTTTTACAGGAACTGAATGAGTTAAGAACGAAACAAAGCAACGTATTCCTACAGCCAACCACCACTGGGGAAAAACCGGCGGTCCCAGCAAGGCCTGTCTGGATTCCAAAAGTTGGGGATCTAGTCAGAGAAAAAATTGCGGACAAGAAGGAATTTGGACCTTCTTACAGACAACCAGTACCTGTCCTAGCAGTTCAAGGAACAAGAACAGTACTTCTGCCGCCCCTTGCTGGAAGAAAGGAGAAAAGATTTGTGTCCATCGACCTCATCAAACCACAGTATGTGGCCAATACTAAATAGTAGGCCTCGTAGACTCCGACCTGGTAGCAGACGCACTCCTCTCGCTACTATCCAAGAGGTTCAGACTGAAAGACTGATAACAATCGAGAATTCAGCTGTAACAGATGAAGGACTAAGCAACAATGCAATGGAACTCATCCCTCTTGAAAACCAAGTAACAGTTCATCCAAATACACCAGTCTACACCAATGTAGCGAGTGATCAACTGGTTCCAAGGATTTCTACAAATCCTGATGCAATTCCAACAATTGACAGAACTGCTTCTGGCTATTTCATTAACTTTGATACGTTCTCAGAGGATCCGAGTGAACCTGAAACGACGCCAGCATCATTGAAATTCAAGCAGCAAGTACAAGACTTTCTTCACTTTCTGAAAAAGACTTATTTGGTTTCTCCATGGATTGAACTCTGGATTACATCTGGACTTTTTGTTTTTCTGCTCTGGCTAGCTTTGGTTACAACTGTGAGCGTGCTTATAAGTGGCAGATACATCCATGTGAATACTGAAGGAAAAGACGTGAACATACTTTTGAAACCTCATAAATCTTCCCATCGTGAAGCAAGAGACTTGTCATCAGTGAACATCACAGCTGTTCCTATACAGGATGGTATAGTGTGGGACAAAACAGATTTTGATATCTTCGGCCCGATGGAACAATTGAACATTCCACATTTGTTTAAAATTTCACTAAGTGATCTCATTTCGTCCAGTACCTATTCTGATGATTGGGACTTTGAGACTGTTAACGACATAATGTTTGACCTAGAAAAATCTGCTGCATTTTCTAAAAATGAATATTTAGAGGGTTCATCAGACTATGAAAAGCTGTATTGCTATAACCACTATGGTCATCATTATTTGCATAAATCTGCATACCCTAGAAATGTGTTTGTTTAACCAATGGGAACATTGTCCTACACCACCACACGGTAGTTCAAAAACATTTGCTAACAAGTTTCCATATTTTTCAGGGTACAATACATCTGATCCAGAAACGTTTTACTATAAAAATGTAAACAAAACAGGACTGAAAATTTTGTTAACAAATACAAAACAGATTTACTCTGCAACATTTATTGCCCAACTGTCTAGACAGGGTTTCGACTTATGGAAAGACACAATAGACACAAAAACTGTGTGGGGTACTAAAGATTGGCAAGTGCAGGGGATAGACGCGTTATTTAGAGCCTGTATCATCCCTGAACAAATAATGTTTTTGAATGAAACTGTCCAACAAACATCTTGTCTTGGACTAGCCAAGATCAAAGAGATGAAGACACCTTCTGTACCAACACCTGCCAGTGATAATAATACACAGGCAGTGGTGACAGTTGACAATATACTACAACTCAACAGATCTAATCCTGATTGGAAAAAATGGTTGATCTGGCCCACAGACACGAACAACTGTCAGGAAAGATTCCTGAATAAAACTCAGGGCTTTACTATTCATAGGCCAGACCCAAGATACGTCCAAAGACAGCATCCGGGGGTAGTAACAACATACAGTGTAGGAAAATTATGCCTCGATTGGCTTCAGAAATCTACACTACAGGATGTGAAACAACACTTATCCTTACTTAAAGAAGACGCAGACATAAGGGAATTCTTACTTGGAACAAGAAAACCGCATCAAAAACGTTTCATATATGCCGGCATTTATGCTGCCTATAATGAAGCATGGAAAGTGTCACAGATGGAGGCCGCAGAACGAATACGTGAACTTGATCGTATTAATTTAGAGAAAACCCTCTCTGTGGTCGACAATGGGTTAACAACTTTGTCCTCCAGAATATATTCATTGGATGGCATTGTATCCTCTGCTATCGACATACTAGAACAAGATTTGGCGATGTTACAGCAAGGCCAATCTCAATTACGTTCTATTGTGTTATTAAGCTGGACGCTGCAATCTTTGCGGACGGGCTATGTGCCTTGGCGTTTCATCAACACATCGGCTCTGTTTGCAGAATACAATCTAACTGATAAACAGATCGAACTGGCACAAAGAGGAGCAAAGTATACAGTGCTGAGCATTGAAAAACTGGAAAAGTTACCATTCACAGTGGCAGAAAAACCAGCTACAGAATGGCTTATTCATGGCAAAATCACATTACCTGTGACTACTTTTCAGTTTCAGTATTGCCTCAAACAAATGCAAGCAGGCAAATATGAAAGGTTGGGTAAGGAATACATTAAGACATCGTGGGATTTACCGTATACATATAGATGTTGGAGTGGGGATCGTGAAGTGTTTTTGAGCGGTACACACTGTAAACGTGCACTGAGCGGTTCGCTTATATGTCAGGACATTTCTTTACACGGGGCTTGTAATGGTTCTGTGGCAAATTTGTCTTGCCATCAGCAGGGCACACCTGCTGCTGTGATTAATCCAACGTTTGGACAACTTTCTAATGGGAGTTACCTCGTGTTGAATGATCAGAGTTGCTGCGGCATGTTGCCAGGCATCCCATATCTAGTAACGGTTAACTTCAGGGTCACTTGCTGTATGCAAGTATTGTTTGCCCCAATAGACACAGTCAGGGAGTCGCCTCTATGGCCTTCGCTGAACGTCTCTTTTATAAGATTTGATACTTTGAGCAGAATGAAAGCCATGCTTTTACAGCAAACAGTGCCTTTGACCTCGGCCAAAGAAACCTATGATCTACAAGTAGCAAGGACTTCGGCTGAGATACAGACTTTAATACGTACAAACTGCCCTATACATTTCGTGGAAATGATAGGACGTATCTTTAACATGTCTGATACAACCGGAATTGTACATGTATTTAAGAGCATCTGTTCCGGTCTGTTAGCACCTTTCCAGGCAATACTCGGAATCATCCCGAACTTTGCACATTCGGTGTTTGGTGGCATACCGTTAATTCTAGCACTTGTTGCCGGAATTCTATTTCTCTTCCTGCTATTACGCTATGGCCAGCCTATTCGCAGACATCACTCCGAGCGAAATGGAGAAAGCTCTCCTTGAACGAAAGTGCAGTGAGCGAATAGTACAGCTTTTGGGCATGACTCGTCTACGGGACCTTAATACCACGTGGTTCCTGTCATTCAGACCAATCTGGCAAGATTGCATCTTACCTGTTCTACGATGTCTGCTATGCGGTGAAGAATGCGTGTTGGACACCTGTCTAACATTTCCATCAGCGACGCCAACGGATGTCGATACTCTGCTGGTCCCGATAACGGCCCATGCTCTGTGTTGTCCCCAGAGGCTGCCAATCCTGATGTCAGCATTCATTGAGATCTCACAGACGCTTCCGGCTGCTGCTGAGGTACGAGAAAGACCTACAGGCACACAGGTAACAACGGACGCGAACATTGCTGCGGCAACCTATGCTGAAAGCGATGCTTCACATCTCTGTGCAATTAATCTACTACACGAGGTGTTCCAACTGACACCTACTTCAGTGGACGATATTTTGTCTACAGAAATAGATGATCTCATGTTTACACCAGACCCGTAAACTGACTCTGATTCAGCCCACAGTGTTCCAGAGAGGCAGTAACAATTTGGCCTTCATACTTCAAAAACTTGGAACTGTTCCCAAAATTGAACTTTTTTTTGTTTTCCATTTTTCGAACTGAAAGGGCACTTCAATCTGCTTAAAGTAGAACTAGGTTTATAGTACAGACTTCGCGGTACTTCCACAGACATTTAGTCATCTTGTTTGTCTAAAAAGTTCATTTATTTTCATGACATGAAATGACTTTGATTTTTGAACAACTTATCGATCATTTTCTGTCAAATGTAAATATTACTGCTAATTTCATTCATATTGTATTTTATTTTAAATATATGCCTGAAATGAAAAGCAATGCTTCAAATGTACCTTTTGCATTCTAATAGGTTTTTTAAATACCTTTTAAATGGTTTTATGAAATATTTTAGCAATATGCGGTACTCCATTTAATGTTTAGCATTTTAAATGTTTAGCATTTTAGTATTATCGTTCACACGAAAGTGGAGTGGGTGTTGTATTCCTCTTAGGGTGTCCATACACGGGCTTTCCTGTATCATGTCCTTATATAGGCACAATTCGCCCTGCCCTTATATAGGCATAAAATCCCAGTCCTTATTTAGGCATTAAACCGTGCACTCCAAATACAGGCATGGTCTCCGACATCCGTCCACCCTAACGTCACAACGAGTTCTTGAAGAACAGACCCTTAGGCTTCGGGAGTTTCCCTAGCACAGGACTATTGATTTCTTCAAGGACTCATCTATTATGCATGAACCGTTATACCTTAGGGGTTCATTCATGACGTCTTCCGCTGTCCGATTCACGTCAATGCTAACATTGTGAGGTACCTCTCAGGTATAAATATACCTTCCCTAGCCTTTGTAAACCAGAGGAGACCTCAACTTCAGAGGAGCCCGTTTCCCGGCCTGACGCACTGAGAAGACGCTGTCATCCCTGCACGCAGAGAATCCAGCTTCCAGTGATCCGACTTCCCTTGCGGGGTGTTGGAGTTCGAATCTGGCAAGAGATTCCCACCTCTCTCATTCTTAAGGTATGGAGCGGACTAGAACCTAGAGGGACTCTTGGCATACTAGGCATACTAGACTTAACATACTCTTAGTATACCATAGTAAGGAATACTTCACCTACTACATACCTCTCCCTACACCTAGGTTAGGTTAGGTACATTGGGGTAGAACTAGCTTAGCAACGCATCGTATGAGTACTCGCATTTTTAGTCTGTGTTATTTATGTAAATGAATATCTGCTAAAGATAATGCTATCGCAGTACTATTTATTTCTACTGCTTACGCTGTACATTATTTATCTCGCATACTGTCTTGTGATCATAATAGCACATTTTACTTACACGAGAAACAAGACTGTTCAATAAATCTTTTATTGAAATGCCCGTCTATTCTTTCTGTGTAACTTTGAGGAAAACTAAGTATGCACGATTGAGCTGAGTGAAATAGTTATCTATTGTTTCCACGACTCTGGGACACGTTCTGATTCTAAAGGGAAACAAAGTTGTCATGTTTTGCGGCTGCCAGAAACTATTCCCTTCTTGTTATCCAAGGAGTTCCTAGTGGCCTCTGAGCCAGCTGGCACAAGTAATTAAGTTTAATATACTCTACAGGGACATACTGACCTTAGTCCTATGTCAGACCTATAGGGGATATTATTCCAATGCGCAGAGCCTATTAGGGAAATAGGAGCTACACTACACTCTGCTCAGGCACCCACTGCAGGGCATAGCGCAATGGAGGCTTGAGCAGCGTGGCCTCTGGACTGAGACGGCTGCAGTGGGAGACTCGAGAGCAGTACCATAATTCCTATGTAGGGAGCACCTGCAATATTGGCTCCGCTTCCACTGACCAGGGGACCGTGACCTGTGGCTGACAGGGAGAGGGCAGCACAACTGTATCCCAGCGGGTGGCTGGTTTCCAAATGCAGCGCAGTTAGGAGAGACAGAGGGAGGTCTTGCATGCTGGCAGTGGGCCGAAATCATTGCTTTCCTGCTGCACAGCTGCCTGAGACCAGAGAGGCCCCTGGCATATGGGGAGGTCTGGCGGCATGGGGAATGAGTCAGACGCTGCTTTAGGTTCAGCAGTTGCACCATGCGTTTGTGGACAGCCTCCTTTCATGGTGTGGCAGGCGGGGGTCCAGCGAGGATTGCCCATCCTAAATTCAGTAGTGTGGGTACCCCCCTCGTGTCTGCACCTACCTGAGGACACTGTATTTTGTTCCATGGACAGTGTGAGACCGCGACGGAGGCCCCCACTTCATGATTTAGGGAATTACCATATTCATCATAGTAGACGCACAACTGCTTCTGTTCCCTGCGCGGAGGACCGAGATTAAAGCATCATCCCTAATAGGAGCACTGTGCCCTATAGCGTGGCGGGGAGATTATCAGCGGAATGTGTATATGGGGCTGTCGTGGTGATTCCGATTTGGTCTACAGTTAACTACTGCATTTTTTTCTTTATGCCCTAATGCTATCACATAGGTTGTTTTATGCCTTGCATTGTCAGGATTTCGAATACTGGGGGTGTACATAATATGCAGAGTGGTGGTGACTCATGTTTTTTAATTCCATATTATGTTGCATTACTAGTCCTGAGATATTGATGCACGTTGTTTTGCCTGGCCCTGTTTAGGATAACAAATGCTGTGTAATAGGCCTAAATTATATATGCACAGTAATGGTGTTTTTGTGACTGGTGCAATCTAGAAACCTTTTGTTGCACACATTGTGATGTCTTGACAATGGCCTAGTTGGCAAAGTAATCACTGTTTTCTGATGTTTTGGTCTAGGACTTATGTAGAATGTACTTTGTTTTTATATAATATTGCGTGGAGTCTCTTTTGTGGTGTATTTATTGTGTCACTGGTGAGTGTGTGTTCCACAACCGCTTTACACATTGCCTCCGGGATAAGCCTGACTGCTCTGGCCAAGCTACCAAGGGGTTATCTTGGATGTGTAATTCCCTTACCCTGACTAGAGTGGTAGGTTCTGCCTGGCTTAGGTGCATACCCTAGCCAACCAGAAGCCCCATTTCTAACAGCATTAATGATGCTTTTTATTATTTTGATCTATTTTGTACTGGCGTTCAGGTCTCTAATGACATACTAGTTTATGGAGCAATGTGTGCAAAAGAGGCTTGGATGATGTCATCAGTGATGTAATAAATGATGTCATAGAACATGTCATGAGTGATGTAATACGTGAGGTCATAAGCAGTGCATCACGAGGGCGCGAGTTATAGTTACTTCAGTTAACTATAACTGGCAAATTCCAATGGTTTTTTTTTTTTGTTTAAAACTTTACACATTAACTGACATTTTCACCTAACTATATTGTCATTATAACCTTTGTTTTTTTTCAGTGAATTTCTGAAAATGTTGTAATATAAAGTAACAATATAAAGGCTGTCATTTTAAGTAAGGCAGACCTAATAGATTTGACAAAATGTCAGAAGTCCAAAATATAAAAGACAGGCCTATTGGCTTTATCAGGGGCCAGCACATCAACATATATAAACTACACATATTGCCTTTGTCATTAGATCACCACAATAATGCAGCACCAATTATAATCCAATGTATTCTCATGTGCATACATGGCAATGATTAATAATAATTGTTACAAGAAATAATTTAAATAAAACATTGCTCAAAACAGCTATAAACATGTCTTAGAGTCTGCTGCACTACCTGCAGCCCCCCCACAACAATTAGAAACTTTTTGGGTGGTGTCCCTGCCACTTCTAGGGGCACCAGGATGATAAAATGGTTCAAATCTACAGCTATTGCGGAGCATTATGGGCTGCTCCCTCGCTGGTTTCTTCTTTTTTTTAAAATAAATTATTTTGTATAATTCTTTAAAATGTTGGGGGCTGCAGGGGGACACCCATCTTCTCCACAGCCCCTCCACCTCCCCTGCGAACTCCCATCCTGGGTGCCGGCCGGAGCTGGCAATTCTCTTCTTTTTTTTGTGGGTGCCCCGGTTGCACTTGGAGCTCTCTCAAAAATTGCCAGGCCGGGGGGACCTCCATAGGCCCCTTAACCCCACGATCCCAGAGGCTCACCATCCAGCGCCCATCCTGGGTGTTGGAGGGAGCTGCCTTAACTAGTTTGCTCTTGCATGTGATGGGGACGGATTCTCTCTAATCTCAACTTACTCTAGATCCCTCGGCCAATGGACCGTTGGTATCTGCTTTGAAGTGTAGAGGGGAGTAATAACTTTTCCCATCCGATTCGGTAGCACAATAATTTATGACTCTGAAGAATCACAGACGCCAGGTTCTAAGTTTAGGGGGTTTATTACAAAGCCAAAAATAACTGGACATACAAGCACCTCAAGATGAGGTTGTAGAAATACATTGGAACTAGTACAAAGCCAAATCTGCATGCAATTCTGAGTCTTTGGAACATGAATAGAATGTCGAACTCCAGGACAAAAGCAATAAGTGCCCCCACGTCAAGATCAGACTTCATCGAAGGTTCGTTAGTGAAAAGCATTAGTCTATCTTTACACTACCACTAACGTGACATCCCTACTTAACATTCCCCAGGCAAGTCAGGAAAAGGTGTCCGCGCATGAAGACTTCCTAAGAAGTACACTCACGTTGTATGGGTCAAGTAGCCAAAGGCTACAGAACTCGTTTTAAGATGCTCCTTCCTTCTCCAGTGATCTCCTCTCTTCTCCTAACTCAACCCCGGGGCACTGTCCCTAATTCAAACACCCGAATCGTAAAACACGCCCATCAGGCATTTTCCGATCACCTCATCCTGCTGGGCAGCTATTCATAGGTGATTTTCCATTTAGTTTCGATACTCCCAGCTCCTGGCTCGACCTTGATACCCAGGCCTTCTCCAGTGAGAAAGAACACCGTCTCACATTATCAGCACTCCTTGTACAAATGTATCCGCTCCTCCCCGAGCCTAACTCCTAAAACAAAAGTGTTATTCTAACTAACAAAGATGAATTTCTCCACCTGCAACAGAAAACATGAGAAAAGAACAATCTAACATGCACATGAAATTCAGCTTCAAATCCCTACCTCGAGAACCTTCCAGGGAGAATAAATTTCAGGCCAGCAGAAATTGGCCAATATAAGAGCATGGCACAAAGGCCTTCTTAAAACTACATATTAAAGAAAGTTTTTCTAAACATTTCTAAAGCTACACGTTACATGAGCACATCAAATACATGAATACTTGTAAGCCTCGTGCACAAATTCTGCACGTTAATGTTTCAGTTAAACACATGTGTATTACAACGTTAATTTCTTCATGTTAAATGGAAATTATCCCTAACACGACACTCTTCCCATTATTACAGTACACGCTCTACTATCACATGTTAATACGACAAAAGAATAAATGCAGGTGTGAACCACTCATGATTATGATGCACCCCTACAAATGAAAGAGCACCATCGCGCTCTATCAGTCCCACCCTCTGATGACTAGTGTCATCACAATCAATCACAACTCCCTGTAGAGAGAACCGACCTAAACAGAAGTAGTAGCCGTTCTCCCCTGCCGAAATTTCTCTAGGCTTTTGAGATTCTCATAGTGACTGTCCTGCAGTCTTTCCATCCTCCTCTCCCTCTCTCTAAGAGATCTCTCAGCTTGTCCTGACTTATGCCATTTGTAGGTCCTTACCACTCCAATCAAAAGAATAACGCAAACCACCACTATGATGATGGGCTTCAGAATGTAACCAAGAATTCCCTTACCAGGGTTGGCAAACCAACTTCCAACTTTTCCAAATCCCTTCCCAACCTTGTCCCAAACTCCTTTCGTCGCCAAATCATGCACCTCATGGTGAATCTCAGTGATGTTACTTATATACTTCCTCAGATCCTTGCTATGGTCTGGGATATAAGTACAGCACTGTGGGACCCTCAACATTTATAGACTCCGCCCTCTTTTGCTAACAATACGTCTAAAGCAAGGTGGTTCTGCATCACCATAGCTCTTATCGACACCATCTCTCCATCCACAAGCAGTAAAAATTGGGCTGTATTCGCTGACAACTTATCCACAATGGTTGACAACCTAATCTTTATATCATTCAGAACTACTCTCAAACTTGGTATCATTGCTCCAAATACATCTCCAACAATCTCTCCTGCACTTTCACCTCGCTTCTCTCTATGGTGTAGTTCACCTTCCAACGGGCCCAAATCTTCAACATGGTAAATCTTAGGGAACACAACAGCCACATAACATGTGCCATACCAATTCAATAGCAACTGCACATACGCATTTTTCCGACACATGAAATACACATTCGGTACCACTTGCACCGCTTCCTGCAAGAACTTCTTTGCAGTGGCTTCAATTGTGAAGATGTGATCTCACACACTCTGTCCCACAAAGATTTTATCGTAATAAGTCTGCACCTGTCTTATGCAAAGGTTTTGTCATAAGGTTTCTGCACATACACAGAGCTATGCACAGGATAATGGGACCCCGGAATACAGTGGTTTGCCTACCATATACCGTAGCACCCAAAAACCCCAACCCAACTAGCTTAGCATCCCATTAGCACCCAAGTACCAATGATTATACAACCCAGAACACGGTATCTTTATCTCAGGACTCGCAGAAGCAAGAACACTCTTTCGTCACTCACTCGTACTTGTCCACAAGGTGCGTAGGAAGAGACACTGGATAGGTTAAAATGTTTATTCCAACTTACGTGCTCTAATGTACAGTACACGTGTCAGTACTAATAGCATAATGCATATGACTAATATAAGCAGCATGGTTACAATTCCATAGAATACAAACGGGAAAGCATTTCATAACTCAGTGGATAAATGTCTAAATAACATTACCACCCTCCCCGTGCAGTAAGATAGTTTATTATAAAAATAGAAGACCTCTGGGCTTTGACTAGCGAACCCCCATACCTCAGTCTCTAGATGCAGAATTACATCAGCAGGACATCATAGCTCTTCTCACTGAAAAGGATTTCTCCAAGTGTCCAGCGCCAGTAAAAACTGCAGTATTAAAGGCACACAAAGTTTCATGGCATTTGCGCCTAATGTTATGTCTGGGTGCGCGAGACCGGCCATATCAGGAAGAACCAAAATACATTGTTATGCGACCTTGTACATGTTGTGCAGTCTGAGCCCAAATCGAACAAGAGAAAAGGTGAAAGACAGAAAATGCAGACAGCGCAAAAGAACTTGGCAAGAGCAAAGGGCGAGGGAGCCCTGGCTCAGTGTAACGTGCGCAAAGAAAAGCAGCATGGCAGCTAGGCCTAGGCCAACATAACAAGGCAGGCAACAAACCACAAGACACCCTCCCCTGGCCAGTCCGGCGGCCAAGACAGAGATCCAATAAGAAAATCCGATGCAGCACAGGGAGCGCCCAAACGGCGAAAAAACAAGTCAATCCATGAAAGTGTAAGTGCAGAAAAAAGCCATACCCTCCAAAAGGGCATCATTGGAATCGTCAAAAACATAGATGCCATCCAATCCATGAGATCAAAAGAGCAGGAATGCTCCTCAGCAGAGGGAGCATCCAAAAGCAATGCGGGACAACTTGCGTGATAAACGAAACAGCTTTGTTGTAGGAGATCCTGGGCAGCCGCCCAGATATCCCATTGCGCCAAAATCCCCAGTGCAGCCGCACGCGCCATACAGCCGGCAACGGAACAGTCCTGCTCATGGGCCTCTAAGGGACCCATCAACTGAACAAAATCCGGAACAGACAATGACGAATTGGAGAGGCAATAATCCAAGGTCCAGGTGAAAGGACAGCGGATGCAAGTCATTACAGGTTGCACGCAAGTGAAATACGCAAAGCGAAAGGAAAGAGTATATGACACACTCAGTGTCGCCAATGGCAAGACACCAAAACCAGCCAAAAGGCGCTCACGAAGCAGCTGGAGGCGTTCTGGATTGAGCAGGTCCCATCGGGGAGCAGCCATTGCGCATAAAACAAATTAATAACAGGACACCAGCCGCCAAGGCGATGATCAACGGGAAACCGCCAAAGACGCTGGAAAAAATAGAATGAATAAACGCCGGGATGACACCAAAAATAGTTTGGAAGGAGGACACCAGACCAGACCCCACGACTTTAAAAAAGTGTACCAGACCCTCTGTGTTAGATGCGTTAAAAATACGATGAATTAACTCCCCAAAATGTTGGGGGAGATTAGTGTTCAAAAGGGCCTGTATTTCACTGTGGGTACTCGCCACCTGGAGAATGAATGTCTCCCGGGCGGACGTGAGCATAACTTCCTCGTTCAATAATAGTGCCTTTATTCTGCTCAGTCTATTGAAATCTGCCTCCATGGTAGGGATGGAAGGCCAAATAGAGATATCAACCTTGCCATGAGGGGGAGGAAAAAGCACATTTTTGCAGCAGACAACCCTGTGCGAAACTGTTACAATGTAAGGAATGCCAGCCTGCAGGCCACAACAGTTTTCGTTATTCAAAAGTAAATAACTACCATTGGAAAGGAGAGTGAAAGTAGGAGAAATAACAGGAGCAGGAATACCTTTCAGCACACAAGCAAGATTAGGAGCGGAAACGCTACATGAGCCATGCAATTTAATGTGTTTACAAATAAGCGAATGACCCATAGTCGAGTCGCAGTACTCCCCGTGAGAAAGACCTCCTTGCCGTCCCGAAGGCATTTATACATGAAAGGCAAGGACCAGAGTTCATGCAGGAAAGCACTGCCCAAGGGCCGGTAACGGCCCACAGGATAATGTTTCATGCACGAGTCAAATTCAAACAAGGAAAAAGGTAAAGCGATAACCCCATGAACTAGCCACACAGCAGAATCAAGTTCTGCAACAGAGAACGGCAAAGGATCCATCTTTTCGATATGTAATAGAGTGTAAGTTGCATCTTTCATGGACATAAATTGCTGTTTGTCAGTTAAGTTAAAAGGTAGAAACAAGGCAGAGGTGTTCAAAAATGCCAAGGAACTTTACCTAACTTGAGCGTTTGTAAAGTCCATGCAAACTGCATAACTGAGCGCAATTGATTCTGACCATGATATAACACAGAAACATCATCTTGTACAATATCAACAACAGAGGACACAATATTCTCTAAAGTATAAATGCGAGAAGACAGGGTATTAATACTATTGTCAACAACAGCAAGCACCTTTTCCAAATTTGCTTGATCTATTTCCCGAAGACGGGAAGCAGCTTCCATTTGTGACAGCTTCCAGAGTTCATTATATGTCTCATAAATGAATCTTTTAGGTCGGGGACCACGAGGTCCCAAAACAAAGTCGGACAGATCAATATTGCCTGAAAGGAGGGACAAATGTTGTTTAACAGAATCAAGGGACGAATGTTGCAGCCATTGTTTGCATAATTTACCAACAGAATATGTAGTGACAGTACGGGAAGCCGTAAATCTCGGATCAGGCCTATCCTGTGTGTATCTATTTCCTGAGTCGTGAAAACGCATTTGACATGCATTAGATGATATAGGCCATACCAACCAGGATGACTGATCCAGTTCGGAAACATTAAATGAATTATTCTGTAATAGAGCCTGTAGGGTCGTCAGGGACAGGTTAAAACGTGAGCTATCATTGGGAAAACTCGAAAGGGATGGAATTGAGGGCGAGTTTAATTGTTTAGTGGTAGCTAAGCCCCAACACGTAGTTTGATAGATGGAAGCATTTAGGAACATAATCTGGGTAGGGATGAGGCAAGCACGATGCAACGCCTCGGTTCCCTGTACCTGCCATGGCTTGGAGCCCCAAATGGATTTCAAATCTATTGTATCCTCCCAGTACTCATAACCACCCACTGCTAGGGCACTTAAAAAGGAACCCGAATAAAGCAATTTGGTGTGTGTTAACATAATTTTCTGAGTTGATGTCGTATTAAGTCTAAAATAATAGGATGGAGGGTTCGACCGATTAAAATCAGTAAAATAGGTAAACTTATTTCGAAGAGTTTGTGAGCTACCTGGCAAGGGGTTTGGACAATGTTCCCATTGGGTGTAATTAACAGAACTACGCAGGGCACTTGGCTTATGGAGAAAATGATTACCCCAATGTTGGTAACAATACAAATCGGCATAATTCGCAGAATTCATATATAAATCTTCAGCATTAAAAGATGCATAATATTTTAAATCGGCAAACAATGCTTCAACGGCATGCACATCCCAATCATCAGAATGAATATTATTTTGTACTACATCACCCATTGAAACACGAAGGACATTAGGTACATTAATAATTTCCGTCGGACCATGGATTTGATAGTTCACTGCATCCCATACGATGCCATCAGCAACTGGAAAAGCTGAAATGTTCACAAATGTGTGGTCACGCTTCATGATGTGAGACGAGGAATGAGGAGCCAAAGTTCCAGAAACATAGTCCACAGCAGAGCGTTCAGGTAAATAGTGACCATTGATTAGTAGAAAAAACACTGTGACAAAGCCAATGGACATGAACAAAAAAAACAAGAAAAGTACCAACCAGATGTATGTCCAGGGTGGAATCAAAAAATTGTCTCTAAACCAGGATACAAAAAGACTGAACTTGGATGGGACTTTTGAAGATGTGGAATCCGAATCAAAGGAATAACGAGTCGGGCTCAGTGGCGTTATTGGTTGATGTGCCACCGATTCAGATGCAGGATAAGTATACTCGTCCTCGTCGATATTGGTGGAGAGTTGGGGATCAATTGTAGTTTCAGGCAAATCAACCATCTCAATTACAGCATCAGCGACCGTTCGTGTAGATGGGTCACGAACATATGTCCGATAAATGGCAGGACAAGAGACCGCTGGTGTGACACTATTCAGGATCGGCCAGGCGCTGTAGCTTGACATTTTCCACTGAGATGTATCTGTTCTCCTTGCGACCAGGAAGCAGTGGTAAAATGACTGTTCGTGTTCCCTTCAAGCCCAGAACTGGAACCGGTGCACGAAAAGAGGGGCCAAATTCTTTTTGTTTTCAACCTTCTCTCGAACCAGTTCTCCAACCTTTGGAAGCCAGCCGGCTACCGGAATCTGCAACGCAGGATCTGTGGCTGAAGGCAAATGTGTAGTTGCAAGTTTGTCTCGGGCTTCTTGTAAGTCCTGTAACATAGCAGAATGGTTATCTACATCAAACTTGGCGGATTGCGCCGCGATGTCTGGACCCTCAAGGTCAGGCACAAACATTCTTATGCCAAAGAGCATTTCGTATGGGGTCCGCCCACCCAGAGGTCTTCTAGGGAGATTATTAAGTGCACGTTGAACGGTATACAAGTGGGCCAGCCAGTTCCTGCCAGTACCTATAACTCTAGCTGTTAAGGATTGCTTTAAGTCACGGTTCATTCGTTCAACGATAGAGTTGCCCTCAGGCCTATACGGAGACGAAAATTTCACCCGCACCCCAAGCGAAGCCATTGCATCCTTGTAAGCCCTAGAGGCAAACGCTGGACCTTGGTCCGAATGGAAGGTGCCGCATGCGAAAATTCCCACAAAGACACGCAAATCCCTGATTACATTTCGAGCGTCAGCACTACGTTGTGGCCAGACCCAGAGGAACCGTGTGCACGAGTCCACTGCTACCAAGATGTATTTATAGGCAGTGTCTGATGAGAATGGACCGCAGTGATCCAAGTAAACACACCCAAAGGGTCTGTTAGCAATGCAGAGCGGGGTCTGTGGTGGGCGTGTTACCGTGGAAGGCTTAATCTGTTGACAAACATCGCAAGAAAGCACAAAAGCACGGGTGTCTTTATATAATCCACGCCACCAATAACGCTGCTGCAAGATGGAAACTGTAGCTGACACACCTGCATGAGCCGAAGCCATGCCTTCGTGTGCAGCTGATATCAAGGCACTCCTGCGGTCCGCGTTGGGGATCAGCCGATCTCCAACGTCAGGTATTGTTACATAAGGAACCTGATCGGGACTTAATTTGTAAGAATACTTGGAAGGGAAACCTGTAGGGTAACTATCACCTTCCTTGGTTGCAGCAATAGCTGCTAGAATAACAGAGTCTATTTTAGACATGGACCTGGTAACCGCTGCTACTGAACACGTGACTACTGCTGAACGGGCAGCTTCATCTGCCAGATCGTTACCAATAGCGTGTGCGCCCACCCGCTGATGGCCTAAGGTGTGAACCACCTGTGTGAGGGGCAGACGTTGTTGCAATTCTGCCACTCGAACCCAAAGCATTTTATGCTTAATTGTGCTCCCTTTTGCGTCCTTGTAGTCATTTTTTGACCAGAAAAACAGATTGTCATTGTAAGATTGTACACAGTAGAAGGAATCACATACAATAAGAGTGGTCTCATCCTGAGAAGCGAACTCAAGCGCAAGTAGCAATGCATGCAGCTCGGCCAATTGTGCGGTACTATCTCCAAGTGTGCGAGTATGCACTGCAGAGGATTTAAACTTTCCATCTACAAAGGAACCCGCGACAATTGCACATGCAGCTGAATAAGCGTGCTTGGACCCAGTGGCCGGTTGCGCCGAACCATCGGTGTAGATCACACATTTGTAATCCTCAAGCGGTAGCAAAAACAAAGGAGGAGGATGAACGAATTCATACTGCAAATACTCCTGAGTCTGAAGAGAAGAATCAAAAACAAAAGTGACGTCCGAAGACGTCAAGGATGTAGCCCATTGTATCCAACGGGGATGCATTGCTTTTGAGTTCGGTACACTTGCCTTTGTTACTGCCTCTAGGGCAGGACAGGGTGTTACCACTAGAATCCGCTTTCCCTGTGCCAGTGCGCGTTCTTTTAGAATCGCCATTTGCACTGCAGTTAGAACTTTTTCGACAGATGTAAAGCGCAATTCAGCGGAAGTGTACAGATGTGACTTGTATGCGATGGGTACTGTATCACCTTCATTAAAGGTTAAGTACGTGAATCCCACCGCCCCCGGAATTATTCTAATCACCAGGTTTGTGTGGTTATCACGAGTCAAAAGATATTTAGACTCCAATAGGTCTGTCTGCAAAGACTGCAAAATCGAGGTATGCTCAGGCAGCCAGCAAGACCTTGAATAAGTAGGTTGTATCAAAGCATACAAAGGCTTGATACGCTGGGCATATTCGGGAATGTAAGTACGCCCGAAATTCAGAAAACCCAGCAAAGACTGAAGTTTCTTCAGAGTATTTGGGGGGCACAAATGTGCACATTTTTCCAAGAAATGGGGGCTAAGCCCTTACCTTCGTTGTTGAGCTCATAGCCCAAGAACAGAACGGTAAATTCAGCAATGTGTGACTTAGCAAAGTTAAATTTGTAACCCTGCTCCGCAAATTCAAGAATAATGCGGTCCACACGGGACAGATGCTGAAATAATTCGTCGTCCGTCAGATAGATGTCATCTACGTACGAACATGCGTCTTGATCAATGTCATTTAACAAAGAAACAACACGGGCGGCGAATATACCCGGACTATTTTTGTAGCCCATGGGTAAACGCCGGAACTGGAATAATTTACCACCGGAAGTGAATGCGGTCCATTGACCACTCTCCGGGGCTAGGTTGTGCGTGTAGAAACCGTTTGAAAGGTCAAGTGTCGTTTTGTATTTTTTACGAACAAGACTGTCTACAAGCGCAGAACTGTGTGTATTCTGTACCGCAAAGTTCCGACAATGGGAATTTAAATGCCGGTAATCCAAAACTAAACGGTACGATCCATCGGGTTTAGAAACCACGAAAAGGGGATTGTTCATAGGTGATACGCATGGTTCGATTACTCCCTGATATTCCAACTGTGTCAGAATTTCGGAGACGGGGCCTTTTGCCTGCCGTTTGATGGGATATTGGGGTTGTGGCTGCGGTAGTGACCGCAAAGGTATTGCATGAGGAGGTGATTCTTCATCCCATCCCACATGGTTGCGGTATAACGCTGGTGCCAGGTACACAGCCCACTCAGCTGCAAGTGCTTCAGCTTTGTCTTTTGGGACATGCCGTGAAAAGCTTGGAAGGATTACCTCCTCTCCTTTATGTGCAGCTAAAACGAATGGGGGTGGCCAATCCACCTCTGCTAACAAAATGTCATATGAAGAGGTTAGATTTTCCCAAAAATCCCTTTTATTTCACGCGGTATGTCACCTTCAATTTGGATGACTATGTTGTAAAGTCTGTCAGGGGGTGCCACTCTCGTGTCAGCTGTCTCTACAGTAACGAATGTTTCAGTTGCTGTCGCCTCCATATGAGGACGTAGCGCCTCCCGCACTATGGTAACTTCCGCGGCGCTGTCTAGGAGGGTCACTGCCCACGTCCAATTCTGGAGTCTCGTTCTCACGGTCTGTGGCATATTTCGCTGTTACAGCGGCAACTTTTTCTTTTGAAATTGTGGTCGAGGAAGGTGAAAGTCTTCTGCTTTCCCTCTGACTTGTTGTCGAGGTTGGTCTCGCTCCTGGGGAGCCTCTCGGCCCCTTCCTCTATCTTGCCGTCCTCCTCCACCAGCCTGTGACGACGTCTGGGCCTGTGAAGAACGAGGAGAACGGGTATCAGAGCTCTGAAACCTTTCTGGTGATTTAATTCTCGACCTATCACGTAAATCATAAGTACGTTCAGAAGAAACCGAAACTGGGGAAGCGCCTCTCGACCCCGGCTTCTTTTGTTGCTTACCCTGTTTTTTCTGTCTCCAACTCTTTTTAGTGAAGACTGGTCTATCATCTTTCTCAGATGTACTTTTTGTTTGTGTAATTTGTGGTTGCGATTGAGTTTGCATTTTTACAAAAGGCTTGTTGCCTAGGCTATTTCTTCCAATTGTTTTATAAGCCCGGGCTATAATTTTCGGTAATTCGCGGGGCCTGTCCAACTCTGGGACTAAAGCCAAAGCATTCGCTACTTGAAAGTTCATAGCATCGCCCTTGACATTTCCAAGGATCAGTTCAGCTACTACATCAAACACTCCCACTAGTCTCATCCCTAATTCCACAGCCGCTTCAGGGCCATGTTCATCCTGTACTTTTTAATTACAGAGGGTAGAACCGTCATGGAAGGAGTACCAAAACATTTTGAATAAACTGCTGCGAATACCTTACCCCAATTTTCACATGATGTCAAATCGGGGATTAAGTCTTTTGGCAAACTTATCGTAAGGATGCGATGTTTATCCACTGGGGACGTATGTGGAAACACCGCTTCTATCTGATCGAACTTTTCGGCAAGCCAGTAAGGATAATCGTCCTTACTCTGTGGACGTTTGCCCATCACAGAATTGACCATGACAGGACTTATGGTCACTCCAGCTGCAACAGCTGGTTGGCCAGCGACTACAGGGGCAGCTCCATGTAGGCTACCTGTAACGTATGTCACTAAGGCTCTATGCACTCGCACCAGTTCGGTATGCATAGTGCGCAGTTCTGCAATCGGTAATGCCAGATAATTTGGATGCGGGGTATACCCAGCCAATACAGGCCAAGTGGCCCCCAGAATGGATAAGGGGCCTAAACGAACTGCGGTAGTTGGTTGTGGGAGGGCGCCATTAAACCAAACACGGTGCTGCCAAGCCGTGAGAGGCACTTCAAGAGTAGTATAGGGTCGATAGGCAGCAGGAATAGCGGTGGGTTTATATTCATGAAACAGCTTATCACCTGCATCCACCGCTTCAAAAGTGATCCAAGTGTAAAACACTTCAAAGTGATAAGCCGGATCGGCTTGAACCACAAAGACCAACTCGACCCCAGCATCGGGCACTCCGTATACACCTAGGTGTTCACGGATTGGTCCTCGGCTATGTGCAGCTATCGCCACACCAGCCATAACTAAACAATTGTATTCGACAACCTAACAGGGAGCACAAAATGGGTTATGTATGTAACCTTTTTAATAACTTCAAGCTTGAAAGAACCTATAAAACGTTCAATATAGGAGGTATCACCGTCACTTACGCCTCCGGAAGCGTATGTGAGGGTTTTGTGGACAAGCACAAGTACTACTCAAGCGTCTCGCAGATAAGCAGCCCCACGGTGGTCGCGCCATGTCATAAGGTTTCTGCACATACACAGAGCTATGCACAGGATAATGGGACCCCGGAATACAGTGGTTTGCCTACCATATACCGTAGCACCCAAAAACCCCAACCCAACTAGCTTAGCATCCCATTAGCACCCAAGTACCAATGATTAGACAACCCAGAACACGGTATCTTTATCTCAGGACTCGCAGAAGCAAGAACACTCTTTCGTCACTCACTCGTACTTGTCCACAAGGTGCGTAGGAAGAGACACTGGATAGGTTAAAATGTTTATTCCAACTTACGTGCTCTAATGTACAGTACACGTGTCAGTACTAATAGCATAATGCATATGACTAATATAAGCAGCATGGTTACAATTCCATAGAATACAAACGGGGAAAGCATTTCATAACTCAGTGGATAAATGTCTAAATAACATTACCACCCTCCCCGTGCAGTAAGATAGTTTATTATAAAAATAGAAGACCTCTGGGCTTTGACTAGCGAACCCCCATACCTCAGTCTCTAGATGCAGAATTACATCAGCAGGACATCATAGCTCTTCTCACTGAAAAGGATTTCTCCAAGTGTCCAGCGCCAGTAAAAACTGCAGTATTAAAGGCACACAAAGTTTCATGGCATTTGCGCCTAATGTTATGTCTGGGTGCGCGAGACCGGCCATATCAGGAAGAACCAAAATACATTGTTATGCGACCTTGTACATGTTGTGCAGTCTGAGCCCAAATCGAACAAGAGAAAAGGTGAAAGACAGGAAATGCAGACAGCGCAAAAGAACTTGGCAAGAGCAAAGGGCGAGGGAGCCCTGGCTCAGTGTAACGTGCGCAAAGAAAAGCAGCATGGCAGCTAGGCCTAGGCCAACATAACAAGGCAGGCAACAAACCACAAGACAGTTTCCTCGCTGTTCAAAATCTAAAGCTATCGGACCATAACTCCCCTTCGCCTTATGTGCTGACTCCTCCTTGGTCTATTCAAATTTTCCCTCTCTACTGTTAAGTTTTACAACCAATTGTCGATGTCTATCTTCTACTTGTCTATGAACTTCTTTTCCATGTCTGTTAATAAACATGTCGAAGTTATGACGGTGTGCATAAGCTGTGTCTAAAGTAACGGTAGGTATAAAATACTTCCCTACTCTCTCTTCCTGCTTGTAATAATCATACTTATTCAGGTGCTTATAGGCTGGAACTTCAGAAAGCATTGCATCATAATTCGAAAAGTAGTATTCATAGTGACCCTTACCGTAAAACATATTAAGAAATAGACTACATGTAATACCATACGTCAGAGGCAAGTGATAACGGATCCCCTCCTCCACTGACGCGGGCAACTGCATACACACATAATAATCTCTCACATCCATTGTATTCACATACTCGTACAACAATTTCACATAGGCATCCAACGTATAATCCCCCTTAGTAAAATCTACATGTAACATGCAACTAGTTTGATCTAGCATAGCTTTATCTGCTCCTAATGTACCCTCTTTTGTGCTAGAAGTTGTAGGTGTGGATGTCTCTTGCATTCCCACTCCCTGACTTCTGCATCATGTGAAATTTTTACAGAGACTATGACTACTGCTATTACTACTATTACTCCTACTATGAGTGTACCTATCACATACTTTGCTCTATGGTTCGGATTTCCAGACTCCATTTTAACTGAGTCGGTTCAGTGCAGCAAGAGGATCAAAGCAAAGTCTCTTTCTCTGCCTCTGATGGCTGTTCAACAATGTTCACGCAGAACTCCTTGGCGTCCTGGAAATCGATTTCACAGTTCTCTGTACAATTATTTACACAGTTCAAAAGACTTCCCTAGCCCTCTTTCTTCTTCTACGGAAGGTCCCGAATTTTATTCTTCTTCCACTCGGGCCTAGGTTATCTTCTTTAAAGCAAGCGTTTTATTTACAGTTCACAGTTCAATCAACAGTTTCTTATAAGCTCAGATCCAGTCTCATCAATGACACGCTGAAGAATCTCAAGACGAACTGCTGCAATCTCCTGAGCCGGTGCCTGATATCCAAATGTTGGGAAAGACAGATCTCGCAAAACCCTCACGTCACTCAATATTGGGAGATTCGGTACAGTCACTGTTAACACTCCCTCTACTTCCAACCCAGGAACTACTAGTTCAATCTCAATCTTCAGTTCTGGAACTCTGCTGATCACTCATGAAGACCTCAGTCTCCCGGTCCCCACTGTTCCCGGCATCTGTAACCAGATAGATCCACTCTGGAGCGGCGTACCTCTGGCAGGGCACTCTTGCTCTCTTCTATCTCCTCAAGCCCTCCGGTGCTTGCTCTGTGTCATTTAGCTCTGATTCAGACGTTTCAGACACAGGGGCAAGATCTCTTTCAGATGTGAATCTCAAGTTCTGCCTCTTCTGTCTCACAGGCCACGATTCTCTAGCAAACACTGCTCTCCTTCTCTGCACCCTATCACCTTGTGCACCAGTCCTTCCAACTGAGTCTGACTCTGTACCACTCGCAACGTTACTGTCTCCCTCAGAGTCGATACCTGGGGCTTGTGTAGCGTGACCCCCCTCAGCTTGCTCTGGTGTGCGACCAGCCTCGTCAGTAACCCCCACAGCTTGGCTTGTCCTCTCTAGTGGCCTCGCAGCCACGGCTGGATTTCCTTCAAAGAGAGGAGCTGTTTCTTCCGAGGGTCCTGAAACTCTGCGGGTGTGTGAGGTGTGGATCCAGTTCGGTAAGCCTCTTCACTTCACAGCTGTGTTCGTCACCAGAATCACTTGGTATGGACCTCTCCAGCGAGCATCAAGACAGTTCTTCCTCACATGTTTCCGAACCAGGATCCAGTCACCTGGACTCAGATTGTGGCAGAGGTCCTTCGAGGTCGGGGCAGTCGCAGCTTCAACCTGGTGAGACACAGAACAGACCACGTCAGCCAGTCCTTTGCAAGGATCAAATCATCTGTGATGTTTATCAACGCTGAAGATGGCACTGCTGGCAACCACATCGCCCTCCCCATCAGGATCTCGCGTGGCGAGAGTCCTGTCCTCCTATCAGGGATGCTACGCACGCTCATCAACACCAAAGGCATTTCAAGGACGTGGACGAACAAACCTTTGCCATTCGCATCTTGAGAGTTCCATTGATTTGTTCCACAAGGCCGGATGCCTCGGGTCTCTAGCTACAATACAATCTCTGATCAACTTGTAAGGCAGTACAAAGTAGCTTCATAATCTCGCTGTGAAAGTGCGTTCCTCTATCTGACTCCAACGAAGTTGGAAATCCGAAGCACGGAATCAGCTAAGTAACAGCTTCGCTACTGTGAGACTGACACACCTTCTTGTTGGATATGCTTCCACCCCCTGTGAGAAAACACACACCACCACTAGAATGTACCTCAATCCATTGCACCTAGGCATCTCAATGAAATCAAGCTGAATCTTCCCAGCATTCATCTGTTGACATGTAACACATCTGTGACACACTGCTTCTGCAAACGCACAAAATCGTGGATTAAACCACGTCTATCTGAACACTCGCACCATGGCATCTCTTCCAATATGAACTGCTCCATGAATCTGCCTCGCCATAGGGCTCAGTAAATCATCTGGCAACACTGCTCGACCATCAGTTGAAACCCAAATGCCATCATCTCTCTTCTCGCAACTTGCTTTAATCCAGCTAGCTTCTTCCTGAGCAGACACTTCTTCCTGCAGACACTTGACCTCATCCCAAGTGTCCACTATGGCTAGCATCATGCTCGGTTCTCTCTGTGCTCTCTCCAGTATATTCCCCATTGAAAATGCATCCTTGTTCAGCACAGAAACATGCAACTTCATCCGCGTACCTATTGCCCAGTGTCACAAAGTCCCCCCCCTCCCATGTGCAATACATTTTACCACAGCGACTTCTTTTGGTCGTTGTAAAGCTTCCAAAAATTGTCTCACATATTCCCCGTTTCTGATGGGAGAGCCTGATGACGTCAGGAACCCCCTCTGTGACCATAGCTGTCCGAAGTCATGAACCACACATAAACCATATTGGCTATCGGTGTAGATGGTGACCCTGATCTGATCAGAAACTAGGCATGCACGTGTCAGGGCAATGATTTCAGCCACCTGTACGGAGTGTACTCCCTGTAAACAAGCAGCTTCCACAACTCCAGAAATCATACAGACAGCAAACGCTGCTCTCAAATAACCCGCATTGTCTCTTAAGCATGAACCGTCTACAAAAAGGATTTCATCTGATTCAGGCAGAAGTTCATCGACAATGTCGGGTCTCAGTTTGGTGCAAAGTTCAGTCACATCGAGACAGGCATGGTCTTTACTATCTTCATCTCCAACATTTGGAATAGGCATCAAAGTTGCAGGATTCAGTACAGAACATCTCTTCAGAGTCACATTCTCTGAGGCAAGTATGACTTGCTCATAGCGTGAGTCTGTTATTTGTCAAATGCTGTGTTTTGGTTCTCGACATCAGAAGTTCAACCGAATGTGGAACATATACAGTAAGAGGATGACCCATCACAATGCTTTCACACCTTTCAATGCTGACACCTGTGGCAGCAACGGATTTGAGACATCCGGGCAACGCTGAAGTTACCGGATCTAAGGTAACTGAAAACTAGGCAACTGGTCTAGGGACACCTCCATGAGTCTGTGTGCGTACTGACAGTGCGCACCCATCTCTCTCCCAACAAAACAATGAGAATGATTTGTTATAATCAGGCATTCCTAGAGCCGGAGCGCGACACAGGCTTTCTCTCGGCTCCAGAAAGGCAACCAATCCGACGTTAGACCACTCACATCCTTGTGTGTCAACCTCTGTAGAGGTTTTGCCTTCAATGAAAAGTTGGGAATCCACTGACGGCAGTACCCAACCATTCCCAGAAACATCCTGACTTCCTTTTGCGTCTTGGGCACAGTCATTTTCATGATCGCCTCAAAGCGGTTTTGTGACACCATCCTCTTGCCTTTCTCAAAGCGATGACCCAAATACTGAACTTCAGGCAAACAGTACTGTAGTTTGCTCGGGAACACCTTTTGCCCGTTTTCTCCCAGATGATTTAACAGTGCAACAGTATCAATCCTACAAGCCTCCTCTGTTTCTGATGCAATCAGGAGGTTGTCAATGTATTGTACGAGAACTGAACTCTGTGGCAATACCAGACTCTCAAGATTCTTCTTCAAGATCTGATTAAAAATCGATGGACTCTCAGAATACCCTTGTGGAATACAACACCACGTTAACACATGATTTTCCAGACGGAAAGCGAATAAAAATTGGCTTTCCTCGTGTAAGGGTATCGAAAAGAACGCCTGACATAGATCAATCACTGTAAACCATTCAGCCTCACAAGGGATTTGAAACAGGTTCACTGATGGATTCGGTACCACAAGACATGGAACTACAATCGTGTTGACCCTGCGAAGGTCCTGCACGATTCTGAACTTCCCACTCGGCTTCTGCAGTCCCATTATAGGGGAATTGCATGGGCTCCCCATTATCTCCTTCAAAATGCCCTATTCAATCACAGGCTTGATCCCTGCCACCGTTTCCGGCGTCAAATTGTACTGAGGAATTCTTGGGAATTCAGCATCTGGCTTGATCTGTATCATAACTGGCTCAACCCCTCTGATCAGTCCTATCTCTTCCCCCTTGAAATCCCACACCTTTGGAGAGACTGAGTCCCTCAAGTCGTATGGCAGATCTTCGGTTGTCAACACGGGAAAAATCTCTATGCAAAGATTCTGATTCGCCGATTTGAATGTAATGGCATCATCGTTTGTCTGCAACTCCACTCCCTTGGGTGTGCAATAGATAGTACAATTCAATTTGCACAATAGGTCACGACCCAACAAACAGACTGGACTCAAATCGCACACCACAAACTGGTGACGATCCTGGAAGGTTCCTTTTCTCACAGATACTTCGTCTGTCAATGGATTGGTCATTCTCTTATTAGCAACTCCTACAACTTGGATTGATTGTCCAGAGGGTTAGGTTTGGAACTACTGCGGACCTCACAGTAAACGGGTAGCACCAGTATCAATCCGGAATGTGATGGGATTACCGTCCACATCTGCCTCCACATATGGTCCTCTCTGGTCTCCTCTAAGACTGCTCCAAGGGTACAGTCTTCCTCCCCCTCAGGCACCGTCATTGTAACTGATCTAGATCGAACTCATCTAGAGTTTCAATAAAGGGCATCTGCTGGTACACTCGATTTCCCTGTGGGATCCTCAGAAGTTAGGGAACTGCACCTGTGAACCCAAACCCCCCTCCTTGCACAGACCTAGGTCTGGTCACAGTATTTACGACCTCAGGTGCTTGCACTATCTCCTCATCTTGGATCTGATTTGCTGGATTCAACTGACACTCACGCTTCCAATGCCCGATTTTGTGACAAAAATGACATGCAGTAGTTCTCTTTAGGGTACCAACGTCTATTCCTGTCTTGGGATCTATGGGCTCCCCTAACCCGCATGAGCCGACGCATTCTGGGTCCCTCCATGATTGTTTTCTTGCTTCCGTCCCAATGTCCCTCCACTCGACTGCACTTGGTCTACCCTATCTGCATTCCTCATCTGGACTAGCATTAGCTTATCCTTCAGTCTCCTATGTTTTGAGTCTATCTCATCACGACAATATCTGGCATACGGTAGAATTCCGTCCACGGATTTATTTTGCCAAAAGATCAGATGCTGCTGGACCATAAAGGTAATGTCTGGCCTTAATCCTAACACAAATTTGGAGACAAACTGTCCCATTTCCTTTGACTCTAATGTGTCCATCCCACGGTACTGCTTAAAGGCTTGCAAAAGACGTTCATAGCAAGTATGTACTGATTTCTTGGGCTCTTGGGTAGTCCGATCTATTTTGACCCAATCAATATCTTGTGGGGAAATCTTGGACTGTAACCATGTGATTACCTGCCCGAACCTTTTCATAACTAAAGGTGAAGCGTTATGGGGTCTCGGTCAGGTTCAGTAGATGGCCATTCAACTGCAATCTTACAAGCAGACCATAAATCACTTGGTACCACAATGTCAAACAAGGTATTCAAGTCAATCCACAGTACTTTCGAAATCTTGACAAAGCGATCAACTTGCTTGTACCATTCGACAGGTTTTTCCCTCAGCCGAGGAAAATAGTTTGTAAACACTGCCAAATAACCCTGGTCCAAGGCACATGCACATACCCTCTGCTTGGTACTTCTCGAATTGGGTAAGCCTCTACTCCTGTTGTCCCCCCTCCAGGAGGGGGCATATCTCCTATCCCTTTCTTGACATTCTTTTTCTTAGACCACCTTTCCTCTCACTTGTCAGGCATGCTCCATTCCCGTTTCCCTACAATCAATTCTTGAATGTGTGTTTTCAATCCTATGACTCTTTTCTCTTCCAATTCTTGATCACTGTAATTTAACCTATGACCTCCCTGCAACATTTTGGTCTTGGACAAATCCACATTATACCTTTGTTCCAATTCTGTCAGGTTCTCATGTGCCTTTCTTGCCTTACGGGTAACATCCTTCGCCACAAACAGCTCATCTTATTCATAAAGTTCTCTTCTTTCCAGGGTCAAATTTCCGCTTATTATCTCATCCACTTCTACTTTTAACCTCACTACGTCTAGCACCTAAGTCTTTATCGCAGCCTTGATTGTTCCCTGACTTGATGCACTACTTGATTCTCTACTTTCACTGCTCTGATTTCTTTGAGGGTCTCATTCCTCCATGTTCCGAGGAACATACCGACTCCCAGGAGTTCCCTGATCAACTCCTCCTGTTATCCTCCCAGTGGGTCCTCTAACTGGAGTTTCCCACATCCTCTAATCTGATCGCGAATCTGCCAATGACACTGATCTTACTGGGCTAGACCCAACACACCCTCTGGAGGAATCGGCAGTAGCCGGCAAAGGAGTACTAGCTTCTTTAGGCACCAAGAATGGACCACTTCCGCTCACAGTACCATTTCCTCCGGAATTGATTCTCTCTCCTACGCCTGACTTTGACTGGCTACTGTTTTTCCCCTGATTTGGATCATATACTGACACTATGGGTCCAATGGTGACCAGTACCGTAAGGGCTTGCCTGCAACCTGGTAGCAACATTAGCTCCATTCATCTCTGTACCGCTTGATACTGGTATCTCTGTTCCTTCCATTCCTGTTGAAATCTTTCCCACTACTCTTGCACTAGGGCTCGTCTGTGGTTCTCCGGTTTTCTCCATAAGTGCTCGCCTTCCCTCTTCTGAATCCGGATTGTATGGAGGTGGACCCTCTGCTAGCAGCCTATCTAACTAGCTGTCATCAGTGTCACTATCATCCTCTTCCTTCCTCTTCCGAGCATCTCCTGTTTTCACTAATAGTGGAAATAGCCTCTCTCCTTTGATGGTGTCTACTCTCCACTTTTTCAACTGTGCGTCTCATCGTGCATCCTGATACACCTTCATCGCCCTTTTCATCCTTCCCTGACTTTGCTCTCTGCTCTTTGCCGGTGCTGCTCTCATCCATGCATCTAGTGCCTCAAACTGTGTTGCTCTAGGTGGAGGTCTCAATGAGGCCATCGCTCCCCTCAACTGATACAGCACCTCTAATCTGAATGAACCATAATGTGGAAAAGCCAAATCTCCCTCCTTTTTGGTAATCTTATGCCAATTTTGAAGCTAAACTATGGTATGGAGTCCTACATTTGTGGCCATGTAGTGTGCTGGGGTATCCTCGGAGGGGTGCTTCCTCACCCACTCGAGTCACTACTCCCCTATCTTCCCTACAAAGATCTCGTAACACTCTAAAGCATCGCATGATTAAATCAAATTGCATTACCCACAAGATGTTTCCACTTCCTGATGACAATCCACCAATCCCAGTGCAGCTTTACACCAATCGACCTATCGCAGCGCGCACACTCTGACGTCACTCTTCCTCCTCACACAACGGTTCACCCTCCTTTACAATCTCTTTCTATACATTCACGCACTTCACTCATAGAATCTAGCAGCTGTCTGTCCACCAAACGACCAGACAGTTACATATCCGACTGTCTGTCCACCAAACGACCGGACAGTTTCGAATAATTGTCTGCCTCACCTCTAGTAACTGCCTGTCCGCGAAACGACCGGGCAGCTACATATCAGACTGTCTGTCCGCGAAATGACCGGACAGTCACATAAATAAAATCGATGGAATCCAATCTCTCAAACCATTCACACACAGTAACCCGCGTCCTGCGTTGGCCACTCGAATCGCTGTGGTCCGCCTTTGTGCACTAGCTTCCCACACGATTCTAACAAGCTCGCTCACACTCGTTCCCTATCTCCAAACGGGGTCATCGATAGCGCTTCACGACTCCTACAATCGCTGGTCGGACAATTACATCACTTGGTGTCTTCTACACCTCAAATCTATCCCGGGATCTTAGACTACTCGTCGAGCCTGACATCAAAATCAAATCATATCTTATGGACCGTGCGCGTTCGGCCCGAAACCACATTCACTCGACTCTCATCCCAACTCCGCAAGACATCGCACAAGCAAATCATCACCGCAATCCAACACACACATTCCTATTCATACTCACTCCACTGTGAACCGCTGTTCGCACCGTCACTCTCAGTCGGTCTCCACCAGGTCCCGTCACTCTCCACTCTTTTGGGCTCTCATTCTTTGGGCTCTTTGGGGCTCTATTGCTAGAATTTCCCAAATTTTCTAGATTCTCCCCTCACTCCAAGAGACAACCATCCGACAGTGCTACCAACTGATGGGGACGGGTTCTCTCTAATCTCAACTTACTCTAGAACCCTCGGCCAATGGACTGTTGGTATCTGCTTGGACGTGTAGAGGGGAGTAATAACTTTTCCCATCAGATTCGGGAGCACAATACTTTATGACTCCGATGAATCACAGACTCCAGGCTCTAAGTTTAGTGGGTTTATTACAAAGCCAAAAATAATGGACATACAAGCACCTCAAGATGAGGTTGTAGAAATACATTGGAACTAGTACAAAGCCAAATCTGCGTTCAATTCTGAGTCTTTGTATCATGAATAGAATGACGAATTCCAGGACCAGGACACAAGCAATAAGTGCCCCCACGCCAAGATCAGACTTCATCGAAGGTTCGTAAGTGAAAAGCATTAGTCTATCCCTACACTACCACTAACGTGACATCCCTACTTAACATTCCCCAGGCAAGTCAGGAAAAGGTGTCGGCGCGTGAAGACTTCCTAAGAAGTACACTCGCGTTGTATGGGTCAAGTAGCCAAAGGCTACAGAACTCGTTTTAAGATGCTCCTTCCTTCTCCAGTGATCTCCTCTCTTCTCCTAACTCAACCCCCGGGGCACTGTCCCTAATTCAAACACCAGAATCGTAAAACACGCCCATCAGGCATCTTCTGATCGCCTCATCCTGCTGGGCAGCTCCTCATAGGTGATTTTCCATTTAGTTTCGATACTCCCAGCTCCTGGCTCAATGACCTTGGTTCCCAGGCCTTCTCCAGTGAGAAAGAACACTGTCTCACATTATCAGCACTCCTTGTACAAATGTATCCGCTTCCCCCCGAGCCTAACTCCTAAAACAAAAGCTTTATTCCAGCTCACCAAGATGAATTTCTCCACCTGCAACAGAAAATGTGAGAAAAGAACAATCTAACATGCACATGAAATTCAGCTTCAAATCCCTACCTCGAGAGCCTTCCAGGGAGAATACATTTCAGGCCTGCAGAAATCGGCAAACATAAGAGCATGGCACATAGGCCTTCTTAAAACTACATATTAAAGAACGTTTTTTTAAATATTTCTAAAGCTACACGTTACATGAGCACATCAAATACATGAGTACTTGTAAGCCTCGTGCACAAATTCTGCACGTTAATGTTTTAGTTAAACACGCGTATTACATTGTTAATTGTTAATTTCTTCACTTTATATGGGAATTATCTGTAACACGACACTCTTCCCATTATTACAGTACACGTTCTACTATCACATGTTAATACGACAAAAGAATAAATGCAGGTGCGAACTACTCATGATTATGATGCACCCCTACAAATGAAAGAGCACCATTGCGCTCTATCACATGTTTGAGAGCAGCTTTTCTTTCTGCTCCTGCTGGGCGGGAGCAATTTACAGTGTCCCTGAGGATGGGGTCCCCGGAGCATTGTCCTACATCGGGCCCAGAGGGATGGAGTCCCCAGGGCCGTTCAATGACTCAGGGAGGGTCGCCCCACACCCACCTCCTCAAATAACCCATTGGGCCCCGGGGATAGGGTCCCTGGGGCCATTCTGTGGCTCGATGTGGGGGGGGGGGCCTCACGGCTCCTAGCCAAAAACATTGCATCGGCCCTGGGGCATGGGGTTCACGGGGCCTTTAAAAGGCTCAGGAAGGGAGACTGCACGCCTTCTCCCCAAAAAACAATTGCACTGGTCCCAGGGGATGAGGTAACCTGGGCCTTTAAATAGTTCAGGGGGGGGGGGGGGAGATCGCAAGCAAAGTTTCATGAAGATTCATCAAACGGTGTCAAAGTTATTAGCACACAAAATAAAACATCATCTGTATGTATATTATATTTGCAGAGTGGAACATGCTATTCATTACCATTGTTGACTGAAGAGAGGGGCCATAGCTAACAAGGCGAATCCTCCCTTCCCACAGCCATGAGTTTTTTCAACTGTACTTGTCTTAACAAAGGGTGTTTATAGAAAAATAGGATGCAAAGGGTAGAAGTAGTGCAGCAAGGTGCGTCACACTGAAGAGGCCTCATGACCATTAGGAGAGGCGTTTCTTTGGTTGGGGGGCAGGGGGGAATTCGTTTTTAATTTCCTTACAATCTACCTTGCATTTAAAATGTGATTATTGTTGCATAAAACACATTTTAAATATTAGCACATTATCTGGAAACAAAAACACACATTTCTCAAAACAATGACCGACATGGCTGCAGTCTGAATACTAAACAGATAACGGTTAACTGCTCTAAACCTTTATAAACCGTATTACAATCAGTTAATAAATCATGTATTATTAAAAACACATGATGAGGAACGTGTAATATCGTTCTAATATACACTGCTGATGACGTCAAACATTCTGTCACAGATTAACGGCCCATATTACAACTTGTATTAAACCAAGAGTGATGATCCATTAAAACCACCATTTACATAATTGAGGACATCGCTTAAGCCACAAATGATTGATCTGTTGTAGTGCAAATACAGTCCTGTTAAAATTCATCCATTTCAAATGCATCTAGATTGCAAAAGGCCAGAGGCAGCGCCCAGTGTATTATCAGTATAGTATGTGACCAATAGGCCCTGCGCCTAAGAATAACAAGCATTGGCATAGCCAATAGGTCTCGCTTTTGGGACCTTATAAGTATTTAGTTATGCAGCACAATATCCTTGGTGCAACAACATCACCTGTTGCATGGCTAAACACTTATAAGGTCCCAAAGGCGAGACCTATTGGCTATGCCACTGCTTGTTACTTATGTTTCACAATAACGATTATCAGAACGCCGAGGAGCGCTAAAAATCCAAATGCCCTTCGAGGCCTTATACATGAGAAGTAGGCGCTAGGCAACTGCACATAGCAGAACATGTGCACATATTTCGATAGCAATGCATGCCACGCTTGTTGTATCATTACTCCGTAATGTGCATAGGTCTGCATGCATTCATTAGCATTAATATGTTTACCAGGCTGGGTGTGCGTGCAATCATTTCAGGAATGTGCACATATATTAAAGATGTATGTCGGCAGCTGGATCGTAGACAGCCGTGTGCAGAGTAATGCAGATTGAGTGGGACATGCCTATTTCTGTCCATTGGTGGAACTCCGCAAAATCTAGCTGAGTTTTTAGGTAACTCCACTGAGTCAAATTCGGTGAGATCCGTCCATCCCAGTGATTTCACATTTATCCCCGTTCTGAAGGTTTAACTAGAACAGAAATATAACAAGGGGGGAAATGATAGAACGCAGTTCATAAAAAATAGTATTAACTATCTAACTTTACTAAAGTACTTAGGAACATTTTTGTAACAACCTACAATGTAAAGAGTTTCAGTTACATCATTGATTGACATCTCAATTTCTGAATCATAGAGGTGGCCATTTTAGGTTACTCTTTACTGTGAATCCCGTAGAAGATCTTGGGTTTCTCAGCAAAAATGCTGTGCCAGCTGAGTTTGATAGCAGTGATTCCATGTATGAAAGCATTCTGGGAACCTTCACAGCAAGAGCAAGCTTCATGGATTGTGTTCTGATAGCTCCAGAAACCAGTATTCTGTTGAAACATCACAGATTTACAGCTGGAAAGATTCGTGCAGCAAGTTGTGTTATGTGGTTATGTTATGCTGTTGGCATTTGTACAGCACACAGTCTGCCGTTAGTATCCTGACCTGCTTGGTTAGGACAGAAAGGGTCTGATTTGACTGGTGATGACGTGTTACAGATATAGGGGCAGATTTACAAGCCCCTTGCGCCACCCGTACGTCACTTTTCCCATATTAAAAATGACGCAAAATTGGCGCAAGGGGCTTGTAAATAAGCCCCCGAGTCTTTTTGTCTCTGTCTTCCGGTTTGGTGGTAATTCCTCAATTATTGAGCTTTGGGTCCATGATGTGGTGTTTGGGAGGCCAGGCTGGAGTGCTTTACTCATTGCTAACCCACCTTCTCGGTCGGTAGTGTGGCCGTGTTGTTGCTGAATATATGTCATGTCTGATATATATTAGATGATTGTAAAAGGAAATCGGTCACTGTCTTCATGTTGAATCCCACCTCTGCCTGCTCACAAGATCACATTTACATGGATGGATTCTTTTTTTAGTTGTAGAGTTTTGAAAGTGCCACAGTTGTCATCCACCTACTTCCGGGCACATCGTTATGCAGACACTGCATACCTATACTGATGCTGTGTTCCATGGCGACCCTGGTTCCTGCAGCCCACACTCGACCACTGCCCCCCATATGAAGCTGATTGCAAGGAGGAGGAGCGCAGAGGTCGCAACCTGAGGATGTGCCCTAACTGACTTGCATGCTGGGGAAGCGCGTTCGAGTCCCGGCAGCGAGGTTCATCATCCTGTGATTCTGGGCAAATCACTCAATGCTCCCCGTACCAAACAACAGGTTAATGTGTCCATCTGTAATGCAACTGATGCTCGTGTAAAGCGCTCTGATACCTTCGGGTCGAGTTCGCACTGTATAAAACTTCCAAGAAATAAAGAAGCTATTTTGTAGCAGTTCGATTCTGAGATGGAAATCTACGATGTGTAGCAGATGCAAAATTAGAGAGAAGGAGAAATTCCCACAATACCCTGTGACCGCAGAATGGCGACATAACATGGCTTTAAGTAGTGTATGCTTACAAGCGAACACTGCCTAGATGACGCAGATAGGAAGAGCAGTGTGCACTAAAACAAGCGAACAGCCTGGAGGCATGCTTGCGAGACAGTACTCAGCTGCAGATAAAACGGATTGCGCAACATAAAGAAAACGAGCGAGCGCGGCAGCCTGCTGAGCTGACCACACGCTCGTGCACAATGGCCATGTGTTTTCAATTATCGCGCCCGCGTCTGGGCACGATAATTGGAAACAGATGCCGGCCGTGCGGGTAACCGCACGGAAAAGGCTATGACGCACGAGCATCTGGTCAGTTTCAAAAGCCCACTACATAAAGTCTTCGCCAAAGTAGCGCTTGCGCGCTACTCTAGGCTCGACCTAAAAAATGAGGGACTGTAGTTTTTTGTCAGAATTATTATAGATATGTGTAGTAGTTCTCCTGCAGTTTGTATTTATAAATGCAATTCACAGATGTACACCTGTGCCATCCTATCTCTCGTGTGGAATTCTGAGCCAAGAGTGCGTAGAAATATGCTCATGTATTTCTATATTTTCTGTGTTAATGTGGGAGTGACATGGGGAAGTGGCTAAAAAATATGGAATACCTACTACAAAATTAGAGTGGCAACGGGAAAATTAAGTTGGTCACAGGATGGGCACACAGATATAAAACAGACTTACAAAAAGGTAAGTCTGTTGCAATTCTCAAAAAGTTATAGCAACATCTGCTCCAGTAGTACTGCAATCCAAAAAAGGAAAAAAGGCTCAAATCTACACCAGCCAAACCTTAGAGTAAGTTGCACACCACTCATCACCACTTACAGGTATTGCAAAAGAACCAAACTAGAACCAATGTAGGTGTAGACTAACACTATCAGCACAAAAAACAACACCTAAACAATTAAATATAAGGAATGGAAAAAATACTCATATAAATTTAGACATTGTAGACACCTATACAAAATCACAGAAAACGATTTGCTTTAGAGGGTGGGTTTGGTAGGCCCATCACAAGGCAAGGGCAAATGGGGCTTTTTGCCCAAACTCCACCTTTACTGAAGGGTCTGCGTGTTTGTTATAGCATATATTGACATAATTAAAAGCAGTCCTGACCTATTTCTTCTCAATACTGCTAATGCAGTAACACCATTAGATGGTGACAAATACTGGGGTTAACTTTCCCTAGCATACTTGTTTCCTAATATTAAGTGCTACAATTCGGATGGAAAACTTCAAAGTATTTTGCCATCAGATCCACCACAGATTCTGAGATGCCTGTGAATTGGATTTCTGGACATTTTAGTTTATCATAAATCTTTTTCCTACAGCAAATGTTATAGGGTTCACTAGAACGTTTGTGCCAAAGTAGGTCCACCTCGGTAAAGTCGACAAGGACAAAGTAGCAATTATTTAAGTAATCTGTTTTAAAGTTTTAAGAAGTGGTAGCCCACACCTCTGACTGTAAAACTAGGTGGGTAACTGATCAGCAAGACATGTCATTCTGGATTGACATTTTGAAGCCTCATTATGGAATACTAGTAGGTTAAAGATACAAACTGAAATAATGGAGGGTTGTTAGATTAAGTCAAGATAACAACAAGAGACCATTCAAATAAATAAGACAGCCCTTATGATATGGATGAATCTGAGCATTGAAAATGTGCCCAACTAAGAGATTGCCTCTAGAAAGCATTTATTACATTGGAGACAGCAAATGAGGCTGAACCACCACTATCTTCAATACTGTCTACATCAGAAACAGACATTAAACCACGTTCAGCATCACTTATAACTTAATTATCAAACATCAATCCCACTAGGGAACTGATATTGGGAGGTAAATGGATTCCATTGCCTAGTTACAATACTGCTCAGCTGTGAACAACAGCAAACAAAAGACTAAATTCTTAATTGGACTACACTGTGGCATGTACTTTCAAAGGAATAAAGAAAGTGATTATACCAAAGTCCTTAATGTTCACTTGATACCATGCAAGCGCAAATAAATATGTTGCACCCAACTTTGCTTAAAGTCTAAGATGCAGAGCATTCCGTGACATAAGAAGCTGCAGGCAAAAGCATCTTGTGTCCATTCATCCTCCGAGGTTACATGTAGAATGCATTTGATGGTAGCTCAGTGAATTAAAGGTCACCACAGCCAAAAGCATTCATCTGAATGCCACTGTTCAAAACCCAGCATGGCAAACCTAGGGCCTTATTAAGAGTTGGGTGGAAGCAGGACATCTGCCAATAAGTGGTGGATGTCCCATCAGAAGTAATAAGAATGCATTGATATCAGTGGCAGTCTAAGCACAGCGAACGAGACACCTCTCACTTCTTGATGGATGTCCCAATCTGCCAAATAAGGCGTTTTGTCTTCCATCTTTCTGAACTTGGTAAAGTTAGCACCATTAAGTAGGGAATAGTAACGGTTTATTTACAGTGCTAGGAGACCAAAGATGTGTGGTCTGATGGCACATAAAAAAACAAATTATTATTATTATTATTATTGACCTCTGATCTAATTTCACAAAACCCCAGAGGTTTATATCCCATCAGTGGTTATTTCACACTTTGTCCTTGCTGTGGGCAGGTTTGGGCCTGCTGTAAAGCTGTGAGGACAGAAAAGGAAGTAAGCCGTTTCATGAGCAAAGATAGGCCTCCATCTTGTTGAAACCACGGTCAGGAGCCATGTATGTGATTCATGTAGTTTCAGTGCAGGCCTCTTCCCTTTGTGATCAGAGCTTGCATATACCTACAGTTCAATTGGTTATTACATACTGTATCTATGCACATTGTTACAGATTATGTTTCAAGGCGAGAACGAAAGCTGAAGGAATGTGATATTGTTAATGATGTAGTTGCCTTCCTTGCAGTCCAGAGAAAGCTTTGGCTGACCTACTGCTCTAATAAGGCTAGTAGTGATTGTGACATTTCTGCTGCATGAAGCTGACCTGGTAATAGCCAGAGGGTGAACTGTCAGAGCGTCTAAAGATCACAGAATTCGTTCGACTGCACACAGCAGCACCTAAATGTTAAAATGCCCATCTACCCACAATGCAGTTTGCCTTACTGAAAATACCAAAAATACAGACACACCGTTCAGCTGTAAAACATAAAATAACTGTATCTATGTGGCATGTTCTTCATATAAAGATCGACGTGTGTTTACATTGCAAAATAGAATTAAAGGGATTTTGCCACTCATGCAAGTGATGTTTATCATTAAGAAGTCTTTAGGTTAAAATCTGGGTTTCCTGATTAAGACAGGGACGTGGATCCACACGCGGGTCTTGGCCAAGGCTCTGAAGAACATGCATAGAAGCCAAAATGGGCTAGTTGCACTCGCACTCTGTTTGTTCTGTTGTGTAATCTTGCCTACCCCCCTTTTTGTCTATGTAGGATTAAGCTTACACCCTATCCAAGATATTTTCACTGCCAAAAGAAAATAGCCCCCTTCGGCCTCATGGTATTTCCTTGTAAGACACTGAAATAACTCTGGTCTGTGGTGTTTTTTGAAACTGTGGAATGAGTGAAATTGTTTACTCAATTTTTACCCACACTATGTCACGTGCTTTCAAGACCACAGTCCTTGGCACATGGGCAGGATAAATATTTGACTTATGCCTGTCTGTGGCTTTAAAAAGTAGCTTCCAATTTCAGTGCGCTGGTCTAGTTCCAAGCAATGGTATCTATTAAAACGCATAAAAACATTTTTCCTTCTAGGGTGATTTAATAGAACCGTGTATTGCTATCTAGCAACCGATATCGAGCTTTTCTGGACAGTGTGTTGGCGGCACTGGGAGGACTCATTGTAGTTGTCTTTTACGTG
The DNA here is from genome assembly GCA_963921515.1 of Calotriton arnoldi. NCBI lineage: Eukaryota > Metazoa > Chordata > Amphibia > Caudata > Salamandridae > Calotriton > Calotriton arnoldi. The sequence continues at coordinate 3,093,311 of CAWUFW010000889.1, read as the reverse complement.
GACCACCCACAAAATAGTTAAATACGTCACACCTCCCCCACTTTTTTTTACAGTGTAACACTCTTTATTGTATCCATGCTAATAAAACCTGGATCTTTCTCCATTAGCATGTTGGTTTTTAAACATAGCAAATGGACAGTGTTTGGGGTGACAATTTGCACTTTGGCTTTTTTTGCTTTTTATTTCCGTTTGTTTTATATTTGGGGTATTAAATCAATATATTGAAATACCTAGCATTAGCACATCCATTAGTTCTTGCCTATGGGAGAGAGGTTGGTAAATTAGTTCCACACTACTGGGCAAGTCATGGGAAACAGTATATCTACAGAGTGAGCATCCTCACGAAGGTCTTCTCTCAGCAGGATAAAAATAAAGACAGTACATAACAATACATCAATAAATAACACATATGCAAACCATTAAATGATTGCAGATCTATTGTGATGTCATCGATGAGGTCAATGATGCGGTGCTAAGTGATCTCACCAATTGTCATTTGTGATGTCATCTGTGACTTGTGAGGTCATGAGCAGAGTATTAGGAAAACATTTTGGGTGAATGTTTAATCATAACCAGGGCCACTAGAATTATGTGAATTTTGCTGCTGTGGCGTTTTCTGCATAGTTATGGATTTGCCGAATTTGCCACATAATCCATATTCTGCTGCATAATCTGAGATTTTAGCAAAAAAAAAATGTTTCTAGCTCAAACAGATCAAAGGTTACTAAAACATGGCGACGTGTTGCAGCACAGTGAAAGAACCTTGGCAAAGGTTGGCTGGTCCCCTTTCTGTAGCTTGTTGGTGTATTTGGGTGTTTAACTAGTATTACTAAGGTGAAACCGTTGCACAGATTATTTAAGTGACAAAATATTGAAGTATTACTATAATAAAATGTGCGGAATTATGCTACATAATTTGCCTTTTCTTGACTCATACTTTAGTCAACCCTTCCACATAATTTGATGCTCCCCTGCTCCATAATTCCAGTGGCCCTGACCCCAATTTATTTTTAACAGAGGTTTTTTTTTACTGAATTTGTGCATTTAGTAAATACCAAAACTCTGACTTAGAACAACAACCATTTCTGCTACTGTCTCATCGAGATGTAGGCATCTGTATTTTACAACCATGGACCTGATTTAGAGTTTGGCAGACTGGTTAGTCCATCAAAACTGTGACAGATATCCCATCCACCTTCTTATTAGTGCCATAGGATATAATGCACTATTAAGGCAGACACGTTTTTGACAGAGTAATTTGTTCACCAAACTCGAAATCGGGCTCTATTACTTTAAATAACGCTGATCATCTTAGTCTGCTGATTTTATAATAACATCTGTTTTCTGTTGAAGGTAGTGGTGAGCTATTCTTTCTTCTTTAGTAGTGTTATCCTAAATCCTTTTCGGTGTGGATCTTTGACGAGTTTGTTTATGGAGAGAATGTGTTATTTTATTTAACAATTTATACGATGTTCCTGGACCTAGTGGTTTCAGGGCATTTTGCACTGAAACATTTTCAAATGGAACAAGAGTTGTCCTGAGATGGGGAGGGCATTTGAAAATTAGGATTAAGACATTTCAGTAACAATTACGAATTTGCTCTGGAGCCAAAGATTCTTTGCAAATTTAGGGCTAGTAATAAAGTTACAATGCACAAGGCCTCCTTCAGAATCACATACCGGAGGGGCGTAAAAAGGGCATCCTCATCATATTTGCAATTGAGAGAGATATGTATCAATGGTTTGTGACCTCAAATGCGGCACTGATCACCTACAGTGATCTCCCAGAATTGGGATGACTCTGATTTTCAAAAGGGAAGATGTACCCATGGGACAGGTTCCCCTTTGGGAATTGAATAGGTAATCTTCGAAGTGGCAGCAGCTGTTAAAGGGACTACTGCATGCTCTTCTTAATGTCTTCCCAATGGGAAACATTTTGTTTAAAAGCAGCATCGGTCCATAAAATGGACACTGGCTCCATGTTGGCCTCCATTCATGTCTCTGTAGCAATCCCAGGTAGTCACAAATTGTGACCTGCCTAATTAATATCCATTAAGCAGGTGATATTGTGTAGTGCTAGGGGCCCTCCTATGGTTTGAAATCACATGATGACCTTTGACTACCATCATTTTAATTGACTTTTAGTATTTTACTTTACCCTAGCCTGAATGTACGTCCTGCATATGCCTTTTTTCCCTTGAAGATTTCTTTCGTATCTCTCGTAGTTTTAAAGTGGGAGCTGTTGCAGAGTAGAACAGCTTGCCAAGAACAGAACATGAGGGATATGCATTTGAAAGCATGAGAGAGAGAGAGAGAGAGAGAGAGAGAGAGAGAGAGAGAGAGAGAGAGAGAGAGAGAGAGAGAGAGAGAGAGAGAGAGAGAGAGAGAGAGAGAGAGAGAGAGAGAGAGAGTATATATATATATATATATATATATATATATATATATATATGTGTGTGTGTAGGTGTGTAATGTACTTCTTGGTCTCGAAGTGCAGTGTTATGAGCAGTGGTGCTCAAATGTGCATTGTGTTGTACATGGGAAGTATTATGAAGTTCTTACTATTGGCTTTGACATGCCCTCATGTCATCTTGAATTCTGACTCTGTCTTGCTTGAGCTTTGTGCGTGCACAGGTAGGCCCCCAGAGTGCTCAGGTTGTTTAGGTTATTCACATTCAAGGTTGCTTTGTTTTTGGAGAGGAGATTGTTGAATGTACCGCCGGAGACTTTCATAAGCTTCGTTAAGATAAAGGCTGGAACATGTGAGAATGCAGAAGGAACGTGGGAACTCCTTTTGTCTGCGGAATGCTTGCATGGAAGGTGGCCAATTCCAGTATGTTTCCTTGGCGCAGAGGGAGGGCCTCTCGGAACCTTCTAGTGTGTTTTGAGACTATAAAGCTGAGGTTTGTTGACTTCGAGACCGGCATTGTTTTGGAGTCCGAATGGGGATTGATGCATCTACTTCGGTACAGCAGAACCCCGGTTTGCTGAGGCTCTTAACCCCGGCTGTGAATCCCCCAGTCTGGAGTGGGCTAAGATGCAGTGTTTGCAACCGGTGAGGTGATTTGTGTCTGATTGTTGCCATTGTGATGTGTGGCTGTTTGCGTGCATATTCAGTTTCCAGTGGCTATAACAGTCATTGTGATGCGTGACTGTCAGTGTGCATCTTCTGTTTCCAGTGGCTATAATCATCTGAGGTGTTTTGTTGGAGTATTGACTTTGTGATGTGTGAGTGAGTCTGAGTACACATCCAAGTTAATCATCTGATGTATTTAGTGTATATATCTTTCTGATTTCTTGCAGGACGTCCAGTATAACTTGCTTGTATATTATTCTTGTGTTTATTATTATCCATGCATTTAACAGTTGCATTTGCCAAGTGTGTTATTATTGCTTGCGCATATATATATATATATTTAGTTAGGGGTGGTGTCCACCAGGGTTGCATCTTGGTTCCGTTCCTATTCAATCTTTTTATAGTAATAACTTAGAGAAAACACTCTTGGAGACCAAGGCAGACTTCCCCCAGGTAGGACGGCAGGGTCTCCCGGTCCTGCTATATGCAGATGACGCCGTCCTGATGGCAAGGACCCAGCGGGGCCTACAAACCTTTCTATCCACATTCGCACAGTTCATGGGAGACCTGGATTTGACGAATAACAACTCCAAATGAAATGGGGACCCCCAACTTACACACAAGAGTAATGACCTTAACAGGGAGACTGCAGCAATTTTTAATTTTGCCTCTTGACTGGGGAAAAGACCAGTGGGTGCCCTTCTTGAGCTCTATAGGGCTAAGTGTACGTCGAAGGCCCTCTACGGCAGTGAAATCTGGGGATATGCTGACACAAATAACATTCAAATTGCTGAAAACAAATTCATGCGACGACTGCCATCAGTTCCCCAGGGCACCCCCTGTTTTATCGCCCATGAGGCTCTAGGAAGGCCCCACATCACTGATCTGATAGCTTTTCGCCTGTTGTCCCTCTGGCTAAAAATTTGGGCCAAGGAGGGGAATTCGTTAAATAAAGCAATTCTTAAAGATTGCCTAGCGTTGGAATATGCTCCCAGGGTACCATGGCTCAAATATATAGAGAGGAGTCTCATGAGCCTGGGAAGAGGAGATCTTTTTTCTAACCCCTACGCAACGCGAAAGGAAGACTTAGCCCTCCTTAAGAAGGCGTTTATCGCACGCCAGACCATGGCAAGGGAGGAGAGGGAGCTTGCGAAGCCCAGCATACGTCGCTTTGTCATGTTAAGGAAATCAGTGATGGTGGAGCCGTACCTACTGGGGTTTTCAAACTCTTATGACTGATTCCTCCTGACCAGGTTCCGGCTTGATCTTTTATCTTCTCCTCGCTCAGCCTAAGGGTATGAATAAAGGGCAATCTCTATCGTCCTGCAGCTCCGATGCTACATCTCCACAGGACATGGTTCACTTCACGATGTTTTGCCCATTTTATGATACACCCAGAAAATCCTTCTTAATCCCCATCTTGAAACAGGCGATTTTAGACAAGTTCGGCCAGCTTTTATATTTCTTCAGATGTTGACGGGTAATACTGTTTTTTACGTGTTAAACTTTTTAAAATCTGCCATTAGGCTTAGGGCGAGCTGTGACTAACTCCCTTGTATCTCGTCTCTATCTCCGGTTTCATACACCTTATCTTGCTAATTGTCTATTGAATCAATTAGGGTTTTAACGTATTATCCTGTTTTTACTTATCTCTTTTTAGTGGAAGTATGTTTGTCTTAGGAGACCGGATTACTAGTTGCAATAAGTATGTTCAAAATTATTTGTCGAGATGCTAATATTAGGTTGTTCCGGTCGGGTCTGCATATACAGGATTATATTTTAACCTGTATTTGATATTGTGCTTTTATGGTTTTTCACATGAAACCGAATAAAGATATTTGATGATGATGATGATGAGATATATATATATATATATATATATATATATCAAACAAGAAGGTTGCCCCACATGAAGATGCCACCACGGAGAGTTTGAATGCCTTTAATTGGAGATTTCAGTGCGGCAGAGTAACAGTCTCCCCCTCCATCCATACACTGCCCAACGCGTTTCAAACAACTGGTGTTCTTGATCACGGGCGATGGAAAAGGAAATGGCAGTCAGTAGTGAGGAACACCTGATAACTGATCCAAGACCCGCCCCAATGGGCGTATGCTGCAAAGCATGATGGTACTTGCAGTTCCTCACAGTTTAACCCCAGTGGGTGCCGCCATGACCTTCGTAATAATCCTCATAGTTTTACCCCAGTGGGTGAGAAGGGAGCTGTGAACTCTGTCAGGCTGTCCATAAAATGTCTCTCAATGCGGCCCCTCCGCTCCAGTGTGCTCGGTGATACCACACGCAGGATCTGCATAGCTCGCAGCGGGCATCTTCGCGGCCGAGCAAAGCCGCTAACATCAAACAAGAAGGTTGCCCCACATGAAGATGCCACCACGGAGAGTTTGTATGCCTTTAATTGGAGATTTCAGTGCGGCAGAGTAACAGTCTCCCCCTCCATCCATACACTGCCCAACGCGTTTCAAACAACTGGTGTTCTTGATCACGGGCGATGGAAAAGGAAATGGCAGTCAGTAGTGAGGAACACCTGATAACTGATCCAAGACCCGCCCCAATGGGCGTATGCTGCAAAGCATGATGGTACTTGCAGTTCCTCACAGTTTAACCCCAGTGGGTGCCGCCATGACCTTCGTAATAATCCTCATAGTTTTACCCCAGTGGGTGAGAAGGGAGCTGTGAACTCTGTCAGGCTGTCCATAAAATGTCTCTCAATGCGGCCCCTCCGCTCCAGTGTGCTCGGTGATACCACACGCAGGATCTGCATAGCTCGCAGCGGGCATCTTCGCGGCCGAGCAAAGCCGCTAACATCAAACAAGAAGGTTGCCCCACATGAAGATGCCACCACGGAGAGTTTGAATGCCTTTAATTGGAGATTTATATACACAGATTTGAATGTTGTTCATTTGACATCTGGGAAAGCCTTTCTGTTAGACAGCATTGCATAAATAAAACTCCAAGCCTTATTCTGAAGAGAGAGTCTTTGATGTGCATCCAGGGGAGTCTTTGATGTGCAAATCCAGGGGATTTTGTGTTGTCTATTGCTTCGTCGTGTTTGAGCCACCGTGTGGGAGAGTGGTAATTTACATTATCTGAGAGTACGAAGCAAGACATATTGCTATCCTCTACAAATGGACAATTTGTGATTCAACCTTTTAGAACAGATGTTGCATCCCATATTGCATTCACAAACAAGTCAGTGTGCAAATTGCACATCCCTGATTTGCAAATAGGAATAGGAAATTCGACCCCAAGTTTACGAATTGTCTCAAGAGGTGGCCCATCAACTGCTTCTGGAAGGTGGTGATCGGCATCAAGGTTCTGAGCTCGAGGGCTAAGAGTTCTAAATTACAGCAGCTTCACCAGAGAGTGAATGTTTTCGTGCATTAGAAGTTCAAAATCTGTTGTATTTCAAGAAGTGTTTTATGTCTTCTCAGATCCATTGAACTACCAAAGATGATAGGTAGTTCTGCCATGTGGAGCAGGGGCATTTTCACTAGAGGGATATTGTCCTGAATGGCCTTATGGACAAGGTAGCACATCTGAAATTGAATATTTGATGGACCACTCTAGTATGGAGGTTTTAAAGTATAATCTCACAATGAATGCTGTGTTTTAAGGTGATCTGGGGAGATGAAGTGGCAGATTTTCTGCATGGTGTAGAGGTGAATGTTACCTGCCTTTTCCACCTTGTTGGTTTGGGGGACAACTGTGAGCACCTAGTCTAGAGTGAATCTTCAAAATTTAGCAGAGAGGTTGGTGTGGATGAAAAATTCCTGCAGTCAACAAGAGTGGGATCCAATTTACTCCTGAGGGAGCTTGACCGGAAAAGGTATTTAGTTTTCAGGGGGTTATAAGAACGACGTTCTCTTGCATCTGCTTTTGGTTTGGGTAGATAGTTTCTTAGAATGGTGGTCTCATAAATCATAGAGGGTGTCAGTATATTGGTGCAGGGTGACACCTGAGCTATTTACAATCACACTTAGTGGGTGGCTCTGTGTAAAGATTCAACAATGGGGTTGCTAGGATTGAACTGAGGGGAACGCTGAATAACATTTCAGCATTAATGGAAATATGATCTCAAATCTTCACAGTTTCAGATCTGTTGGTCAGTTGGGATTTGAACAGCTTAGAACCTTTTCTTTGAAGTCTTTGCGATGTTAAGTGTCTGTAGTAGTCTTCCATGGTAGATTGTATGATGGGTGCCAATAGGTCTAGCTGCACAGTTCAGAATCAATCGCCTTTGTCATGTGTATGATGCACACCATCAATTTTGCCTTGTCAATGTTGAAACTGGCTTCGAATCTTGAGTGATAGTTGACCAGAAGGCATTCTTTAGAAATTGTATTGTTGTTTGGCAACTATTATTTTCTATTGCTTTACCTAGCTTTGGTCAGTTGGACCAAGAGTGTGTTTTTTGATTATAGGGATAATCTGGGTGGGAATCCAGTCAGGAATATGCCTTTATCTGGGTAGGTATTGATCAAATTGCGCCATGTGTTTTGGAGGCTCGGAAAATTGGCTGTGATTATTTTGACAAGTACGGGTTGCTTTAATATAGAAAGTCCATGATTTGGGAAGGCGTGAGTTGTGAAATGGATTTTGAGAGTAGAATGGCAGATTAACATCAGAACTGTTAGAGTAGTCTTCAAGTCTGTATCTTCTGTCAAAGTTTTGTTTCTCTTATCGTGTTTGCACTAATGTGTCCTTCATTTGCAGGTCAAGATATAAACCTCTGCAACAGGGTCTCATATGAGTTGGTGATATATGTCTTCTCTTAAGTCCATAGTTGTGTCTTATGTTTGGAAGGGCTGTGCTCTGCAGTGTGTTGTGGCCTTCAAACCTTCTTTTTTCACATGTCATTTATCTCATAGAAAACAATAATTCAAGTTAAAAGAAATGCACTTAGAAGCAAGAAGTCTTTCCGAAAGGATACTAATTGTTAGGGAAAGAAAGGAAATATGTGACTAAGCAAAGACTTGACATGTATTTTTAGTTGGAGAATGAACTGGATAAGACGGTTTTGTGGTGTGCTACCAAAATATTTATCAAATTTTAAATGTTTTTGAGTAAATCAGTAAGCAAATATTCAGCTCACAGACATGATGCCGCCCTATACCTGATTTATACTCTGTACACTGGGGATGGCTGCACTGTCTCAACGATGGTGATGTCTTTTGATATTCAGTAAGGTTTTGGTGCCACATAGCGTTCTGAAGTGTCATCGAAGTGGAAGGTTGTTCTGTAAATAAAACTTGAGATAAATAAACTTAAACCTGCTTCTGTTTAAACCCAAAGCTGGGGCGTTTAATGCCCAAGTGACTTGACATTTTGCCATGCCCAACCTTTGTAGTGGGTCCATATTTGATGTTTTTATGTGTGGAATGACATCCTTTCAGGGGTGGACTTACCATTAACCTAAGACAGGCAAAGCATGTTCAGTCAGCTGCATTAAACGCTTTTGAGTTGGTCCCTTGAAGACAATGGCTGATCCTATCTTTGCTTGAAAACCTTCAAGTATTGGGAACAACTGTTATCTTTTTTCTTGGAGACTATCATTTGGTTGTGTCAATATCCGAGGCATAGCCCTTTTAGTTGCATGTGAGATGTGGTGGCTTAATTGAGGGATGATGTGGTGGTATATTATTTAGAGGATTCCTAGGGCGTGGGAACCCAAGCAACCCCAACCAAGCCCAATGTCTCAGAGCACCAAACTTATTGGAGTTAAGTGTGAATTTACACAGGAAATAGTCTTAGCTACCCTGGACCTGTTTGTTTAATAAAGTATAAGAATAAGTGGAGGCTGCCCTTTGCATCGGTACAATTTCATTTTACATTTGAAAATTGTACTTTATTTAAATTTTAAAAAAAAGACGTGCCAATGAAGGTTGAAAGTCCTTTGCAGTCTTCTGGTGGTGGTCTCTTTTTTTTTCTTTTAGATTTAGGGCCATGGGTTGGGGTAAGATTGATGAACCCCAGCTGCTAATTCCCTTTGTCCTGCCCGAATCCGTCCCTAATAATCCTTGTTTGCACACCTCCCCACTACCCCACTTTTGTACAATGCTGGGTTGCTTTGTTACAAGGGTTTCACTATACAACTGCACATACAGACATCCATACATAAGCCTAGGGGTTGGGGTAGGAGTAGGCTGGGGTTTCAATTAGGGTTTGGGTTAGGGCTAAATTTATGGTTAGAAATAAGATTAGGGTTAGGTTTAGGAATAGGACTAGAGGTCAGGTCAAGGTTTGGCTTAGAGATTGGGTTAGTGTTTGGTATTGTGTCAGGATCAAGGTTAGAGTTCACAGTTTAGAGGTCAAACCTGGCCTACTCTATTTTTATGTAGTTCTTGACCATCTAAGGTTTCATTTCTGTAAAGCAACATGATTGTAATTGTGTTAAGGTATTGGCAAAATGTTAGTACAGATATGGTTGCAAAATAAATGGTGATATGGTGACATGAAGGTGACAGTGTGAATGAATGACAATATGGTTGTTGAAGAAGCAGGAAAATATTTCCATAGTTCACAATTAGGACATCTCTGCAGATATGCTACTTCTTTGACCTCATACCTTCAGTGATTTTCTAATCCTATAGGGCTAATAAGTGCATCTCGGTAATAGGGGTGGGGAAAAACAAAATACTCCTACTCTGTGTTTGTCACTCTTTTAGCAGAGGGGCAAATGGGAACTTTAAGATCTTGGTTTTCTTCTAAGGGTACCATTTATTGCCACTGGCTAATTGAAATCTTATGAGAGCTCAATGGAAAGCTATATATTGGAGGTGGACAGACTAGGCAACTCAAGATGTGCCATTTGGAACATGTTATTAGCTCCAAGGTGAAGGAGTTCCCTTCGCTATGTGCTGATCTTCAGATGACATCCCTATTTATTCATCAAACTGTGAACTACAAGTACAAAGGAGGAAAATCCATGCTTCTAGGACTACGTTCCCATTTTCCAGGTGCTTTAATTCTTTCCATCACCACCTGTACCTGAAGACACCCTGTGGCTGCTTCAAACTGCAGGATATTGAGCAAGCCATTGAAATATATTGTCTGCAGCAGGTGGACTTTCTTCACATTAACAGGTTTCTCTAGATTCTAATGTACCCCAATGTGGTGATAACATTAATGTGTAGTATTACTCCTTGTAGTAGGGTTATGTGTGAATAGATGGGGTATAAATTGTGCTAACAAGTTTGTCTGCATTTATTCGAACTTGAATTGCACCGAACATTTGCTGGAAAAACATCACCTATGGGATTTCTGTGGTGCAAAGCTATAGTCCTCGTTTCTATGATCTGTAGAAAGGGAAATACAGTCTATATTGTTCCTATTTGTGGAGGATCGTAAAGAAGTCTGGTGATCTCCTTGGTTAGGAACTAGCTTGTAGCCTTTGTTTGGGTGTTATTGTTTTAGTGGGAAGGGGAGCAAGAGAGAGAGTCTTAAAAATTGAATCTGGTGGAATGGAATATAATAATATAAACGAAATGATGAAAAAATACCTTTGAAGTCCAAAAGAACAATATAGCCATAAACATGCCATGCAACACCTAATGTCTTTCATAATAAAATGTGGTGGTCTTTTTTTTTTTGTTCAGTGGACAGTCATTCGCCTAATGGTGTCTATGAAATAAGCTCAAAAAAGAAGTGTTAGACCTGCCATCCATGGCATGGTTTTCCCCTACCTTTTTGCCTTCAGACCTCCTGTTTTTGCTGGCCATAGGGGTCTGCACAGTTTGCCACTGCTAACCAGTGCGAAACTACTTGTGCTCGCTCCTTAAAACATATTAGAGTGGCTTATACCCGACTGGCATATTTAATTTACTTGTAAGTCCTTAGTAAAGTGGCATTACCTGTGACAAGGGCCTGTAAATTAAATGCTATTAGTGGGCCTGCAGCACTGATTCTAACACCACAAGTAGCATTTTAAACATGTCTCTGGACTGCCATTGCAGTCGGTGTGTGTGTGTGTGTGTGTGTGTGTGTGTGTGTGCAGTTTTAAATAGCCTTTTCGACCTGGCAAAGTAAACCTTTTAAATTCATCAAGGGTGGTAGAATACACACTGTGTTTCCCAAGCATTTTGAACAAGCTCAAGGCTTTTGATTGTTGCGGCATGCTAACCTGAAGTGCGTTCCGTATGCACAAAGCCTGTTGGAGTAATAGTGGAGCCTCGTTAGGTCCCAACACAGGGTGCACCCTATGTCGGGACCTGATGAGGCTCCACTATTACTCCAAAGTAAACCTTTTTCCAGGAGCAAACCTTCCTTTTTATACATATGTCACCCCTGGCGTAAGCTTTGAACAGCCCAGGGGGCAGGGTGCATTGTATTTAAATAGTAGGACATTTACTTTTAAGTTTTGCATTTCCTGGTAGTGAAAAACTTACATTCATTTTTCACCACTGCAAGGCCTACCTCTCCCATAGGATAACATTGGAGTGACTTTATTACATTTTATAAGTGTAATTCCCAAATGGGATCAGGAAACCAGTTCATGTTTAGTGTCTCTGGAATTGTAATGAATAATGCTAACTTATGGTGAAGTCTGATTTTACATTTCAATTTTGAAAATGCCACTTTTAGTAACTTGGTATTTTCTTGCCTTAGCCATTTGGTGCCTGATGCTGGGTCACATGACAGGGTGTAGTTGACAGTTGAACTTTGTGTATTCCTCCTAGACAGCCACACACAATGGGGAGCTTAGGTGTGACTGAATGGGCCATCACTGGCAAGATGGGGGAGCGGAGCTGGGCCCAGCCACACCTACACTTGAATAGGCTGTGTCCTGCCTCCACACAAAGGGCTGCATACCTCCTGTAGTTAGTCTGGAGCCAGGGCCAGGAACGAAGGGCACCTGTGCACTTTTAAGGCAGGCCTCTAGAAGCTTCTCCCCACTTCAAAGGCACAACTGGGTATAAATACTGGACCTCAGACACCAACTCTTCAGTACACTTCTGGACCTGTGGATACTCTGCCAGGAAGAAGGACTGCTGTGCTGCTGAAAGAACTGCAACTCTGCTGGACTGCTGCTCTATAGGAATGCTGCCTTGCTGTGTTGATCTGCTGCCTGCCTTGCCTGGATGAGAAGGACTGGACTTGCATCTCTCGAACCCAGTATTAATAGTGACTCCAAGGATTACCTGACTGGTCTTATCTGAAGCCTCAGGGACATAACATGCTTCCAACAACCTTGCACCTGGACTCTGCCATCTGGAAGTCAACCCTGCAAAGTGGTGCCATCCCAGTCCTGGACCCTTAGAAATGGGCTTAAGGTGCTCTGCCAGCCTCTGTGTATCCAGCAGACTAGACGCATCTCCTCTGCTGCTCAGCACAAACCCATACAGAATTGATGCTTCAGCCATGCTGCGTGGATTAGACCTGTCGCAAACCGACCCATCGCCTCAACTGCGTGCCACATCCTCAACGCTGGACTTCGCATCACAAGCCCCGTTGATGGGATACTCGATGACCAAGCGGGCCTTCACACTGCAGCCTCGCCGCATCTCGGAACCGACGCAACGCTTCGGCTCTGTGACACATCTTTGACGCGGATTTCAGGTTCTCTGTTCAGCAGTCATAACTGGGTCCCTGTAGCCGGCCTGCGCTCTTTCGCGGTCAGCCTGAACTTGTGACTTTGTCCTGATACAGCGCGACCAGATGCCCACAGTTGATGCTTTGTGCTTTTTGACGCTATTTTGACTGAAATTATTAAAATTGCATATCTCTGGTTCTACTATTTGGATAATTATCATTTTGGTCTTGTGTTATTTATTAAAGGAAGTTCAATTTTTCTAACTTGTTTTGGGATCTTTTTTGTGTGGTGTTTTCCAAGCTGCCAGATGGTTGAGCACATGTTAATTTATGGTTGGCTTGTTCATCACCCTGACGAGGATTGTGGTTGCTGCTTGACCATGGCTCACACCCCAGTCAACCAACAACCCAATTTCATACAAGAAGCTCTAGATCTAACATGCCATTCCTAAAACTATTGAGGCACCAGTTGAAACTTCACAAAGGTCTGCGGAAAACGTAGCAACTTTTCATAGGTTACAAAGTTTTTCACTTGTTGCCTCCACTTAAAAAGCGTGAAAATTAACCGGAAAAGCTGGGTTTGTTTAGTGTGAAAATGATATCACAATGCATTGCAAAAGATCTTGCAATGTGGAAAAACCTTTGCTTTGGGGAGAGTTCCTCTGAAAAACGTAATAAATTTCATAAAGGGTGAAAATTGGTTGCCCAGAAGTATGTTTATTGGGACTCTTCCCGAGGCCCAAAGCCAAAAAATTGGGGCATAGATTTGTTGACCTGGCCTTCATACTGGTGAAACGGAGAATAGCTCTCAGGTGGAGAACAGCGTGGTCCCCTTTAATAGTAGATTGGGAAAATGTCACCTGCTGGGCTAGAGCGGAGGAGAGGGCACTACTTAGAGGACAAGGTCACTAAAGGCGTAAACCTTTGGCTGAGCCATGGGCCGAGATATTGAGGGTGTGGGAAACACGTAATACATCTGACTTGGAATCTCAGACAGATAACTCTGCAACGGAAACAACACGAGAGGCAAATGATGACTTGGCGCAGGTCTAGGCATCACTGGGTAACCGAGCGACACGGCTTACCTGTAGAAGGGACGGAAATGGATTTGTTGTGGTATTAGGAGGTCCTGGGTGATCTCTCTTATCCTCCCCCCCTCTTCCTCCTTTCTAGTCCCCGCTGCCTCCCGAGGCCCCCTTCCGTGCCTTCCCAGCCCCCCCCCCCAACCCCCGGAGCTCTTTAGCTCGCTCATGATGGACCGCCCCTTACGAGTGGGAAAAGAATCCTAGTGCCATATCTTGTGGACGGTGGCCCCCCCGGTTGACTTAGTTAGGTATAAGTCTGGTTTGACACTTATTGTTTCTTTAGTTGTTTTAAGTTTCTGTTATATTTTCCCTCTTCTGTTATCTTTTAAGTTCTTGGCTTTATACTGAGATTTATACGATACGTAAAAGGGTTTGGTTGAGTGATGATGATGGTGTTGACACCGGATGTAGCGACTCACCATAGGACAATGGGACTCACTGGGAATTCACCATTATAATGGGCTATTGCATGACTGTTGCAGATTACGGAAAGGTTAACAGTTAAGTTTTGATTGCTAGAGAATAAATAACGAATACTTTGTTTAGATGCTGTTCTTCCAGATTTGAATTGAATGTTCCCAACATAAAAAAAGTTTAACAACCGTTGATATGGAAAAGTAGTGATTATACTGTAATATCTCATATAAATGCCAATAAAAATGATATTTAAAAAAAAAGGGTGAAAATTGGAATTCAGCTAAACTTTGCAGAGGAAAAAAACTTTACATTTCCATAATTACAACAACCCTTCTTCTTATGATTGGATACCTAATACAATGTAGGGTTTAGGTGTGCTGCAAACTTTTTTGCCATTTTCTTAGACTAATCCCATGCTACTTGTTTACCATAGACACCATGCAGAACATCTGCTTTGTGTGCACTTCCATCAACTTGTTTTAGATGCCTGTGGTAAAAAAAAACTTCTTCTTTGTGTTCCCACACAGTCAAAAGATCTCTCCTCAACTCACATTAGCAAAATGTTCTTGTTCCTGACCAAAGTTCCATTTCCTTCCACAACAATTTTGTGGCATGCAACCCTTCCCTAATTTTGCAGAATCTGAAAGTTGCTGATCACTTCTCAGCAACATTTCTGTAACACATATAGCCATTTTGGATCACCAATCATAAATGCAGTCGAACAGTATAGCAGGCAAGATATTCACGAAAAGACAAATGTGTGAGAACCAAACCAGGTACCTGGAAGTTAAAACCTTAATATTTTCTTTCACAGGGAAGTATCTAATGTAAAGCGGAATTGAAAATAAGTTTTTATAAGTCAAAATGACGTCTGTGGCCCAAACACAGTAAGAAAGAATATCAGAAACTAAGGTGTGCGGTTAAAGTTATCTTAAAACAATAACTGAACTAATAAAGTATCAGACAAAAATGAAGAGCAGATGGTCCGCATCTGCCCATAAATCCTTACCTTTCAATATCTTACACATTTTTCCCTCATTGAGTGATTTGTCAAGAAGTTTGTCCCTTGATGTGTTGCTTTACTTACAATCAAAGGTCGCCCAAGCAAACATTCTGAAATGATGTTTGAATGGTTTTGATTCAAATGATTTTGCTGGCCTTTATTATTTTTCACCTGTAGTATATTTTGAGTTTTGAACACATCAATGTGATCTTCTTTCTAATTATGCTTAAAGATACAAAGATATTAGAACTTTGTAGATACTTGATATTCGAGGTAGTGTCTATGGTGGCATCTAACTTTTCTACACTTATCTTCCAAAAAAAGACAATGTCTTCTCATTTAAAGTCTGCTCCAATGACGACAGGCATAATTATTTATACCAATAAGTTTATAGTTTTCGAGGAATTCTGCACTTTTAAAAGTATAAGAGTGCAAGCGAAGGAAACCATGGTGAGCCACATTTGAATGTGCTTGTTTCAGTGTCAAACAATTCTTAGTAATATTTGTCAAAAAGGACGAATCTAATTGGGAGCAATCTAGAAGGAAAAGGTCACCCACAAATCTTAGGACAGTTCCCTTGAGTCCTATCTTAGTGTATAAAGATGTCCTTCATTCTGCTCAGTTCCCTCCCCAAAGTTCACAACTTTTACGGTAGACTCCTGGAAGAGGTGGAAAGGAAATTATGTGACAAGTCTGTAGAGACCTGCAAGATACAAGGTAGTACAGTGTGGCCAACAGGGAACTATTCTGCATCTTGCTGGGGAAATAATTGGATTGATTATGGGAACAAAGTTGGTTCCCTTGTCGATCAGTGAGGGAAAGAAAATTCTTAGACTCACCAATGAAGAAACTGACCCATGGTGGTAGTTGATAAAACTGAAAGGCATTTTGAATTTGAATGAAGGAAATCACAGTTCATGAAAAGAATTCTTTGGTAATGGGGCATGCAGTCGTTTGATATAGAGAAAATAATGGAATTCTGAGGGAGACAAATGGAAACGAGCATTGGCATAGCCAATAGGTCTCGCCTTTGGGACCTTATAAGTGTTTAGTTATCCAGCACAATATCCTTGGTGCAACAACATCAACTGTTGCATGGCTAAACACTTATAAGGTCCCAAAGGCGAGACCTATTGGCTATGCCAATGCTTGTTATAAAAGACCCCTCACACACCAACCTAGTTGGTGTCATGCTTCATCATTGGGGTCCCAACCGGGTGTGCCGCCCGGTTGTTCTACGACGCCTGATTACAGCGGAGCTGGTGTTGTGTAAGAGTGTGATGTGATAAGGTGCAGGTTAAAAATACCTCTGGGAATCCTTGCCAGATATATTTATTCGTGGCGGCCCAAGATATGTTAAAATCCAAAAAGGGGGACAACTAGTGGAGTAGTTTGACTCACAGTTGTCAGAGTAGGTCTACATGTTTCAGCCCAAAAGAAAAATGGTGTAGGGCTTTCGTCAGGACCATGTGCAAAAGGTGAGTGGCAAAATCACGCCACGTGAATAATAAAATCACAACACACACGCTAAGGTGTATTGGAAAAGAAGGTGTAGGGAGTCGATACTCACGGCCCCTCTATCGTTGCACTAAATTGGAGTGTATGGCAGTGTATCGGGGCCCGGGAGGGGAACCGCCTGTAGTCCCACTTTGGTTAAGACGATAGTCCCGCTGGAAACCTAATGCGGTCTCCCGAGGACCCGGCTGCACAAACTTAGTCCGTCCCTCAAGAAGAGATCATAAGAGCAGTAAGTGGTGATGACAGAAAGATGGAGAGGTAAGAGAGAGACATTGGATTAAGGAGTGAGAGTAACAGCACTCAGTGGCAGCAGTGAC
Organism: Calotriton arnoldi; assembly: GCA_963921515.1. Taxonomy (NCBI): domain Eukaryota; kingdom Metazoa; phylum Chordata; class Amphibia; order Caudata; family Salamandridae; genus Calotriton; species Calotriton arnoldi. The sequence continues at coordinate 3,076,349 of CAWUFW010000889.1, read as the reverse complement.
AGTTATACATTAACAGTGGCTTCATATCTGGCTCTAAACATATGCCCTATGAGCAAAGGCTGGGTTTGGAAAAGAGATCTGCGCGTGGGCTGACAAAAAGTCTCTCATCTACTGGTTACATGCATTGCAAATCTATTGTACTGCATTGGAGTGACTTTTACCTGGAGCACCCCCAAATTTCCCAAGACGTCATACGTTGGGGTAAGTCTCTTTTCTAGTGTTGTTTGTTTGCCTCAGAAAAGCAAACCTGCACATGTCCTAATGTTAAAGGTTCCCACGCCAGACATGTAACAACTTGAGATCCCTCCCCCCACACACACCTCTAAACTTCTCTTCTGTCTCCTCCATCATCTATTACATAGAATGTCTGAGGGTCCGTAGAACAGTTAACAAGCATTGCAAAGTACATCTTTATTTTACGCCCAGAGTGTATTCATGTCCAGATGCCAAAATGGATGGGTTGAGGCATAATAGGACCTTGTTGTATGCTGCAGGCAGGCCGAGCGTCCCAGCAATGTGACTCTGATGCCAAGTTGGAAGTTAAGGAGGGAGCTCCGGAGACTAGGAGGAAGCAGCAGCTGAATGAGTCATGGACAGGAAGAGCTTCAGGACAGTACGCTCTTATATAGCTAGGTACTTTATTTTAGAACCCCAAGGCTTCTGCTGCTGTAAAAACCAGAAATAATCCAACTTCAAATGATGAACAAAGCAATGTTCCTGTCTGTGGAATATGTGGTACTATGAGTTATTGTGACATATTTGCACCCATCACATGCTATGCTTCTTAAATACAGCCCCTGTATACCTTGCTAGCAGAATACATATCTTTCAAAAAGGACAACCTGCCAATGTAAACTTGTATTTAGCACCCTGTGCAAACAACCCCTTTGAATTAGCACACTCGTGTAGCCTTACTGATAAGTTCACATTCTCAGTACAACAAAGTAGAGAAACCATGAGCTATTGGCGTTAAAACTATGCCTGGACGCACTTACCGCAACATTAAACACAACGCCATATTAACACCACGCTCACTGACCAGCACAAGAAACAGATTTTTAGCCCATACTTAAAATGCTAACAACTGAAGTACAAGTCCCAAAACGCAGTTTAGTTATTAGCTAACTGTGCAACATACGAAATGAGGTCCCTTGGCAGCTATGCTCACCCGAGATAGCACAGCAAGCAAGAACTCACCTGAGGTCAGTCAGTTTCAGAGGCATGGTTGGAGGCACTGGAGGTGTAGTGGGAGACACAAGGGGGCGAGGTGACTCGCCAGAGGAAACAACAATCCAGTGGCAGAGCTTGAATTTTGGCGCTAATGTGTTTGGGTGTGAATAAAACCATTCTGGACACTTTGCGACCACTTAGTCTTGCTCTATTTAGTAAAATTATTTATTTTTTGTATTGTGAACCTTTTTTTTCTCTCCGTGCCGAGGCTGCATTTCGTAACAGAACAAATATGTATTTATTCTTTGGGATCCATTCCACAGGGGAGCGCATGAAGGAAAGGAGAGGAAGGAGAGGTTTCTTGAAATCACCGTTTTCTAGAAAGATGAAAAACGAAAGTAGCGATTCAGTGGCAAACTCAAGTGGTGGAAAAGCAGGAGAGCCAGATGATATAGAAATGAGTGATTGGCTTTGCTACTCGGCAGGGTGTGGAAAACAGGAGAGGAGGCAGGGAGGGTGAGTGTTAGTAAACAGAATGTTTCAAAGCTAATCCCGGCTTCAGCTCAAAACCCTGCGATTCTGGACAAGCCACGTAATGTACCTAAATATAAATTGCAAACAAGCAACAGAACAGGAGGTGCGGCCGCAACTATGAAAGATTTATCGTGGCGGCCGGGACGAGGGTAACAAAAAACGGAACAGGATCTGCGGCAATTATGAAAGAAGCACGGCACCGGAAACAAGCTCAACAAAGTAGTGTTTACTGAAGCCTTTATGGCACTTGTCACGTGACAAGGTGTGAGGCAGTTCAAAATAAACATGGCAGGAGGGGTGACAGAAGCGGATGGCAAAATAATCAATGACGGGCCGAAAGCATAAAAAACAAGCGCGCGCGCCTCGCGCTGAAAGTTTTAAAAAAAACAAGGAATGCGCGTGAGAGAGAGGGGGAGCAGGAGGTGAGCCCGGGAGTGGTGCGTGCGTGTGCGCGCAGTCTGCTCATTTTCAAGCACTGCACTCCTGCTTGTGGCGCGCCCCTGCTTGCTCCCGCAAGGTGGATGTCGCCACAAGCACGAGTGCAGTGCTTGAAAATGACCAGAGCGACGGCTAAAGGCCCTCCTATGCAGCGCATGTGCGCTGCGTAGGCGAGACCTAAAAAGAGGGAGGCAATTATAAGACAAAATAAATCATTGGCACATGAAAAAAGTCCCATTAAATTGATTGCTAAAGTGAAGCCCATCAAGACAACCATGCGCACTGAGAGCAGCAGTCCATGGCACCCAAGGAAAGGAAGACACTGTATACAAAGAGACACTCCAGTCAAAAGTCAGGTGCCCTTCTGTGCTACTAACAAATAAAGGGTGCTCAAAGCAAACCATCCCATGAGAATTAAGGCCTCTTTTTCTTAGGTTTGGAATTGTCTTGGTAAATGAGCACAAACCTTTATTGTATCCATGCTGAACAACATTATTACATTTTTTACTTTTTTAGAAGATTGTTTACCTCTTTACTAAGCTAATTTTGATGAAAAGAGAAGTTTGATTGTCTATGGCTCCTCTCTCCCCCTTCATGTGTTATGTTTTTTATTTTTTTGTATTGTATTTCATATACGTCCTTATACTTTTTAAAATTCTGAACCTATCCCATTGATATATATTCAAGGTCAGAGTGGGATGCATATTGGGTTGCACATTTGTATGAAACATTTTCAGTTTCTTAGATGAGTTACTTTTTTGATGATATGCAGCTGTTATGCACATACTGTGCATGCTGTTGGATTTCATAAATAACAATGGTTGTTGAATATTTTATGAAGAAGCAATAAGACATTCCCTCATCTCTGCTCTCTGAGGCGGTTAACTTCTGATTGTAAGTAGGCCAAAAAATGATTTAATTTACTAGTACACACCAGCAGTGTCTGCTTTTTATTAATTTACGTTAATCTCGCAAACTTATTTTGCTTTCCACATGCATAAACACATGCCCTTGCTTTGTAGTAGGCACAAAAACAGAAGGCTGATACTTCATCTCTGTCGAATAGTGCCACATATGTGATGCAAGCACTAAAGTTGTGATGGGAAAGTTAAAGGATGACGAATGCTAATTTTTCTCAGTGATACCAAACTATAAGTTTAGACGGTCCTTTTTCCTGCTTTTTTAAAAATTGTTTTTATTGATGACAAAAGAAAACAGTCATACATCTCTGCATCGTATTTAAGCATATAAACCAGTGAGAAAATTAGGTGGACATCTCAATTGTTGCATGTTACACAACATGTACATGTATAACTATTCCATTGCATTGACTAATTGTTCCTCATTCTGACGGCATGTATCAATTAGCGGTGGAGTACATATGTGCACTCTATACGAACTCCACCCACCCCACACCTGCTCCCACTTCCTAGGGCAACTCTGGGTTTCGTGTACCGTTTTTTCTGTCAACATACACCAATCCACATAATTTTGCCAAGTATGCCTCAGAGGCATCTCGGGGATCCACCCACGACCGGGCTATATTACGCTTGGCTATTGACATTCCAAGTGTTACCCATATCTTTTCTTTACTCTTTAAATCTGTGTTCCTGCTTTTTAAAATGTATTCTCCATTACCAGAAGACACTCTACATGCAGGGCCGGACTGGGAACCAAAACCGGCCCTGGCAAAGTGCTCGGCTGCCCCCCCCTCCCCCGGGGTTTGGGGGTGTGGTCGAGCTGTTTGCCAGGGCCGGTTTCAGCCGATTTTGTTACATGGGCCGATATTGCAGCTATCCTGCAAAAACGGCCCTGTAACAAAAACGGCCCCCCAGGGGCCCAAAACCGGCCCCCACCCTGGCGGCCCACCGGGAAAATGCCCGGTGCCCGCTATGGCCAGTCCGGCCCTGTCTACATGGATCTGCCCTTTTGATCTGACCGCCCTTCACTGACAGGTTCTTGCAACCATTTTAATAAGCTAATAAAATACAAAGTGGTACCGCAGATGGCTTGCGATCTGTGGCAACCTCCCACGTCATGCTGAATGTTTCAGTTTCAAATTCTGCACTGGTTTGAAAGTAGTTGGAACCTTGTCAACTTTGTGGTATGGTTATCTTCCCTGATAATTTTGTGATTGTTGGACTGAATCTGGATTTCCCTCTTGGTTCCCTTTTGTCCATGGATTTGCTGCCATCATTGATGTTGGGTTTAAGATGCAAATGATGGAGTTGAACCAAAAGGATCGTTCACTGTCATCCTTCTGCAGTGCCAACCACCTGTGCCAATTATACCGGTGTGGGCAGGATTGTGAAACAGTACATTTATCATGCTACTAGAGGATATATTGAGACAGTCTAGTTAGTTACTTGTGGGTCATGTGGAGTGTCAACGGACCTGCCTATTCTTTGTCACTGGCATGATGGCACAAATTTGTCACAGTTAGCAAGTGGCCATCTGTAGTATTACATGAGAATGTGAAGGGCATAAGGCCTCCTTGGCGCTCTGAAGCAGAGAGACGTAGCACACATACTGCACCCCAAGTTGACATCTTGGTGACATCAAATGGGCGGCTTGTGGGTCAAGTTATGGGTCAAATGACTGAAGTTTTTTTATCACTGATATGGAGGCTCAACTGAACTACAGCACATCAATGGACTGGACTTTAAAAGGAAGACACAAAAGTACACCAACTAGCTGAGTCTGTCCGTGCATGGTTGTGCCTGGCCTGTCCCTCTGTTCTCCAGTGACCTAATCTTGGACTTTGACATCTTTTATTAGCTAATATTGTGACTTTCTCCTTTCACACCAGCATGTGGCCAACACCATTGTTTCCCTGCTGAGAAATATATTGCAATCATATAATATGAAATGTTTACAATTGGTTATTACAAATAATTATTTAAAACAAAAATAAATATATTTATTCAGGGAGACAGAGAATAATTTTTAATGACCCAAAGCTGACACACAGATTTCTCTATAAATACAACAGTTTAATACATCTGACCTGTTCGCCAAGGGACAAACCCAGAGATGACACATACAAGTCCATTATGGACTTCAAAGCCATCCATATAGAGTTGGATACAAAAAACTTTCAATTTATTATACATGTATGTCACCAAATACAGGATTTTATTGACAGATCATATATTTGGAAATCTAAAGTCTGAAGAAAAGAAATAGGTGAGGTATTGTACAGTGAAAGGGACCAAAAAGGATATCAATAGGTACCATTCTGCTGTTTTCATATGTGGGTGTCAACAATTTTGAACTCTGTAAACTGAAGGGGGCGGAGTTTGCCTGACACCAGCAGACTCTGCGGAGGTGAATTATAATAGATTTGAAAGGGAAAGCTTAAAAACTTTGGATGAAACTATACCCCTTACTCCATTAAAGAATCGGAAAAAAGTCTTGGCTCCTTGGTATGACCACACACTGAGAAATGCTAAATTAAAATGTAGGCAACTGGAGAGGAAATGGAGGCGTCACTACCTAGCGGTAGAGAAGTCTAACTTAAAAAACACGCTAAGTGAATATAAAAGCAAGTTAAGGAAAGTGAGAGCTAACTACTATTACGAGCAGATCACTGTAGCTTCTAACAAAGTGAGGAAAACATTTGAAATTCTTAAAGAATTTACTGATCCATCTCGCTTTAAGCGGGAGATCGAACCTTCACAGACATTATGTGACAATCTGTCAGAATACTTCGACAGTAAAATCAAAATAATTCTGGAAGGGATTGACAAACCCACCACTGTCAAACACCTTACCGCCAACACCCTTAGCCCCGCTCAACCTGGTGTGCCTCCCTTTTCAGATCTCTCCCCTTCAGACCTTCCCCCTGCGACACTTACCAGGTTGGATCCCATCTCTAGCAAGGTTTTCAAAGCCCTGTATAGTGCTATAAAATCAGGGTCGCCAATGGACCCTATGCCACCAAAGCAATGGCTTATATGGGAAGAAGAGCTTGCAGGCCCTCTCCAACAACATTGCAATCACTCCCTCAAAACTGAAAAGGTACCTGACTGCTGGAAGAAAGCCATAGTTAAGCCATTGCTAAAAAAAGCCCTAGCTGATCCCTCCGACCTGGCCAATTTTAGACCGATTTCCCTTCTCCCTTTTCGCCATATAAGTGCATTACTGTCGCAACATCTAGAAGATGCCGCATGGCTTGAGGAAGAGCAATTTGGTTTCCGTCCCGGCCACGGAACTGAGACTGCCCTGATATGCGCCACCGATGAATTGCGGACGACTATTGACAATGGACAATCGGTGGTACTTGTCCTCCTGGATTTATCAGCGGCATTTGACACGGTGGACCACCACATCCTTCTGTCCAGACTTATGGCAGTGGGTGTGGGGGGGCCGATGTTAAACTGGCTAGAATCCTACCTGTCAGGACGCTGCCAGGCCATATCTCTCCCTCCCTTTCTGTCCAAATTCAGAAAGACAACAAACGGTGTTCCTCAGGGCTCCTCCTTGAGCCCGATTTTGTTTAACATCTATATCAAACCCCTCATCTCACTTATAAGACCCACAACATCAAGCTAATTAACTACGCAGATGACACTCAATTAATTCTGTCATTGAATAACAATCAGGAGGATACCACCGGTAACTTCCAAACTTGCATTCGTGACATTTTTTATTGGATGAATGCAAACTCACTTAAAATGAACGGAAACAAAACTGAACTCCTCTGTTGCCCTTTCAATAAAATTCCGGTATCCTTATCTCCTAACTTCTGGCCGCTACCTACGGAAAACCCATTGGGCAATCCTGCAGCTGTTCGAAATCTAGGTGTGATAATTGACCAAGGTCTGTCCCTGGATAAGCAAGTGAATGGACTTACCAGGACCTGTTTTGCACTAATCCGGGCCCTCAGGAAGCTATATCCTCTGCTTGACTTACCAGCTAGATCACTGATTTCCAGAGGGGTAATATTAAGTAGGGTGGACTATTGCAATGCCCTGCTGCTAGGAGCCCCTAACTACCTGTTAAAAAAGTTAGAACGCATTCAGACCATTACTGCCAAGCTAACATTGAAAAAGCCTCGATATTCATCTGCGACAGAAGCTTTGAAGGAGCTCCACTGGTTGCCTATCAAGCAGCGAATAATTTTTAAATCTCTCTGTATTGTCCACAAGGCACTACAAAAAAAAGGACCAATACCTCTTCAAAATAAATTTAAAAAAATACACTCCTGGCAGAAACCTACGATCTACCGCAGGCAACTATATCCAAGAACTGACATTTAAAAAAGTCAGACAAGGAGGACGTACCTTTACTGTCAACGCAGCTCGCATATGGAACAAACTACCAGCTTCCTTATGATCTCATTCTGATTTACTAATATTCAGGAAAGCACTGAAAACCTGGTTATTTCCGCATTAGCGATTAGCTTCCCAGGCTTTCGACTTGCTGTCTCCTTACACAGTGGTTTTAGCGCCAGGATACCATTTTTGGTCACAGTGCGCTCTATAAATAATCTTTACATTACATTACAAGATGGCCACCATCTAGACGAGCTCCGATGACTGTCTAAACTATCCTTAAGGCATCCAATTTATCCGAAGACTACGCCGTTGCAAAAGCAGAGCATATTGTTGCCTCGAAAACGAGCGTCGCAACAAGGTGCTTTTGGGCGTGAAAATCGAGACCTGTGGCTGGCACGAGCGGTGAGGCCTCGCGCGGCGGCGAGGAAACGCGCGCGGCCTGGTCGCCGAGCGAACCCGACATCGGAGGCGCGCCCTGGAATCTAGACGCGCATAACCCCCGGAAGGCAAGTCAAAGCGGGTGCTGGCCCCCACCGTACTGACGCGCTGCAGAGTAATAGCGGAGGAAGCGTACAAATCACACGCACCTGTGAAGCGGAGGAAGCGGACAAATCACACGCACCTGTGGAGCCGCTCTGAGTAAATAGCCGGTGCAGCGGCAACGCCATACCGGCGTGGCAGTAGCTGGATCATTGTGGCGTCAGAGGCCCGCACTGAAATTAAGCGGCACTGCGGTGAGTGAGCGATAGCCCGTGCAGACCGCGAGCGGGAAGGTGAGGCGTAGCATTGGGCCGCCTGGGTGAAGGAAGTAGCGCGTCAGCCCGAATTTTAAAAATAACCCGGGGGGACCGTAAAGCAAGGACCGGGCTGTGATGGCCAGCATTGGAGGGGCAGAGGAGAACATATGCAGCTCCAGAATACATGCTGCTGACAGTAAAGTGATCAATACGGTGTGATTGTTAACAAGCACGCAGATACTGCAGCTGGGGGCACAAATGGACTTCCTCGTTAATAACAGCTTGTGGGCACACTTAAAGAGCATATTGTGAAACTACTTAAGCCAACAGGCTAAAAAACTGGAAACTACAACTTGGCCTACTGTGGACAGGAAGACAGAACCACAATCTCTCAAGGCCTGTGCAGCCAGCAATCACCCACAACGTAACACATTGCAGCTGAGGTTGTCCATTTAAGTTATTTGCCTGAATAAACAGGAAAGTACACTGAACTGCCACAGTAAGCTTTGCGATCAGACTGAGGCATCCCTGCGCTAACAAAAATCCCCAACAGAACAATAACAACAATATTGAACGTGGGGAAAGCTGATAAGCTGCAATCTAAATTGCAGTTCGAGCAGCGTAAAGCCACAAGGAGTAGGGAGGAGGAAACGGAGACTGCCTCACCAGCGCGAAGACGCCGTACCTGATAGCATAGAGGTTGACCTGCGCCAAATCCTTACTGGAATGCAGAAGAGCCTCACCACGATAGATGGTAAAATAGACTCACTGTCCTATCGAATGGACCGAATGACAGAGCGCAGAATATCAGAAGCTGAAGACGCTCAGTCTGAAACCGATAAAACCCAGAAACAAATGGAAAAACTTCTAATGTCTATCCGAGATAAATCTGAAGATTTAGAAGAGCACTCAAGGTGCAACAACCTACGTATCACTGGCCTTCCAGAAACCACTACAACAGGCAACATGGAAAGATTTACTGAACAGTTGCTGGTGTCATTACTTGGGCGCCACACTTTCTCCACAGTTTTCATAGTGGAAAGGGCCCATCGCTCTTTGACCCCTAGACCTCCACCGGGAGCAGCTCCACGCCCTGTGATAGCGAGGTTACTAAATTACAGAGACAGAGATGCGGCACTGCGCCGAGCGAGGGAGCTGTGTGAACTGCAATATGAGGGCTCAACGCTATCAATATTCCCGAACTTCACCCCCATGGTACAGGAGGCAAGGAGACAATTTGTCCCGGTAAAACGCAAACTGCGAGTGCTCAACATGGACTATGCAAGGTTATACCCCGCCAGGTTAAAAGTCACAATGGATGGCAAACCCAAAATCTACATGGACCCCAAGGCCTTGCAGAGAGCCCTTCATCAACATACTAGGAAAGCAGCGAGAAAGAGCCCCACGGAACTGAATGGAGAGGAAGGTGCGGCTGGTAGTGATCTGGACAAGCAGGACTAATTTCAAAAGATCAACCTGAGTATTGTAACAAGGCATTTGATCACGAACTTGGTCTATTCAATTGGGCTGTGCGATAGTGCCACGCCGGCCGTATAATGTTAATTGGCTTGATGTCTCTGCTGACGCAACGGAACTGATATACCAAGTAGGCAATCTGTATGTTACAAATTGTTTAAAATACAGTCTTCGGAAGTAATGTTTAAATAGACGGTAAGATGCAAGATAACAGAGGGAAACGTAAGGAGGCCTCCCCCGCCTCAAAGTGTATACCACACCTAAAGGGCTGTTTAAACAGGGGAAAAAGGGAGGGGGTGGGCATCACAAGATGGTTGCAGTTTGCCATGTCAACTGTTGGGGGATGTGGTGTGGGTGGGGGGGTAGGGAACGTAGTTCAGTTTTTGTTGAAAGATAGCAAGTTAAATATGACGTGCGGATTAGGCTATAACTATACACTACTAAAGAAGTATGGGACAGTAGACACTACACTCAGGCATACAGGGCGAAGGAGACAGGCAACCTACGGGCACAAATTTGAACCTGGTGACATGGAATGTGAGAGGGCTGAACGTAGACGCAAGATTCGGAAAGTGGTCACCTACTTAAATAGACACCACCTTGATGTGGCCATCTTACAAGAAACCCACTTGGCCCCGCGAAGTGTGGGTATTGACACAGCGAAATATGAGGGGCATTTGCATTGAATCATGTTTTACCATGCACTCCAGAGGGGTCCTGATATGGGTTAGAAAGGATTCAGGCCTTCAAGTACAAGTAATAAGATGTGATCCCGGTGGGAGGTATGTGGTGGCCAGAAGCTATAAAGGCGACTTCAATGTACTCCTGGTAGGCGTCTAAGGCCCTAATCATGAAGACCCACAATTTTACCATACACTATACGCTCATACTATGCAATTCTCTCATATCCCCCAACTTTGGGGTGACGATCTCAACTGTGTCCAAAGCCCGGAATTGAATAGATCTAAAGGCCCCACTAGACGGCCATCAGCAACGGCAAGGGCAATAATGGAAATTGCCACAACAGGGGCCCTGGTGAATGTGTGGCGACATCGCTCCCCGACGGGTAGGGAATACAAGCACTATTCAACAGTACACGACACACACGAGAATCGACTATTGGTTCGCTTCGCGCGAGTTGCTACCTTACATCAGTGAGTTTGAACATATGCCACGCACATATTCTGATCACTCTCCAGTACGCAGGCGTTTGAGAATACCTAATATGAAACCCAGAATCAGGGAATGGCGGTTCCCCCAGTACTCGCTGCTGGATGCCGTGTTTCATGCCGAGCTTGAGAAAGCTATAGAAGGTTATTTGAGGCTAATTTGGGTAGTGTCCCCAAGATGTGCACCACTGGGAGACGTTTAAGGTGTATATTAGAGGGATAACGATCTCTAAACATGCTGGCGTACTGCGTTTAATCAGAACGCGGTTGCAGCAGGTGGAAATGGAGCTCAAAGAGTTAGAGAAGCAAATGCAAGTAAACCCTGAGACCAAGACACTATCACAAATCCGAGCTAAGATAGAGGAGTTCCATGAGCTAGCTGACATGGAGGTCAAACATTTAGGGAAGTACGCCACCGCAAGAGTATACACAGAAGGGGAACGACCCAGCGCCACGCTATCAATACTCACCAGACCCAACAGAAATAATGCTGATGTAGAGCAAATTTATAATGACAAAGATGAATTAGTTAGTAATCCGTCTGAGAATGTCGATGTATTCCACGACTACTATTCTGGGTTGTATACATCGCGCAATCCCAGCCCAGATGAGCCTGATGAAGAATACTTGGCCCACATAGCGATGAAATGGCTAACTAACTTGGACAGGGAAAAACTAATGGCCCCACTCCGCCCAACAGAACTAACTGCGGCTCTAAAAAACATGGCTAACGATAAAGCTTCCGGCTCTGACGGACTCACCGTAGCCTTTTATAAAGCATATCAGAAACATTTGATACCACACCTAATGAATCTATTTACTGAAATGGCTGGGGTCGGCATAATGCCGCCATCTATGCGTGATGCTACATTAATTGCTCTGTTGAAACCGGGTAAAAATCCATTGCAATGTGCATCATATAGGCCCCTGTCCCTACTTAACACAGACACCAAACTATTTGCAAAATTCCTTGCCAACAGAATAGCCCTGATGCTTCCGGCTAATATTGGTCAAGAGCAGACTAGTTTTGTGCCCTGGCGCTCTCTCACGAGTAATGTACGCACCATCTTTGGTGCAATAACGCACACTGACCCGGTAGTACAAGCAGCAGCGCTTTTTTGGGATGCCGAAAAGGCATTTGACTCTGTAGGGTGGAAATTTCTATATGCGGTCCTAAAAAGAGTGGGGGTGGGAGATGTGTTCCTGCAGCTGGTGAATGTCTTATATGCAAAACCCACCACCAGGGTGAAGGGAAATGGCCAATTTTCTGATCCAATCAATATCACCAGAGGCACAAGACAGGGCTGTCCACTCTCGCCCTTACTGTATGCGCTGGTAGCAGAACCTCTGATAAGTGCAATAAGAGAATATCACTTCCACCGGGGTATCAGATTCCCACATTACAATTTGATTATATCAGAATATGCTGATGACATGTTGTTATACATGCGTAACACTGAACAGAACATTAGCCCGCTGTTGCAAGAGGTAGAGAGATTCGGGCAACATTCCGGTTTGCGTATAAATTGGCACAAATCAATTATCACTCCACTCACACCTAACACTACCCCCGCTAACACGAATACCCCATTGAATGGACCACTGAACCAGTCAGATACTTGGGAATTAAAATACATACTGACCCAGAGGTGGTCGTAAGAGAGAATTATGGAACTGCAATACAGAGACTCACTGAGGCAATAGATAAATGGAACAAACTCCCCTTATCACTGCTAGGTCGTATTGCAATCATGAAAATGATAGTCCTCCCCAGGTTTCTCTTTTTGTTCGCTAATATCCCAATAGAGCTTACCAGATCCTTTTTCCGCACATTGAATACTCAAATGATATGCCTGGCTTGGGCAGGCAAGCAACCTCGAATTAAATGGGAAATACTGACTAAACCTTATGCAGAGGGAGGACTCAATGCACCAGATCTAGAGACATACTATAGAGCAGCGCAGCTATTGCACACACATTACTGGATACATGGCCCTGCCACTCTCCCCCAATTGTATATTGAAAAAGTCGAGGCGGCCCCCATTCCGCTACCTGTGTACTTGATGCACAAAACACAACGCAGATTCTGTATAATAGATCCGGTTGGCTGTGCAAATTCCCAATTGAGGCAGATAGCAGACACACAACACATATCTTTACTTCACTCCCCGAAACTGCCTGTGGAATGGTGCGCATGGCTCACATTAAGTTAGGATAAAGCAGTTCTTAGGACACTTCGCTCCCTACATATTGAATGCATGGCTGACTTCTTCCAGGGAGGGGTATTGAAGTCGTGGGAACAAGCACAAGCGCAAATACAGCACTTAACTATGCTGGATAAATACCAATATCACAGGCTGCGACAGGAAATGCGCACCTTAATAGGGGAAGACATGGAGGAGCCACAAGAACTAACCCCACTGACACATTTGATCCGAGCTGGATCTCCCCAACGAGGGATAACTGTCTTATATGCACTCTCCCGACCACACTCCAATCTAGCATTAAGCAAAGTACAGCAAGAATGGGCAGACGAGTTGGGCACAGAGGTCACAGAAGCACAATGGGCATACTGCTACGCGCGCACCAAGACCATATCACAAAATGGCAGGCATAGACTCATTCATTACAAATACTTGCATAGAACGTATTATACCCCTGCTAGGATGCAGAGATATGGCATGAGAGAAGACAGCGGCTGTCCGCGATGCGGGGAAGATAATGCTGATTTTATGCACTTAGCGTGGTACTGCCCAGGAGTAAGGGCATATTGGGGAGAAATATTTACAGCATTGAGCAATATGCTGGGAGAGCAGCTGCATGAATCCCCGATGGTCGCACTGTTGGGGTATGACAAAGACATTCCTAAACCAAGTAGGAAGCTAGCTGCAATTGGTATTCTACTGGCAAAGTGAAGAATAGCCATGCGTTGGATGCAGGGCCCAATACCCACTCTACAGGACTGGCACACAGACTTAGCATACTGCTCCACACACTCAGATAATTATAACGCTCTGATACCAGTAAGATGTAGGCCTAAGAATATATGAGGTCCCTACCAACAGTATTTAATACGGAAAGATGCAGATAGAGAGGAAAGCACAACACTGGAAGCTACTGGCATAGGGTAAATCGCATATCCGATTAATGCAATAAAGTACGGAGGGAGATGCTATAGCGTGGGACTCTATAGGTGCACTTTAGCCAGGGAAGGAAAGTTGGCGCAAAGAAATGAAGGGAAGGTGCAATATAACAACAATGGTTCTCACCTAGGATCGGACTAGTAGGTGCAATGTCTGATTATCGCCATTACGTTATGTTAAAAGCAAAACAATAATCATGAACATTACCTGCGCCATCTTGTCTGGTGGAATTCTATGTGCACATAAGTTGCAGTCATTTTAATCTATCACAGCCATTTTGTACTCTGTTGGTCACCTTTGTTTCACCCTGCCCTTACTAGCATCCCTCTGACCGACCTGGTATGTGTGCTGGGGGCTATAAACTCTATTGCCACAACAAACCTCAGCGCCACTTGCTGCCACAAACTCGTTTTCCTCTCATCCCTGTTTTCAGACAAGCCTTTGGACGCTCTACCCTTCACTACACCTAGTTACACAAACCGGTTCCAAACACCAAAAAGACTCTTGCAAAATGATTTATTGCACTGCAAACAGCAAGACTTGTTGTTACCAACAATGGGACCTGTTTTTATCAACAGAACGGACTCTTAGATCTGACCGGTCTCACATGTTTTAGACCCTGAAGCAAGGTCCAGCTGCAAGATAAGATTGTCTGTTTGACCTGGGTGGGAAGAGAATTACTGTTGGGCTTGTGTGACAACCTGCCCGGGCGGGGACCCCAAGCTTTTGTAACCATGTTGATCAAACAAATGCATTGTGTCAAACCTGTATAAAAGGAAGAGCCAAGGGAGTTGTCAGCAGAACACTTCCCTCAGACATCCCGGTGTCTCAGTTGACGTGATCTCCTCATGAGAAATAAACCATTTTCTTCTCTTCCAGTTTCCAGCGCTTGCCTCATTATTTTGATAGCGAACCCAAAGTGAATTAGAGGTGGAACCCTGCACCGGGCAGCATTGAGGGTCTTAGAAGACTCGCTGCCTTTCACAAATTGGCGCCCAAGCGTAGGGGCCCATCAGCGACGCGTGGGTCCGGTAGAGAGGTCCTAACGATGGAGTGAACAACTAAACGATTGGGGTATACCTGCCTGAGAAGACCCTTGTCTGGCTGCCGATCGACTGAACTTCACCGGTTCCGAACGGACCTCTCTCGAGTGACATGCGGTCCTGTCTGGGACCTTAGAGGAACGCCGCATTGATTGTTGGAGTGAGAGGACAACCAGGCGCTGGAAGGGGAAGACGAAGAACTGTCCATACGGTCCAGGTAAGGTCGTGAAAAAAAAAAAAAAAAACGACTTCAATTGATTGATTGATTGATTGAATAGTTTGATTGAAATACTAGTATTCCTTTTTTGATATTGAGTTATTTGCGACATTTCCCTGCTTGCAAACAACAAAGAATAGGAATATTCTCTCTCTTTGCAGGCAGCGAAGGACAGGTAGTGCAGACTTTTTGTCTAAATTGATTGATTGAGATATTCATTTTGACCGATAAATACGTCATGCCTGTTTTCTCTAGATTGTTTGATTGTAATTGTTTTGGACCAGACCGTTCGTTAGAGGTCAGTCAGCCGGCACCGCCGGAAGGCACCCCTAACAAGGACATGTACGTAAAGTATGGATTAGCCAGCGTAGCTCATAGCAAACTATGGCATAAATACACTAGGAAGGACCGGGTAAATCAGTGGCCACTGACGGGATCTTTCGATCCCGCTAAAATAGAAACGTTAGAATTAGCTCTCCACAAAAAGAAAACTAGACCAGCCATGTTTGACAGTTTTGGCTTATGGCGAAAAGAGGCAGCTCAAAGAAAGAAAAGGGACGAAGCTAGACAAGATAAAGAAACGCGAAAATCAGCTTACCAAGCCTGTAAAATATTAGAAGAAAAACTAAAAGAAAAGGAAATCGATAAAAAGGAACAGGAATCAAAAATATCAGATCAATGCCCTGTTAGAACGCCCTCGACTCTTTACCCCAAGTTACCAGCAAAACAAAGGGTAGATGATGATTTATTGTTAGGTCCCCCAATCATATACATGCCACCCCCTTACGCCCCTACTCATCCCGTAGTACAACGACAGGACCACCAAAGTATAGCCGGAGATGGCACGATCGCCTCAGTCTCCACCGCCTCTGCTCCCACCGAGTCACCCACACCAAATGCCTCATCAAAGGATACAGTAGTAGAGGTAGGATCAAAAGAAACAGGAGCGCCCAGGGTTCCGCGATTAAGTAAAAATGAGCGAGCAGGCATTGATAAAGTAGTTAAATCCCTCATAGATAGGAAGGAGACAGAAGAGCATGTAACTGACATATGCAACTCCTATGTTGAAAACCGCAAACGATACTTTATTGTACGTCTCTGTTACCACACTCTTACTGCATATGAAGAGAAGTACCAAGATGTAGGGCCCGAGCGACTAGTGGCTCTCTATAGGAAGGTAGACACCGGAGATGAAGGCGACAACGATGTTACAGAACTCTTTTCATCCACACTGGAGGTATTCCGTCACCTCGTGGAACAAGGACGGATAGATAAGGACAGGACATCTAAGATAGCAGGACCCCCGGTGGAAAAACCAGATAGCATGATGCCGATAAAAGAAGCTGCCCCTTATTGGGTACCTCCTAGAGGACAAGGGACTCATGACGATATGAACCATCAAGATGCTAGAGGAAGGGTGGTCTACAATTGGGTGTATCAACCATGGGACAGACAGGACATTTTGACGTTCCGTAAATCTTTACCGGATTTACGAAAGAACCCCACCGCCTTTTACACCGAGCTAGGTACCACTCTGGGATCAACAATAATGACACTTGCCGACATAGACTTGTTCTTCGGGTTATGTTTGCCAGCAGATGTGTGGAAACAGATTAGGAAAATAGACCATACCGAACTGCTTGGTCATACCTGGGAACAACTTAACACACTAGATAAACAGCGGAACCCTGGTCAAAAACCGGTTAAAGCAATATTGGACCTCCCTGACAAAATAGTGCAGAAAGTGAAAACGCTGATCCCAGAGAAAAAGATAGACTGGTCCATAGTAACCGCGTGCCGCCAGAAACCACAAGAGGATGTCTCAGAGTATTTCTCCAGATTTGAAACGGTGTTCTCCGATTACAGTGGACAAGACATGTCCACCGCAACCGGACACCACTTATTTGTGCAGAACTATGTCAAAGGACTACTGCCAGATGTATCCCAGAAATTACAAGCCAGCGAAAGTAGTTGGGCAGCATCTAAACCGGCGGCCATTCTCCAAATGGCCCAGTACTATGAGCATCAGAGAAACGAAAATGACAGGGCTACAGAAAGGAAAAAGAAGGACTTGAAGGAAAGGGTAATGGTAGCACAACTCCAGGGGGCGAATACAGGAAGGGAGCAATATAGGGGAGGATACCAGCCTAATACCCCTAGAGTACAGCCACCTAGAAACAATTCACCGACATCATATGTAGCACGCCAAGACCTAGGACAGGATCAATGTGCATTTTGCAAAGAATATGGACACTGGAAAACCCAATGCCCGGCTTTGTTAGGAGCTGGTAGGGGCAGAGGGCGAGGAAATAGCAAGTGGACAGAGAGGAAGAGGACGTGGGAGAGGGTACGCAAGTGAAGCAAGCGAGGAAAGGCCAGGAAGAGTGAACACATTTGACCATCCCAAACAGAATCAGTACCAACAGACAGATTATGACAATGCGTACGACTTTGCATAGGACAGCCAGAGGCAAGGGAGGGATCCAGTCGAGCTCTATGTTGATCAGCAAGGCCCTTATGTTACCGCTGAGGTCCTGGGCACAAAGTCGCCATTTCTGGTAGACACGGGAGCAACACGTAGTGCACTATCCAAACGACTGATTCCAAGGGCACCCTTGTCAGGCTCACATGTGACCTCAATAGGATTTGACGGTACGCCCTCCACCAACCCTTTGTCCCGACCGATCCCTTTTAACCTTGACAACAATAGCGTTGAAACAACATTCCTCCTCTCTTCCAACACCCCAGACGCCATTATGGGTCTCGACCTTTTGAAACACTTCCATGCGACTATCAGATGCTCACCAGACGGAGTGCGTGTCGTCCTGTATGACAACCCCCAGCGCCATAGAGAGAACCCTAATCAGCACATGTTTCCCATCTCCGAGGCTGACGCATCCCTACTGGACACTTTGCCATTACACTTATGGGCTAGGGCTGATTCAGACGTAGGACGAATGATGATTGACCCAGTACACGTAACAATACGACAGGACGCAACCCTACCGAAAGTACCGCAGTACAAAATATCGCCAGAGGGTGAGAAGGCACTGACAGAGATCATACACTCTTTGGTAGAAGCAAGGGTGGTAGAGGAAGTAGTGAGCAACGTTTGTAATAGTCCCATACTACCGATTGTAAAGAGACAGGGAGAGGGAGATGGAAAAGCCTACCGCTTCATCATTGACCTGCGGGAGATAAACAAAATCGTAGTGCCACAATACCCAGTAGTTTCCGACATCACGACAATTTTGACCTTAATCCCCTCCACTGCCACCACCTTCACTGTAATTGACCTCAAAAACGCATTCTTTTCCATACCTATACAGAAGGACAGCCGCTATCTATTTGGATTCACCCTAAACTCCCGTTCGTACAGATTTTGCAGAGCACCTCAGGGGTACACTGAGAGCCCAAGCATCTATAGCCAGGCGCTTAAAAGACAGTTGGACGCCATACAATTGCCAGATGGAGTGGCACTAATACAATATGTAGACGACATCCTTCTAGCAGCGGACACCATACCAATAGCCGTCACAGCCACCATCAAACTACTCCATTTTCTTGCTGAGAATGGTCACAAGGTCTCCCGAAAGAAATTGCAGTTCTGTAAATCACAAGTGACCTATTTGGGTCACCTTTTATCCAAAGAAGGGAGGAAACTCACGCCTGACAGGATCCAGACAATTCTAGACACCCCTGTCCCCAAAGATCAGAAACAAGTCCGCTCTTTGATAGGTCTCACCTCATTTTGCCGACAGTGGTTACCGAACTTTAGCCTCATTGTCAAACCCCTTCTCTCCCTCCTAGCTAAAGACATCCCCTCACCTCTCCCCTGGACCCCCGAATGCCAGTCAGCCTTTAAAGAACTACGCAATGCCCTTTGTTCAGCACCTGTCCTAGGAACCCCGGATTACTCCAAACCATTCTTCCTCTACACGCACGAGAGGGAAGGATGTGCATTGTCTGTCCTAACACAATCAATTGGTCAAAAACAACGCCCTTGTGCATATTTCTCTGCCACCCTCGATCCAGTAGCCAGAAAACTGCCAGCGTGCCTGCGCGCTGTGGCAGCTGCAGCAGTTTCGATACGCCAGAGCGAAGGAATAGTACTCTCCAATCCAGTCACTGTTTTAGTACCCCATGCAGTCGACACACTACTAAACCAGACCAAAACCCAACACTTGACTAGCGCCCGACTGACAGGATATGAGTTGACCCTGCTAGCACCGCACATTACCCTAAAGCGATGCACCACCCTCAATCCAGCCACACTGTTACCCCTACCCGAAAATGATCCTAGTGTGACTCCACTACACGACTGTGTGACACTAACCGATGAACAAACAAAGAGTAGAATAGATCTCAGAGACACCGCCTTTCTAGAACCAGATGGAGAACTATGGGTGGATGGTTCGTGCATCAAACTCCCCGACGGCATCACCTCAGCTGCATACGCTGTAACCACAGCCCGAACCGTTCTGGAAACAGCCCGTATTCCTCAACGTTCAGCCCAGGCTGCAGAACTCATTGCCCTCACACGAGCATGTATCATAGCGACTGACACGACAGTTAACATATACACCGACAGCCAATATGCCTTCGGGGTGGTTCACCATTTTGGGATCTTATGGAAAGAAAGAGGGTTCCTGACTTTACACGGTACACCCATCCTGCATGGAGATTTAGTCTCCGCCTTGACGCAAGCAGTCCTCCTCCCCAAGAAGTTAGCAGTGATAAAATGCCAAGCACATAGGAAAGTGACTGATCTCATTGGACAGGGAAATGCACTAGCAGACGTTACTGCCCGAGCCACGGCAGGAGACAGAACTACGACATGAATGTATGTGACCAGGTCACAAGCTGAACGATGGACTGACGCTAGGACCACTGTAAGGGACATACAGACTACAGGCACACAAGACGAATTGACAGAGTGGGAAAAGGTGGGACTAAAAGACGAGGAAGATTGCTGGAGAACTAAAGACGGAAATAAATGGCTGTTACCCAATGCCTACCTCATCCCCATATTGACCATGGCACATTTACCCGCATACATAGGCTCCACCCCCATGATTGAACTAATCACCAGAGTATGGCATAACGTCAAGATAGCAGAATCTGCAAAACGCCTAGTACAACAATGTATAGTCTGCCTACAACACAACCCAGGGAAGGGGACAGTAGTACCACGGGGAGGGTTTGGAGTCCCTGACCACCCCTTTGAAATCCTTCAAATGGATTACATTCAACTAGAGAGATGCCTGGGTCTAAAATATGTCCTGGTGGTTGTGTGCGCTTTTAGCAAATGGGTGGAGGCCTATCCCACCCGCGACAATACCGCCTTAGCCACTGCAAAAGTATTGCTGAAAGAATTCTTCCCCGATACGGCCTTTGCAGAATTTTATGGAGCGACAACGGCCCCCACTTCGTAGCCGAGGTGATACAGAACATACTGAGAGGGTTGGGGTAAAACAAAAGTTCCATGCCGTCTTCCACCCCCAATCAGCGGGCCTGGTAGAGAGACACAATGCAAAGTTGAAACTAAAACTAGCCAAAATAGTTGCCACGACCGGGTTGAAATGGCCCGACGCCCTCCCATTGGCATTGTTATCGATGCGCTCCACCCCAACCAAACACCGACTGACCCCGTATGAGGTGGTCTTCGGCAGGCCTATGAGCATTTGGGCGGCACCAAGACCCACCTCCATTAACGATGTCCCGAACATATTAATGTCGGATTACTTGCATAAATTGACAAACGAGCTAACAATTATCCACCAACAGGTGCAGCAAGCCTTGCCTGACGTATCCAGGGGCCCGGGACATGAAATAAAGCCAGGCGAACATATATTAATTCGCAACTTCCAAAGAACGAATAATCTGGAGCCTAGGTGGACGGGCCCCTGGCAAGTCCTGATCACCATCGAACTGCCCTCCGAGTGCAAGGAAAACGAAACTGGCTGCATGCCCATCACTGCAAACGAGTCCCTCCAACCCTGGCAACCTGTGAAGGGGTGGAGGTGCAAGAGGAAGTACTCGCGAGAGACCGACCAGCTCTGAGTTGCTACCCACAAGAAGACACCCTCGAACTATCAGAATTTCCCGACCCCACGGTGCCATCCAGGAAAGGGTACAACCTAAGATCGACGAAAGGAGGGAGCTCCAACGACCAGGCCACTAACTGAGTCAAGGTCTCAGATCGGTAGCACAGTCAAACAACGCTACCAGGAAAGCGCCAGACAAAAGTCTGTGGTCCTAACAGTTGTTGAGCTCCTCGAAGATGATGGAAGAAACTGAACACCTGCAAAACCACCGCAAAGACACCAAGACTGCTAACCTGCACAGCACAAAGACAATTGCACTTGTAGCCGCATTTCTCACCTGTCTCCTGCTAATGGTCGCACTCTGGATCATTGAAGCGAATGCACCTGCATACAGAACATTGTCACCCACCATGCAACCAACCACCAAGAAAGAACACTACCTGGTATCACTACCGCCACATCTCCGAGAAGCGACGCAAAGAATTCTGGAATAATTCTTTCGTGCAGATGTTGCACCAACACAATCTTGCCACCAATGCTACCAACTGTTGGGTCTGTGGGCTGTTACCACATTCCACTGAACATTCCATCCCTTTCATCCCTTCGCCCTTTTCTATTCACGGATCTTGCCTTGCCTGGATGATGCTCCTACAAGAAAGTTACAAAGACAATGCCACTTCCGACGGAACAATCGCCCAGTTCTACAACGAGTTCTGGCGAAACAAAACAGGAACGACAGCCGCCCCCTTCTGCCCTCACACCTTCAATGCGACATTCCAGATTGATGTCCCCGCCAAAGAACGAGTGGAAATGCAAGTGTTCAATAATCCTAACAGAGCCACATTTTCCTACCTGAAGAAAAGAACTGCTGCAACACTGACTGTGGCCCTATCTGTGGTGAACGTCTCTGGCCTTGTATGCATTGAAGGCCGTGGGACTAAGAATGTGGGTCACAGCACCTGTAGCATTGTAAGAACTTTGAACACTACCAACCCCCCAGCGCTTGTTGCATCACCCAATATGTACTTTGTTTGTGGAACCAAAGCCTACACCTGGCTCCCAAGAAACTGGGGGGGCACATGCTACATCGCCTTTGTTTTGCCACCAACCTACACAGCCCCTGCAGAGCATCATCGAGAAAAGCGTTCTAAAGACATTGATCAAGCAGACTCTGCCTCATCACAGTTCCTCGACGCAGCAAAAGGGCTCGTCCCGCTATGGGGTCCGATGGCGAACAGCCGAGCCATCAGACATCTGTCCCAAGCGGTAGAGACCGCCCTGAATGTCACTGCTGGCATCCTCACCAACAACACTGCTGAGCTCCAAGCGATCCGTCTGGTTACCCTGCAAAATCGCATGGTCCTGGACGTGGTACTAGCGGACCGTGAAGGAGCATGCCGCATCATCGGTGCCAGCTGCTGTGTATACATTCCTGATAATTCACCTTCTGTCTATGAAGCAATAGAACATCTCCATAGACTATCTTCAGAAATTCATCAAGGATCAGAGACTTGGACAGTTGGAAGTTGGCTTTGGGGCATCCTGAAGGAGTGGGGTTGGAAAATATCAATGATTCTTTTGGTCCCAGTATTGACAATATGTGGTTGTTGTTTGGGTATACACTGTATACCACCTTTGTGTTCTCTTTGCATAACTACCTTGCACCCTAAGACTATGGACACTCAGCTAACAAAAATGAGAGTAATGTATGATCAAGAGATACGGGACATTATGGAGATCGAAATAGACTGACAAGCTGGCTAGTTATGTTCAAAGGGGCCACTGTTAAAAGCAAAACAATAATCATGAACATTACCTGCGCCATCTTGTCTGGTGGAATTCTATGTGCACATAAGTTGCAGTCATTTTAATCTATCACAGCCATTTTGTACTCTGTTGGTCACCTTTGTTTCACCCTGCCCTTACTAGCATCCCTCTGACCGACCTGGTATGTGTGCTGGGGGCTATAAACTCTATTGCCACAACAAACCTCAGCGCCACTTGCTGCCACAAACTCGTTTTCCTCTCATCCCTGTTTTCAGACAAGCCTTTGGACGCTCTACCCTTCACTACACCTAGTTACACAAACAGGTTCCAAACACCAAAAAGACTCTTGCAAAATGATTTATTGCACTGCAAACAGCAAGACTTGTTGTTACCAACAATGGGACCTGTTTTTATCAACAGAACGGACTCTTAGATCTGACCGGTCTCACATGTTTTAGACTCTGAAGCAAGGTCCAGCTGCAAGATAAGATTGTCTGTTTGACCTGGGTGGGAAGAGAATTACTGTTGGGCTTGTGTGACAACCTGCCCGGGGCGGGGACCCCAAGCTTTTGTAACCATGTTGATCAAACAAATGCATTGTGTCAAACCTGTATAAAAGGAAGAGCCAAGGGAGTTGTCAGCAGAACACTTCCCTCAGACATCCCGGTGTCTCAGTTGACGTGATCTCCTCATGAGAAATAAACCATTTTCTTCTCTTCCAGTTTCCAGCGCTTGCCTCATTATTTTGATAGCGAACCCAAAGTGAATTAGAGGTGGAACCCTGCACCGGGCAGCATTGAGGGTCTTAGAAGACTCGCTGCCTTTCACAGTTAATGCTTTGAAGGTCATGATGTCACGGTCTACAGCTAGCTTGTATGTATAGTATACCGTACGAAATGTTTACTGTAAAGTTCATTAAGAAATGCATGTCATATTGCTGTAAAAGATAAATAAAGTGTTAAAAAAAAACTCTGTAAACTGAAAGAGCGTGCAATTCTAATATAATCTACTTCACAAACGGTTTGTTAAAAAGTGAGAGGCAGTTTCATAGACTATTGAGTGATCATACACAACACCCTGAAGAGGATGTGTTAGGAAATTAGAAGCCTGAGGAGCTAATCCTAAAGGATAAAACATGGCTGAACTTACAGGATTTTTGAATGAGTCTTCTTGTTGCGTTCGCAAAATGTTACAGCTGCTGCAAATGGAATTTTGGGAAGTCCAAATGCAGGATATTGCCAAATTCAAACTACGATCAACCATTGTGGTTAGAAAGAGAATGATTCTTCTGGAAATAAATTCAAGTTGTAGAACAGAATATCCAAGAAGGGCCAGAGAGAGACCCGCAATAAATTTGAAGCCCAGATTTTTTACAATGGTAGCTGGGGATGGGCAAGGATCCATTTACACAGTCCAGGAGGAAGCGTGCTAGAAATCGCTTGTGCTACCTATCAACTTTACAGTGCAAATGCTACAAGACTGAGGAGGTCGATCTGAGTGTCATTAATATGCTTGTTAAAAAGGAGATAAGGGAACTGGGCGACCTGTACCAAAGGCTTGATATAAACAGAATAGGTAGGGGACAGCAGAATTCCTTTGGTTTCCCACAAGAAAAAAACATTTACTTGCCATAGACGGTGACGGTGACAAATGTGCGTATCTGTCTGTCATTATAAAGCAAGAAAGAGCCACGTCCAATAAACGATCCAACAAGACTACGACAGCCACACCAGTGACGACAACTGTCAAGTGTAGATTATCCAAGACGGGTATAGAAGTATTCCGTAGCCTACTAATATCTAGAAGAGTAATTGCAGGCTTTAAAAAACAAACTTGTGTAGGACCCATCAGAGATTCTAAATTGAGTTTTGTCACAAACTGAGGCAAGGATCTGAGCTGAAACGGGTTAACGTAGAATAAGTAAAGTGTATTTTCCACATTACGGGAGGTGTATTTAGGAAACAATATAACATGCACAACAGTCTAGGCTTTCACAACTTTAGATTCAGATTAGACCAGTGGTCCCCCAATGTTTTAGAACCACAACCCAGTTTTTAGAACAACAAACTTTTGTGACTCACTTACTTTTAATGGACATTCGGTCAGGCAATTTTTTAATGTAACTAAAGCATCGTGCGGTAGTGCATTGTCATTTACAGACAGCATATTTTCCATTGGAATGGCCCCCTAATTTGCACAGACATACAGTTTTACTAATAACACTATTGAGCACACAATTGATAATGTCTGGAAATCTGGTTTCTGTGAATATTTATCATTTGTGCATCACCAAATAAGTGTCTTGATTTGTTTTGATCCGCTTAAAATCTCTGCTTCCAGCACACTTCAGAATTTGAAAAAAAAGGTGCTTACTTTTTGCTTTCCGAAGTGCTAGATGCATACAGTTCAATTACAGGTATTTACACTTTGTTGTGTATTACAAAAAATAACATCCTACATTGTCACATAATTCACTTTAAAAACTCCTTTCACTTTGTAGTCCGCTAAAGAAAAGTAAACACAAATCTGCGTGTTAAAAGAATAAAGCAACCTGACAATTGACCTCTGTCTTTGAATCAGACACATGTGACAAGTTACACAGAGAATTTAAAGGCATCTTTATTTATTGCTTTCGCAACCCACCAAAAATCAGCTCGCGGGAAACACTGGACTAAAGGGATAACTAATTGTGCTGCTCTGGGAAAAGGAGAAATGATCCGGTCCAAGCTGATGTGCAAGTGAGGTTTAAGGATGGCAAATGTTTTTTTATGTACATTATTTGCATTTGGAGACTTGCAACAAATAGGGTGAAAGGGCACATAGAGAGGTATACTCGTGATGGGTGGGAAGAGAAAAGAGACAGTAAAACATGGTGGCCAGACATCAAAGGACATAGAGGAAGAAGTCATCCTTATTGTAATGCTATAGGTATTTGTACAGTGTTTTCAGCCATTAAGGTATTTGTATAGTGTGGTCAGCCATTATGGACTCATATGCCTTTTTATCTGGGTCACCCTTCCATATGAAAGTAGAAAAGCCTTTATTAAGTGACACAGAACTAGTCTAATGGCAGGCTGGATGGAGATGGGAGGAGAGGGTGACGGCACTGGGAGTAGCCAGAGAAAAACAATTGGATAGGCGAGCACCTGCGGCAGATGATTGGATGGGGAAGTGGTTGGTGAATTAGAAGTTGAGTGGTCAGTGTAGGTGGTTGAGCGGGGAGCTGATAATGAAAGAGGAATGGACAATGGAGTTGGAGCTAGAAGGGGACTGGAAGAGGGAGGGAGTGGGTGAGGCAGGTAATTAGGCAGAGACCAAGTGTCAATAGCATAAGTGACAGAGGAAGGGACGTTGAGGGGGAAATGAACAGTTGAGTTAGTATGTGTGGTGTAGAGATAAAGGGACTTCAGTGATGACGCTGCGCAGACACGTGAATCAAATGTGCTCAGAGCTTGAATAATGTAGAAGCAGATTTAACGCTTGCTATAAGACATTCAGCAACTGAATCATCATTCTGGTAAGAGGTAACCAGAACAGAACAATTATAAATGCAACATTCAAAGCAGATGAATGCTAAGAGTAGAAGAAACCATTCCTTGATGACCAAAGCAACATTACTTCCCCACAAAGTTGTTATTTATTCAGCCTTGATGGAGGATATAGGACTCCATGGACACTGATTCACTTATGGCAGGGCCTGACGTATCATGGAGTCAGATCTTAGTAATCATCAGGATAGCCATATTACAGACAAAGTGTTCCTGATTGCTAAATGAATGAAGAGCTAGTGAGTACTCTGTGATCAGTATCAATCTAACAGTCGCACCCCTTTAGTGTCAACCTGTGGAATCAGGCAGCCAGGGATTACAAAGGATTAGGAAGTCAAAGACATAGGCCTCTCAGCTGATAGCCTTTCCAGTCTTGTTTAGCAGAAGCAAAAGAACTAAACGGGACAGCAAGAAAAACACTCTGCCAACCTAACAAATCTTGGGTGATGCCGAACTCTGCATAAAAAGGGCATCATTTTCTGCCCTCTACTAAGAAAAGGAACATCAGAATCCCTGGCACAATATCAGACATGCTTGATGCTTCCCTCTGTAATCACATCACCCTCCACCCTGATGGAACTCCATTGGCTCCCCTTGCTGGCCAGTACTATTTTCAAAAACCAGCTGCATTATTACAAAGCCATCACGACCAGCAGCCCCGCTTATCTTGCAAACAAGCACACCACATATGCTGGTTCACAGCACACCCACAACCAGGACACCATCAGACTGCAGAGTAAGAAGTATAAAACACTGGAAAAACAAGATAACAAGCCTTTTCCTTCTATGCATCCAGAATCTGGAAGAATATCCTATTATCCATTAGGACCGCCCTAACACTGCTCCAATTTTGGAAAGAGTTTAAGACTAAACTCCTTAAAGAACACTACATCACAATATAATAACAGTCAAGAAACCAGCCACCTCGCCCATCACTCACTGATTTTATGCCTGTGCTTGGCCCTATGCAGCACTCTATTTTGACTAGGTTTGTGCTATAGAAATTCCATATACACAATACATACATTCTTGAGTGGGTAAAATCATATTTACCTCTCTGAAGCAGGACTGAAAGGCATGATGCACTATGCAAATTTACCCTTCATAATTATATTGAAGGAGTGTTGCTAAGCATAGCTCAGTAAGGTGTTTTTTTAGGACTGTCTGCATGCTGAAACACATTAACTCTTATTGTAAGTATGGTGTTGCACAGTCATTGGGTTCTCTGCATTGTGGTCATTAAAAGGTGATAGACAGTTGGTCTGTAAGGGACGCTTTTTTCATTGAACACATTGCCCTGTTATTCCCTAGAACAAACAATGTTATTATATATGGTTTCTAAGCACTCTCTGTTATGTACAACGAAAGGGTCTATCAGCTGAAGTGATGTCACATCAGTGCAAACCCACATTGATCAATCATCCCTATCCTCGGTCTTCACAGACCCGAGTCAACTGTTGAGAGGAAAGTCCTACTACTATAGCTCCCATCACAATTCATTGCTTGCATTATGTCTTTGAAAACCCAAAACAGGTTGGGAAAATATGGTCGCACCTTGCAGCAGATCTGACAAAACTGCTGCCAAGAGTGGGAACTGACTGCACCATTTCCGAGATGGGAGAATCCCGGGATTCAGTAATGTGAGGGAGTGGAAGGAGGCCAGGTATATTTGTTTAATAATTTTTGATCACACTGTGGGGAGTAAAGGTTGGGTGAATGAACAGTAGACATCTAGCATTTTGTGTTATGAGTATTGATTCCTTTCCTTGCCAGGACCGCTCAGAGTTTGAGAGCGGCATAGCATGAGTGATGTAGATACCACAACCTCCCAGGGGCAGCTCCTCCGCTAAGGCGGAGGAGCGTCACCCCACTGCTCTGCGAGCAGTAGTTAAAGGAAAAGTAAAATGATAATAACCAGCGTTATCATTTTAGTTTTCAGTTTCCTGGTATGGGTGGGGCTGGACAGCCAGGGCAGGGGCCAGGAGGTGGAGTAGTTGCCCACTCTAAAGTGCGCATAACCGTTTGGCCGGCCCTCTCGGGCTGACCATAACAGTCATGCGCACTTTGCATATTCTGCATCCAGGCTGCATTACAGCCTGGGTGCAGAACATGCCCAGGCCCCCATTCCCCGTCTGAGCACCGGACCACGGCACTCAGATCAATCACAACGCTGCTTTGCAGCGTTGTGATTGGGTAGGGGAGTCAGGAGCCTGGGTGCTTCCTGGTTCCTGCTTCACAGGAGCAAAAGGTGGCAGAGGCGAGCGGACTGAGAGGCAGCGGCCGGCCTGAAGGTAAATGTTTTATTTTTTATGATATATCATTTACACCCCGCCACCCCTGGTAAATAGCGGCCGCCACTGCATCCTCCCTTGTCCCCGCAGAGTCCATAGTTTAAGAACACACTTGCTGTTAATACCTGTTGTTGTACAATTCTCTATATGTTGATATGTCACAAATAGCAACCATTTCACATGAAGCATCCCCTACTGCTCATCTACAGGCCACATGTAAATAAACAATATACTTTAGCATCATTTTCATCCTATCATTCTTACAGCTATCTTCTCCTGATAAAAAGCTATCATATCCGGTTCTTCTGCCTTTTTCAGAAGTAGCAGCTGTTGTAGTGTTACCAGTTCAGCAAACGGAATCCTAGAAACAAGTGCCTTGTCATCCAGTGGCCAGCAAAATAGCCACATCCATTTGTGGGTACTATGTGAAGCACAGGTGCTGGAAGTAGGGGAGCGGGTGCATGGACGTCATTTAGGGGTCACCAGGGTACTCCGATGCGACCCATGCCTTGCCTCTTCCCATCCCTGGCACTGCCTTTGCGAACCCTGGATTCAGAGGTGGCAAAATGAATACCAGGAACACAGGAGCAGCTTATCCTTTTGAACGTCGGTTGGGGCTCAAGTTTCCTTGTTTTCTGTCAAAGTTTTATTACACTAATAATGAATACCATATTATTCACTGTTAGTGTAATAAAGAATGGAGTACAAATAGCTGAAATAGGACCCTCACTGGCTGCTGAGGTAAGTAAAAAAATGTGTTTGTATGTGTAAGCATGTGTATGTGAGTGAAAGTAAAGGTCAAATGAAGTGTGATGTCACTTCCGCTACCCCTGGCATTTTGATAAATTGACGTCCATGAGCGGGGTGGGGGGGAAATCAGAAGGTGAACAAGCAATAAAGATACTTTTACATTTTGTTTTTATCTTGACACAATTGTGGTTTGCCCCAAGGCAGAGGGCCAATGCAGGCTATGTCATCTGACAAATTGCTGTTTTTTCTTTTAACTTGGTGATTGGTGTTTACTTTTCTTTAACTGCCAAGTTAGAGCATTTTGTAAAGTTAACTATCTGACAATTTTGCTGGGGTACATGAAGCGGGAAAGTTAAAGCTCTGGAATCTTGGTTTCTTTCTAACACGCAACACAGTTATTAAGCACAAATGAAGCACATTTGTGTAGTATTCTGATGTTATGCATTTCCTCTCCCATGTTTCCCTGTCCCTAGCTGCTCAGCCTGTGTGAGTGTTCTGAGTGGAATGTTTGGTGTGTGGGATATGAGTAGAATGCTTGGGTGACTGGATGAGTGGTGACAGTCGATGGATGGGGCTGAGCAGCTAGCAGGCTGCTCCCGGTGGGATTGCTTAGTGAGATCTACACCTGTTAATATATGGACTTTAATACCTCTTGATGAAGATTTATACTTGTTTACCTACTACCTGAATAAACCTACGTGTTACTCATCACACCAGCGTGGTCCATCATTACAACATTAATTTTGGCGACTAGTTGAGGAAGTCCCCACGCTCTACAGTTGGTACAAGTGGCCTGGTAAACCTCATTATGCCTTCTACAACATGCTGGGAAAAAGCCACTACTAGCAACGGACGACAGGTCAAGACGCCACAGAAAAGACTCACAAGAGGTATCACACGTATTTCTCTTTAAAGACATTCTGCTTCAAGTAAAACTAAGGAAACAAGTTAAAAGACCGCACACTGTGCAATCTCACCGGTGTCCATCACATCGGACAGCCCCCACACAAGCGTGCTGTACTCCCTCTAAAGAAGCCACTACTACAAGACACGTCATGGATGCTGCGCAGAGTGACCTTTCATGTACAGTAAGACATTTCCTTTATTCCACAGACGCTGCGCAGAGGAGTACAAACTTTACATATGGCTGCCAGTTAACTGCCGGTGTCGGAACTGTGCTCCCTATACACTGGGTCAAGCACTGGCATTTGCCTAGAAGCAAGTATGTAGCTCTGCTGGAAAAAAATTACACTGACATTTTCTTCTCATCTGTCACAGTATCTGGAAGAGCGATTACAGATGACAGAACGTGTTTGCAGCACATGACAGTGCCGAGCAGACTGAGGACATGTCTGAAAGTGAACTTTGCCCATTTAGCGACGATGTTTTGCAAGGCTCCTACGGGCGAAGTCAGGTAGGACATTTTTTGTCTTATATTGTTGGGTTATGCTGAGATCTCATGTCTGCAGCGCCCAACCGCCGTTTTGAATATTAAAAAAATGAACTTTGTGCGAGTAGATTCTGCACGTGCTTACCTGCCTCAGTCCTGCTCATTGTCCCGAGCTGTCTCGGAGTCTTGGCTGTGACGCACTCTTCTCCTCTGTTACGGGGATGCCTTCAGGAGTTTGGAGCACGCTCATGCTGTGAGCCACCTGGCATGGCGTGATCCAAAGTGCCGCCATTTTGATGTTGGCAGGGTTTGCTGTTTCGCCAGCCACGCTCATTTCAAATCAACGTCGTCTTCAATAAAGTTACTTGTTCACAGACGACCATCAGGGACTTCGGGTCAAGAAGTGAAGACGATGAGGATATTGTTCAATTTATTTATTAGTAGCGAAAACATTTCTAGTTGTCTCTTCCTCACATCACAAACCGGTACTTTACTTTCTTGTGTTTTGTGCACATTGGAGCACCTGTGCTTTGAGGTGTTTCTTCATATTTCACGTCGGAACGTGTGCACTTTTGTGGGGCAACTACTTTCTTTTCCTAGTCACATTGCCCGGAGAATTACATTGCTGTTTTCGCCTGCTGTGGGTTCGCAGCACAACTCACATTGCTTTTTGAGCTGATCAAGTTTGAACTTTGCTTCTTCATCTTACATGTGTGATGATCCATTCATCATCACTCAACATTTCGGGTGAGAGGTTCGCTCACCGGCGTGTTTAAATTGTTTTGTTGTTTCCCTCGTCTACAGAGGCCATTTATTTATGCTGGTATCCGTTATTGAACATTGTTTTTAGTGTCATCTTTTACTTGTTTATTGATTTTGTGCCTAAACTGTCGCATTTTGGGTGGTTGAAATGTCCCTTACAGGAGGGATATTCTAAGTACTGTCATTTCTCAGTACCTCTACACAGGGGTAAGTTTTTTTTTTTTTGTGTTGTTTTCTGCCTTATACACAATTTGGTATCTCATTTGGAGGTTCACGTTTGAGGTTTCCTCCACATTCATGTTTTTTAGTCATGTACGCTATTTTTACAAATACGCCCTTACGTGAGGGTGGTCTCTTTTGTGTATTTCTTTGACTTGTTGCAGGGGTGGGTCCATGCGTGCGTAAGACACCTTGTGCCGCACGTTATTTGTTGTTGCAGGGGTTAGTTCCCTGCGTGCTTAAGACACCTTGTGCCGCACGTTGTTTGTTGTTGCAGGGCCTTGTCCTTGCCTGCCTCCTTACATGGAGTCCATACACATTTTTACATGTTGTCCCTTGTATTTGGTGGGGGCAGGACATTGGGTGTTAGTCCCTCTTGTCCACTTTCACGTACACGTTGTCCCCTGTTTAGGGTGGGGGCAGGACATTGGGTGTTAGTCCCTCTTGTCCACATTCACGTACACGTTGTCCCCTGTTTAGGGTGGGGGCAGGACATTGGGTGTTAGTCCCTCTTGTCCACATTCACGTACACGTTGTCCCCTGTTTAGGGTGGGGGAAGGACATTGGGTGTTAGTCCCTTCTGTCCACTTAGACTTCACTCCTTCCTTGGAGATATCACATAATTACGTTTATTAACTCTTTTTGTATTAGAGGAGGGGGATGGGTATTGTTTATCCGTCTCTCTTTCCAGTCTTTTGTTCCTTTCCCTCTCGCGATGCGGTGTTTCCCGTCATCCCTGGGCTCTTGACTCTTCTTTATTGGTCCATATCCCTTTTGCGATGTCGTTTTTTTTCCCATCGTCCCTGGGTTTGGACTGTTTGCCTTTGTTGTGCTCTTTTGTTTATAGTTTATTGTATTAGCTTTGTTATTCTTCTGTTCATTAGGGAAGAGGTATGTAGTATTCTGATGTTATGCATTTCCTCTCCCATGTTTCCCTGTCCCTAGCTGCTCAGCCTGTGTGAGTGTTCTGAGTGGAATGTTTGGTGTGTGGGATATGAGTAGAATGCTTGGGTGACTGGATGAGTGGTGACAGTCGATGGATGGGGCTGAGCAGCTAGCAGGCTGCTCCCGGTGGGATTGCTTAGTGAGATCTACACCTGTTAATATATGGACTTTAATACCTGTTGATGAAGATTTATACTTGTTTACCTACTACCTGAATAAACCTACGTGTTACTCATCACACCAGCGTGGTCCATCATTACAACAATTTGTTTTGAAATTCTGAAGGGTGATGGATACAAAGATTTTCTTAGAATCAAAACAAATCAAGACATTTTACTTAGTGATGTGCAAGTGGTAAATATTTGCTGAAACCTGATTTAAAAACATCATCGTTGTGAGCTATGGTTTTCACAATAAAACTGCATGTTAGTGCAATATTTTTGGCCATTTCAATGGAAAATGTGCTGTCTGCAAATGGCAGTGCCTTACCACCCAATGCTTTAGTAATAGTGTGTGCTCCTAAATGTACCACAGGGTACATAATACACCTTAACCACTCTCCTGCTGAAAGGTCATTGCTTGTCTACGACTTCTGTGATGTAACATTGATGGCAGCACCCCAACTCCGAAAATTGTTTCAGCACCACTGATCTGAAGAGGTCCGTGCGACCTGTCACTACATACAAGAGCCCCCTCTTCACCTAATGGATTCCACAAGAAACTGAAGGCCTGGGTTTTCGAGTAGTCCCAATAGGCCCTAGATTTTGCTAGGCTCACACCTGCTCAGCGCCAGGATACACTCCCAGGTGATATAGTACTCTCTACAAATCTGCATAACATAACACCTTGATGCTGATGTATTGTACAACCTCGGTATTTTATTTTCACCAAAAGATATTAAAAGAAGGGTTTGTGTTTTTTAATCTAGACTACTATTACCTCGGCATTTTCTTAAAGCTTTCTTTACCTGAAATATTTCTATTGAATTCACTCCTCCTGCCTAAAAACAAGTGCACACAGTCCTGCTATGAATCATGTTATGCTCAGAATTACGCCATCAAGAACTCTTCGTTTCAGTTCCCCTCCTTTCTACCATTGGTTTTGAGCCTTTATGTTGATTTCCTGTTTAACGCTTTCTCGGGCCTTACATCCTTTTCCTGTTTAGTCTCCGAAGTGTGCGTAGAACCTAAAGGAAGACAACAGCTTCGAGGGGTTGATTTGAGAGCGCGTTGCTACGTGATTATTGCATGAACGTGAACAGACTTGGGGCGTTCTGCTGATAGGTGTGTGCTTTACGTCATCGTCCATGGCTACGGGGTAAGTGACGCAGCGTCCGTCTCGCGCTAAGGGTAGAAGAGCAGGTGTGTGTACAGGCTGTCTAGACTGGCCTAGTCTGTTCTCGTTGAGCGCTATTGTCAGGTCGTTATAATTCGGGCGCCGAAGCACGTCTGTTTGGAGAGAGGGCTTTCGTTTCTTTCATTGTGCGGCATTAATGATTTATCAATTGTTTACTCTGACGACAGGTGGAGAGTTCTCGCCAGTCAGGCCGAGAAAGGTCCAAGTGTTTGTAAAACAGCACGTAGCGGTTTCAAATTTTTTCATGTAGCCCAGTTCCACTCCGCTAATTTGTTTTCCAACTACTGGCAGCGTGTTCGCGGACAGGAAGTCCCACCCTGCTTCCACTGTACTTTTCGGCGCTCTCCGTGTGCAAGGTTGTAGCTATAAATACTAAAGCAGGTGAAGTTACACCGGGCTATTAGTGGCCCTCTTTCCCCCCCTAAATGTAACCGGTTTTACTGAAAAAACAGGGGCTAGGGGCCCATTTAATTTGTCTGTGTTGGGGGGGGTTAGCCGCTTCTTTGATGCCAAGCCACTGATTATTAGAGTCTATGCTGTCTCAGTTTTCTGCCTTTGCATATTAATGTGCTCTGTTAAACAGGAGGCAATCGGATGCATTGGACTCAGAGAGTTACTTGTGACTGATTGTCAGAATGTGTTTCCCTTCATTGATCTTTTCAGTAGGTGTAAAACTGTCGGGCACGGCAGGGATTTGTAGCTTTGGTGAATGGTCGTTTACAGGTTAAGCTAAGGTTGTTGGTTGGTTCTGCTTCTAATCTTGAGAGGGCCAAATTGTTGTCGAGTTAGAAAGAGCACATCGCAACAGGTATGGAAGAAGAATGTGCAGCACCACCAGCTTCTAAAGAAAATGCTAACAAAGTAAACGAGCATTTGCAATGCAATAGGTCTCGCATTACTGAAAGTTTGAGCTATTGCCATTGCCATCTTATTTGCAACGCTAGTAGCTCAAACTTTTAGTAATGCAAGACCTATTGCTCTGCTTTTTCAATATTATATGCTTTTAGTTGCCAGTGCAGCATAGGCGGCGTTCTGTGCTGCTTAAGAAAAACTTACAATATTGAAAAAATAGAGTTTGGTGAGCATTGCAGAAAAAAGGAAAGGCGCGGCTCACTATTGCTAAAGATGAAGGCGTGCCTCGCTACGTGTGCAGGGTGAAGCGGGAGAGCTTGATGTGCCTGCAACCAGGGCCGGACTGGGAATGCAAACTGGCCCTGACAATTGAGTCTGGCTGACCGCGGATGAGGGGGGGGGGGCTATGGGGGCGATGTGCATGTAAAACACTGCAGCTGCGGGAGCCGATATTGCAGCTATGCTGCTAAACCGGCTCCCGGTAACAAAAACCGCCCCCCAGGGGCCCAAAACCGGCCTCCACCCTGGCGGCCCACTGGGGAAACGCCCGGTACCCGCTACAGCCAAGTCCGGCCCTGCTTGCAACAGCAGCTAGGAGAAAGTCATTAGTAAAGTAGTGCTCATAGACTGTAAATAAAACATACCGAGTACCAACACACATAAGAGGGCCAGTCATCATGGGAGGTTACAAAAGTAGAAAAGGCGGTACTATGGAGGGACAACTAAGCTTATTCACGAATCAAAGGCAACCATTTAGAAAGGGCAGTAACAGGAGCCAATTGAAAAGATGGGCGGAAAATGGGCGGAGGTTCAAGTTCATACTTCAATACAGCATGTCTTGAAGAGACAGCGCTGCGTAGGCGAGACCTAAAAAATGAGTGATATAAGTAGGGAGATGCTAAGCATGTATTAAGTTGGGGGCTATAAAAGGTGAAAAGAGGGAGAGGAATACAGAAGGGTGAAGGTGGTTGATGACGTTTGTGATGGATGGGGAGGATGAGAAAGGAATGTGGTCACATAGGAGGGCCATGAGCAAATGGTAAGTGGTGGGGGAGTGGCCGGAGAAGGAGGGTGAAGAGACTGGAGGATAGCAGTAGAACAAGAAGGAAGAGACATTGATGGACCAGGAGGGTGATGGGTAAAATGGGGTGATGGTAATGGGTGAGACTGGTGGGAGACAAGAGAATGGGAAAGAAGACGAAGCATTAGAGTCACTGTTTAGGAGAGAAAGTTCAATTTTGAGGCACTTGCATGAGCTGTAGGTTTCCTGTTTGTTCCCCTTAAGATAGATTTGTCTCTTCGCCTCTTTGGATTAGAGTCTCTGTGCTTGGTCTACGTATATTTACGCTGGGACACTGTGTAGTAGCTGTGTGCTCTACAAATCCCCCCCCACTCAATTCATTCTGCTCAAATGATTAACAAAATAGTCATTGAGAAACTAGCTATCACATTGCAAATCCAGTCCGGTTAGCACCTTCGATTGCTTCTCTGATTGTTACCATGCTTATTTAGGTAAATATGCATTACTGCAGGTCGGTGCTGATGTCATATGTGCTCATGTGTATTCGCTATATAATTCAGGCCTTAGTGCTGCCACTGTTTAGAGTGTGAGGCGCTACCAGGGGAGAAGAGATCCAGAGACAGAAGTGTAAAGCCCGATTACACACACCCATGCACCAACACAAGCTCATGCACAGAGCGAGAGAGAGGGACAGAGACAGGGACGAGTGGGAGGGGCCCCCGGGGAGGGAGAGGGGAGAGGTGGAATAGTGCACATCGCAAGGAGACACCAGAAGGTAGTATGTGTGAGCAGGTATTATAGAGAGGAGCTAGGGCGAGTGGGGGAGGGATGAGAGGAGACGGGGGGGATTGCAAGATGAAAGGGGGTAGTGGGAACGTGAGGTAGAGATGAGAGGGGCAGTGTGTGTGTTGTGGAGAGGTGACAGAGTTGGTAGAAGTGTGAGGGAGAGATGGGCTGTATTGGAATTGTTTTTTTTGTGACGTGGAGTTGTGTAGTGGAAATATGTGACATGGTGGGCTGTAGAAATATGTGGCTAGTAATTAAATGGTATTAAGTGTAATGGAATTTTGTAGTGCAGTGGTGCTGGTGCTGCGTGTTACTAAGGTGGTGGTGGTGTGCTTGTGCGACTGAGGTGCTGAGTGATGCTGAAGTGGTGCTGAGTGATGCTTTGGTGGTGCTCACGTGGTTCTGTGCTCAGGTGGTGCTGAGTTGATGCTGCACTTGCCCTGAGGTGGTGCTGCATTGATGCATAGGTGCTCCTGAGGTGGTGTTGTGCTAATGCTGCATTGGTGCTGCATTGGTGCTGCGCTGGTGCGGGGTTGTGCTGATGCTGTGTTGGGGCTGCGTTGGTGGTGCACTGATGCGAAGGTGGTTCAATGCTGAGATGGTGCTGTGCTGTGGTGGTGTTGAGTGATGCTGAGGAGATGCTGCCAGGGCCGGACTGGCCGTAGTGAGCACCAGGCATTTTCCCAGGAGGCTGGAAGGGTAGGGCCTGGTTTTGTAGCAGTAGGGCTGGTTTTGGAGCGGTGAGAACTGGTTTTGTTACTGGGGGCCAGTTTTGCAGCAATGCTGCAATATCAGCCCCCAGTAAGAAAGGCAGCAGTGCTGTGGGATGGTTTTGTTAAGCAGCAGTGCTTCGCGCTTGCCCCCCAAACCCAGTCGGTGGGGGCCGGTCTGACAAAATTTACCGGGGCTGCTTTGGGTTCTCAGTCCAGCCCTGGATGCTGCAGTGGGGCTGAGGTGATGCTGAGGTGGCACTGAGTGATGCTGTGGTGGTGCCAGAAAAGGGTAAAGGCTTTCATTTCATGGTGGTCATTTGGACTCTGGCTATTACCCAAACTTTCACTGCCTTGTGAGCTAAAGCTCCTTAAAAATGTCCTCTAGTTTTTTTGTTTTAAGTCCTTGGGCCAACAGTAAGAACCATCAAAACCACTGTTTCCTGGTAGATGTGCACACATTTACTTTGTTAACTTGACCTACTCACGAAAATGTGATAATGTATATAATTCTCTTGATTTTATGTGCGTTTTTGTTGAACGGCTAATTTGCAACAGCCAGATAAGGCAAAAAGATATGTGGTTAGATAATGACTTGTTAGGTGTAAATCTATAAATAACCACTTCTAGTGAAATGTGATGTTTTGTTCAGGTTTGAGCCGGATAGCAGAGGAGAGTACAGTCCCTTTTTAAATTGTGTTTTAACATCCTTCAACAACCAGAGTTAGAAACCATGCACTGTGCTGTTATTTTATTTAACTAGAAATCATGATAAGTTAGCATATACGTGCAATCCAGCTGAAAACGAATGCCTGGAAAAGGAAAAAATGCTAGTTGTTTTCTAAGAATTGTAATCTAGTGGCAATGAACTGAAAGCTAACTTAGTTAGAGTCAATGGAACATCAGGCACTTAACAGGCAGCTGACTTTATATTACCTATCTTTTAGAGGTATCCATCAGTGCAGAAATATTAATATTTCCATGTAAGTTTACTAATAAAGGTGATAAACATGTAACAAGAAATAGTTGGATTGTAACATATCTAGTGCACACCTCTCGTAGTGCTCTGATGCAGTCCCTTGGACTGCACAAAGAACCAAGATAAATGTAATATATTATTCAGAAATTAGAGAAAAGAAAGACCATACCTGTCACAGGGAGTGCCAGATAACCCTTCATTAAGAGCACTAAGGTGAACAGGAGATAAAGTACTAGAAACACACACAAAGCGGACAGTTTAAAAAGGTAATATTCTCAAAAAAATTCTGAAAGTGAATACAAATGGAAACTCATGAGTTGTTTTGTCTTTTTATAAAGAGTGAGAATAAAAAGGGTGGGGCGAGTGGTGAAAGTGGGATGCACGTGAGAACCGATTCCGGGAGGTGAGTAGCGAAGATGGGGTAAGAATGGGATGGGTATCCGAATTGACAGATGTGAAAGATGTCATGAGAAAAATGGCTTTGTCAAGGAGTTAGTACTCAAAAATCAACTAAGTCTAATACAAATGAATGGAACAAAATGTATTACGTTTTTTTTCTGTTTTTATTATATAAAATAATTCTGCTTTTATTACCATATGTTAATTGCCTGTTATCGGAAATTAATCTCGAATAAAAATCTGGGATCACAATCGTGGTGCGTATGTGATGTATGAGATCTTCAAAGCCCTGTTGTAGCTTATCCAGATGCTTCTGACGAAATTAATGAAAACAAAGAACAGTGGTGACCATCTTGGAATGGGACTGTATTTCGGCAATAAGGTGCCCACTTAAATGGTGAAATACACATGTGTGCACATATAAATATTGTGATGCTGTCCGGGCCTTTCTGCCTCAATATCCTGGAATTTAACTGTAACACCAAAGAATGAGGGGAGTTTAAGTTATTAATGAGATGGGTAATGCAGACATGTACCTGGCCAAGATCAGTTAATTTAACCCTTGTTGCCTGTTGACGTGAAGCACATTTTTGTTATTAATACTCTTTCTAGAATGGTGGACATCAAGTGACTGCTGAGAACTGCTGTGACAGTAAGCTTGATGGGTTGCTTGCCACAGCCAATGGTCTAGAAACACCGCTAATGCGAGAACACTATGGCCTGCTCGCCAACAATCTGTGCCCAAAAAAGTTTAAAAAGCTTGGATAGCTGCGGCCACCATTTACAGTACTAACCGCGTCGGGGAGGCCACATCCAGAAGATTGGAGGCCTACATTTCAACTGTGTCCTGCTATCAAACAGGATAAGGTAACTGGATTTTACTTATTAACAAGCAAAACCCACAGCTTCATCGTAAGCTGCCGGGAGACAAATATGGAAGGCCCATCGAAAAGGGGCACTACCATATCAGAGGCTGGCTTTGTAAGAAAGCTCATACACGGGCAGGAAACACGTCGGGTTTGGTGCACGGCAGCGAAGGCCAAGTCCCTCACTTGTAGATTGCTTTATAATTTATTTTGTTTAATAACCAAGAGTTTTCATAAATAGATTATTAAACACATTGTCATTTACTTTTCTTGGGGCACTTTCTACTAGTTTCCCCATCAGGTAAAAAAATAAAATCGCAGAACCCATCAAACCCCTTAGGGCTTGGATTTCTGGGTGTACTGTGCCTCAGGAAGGGCGCTGTACAGAACATATTAAAAGAACCTCTAAGCAGACTGAGCTGGAAGCGACTGCCACGAGACACCGCCATCAGCTTCTGTCTTTGGTGTTTAACGCCGGCTGAAACCAACGTCTGACATGACTGCACCTAGAAGGGCGCGGGATGCGGAAGCCAACAGCCGGGCGTATATACCTAGATTGTATTCCAGGACTTCCCCCCTCATTCCAGAAAAGTCACCCCTCAAACACGAAACGTTACTGCAATCAACATGTGACTGACCAACTCACCCTCTCACATTTAAACTATCTAACAACGCAACATTATTTTGCATCCTCACCAGCCGCACGCCGCATCCTGCTCATAGCGCCACTACCAGCCACGGGACATTGTCTGCAGCGGGGCGTGGGGGAGAAGCGCAGTGCCCCAAGCACAGATAAAGGAACAAGAAGCTACCCCGCCGACTCTCCCCAGACATGTTCACACGGCAGTGCAGTTTAGAATCACAACGTTCCAATCCCTACTCCAATAGGGACTATAAGGTACGGAATGGGGAAGAAATCTCTCTATTCATATGGCCACATGTCACCATCACCACACTCTGCTCCGTAGTCCAGCCACCTACCTCAAACTCTCGCTGCTCGCTTCTCATAAGTTTGCGCAGAGCTCGGAGCAAAAAATAATGAAGGATTTCTAATGGGTGATTTTGGCAACTGTTGCTGTGCAAGGCAAGCGGCCTCAATGTCTTTATGCCCCGACTTTTGAAAGATGCGGCGACGGTAGGGATGGGCGGAAGCCTTAAAATTATGGGGGATTTCGGCAACTGTTGCCTTGCAAGCGTCCTCAGTGTCTTCATGTCCCCAGAACAGCGCCATGAACACAGCTGCCGAGAAAACATGACACGCCCTCCACTGAAATGGAAGACGGGGTTGTTTTTGAAACAGCCTTGTAGTGAAAATAAAGAGAGTGGTGCTCGTAAAACAGGCGCCGCAAGAGCATTGAAAGCGTGGTGTGCCGCGTCGTAACTGCTTGGCTTCACATAAAAAAAATAATGAAAAGTGGAGCCAAGTAAGAAATGCTTGGCGGCAAGAAATGCTTGGTGGCATATCAAAACTAGAAAGAAATACTTGGCGGCATATTAAAACAAGCATTGGCATAGCCAAAAGGTCTCGCCTTTGGGACCTTATAAGTGTTTAGCCATGCAACAGTTGATGTTGTTGCACCAAGGATATTGTGCTGCATAACTAAATACTTACAAGGTCCCAAAGGCGAGACCTATTGGCTATGCCAATGCTTGTTTATACTTGACTGTGTGCTCAATAGAGAGTGAGGTAGCAATACCTGCTGTACCCAGATGTGAGCTGAGCTTATCAAAAACATCAGTGTTAGCACAAGTGACAGATTCTAAAACACGTGCTTTTTGACACAAAAGCGCACTCCCTTCGAGTGAGAGTCTCCTTTCTGTGAGCTCAATTTCCTTACTGAGGGTACAGACAGGGTGCTCAAGAAAATGATCAATAGTTGACCCCTTGGTAGGAGTGCTTGAGTTATGAACAGTTTTCTGTTTGCCCCTGTCAGGAGATGTAAGAGAGAGATTTAAGATGGAACGGGGATTGCCCTTTTTAGCCTCCAAAGGGAGCTGACAGGTGAAGATGTTCCCAGTCTTAGCCCGAGCTTCACCCGGGCAGTGCCCAGGTGCATCCCATGCGCCTATGCGCCTCCAGTGCAGCGGGAGATCGAAGTGCGCTTTATAGTGCTGTAGCACAGGGACCTGCCTCCTCCAGACAAACAGCGAAGCAATCTCGACTTCGAAGCCCTCCTTTGCCCCCAGTTGTGTAGCAGGGCGTCCCCTGTATTCTCTTTAATTGCCATCCCTGATTGTTCTTTAAATTGTCTCTCATGGGTTACTGTGAGAGGAGCAGTTATGTGCAAGGAGGGAAGAAATGCAAAATAAAGAAGGGAAGCAGTGAGACAATGAGGAAGAGAGGGATGAAGGAAGGAAAATATCTGAAGAAAGGACTAAGTGATAAAATGAAATATTCCATCAAGAAGGGATTTGTCCACTGCAGCACATAGTTTAAGTTGACCACTATGTTAATACCATCCGACAGTAAAGTGCTTGTGTCACTTTAACTGATGTCTATCTTCAGTAGTGGTAACCGGAAGCTAAAAGTAGGGGCACGTGGGTCTGAGGCAGTTCTCCTCAGTCTGTTGGGACAAGCTCTAAAAAATATACAACGCCGTGAAGATGCAGTTATGGCCCAAAGAAGAAACAAATGTCAGGAGTTACACGTGATACAAGAGAAAACAGCTGAAAAACAGGCTAAACGTCTCTGACACTGCACATGATAAAACACATCAATTGTTTATTACCATAGAAATATATCTGCGAACATTGCTATGAGTTATGCGTAACATTTTGCATGTTTGGGGTATTAAAAGAAAACGCATTAAGCTCCAGTTGCACAGAGGAATGTCCTTAGAGGTAATCACGAGCATTAGCTGTATTAATCACATTTAAAGTGGCACAGAAAGCTGCTTCAGCACTTTTGGAGAACGTGCTACCTCAATGTTATTTTCGTCATCACCATCACCATCATCAAACAAGAAACAAGCAATGGCCGCGCGGCCGTGAAACTGACACGGCCGCGAAAGTGAAAGTAATCGCAAGGGAAGCCATATGGCGCCTGATCGCGCGTGCACGCTCGCGTGAACGCAAGCTGGTCGCCAGCAAACTGCTGTTTGCACTTCCAAAACCCGCTTACTAAAACTCTCGCCAGAGCAGCGCATGCGCTGGCTCAGGCGAGACCTAAAAAGTATGAAAAATTGACCCTCAAAAGCAGAGTGTGCCGCGCGGTAAGTCCTCAGCGGTACATGGAAACAAAAAATTTATGAAAAAAGGAGGGCAGGGGGAATGAGAGTGGGGGGTTCAGGATACAGTACCTGATAAAAGCAGATATCCACTAATAAAGAGAAATCGATCTGTAGTTGAGCGGTGCTCCCGAGCAACAAAACAGAAGTTTTGTATCGGGTTGGCAACCAATTAGAAGGCTGCAAAGAAGAGCGACGCTGGAATCATCCTATGGTAAGCAGCAGGGAGGATTACAGTCAGTATAGTGATTACAACATGTCTTGCATGCGCACTGACGCTCAACCTAAAAATCATACTAACTTTGGAACATTGTACAATATGAAAGATTTTCCACCGGTTTTCCTTAGATACAACAAATGAGTGATTGCAGTTATCACAGTTCAGGGTCTCGGGATGAGTGGATGCACGAACAGAGAGGGGCAAACCAACGAATTAGCAGGAAGAGCCAAGCCAGAGATGAGCTAAGTTTGTCTTGGCTCTAAGAACTTGTGCACAAGCCGAATGTTTGTCATGTAAATCGTACACCAAATATTGCGTAAAAGTATGAGAGTCTCTTAAAATTCAAAAAAGTATTTCTTTCACATGCTGAAGCATTTCACCTTAGTGTATCAAATTATATTACTGAATTGAGAGTTATTTATTAAAAGTAATAGTTTTTAAACATTAACTTAAAAACATTCCAGGCTCCTCCTGGCCCTAAAGACGATGCCATTAGTGAAATGAGTGGCAAGTAAGTTGTCATGTGCTTCCTATATGTGGCCTAGATTCCTATTTTACATTGAGCAACATTATTGTGTATTAAATTAAATACATGGTTTTTGAGCAGCGCACATCCCAAACTCACATATTTGAAGGTGCTCTCATATGTAATAATTAATTCAAAGAAGTATTGATGAAATGAAATATTTGCCTAAGAGCACACAATGTGCAAAAACGAGGAAGCCAGGATTGATCCCAGGTAATCTGGTTTCACATGCAATTCAGCCACAAGATGGGTATCTCTCTCTCTACCGTTTTACATCAAAGGTCACAGTTTTATCATTAATGCTTGGGAATGAGGTTAGAGTGGGTGGCAGGGAGGAGCCACATGAAGGCTTAGCTCATTTTGGGCTCAAGGGTCAAAGAGGACCACGACCTGAGCCAGAGCCATGCATCTGGCTCAAGCCTGGCTCCAGCTTTCAGTAGCTCGCTTATCTCAGTG
This sequence comes from Calotriton arnoldi, assembly GCA_963921515.1. Classification (NCBI taxonomy): domain Eukaryota; kingdom Metazoa; phylum Chordata; class Amphibia; order Caudata; family Salamandridae; genus Calotriton; species Calotriton arnoldi. The sequence goes on along the minus strand of CAWUFW010000889.1, from coordinate 3,032,026 downwards.
CATGAATCAGGATGGATTGAATGGATGGTTGGTTCTGATTGGATCAGATAGATGGATTAAAGAATTGATGAATCGATAAGGAGGGATCATTGATGGATAGATGGGTGTTTGATAGGATGGATGGCTGGGTTAATAGATGGCTCAGTAAATCTGGGTCGATTGAATGTATGATTGTGTCTGGATAGATTGGATGAATGGATGAACTGATCGATCAATATGGATAGTTGATGGATGCAGGTGGGTTTATGATAGGATGGACAGATGGATGTGTGGATAAAAGGGTGGAAGGATGGGTTTTGGGTGAATAGCTGAGTTCTATAGCTAGATGGGGAGAGACATTGAACAACTGACACCAGGACAGACCCCGAAATGACATGTAGCAAGGAGTTTGTAGTAGCTTGTTATGTGAGAAGTTGTGAAGCTTTTTCTGCAACCTTTGTGAGGGTCTTTGCAGGGCTTTAAGTGGGCCGGGTCTCACCGGTGCTGAGCACCTGCAGTTTTTAAAGGGGGCCTCGAAACGGGTCTCTTTCGGGCTCTGTTTTGTGCCCTGGCGCAGGCGGTCCATTTTTTTTCCGGACTGCAGTGACAGCAGGCACATCAATGTGCACGTGCTCACACTGCTCACTTCTCACTAGTGGAGAAGTTATGGCATGACGTCATGCCAGGTGAGCGTTTGAGGGGGAAGGGAAATCCCTTAAAGAGTCATTTTCTCTCTGGATTTCTCTTCTCTTTTTGAGGCTCAGGAGCAGCAACATTGTCGTGGTGTCACCAGGGCTTTAATTGGAAGCTTTTTCAATATTATATACAAGCCATAGTTGCTGCTTATTTAACAACCATTGACAAAGCCAATAGTCCTGACTTGTTCTAGGTATGATGTTACTTGTTGTATGATATCTGGATGCAATGACAGAAACAGCAAAATACAAGTCGGGCGGCACACTATGCTAAGCACAGATTTTTAGCTTACGTGTTTTTAAGCCACGCCCTTAATTACATTGGCCACGCCCCTTTGAGAGACCCCCCCCCAGTTTTTTCATACCACTTAAAGCCCTGGGTCTATGGAAATATCACCAACTTGATGTAGTTTGCAAAGATTCTTGCATTTGGGTAGCCATGTGAAAATGTTGTTTTAGCCTGACAATATATGCTGCATGCTTCTTTATTTAATGATCCAAAATAGTTCTGCTTAAGATGTACTTTGTAGGGGGGCGTGGCTTGAGCGCCGAAGCAAGATGGCGGACTTCGTGTGAGCTCCGATCGGACGCGGAAGCTCCGGGTGCCGTTGGTGCCTCAAAATCTACAAATTTTACACGCAGACGGTGGGTTCCAAGTAGGAATGCGGCGGTGAGTCCAGCGACCGCTTTTTACCAATTCTTACATGCACGCTGAGCCTGGAGGCGGCGGCGGTGAACTTCTCCTCATGAAATCGCGGGCGCCATTTTGAGAGGAGGCGCTCGCGTTTTTGAGCTGTGAACTGCCAATACCAATACAGACCGGGAGGAGTGAAATGCCGGCTGCTAGGGGTTACTGCTAAAGGAAAAATTTATAGTGCTCAGTTAGTGCCCACAGAATGTCTGCAATGCTGGGTAAATGCGGTAAGGAGAGGTGCAGTGCTCAGTTGAGGTGAGGAAGGCTATTGAGGTCATTATATTTATGTGACTACAAGCAGGCATAAATATATTTGGACTTTTTTGTCTGGTCATCCTTCACCATGATTTGCGGAGCTATTGAAGTGGAGGGTGTCGACATGGATGCCATCATCACAGGGTCTCAGTAAAAAAAAGAACGTCCTCTTACATAACATAGTGATGTTTATACTGGATATTCTTCTCATGTAAACAGAGCGCTTCTGCTACCATCCACCCTAAATGAATGTCACATTATTTCCCGCGCACACTGCCGTCGCTGTGTTGGGTAGTCCCGACTGAAACGCATCTTGCTGATAAAGTCAGTGGTGCCTCTATTTGTCAACAAATGTCTGCGTGTCTTTAAATAATGTGTGGGGAAATATTCTAAATGTTGGAGCAGGATGGAGGTCTTTGAGTGAGCTTTGACCGAACGCAGAAGTCCTAAGACCTGTTCGTGCCTCAAATAATACCAATCTTGAGCACAAGTAGTGGTCTTGATAAAGGGAAGTTGTGTGCCTGCATACTCCTGTGCCGTGACTGGGTTAAATACTTACAAACTGGATTCTGACTATGTATATGATGACAGAGGAAGAATTCTCTATATAAATTATCTTGCACGGCCACATTCTTTGTCTTTTTGGACTGGGGTCTATGGGGCGCATTCGTCCACTGTTAATTACTACAACTCGTTCCATTCCAAGAACTATAATGGCGACTGATCAACACTCCTTGTCTCGATCATCTTCTTCAGGTGCCAAACCAAAGAGGCATAAAAATGACCCACCCTCTCCTATTCATACCTCACAAAATCCTGTTCTGGACTCCATCTTAGAGGAGGTTCGTGGTCTACAGCCTTTCATGGTAGCTACTAACGAAAAGTTAAAGCAAATTGAGGACCGCGGGATAATTATGGAAGGCAAAGTACTGGAACTTGAACAACGTGTTGGTGATCTTCAAGATATTTCTACTAGAATTCCTTTATTAGAACAAGAAATACAAAAACTCAAACTTCACACCGAAGACTTGGAAAATCGCAATCGTAGGAACAATCTCCGCCTGTATGGCCTACCAGAAAATATTGAAGGCTCAGACATGTTATCCTTTCTCAAAAAATTTCTTCCGGAACTCTTAGACCTTCAATCTTCAACTCCTCTAAACATACAAAGGGCACATCGCTTGGGTCGTCTTCAACAGAACTCTAACAAACCACGGGGCATCATCATGCTCTTTTTAGAATTCACTGAATTGATGGATGTCCTGAAAGCTGTTAAAATTAAACGACGCCTCACATGGTCAGGCCATAATATCTTCATTTCTCAAGATGTCTCCACTGCAACAAACGCGCGCCGTAAAGAATTCCTGGCTCTTCGCCCCCAGATGAGACAATTGAACATTCAATATGGCATTTTGCATCCTTGCTTGTGCAAAGTTACGTATGAAGGGAGATCGCGGTCATTTGATGAGCCTGCTAAACTGAGTCTCTTTCTTAATAGCGTCTCTACTAGAAATATGGAAAACTAATGTGTCACTTTTTTCTTCAATCACTAGTTAACCTGTTTTATAGATCCATATGTGTGGCTCTGTATTTCTCCTTGTTTATTTTTCTTTATAATATCATTCCTTTTTTACTCCTTATCTTTCACTAATGTTACCCACTAATCAGTATTGAGGTTTACCATTTTTTATTCTTCTCCTCTTTCTTTGTTAACTTGTTCCGCTGTTCTTGCTGTTGTCGCCAATATGCTCCCCGCATTTTGGTTCCTTGCTTCTCTGCAGATCTGGGTACTTTCCCTTGATCTGTTTACTTTCTTTTCTCCTCTGCTCTTCTCTTCCTTCTCTTCTTTATTCAATTTGTTTTTCCCTACTCCTTCCTTATTGTTTTCAATGGTGCTGTTTCTATATTTAAATTTTGTCTATATGATCGTTTATTGTACATTTTGGTCTCTGTCTTTATCTAGTGAATGGTGTTTATTTACTTTCAGTTGTCCTCTTGAAGTGTATCATATTTATTTATGTCTTACCCCTCCCTCTTTCCAATATGTGTAATGTTGTCACGTGGAATGTTCGTGGTCTTGGTAATCCCGTCAAAAGACAAAAGGTACTTTCTCATTTGTCTAAATTAAGTTCTCATATTGCATTCATTCAGGAAACGCATTGCAATGATGTCGAATCACTTAAATTAAAAAGACAATGGGTGGGTCAAATTGTTTATTCTCCAGCTTCTAGTCGGAGGGGAGGTGTGGCTATCTTATTTCACAAGTCTATTCATGCACAAATTTTATCTACACAATGTGACAGTGATGGACGCTGGGTAATGGCTAAGGTTGCTATACAGAATAAAGTTCTTGTCCTATTGAATATTTATGGTCCTGTCACACCTGACCCAGATTTTTGGGAAAATGTTAAAATATTACTATCTTCCATTGATAGTCCAAATATTATTGTTGGGGAGACTTAAATCAATGGCTCGATCCATATTCGGACAGGCAATCCAAATGCAAATTTAACCCTGATAAAACCCATAAATCTTTTCAATCTGCCATTGCCTCTCGTTCATTATATGATGTGTGGAAGATATGTAACCCTGATTCCCTTGAATTTACTTTTTTTCGAATGTTCACCATACTCGATCTAGAATTGATTATATTTTAGTCAGTAAACCCCTACTCCCATCCATTCAATCTTCTAAGATTGGTTCTATTTTTATCTCCGATCACGCCCTGTCTCCTCTTCCCTAGATTGCTCCCTGGGATCCCCGAAATTTGGGCGTTGGAAACTTAATAATTTTTTGCTATCTGACAACACTTTTGTAACTGAAGCCACCACATTCATTAATGAATTTTTTACTTTCAATAATCCCTTACACACTTCTATTACTAATAACTGGGATGCTTTTAAAGCTTCTTTCCGTGCCTTTGTTATCTCCTACTCGGCAAGAAAGAAGAAAGCGGCTAAAGCCAAATATGACGTATTATTACAGCAACTTAAATTATTAGAGCATAATTACTTTACTTCGCCTGAATCCCCATCTGCTCTCCATGAATTGATTAGGGCCAAATCTGCTCTTGTTAAAATTGCCACGAATGATGCATGCAATGTTCTTCTTAAAATTAAATCTAAATACCATGGTAGTCAAAATAAAGCTGGCAAGATGCTGGCCAATTATTTAAAAATTAAATCTGAACGTAAAAATATAGGCCCTATCCTTAATGAAGCTACTAATAATCTAGTGTCGTCGGATGAAGACATAGCTTCTGTATTTCATGATTATTACCAATCACTATACTCGGATGATACAAACCCCTCTGACCAGAACCTTCACACCTTTTTTCTGGTCTTCCTGGCCCCCTTCGCTTCCTGATAAATTTGAAGTATTAGAAAATCCGGTTACTTCACAGGAGATAGTGGAGGCTATTAAATCTTTAAAGAAAGCTAAAGCACCGGGACCGGATGGCCTCTCTGTTGAATTTTTTTCCACCTTCTCATCTATTTTTGTGCCCAAACTTTTGGACCTCTTTAACTCATTTATTGTTGACACCAAAGCCTCTGGCTCATTTATGGAGGCCTTAATCGTCCTCATTCCCAAGCCCGATAAGGATCATTCCCTTTGCAAAAATTATCGTCCCATCTCCCTAATTAACTATGACTGCAAGATATTTGCCAAAATTCTCGCCACTCGACTTGAGAACATTGTCCCATTATTGGTTAAAACAGATCAAGTTGGCTTTGTCAAGGGCAGATTGGCTTCAGATAACGCTCGCATGTTTGCTAATGTTATCTCCTTTGGTAAAAATATAAAACTCCATTAGCGGCTTTATCTTTAGATGCTGAGAAGGCCTTTGACCGCATAAATTGGCAATATATGTACAACACACTAAAATGGTTTGGTTTTGGGTCAAATTTTATTTCCTATGTCAAATTGTTATATTCTGTCCCCCGAGCTAGTATTTTTGTTAACAATCATTTTTCTAAGTCTTTTGTGTTATCTAGAGGCACACGCCAAGGGTGTCCCTTATCCCCATTGTTATTTGTACTGTGTCTTGAACCTTTCCTGGAACGTATTCGAATTAATCCAGGTATCTCTGGATTTTCACATAATTCCATAGAAACCAAACTGTCAGCATATGCTGATGATATCCTAGTATACATGTCTAATCCTAACTCCTCCCTCCCCCTTTTTTGGATGAAGTTCGATTATATTCCAGTATTTCTGGTTATAAGTTGAACTTTTCTAAAACGGAAGTTTTACCCTTAAACTCTACCTGCTATCAATATATGTTTAACAATACTAAATTCACTTGGTGTCCCGCAAAGATTAAGTATCTAGGTATATGGTTTTCATCTACACTACCTAAAACAATTAATTATACGTTTAGTGCCTTGATTACCAAAATACAATTACTTCTTCTTTCATGGTCCCCCTTTTTTTATCCTGGTGGGGTAGATTGGACACTATTAAAATGATGATTGTACCTCATATCCTATTTACATTGTCCATGTTACCTTTTCGAATTCCTGCATCATACTTTTCACAGATTGACTCTATTTGTACAAAATTTTTGTGGAACAATAAACATCCCCGCATTGCTCTTCGGAAACTTAAGCGACCTAAGATGGAGGGGGTGTTCGTTTCCCAGACTTTAAATCATATCATTCTGCATTTTTAATTCGTCAAAGTTTTGCTTTAAGTTATGATTTTGTTGATACCCCTATCCCTCGTTGGATTACTTTTGAACGTTCCCTTCTAAAAGAGTTTTCTTTTGGGATATAATTTATATGTCTAATTGCTCCTTCATAACAGACAACCCTATTTTAAAATATTCCCGACAATTATTATATAATACCCTCTCTGATGGTTTAGACCCATATCGGTGTTTTCTGTCCTCTACCATTTGGTATAACAAATTTATTAAATATAAATGTAAATCATTTTACTACAAACATTGGAAGGAGAGGGGAATTATCTTTATCCATCAATTTATTCAACATGATTCTATTCTCCCCTTCCAGGAACTACAAGCCCAATATAACTTACCTGACTCTTTTCTTGATAATTATCATTTAATAGCAACTGCCCTGCAGTCTTTTTATCCTCCAACAATTACCCTTTAACCCCTACATTGCTTACATCCCCCTCGCCTTTACATAGCATTCCTCATGACCATACGCCTAAGGCTGCTTTTATTTATAAGTTGTTGTTATCTCATATTTCTGAGAGACCTAAATCCCGGTTGAATTACTTTGGGAATCAGACCTATCTTTATCATTACCTATTCCCCTCTGGGACAAACTATGGCTCAAGCTCTTTAAAACCTCTGTTGCAGCTCGTATAACCCAATCCCTGTACTTCATTTATAGTAGAGTTGTTATTACCCCTGTTCACATAGCTAAGTTTTCCCCTACTTCCTCTTCAATGTGTTGGTCTTGTTCTGTAAATACGGGGACTTTACTTCACCAACTCTATGAATGTTCAAATGTTTTTAGATTTTGGCAATCTATTTGGTCTAAATGTATGAGAATATTCCAATGTAATATTCCGTTAACAATGCAAAATGTTTTCCTAGGTTCCTCCTCACCTGCTTTTGATGTATATAATAATATTACTTTGTTGTTTGATTTATTTATCGCTTTAGCATTTAAAGTGATTTTGTCCTGTTGGAAAGACAATTCTAAAATATCTTTATTAACTTGGTGGAACTTTGTTTGCGATGAGCATAGAATTACTACTGTTTCCTCTCTTACCTTGTCTCAGAAAATTAAATCTGATCTATTTTGGCTACCCTTTACTTCTTATCTCTCTGCACATGCACCTATACCTTAATCTCTAATTCTTTTCTAATCTCTAAAATTCTTTATTCCCCTTCTTTTTCTTTTCTTTTCTTTTTCTCTTCTCTTTTTCTCTTTCTTTCTTCACTTTTCTTCTTTCTTGTTTCCTCTATCACTCATACCTTTCTCTTACAATTTTTCATTGTAATTTATTTATAATGTGTTTATTGGATTATTATATGTTCTCTTTTTCTGTAAACTTAATAAAAATTATTGAACAAAAAAAAAAAGATGTACTTTGTAGAAATATTCCAAAAGCATCATAGGAGCATACAAATCGTAGTAAGTGCTGAGAAACAACTTTGATCAAAAGCAAATGAAAACCGGGAAACAGCTAAAGTCTGAAAATCCACAAAGCTTTGCATGTGTAAAAAATTGGGAAACTGAGTTAAAATTTGGAAACACGCAAAGTTTCGTAGATGGAAAAAAACCTCTGGAAATTCACAAAGCTTCACAGATATGAAAAACATAGGAAACTGGGCTAATATCTGCGAATGTGCCTATCTTCACAGGTATAAGCAAACTCTGAACAAGCCTCGTAGTAAATATTCTGGTATTTTTTTCTTTTAAAAAATGCAAGCATAATTTTTGTGTTCACAAGTTGCCATAACACATTATGTTCTTTGCAACGTTGTCCATTGAACGCCCTCTGCCACAGCTTGGATACTCCCTATAACCTTGCCACAGTAGCTGCACAACCAGCTGAGATGCGCAGTGATTTAATTGAATCCATCTTCATACCAGAAGTGAGAATAGAGGGTGTTTTGTAAGGTCTACCCCGGAGCTACTGCATTTCGATGTCTCTCGCACGCATGTGACAACCACCAAGTTTATAAATAGGTCCTGCGAAGTTGAGTGTGAATTCACTGAAGCCCTGCTCATGCTCTGCATTTCTAGCACAGAATGAGCAGCTCACTTTTAATAAACACGTAATAAGGACTACTACAAGTAAGCTGAACTAATACAATCTATAGAGTCATTAATGCTGCCTGTAGTTTGGCCATTATGACTCCTCCAGTGCTGGACGTCTCTCCTTCCATGCCAGTTACAACCCCTAATGTGCATCATTAGTGCTTTTCCATTTAACACTGTTCATTGATCCTTCACGGTGCTCAAGTGATTCATCAGCATCTGGTCTATGAGTCACTTGGGCCTTTTTAGGTCTAGCATTGAAACTGCTTTAGCTGCTTTGCCAGACTATTGTTTTCCAACAAAAATCATACATGATAAACGTCATAGAGGGGCTTTTGGTCAGCAAGGCTTCATCCATTATTAGTCTGTTGGATTGCCAATCACTTTTTTATTCTTCAAATCACACTATACAGCATGAGGCAATGGGTCAGCCCACTTTACCCATTGGCGTCTTTCACTCTGAGTGCCTGCACTAAGTCTGTGCACATTATTCACATGTGCTTAAAATTAGTTCCATTATCTGTAGTCACAAACTCTTTCAATGTGTGGTTTTGAATTTTATTTTTTTATTTTAAAAAAAAGGCTATTTATTTTGCTTGCACTTCAGATGCCCAGTTGGATGGTGATTTATTTCCTGTCTCCTTTTTATGATCGAGCTTGACACCGTAGCTGTTGCCCGACAACTATATGAGAACCACCATGAGGGGGTGCTTTGGCTACAGAAGCATGTTGGGAGCCAGTAGTACATGTTTTGATTGGGCAGACATGGTGTGCTTTTGCTAAAAAAAGAGCTTGACCTCCACACAGCTGTGATCAGTTTGTTTATTTATCCAGCTGCCCAAGCTTGAACATTCAGGGGCACACACATGGCATTGTAATTCTATTAAAGTGTATTAGATAACTAGATATTTTATAATGTTTTTCTCTGGCAGCAACACAGATGGGAGGAAGCACTCATTAACATACATGGAATTTTTGGTGTGGCTCGGCAGTGCATTCATAAGATTGATTTATTGGCATTGACGATCCTTATTAAAGTTGCTGTTTAGAAAGAGTTTATATGAAACTTTTTACATTGCAGCTGCCTGCAACTTGAGTGTTTCATTTAGTGATGATTCCTTCTTGTCAACCTCATAAAAAGTAATGGTAAAATGCAGGGCCCCACTCAAAGGCTTGTTTATTCGTAAAAAATATATCAATAGGGAAAGAGACAAAAATAGGGATTCTTTTTGTAAATTATTTTTTTAATTTAACATTTTTGTTGCAAGCTTATGGTGGCCACGTTTGTTTGGCGGTCTGTTTTTCTTTTATTTTTAAGTTTGTGGCATGCACTTGGAATAAAACCAAAATATAAAAAAAAGTAACCATTGCACCAGCATGCTAAGGCCCAACCGATTGGCATTGTCTGTGCTTGTTGTTTAACTGGTTGAGCCATTCAAGGTTTCTTCTTTGTCATGTCATACTTCTACTTTAGCCTTAGTCTAGAGCCTGCCGTAGAGGGCTCTACCGGCCTTTAATGGCCCGCTCCAGCGTTAAAGGCCCAAGACGAAGGCCTTTAACAAGGGACCTGGCCTTTAATGGCCTGTAGAGCCCGCTACAAAGGGCTCTAAGGCTATTAGACCATTCCGCCCCTAGTGGGCAGAATGTTCTAATTTGTAAAACAAAGGCCTCACGGAGCCCAAGGGGAGCTCCGTGAGGCCTTTTGTTCACCGCAGCAGCTGTGAACAAACATTGGAGTGTTGGAGCTCTGGGCTTCTACGAGCCATTAGAAGCCCGGAGCACTCCATTATTTTCATTGGAGCTCCCCACATTCCAATGTTCTAATAAGCCTCAGCAGCCATGGGGTCGCAGGAGGAAACTAGATGGATATGGCTTAACAAATTAATGTACTTCTTGGGTCACGTGTCCTTTTTAAATTATGTAAATAAGTACATCATTAAAATTGTGTCACACATTTCTCCCTGTGGGCTTAGTGGCATGAACTGTACAAATGCTACAATTTCTCGTTCACATTCAGCCTAATACAAGGAACCTGATTAATTTACAACTGCCATGCTAACCATAACCTCTGACTGGAATGAGATATTTGTGTTTTTTCCCCCAGACCATTCTGTACACTACGACTGGTTGCAGGGAAAACAACGTGATTGGGCAACTAGATGAGTAGTTAAGTCCCAATTCATTCACCTATTTTAAAAAGTCAGCAATCTACTCATTGTAGGCTGTCTGCTATGATTTGGGTAGATCTCTGACTTTTTGGCAATTCACAAAAAAAAACTCAGAGTACTGAAGGAAAAGTTTGAAATTTATGCAATTTCAAGACTGCATCTCCCCCTCAGATCGTACTCCTGCAGATTTTCCACTGGGCAGACATGCACATAAACTCCAAGGTGAAAATGTGCATTACTACAAATCATTTTTCCTGGTAGAGAACATATCCTCCCTTGATCATCCATGAAATAGTGTTGTTTGGGTGTTTTTCTCACCCTGTTTTCACACTTGTGCCACCTTTTTTGGAATCAAGTGTAGATGCCCAAGTGGGCACTTTGAAGGGTTCTGTCTACCCCCAGAAGTGTGTGGGTAGCCTTCTCAATGGCCACTTTCTCATACCCTACGAACACCAATGGTGCTGCCACCAAATTAGTAGTATATTAACATATTCTTACTCTATGAATCAAGATCTGCCATTTGTGACTGCAGATAGAGAATTTTGAACTCTTAAGCTGGGCATAGGTGCACAAAAGGAGTTGTAAGTTGGCATTGTAATGAATACACAGTGGAGAGGTATATATGCAGAATGACTGTGTGCAGAGGCAGAGAGAAATGTGAATCATGCTTGTAGGTTAACAAGTTCTGTGACAGCATCCAGTCCCTAAATGTACTGGAAAGCAAGTTAGGTGGCTTTTTTTTATCACGGTGTATTAATGTCTGGTAATGCGAAAGGCAATCCCTCACCACACAATTGAATGCTAAATAAGGCAGATACAGTTGTTTTATCCCCTAACCAGTTTGGTTGATGCCTGGTCTGCCAAGTGATAATGTCTCCATTTTAGAGAGGGGGCGCAGTATAGTCAATGCATCCTCTGGGATTGAAAGCCTCTGTTGCTCCCTCCTTTAACCAAATTAATCTCGTGGGAAAAACCCACTCATTTCTGCTTCTTGAGGAGACCTGTTGTTGCCTACCTCATCCAGAATACGCATTCTATTTGATTTTTGTTTCTAGCAATGGAAGGATGTAGTTGACAGTTAAATGGGCACCAGCTTTTTAAATGTGTTTTTTTTTTCCCCAGCAGACCTATCCTCCATTGGTGTTGAATGGTCTGTCAAACCGGTGGAAAATCACCCACAATGAGTACTCGGGCACTGATGTTGCAACAAATGCAGTTGTCCTACTAATAACATATGGACTAGACTGTGAGATGGTGGTGTCATTGTTGTCTTCCTGAAAATGTAGGGTTCGAGAGGAGTGGTAACCATTATCGTGAAGCCTCTAGACTTTGTTATGGTATGTGAATTTGTTAAGTGCACTATCATCGCAAGGGTATCCTGGTGCTGAACAGGTGTGTGTCTCTAGCCCTGCCTATGGGTGGTTGGTTAATTGAAAAGCCTGGTCTTCAGCTTTCGTAGAGGGGAGTAGGCTCTGATGTAGAGTGGAAGGACGTTCCACACTTTTGGAGTGATGTACGAGAACGGCCATCCTCCTGATCTGGTTCTGTGCATGCGTGGGATGTGTGTGAGTAGCAGTTCTGTAGAGAGGAGGTGTCTGGGTGGTTGGTGGAAGAAGATGCACTGTTCAGGTAGGTGGGGCCTGAGTTGTGTAGTGCCTTGAATGTGTGTGTGAGGAGTTTCAATTGAGCGACATTTGTGCATCAGGAGCCAGTGGAGTTCTCTGAGGTGTGGTGTGGTGTGATGTGAGGTCTGTGTGGGAAGTTGAGGATGACTCTGGCTGCCGAGTTCTGGATGGTTTGTAGTCTTCTAGTGAGTTGCTTGGTAATCCTGTTGTAGTGTGTGTTCCCATAGTCCAACTTGCTGGTGACTAGAATGTGAGTGACAGTTTTTCTAGTGATGCTTTGGAAAGACCTTCCTCTGCATTTTCTGAGTGTGAAAGCACGATGCAGTGGAGGCTTTGACTTGTGCGGTCATTTCCAGTTTGCTGTCGATGATTATTCTGAGGTTTCTCTTGTGGGTTCTGGGTGCGGGTCCAAGTTCAGGTGGCCACTAGTTGGAGTCCCATGGTGAGATGTTCCTGCCGAAGATCAGAAACTTCTGTCTTGTTGGTGTTGAGCTTGAGACAGTTGGCTTTCATCCCATTAGCGACTTCGGTCAGGCAGGCGGTGAACTTCTTTCTTGTGTTGGGGGTCTTATCTGAGTGGGAGAGTATGAGTTGCTTCCTCAGCATAGGAGAGGAAGTTGATGTGTGCATGGATGACATTGGCCAGAGGGATCATGTATGTATTGAAGAGGGTGAGACTGAGTGATGAACCTTGAAGCAATCCACAGATGAGTTTGTGGGTGTCAGAGGAGTAAGGTGCCAGGCTGACAGTTTGTATTCTAAATGTTAAGAAGGAGCGGATTCAGCAGAGAGTGGATCCTTGGATGGCAATTTTATGGAGGCACCTAATGAGGATGAAGTTTGAGACCATGTCAAATGCTGCAAAGAGGTCCAGGAGAATGAGAGCTGCTGTGTCTCCTCTGTCAAGGATCATGTAGGTGTTGTGTGTGGTAGCGATGAGTTCTGTTTCTGTACTATAGTTATGCCTGAATCTGGACTGCGTGGTGTCAAAGAACGGGTGGTTGCTGAGGTGGTCGCTGAGGCGTAGGTTGATTAGTTTCTCTAAATCCTTTGTGGGGTATGGCAGGAGGGAGATGGATCAGTAGTTTGAAAGCGTGGCTGGGGTAGCAATTGTTTCTTGAGCAGGGGAATGACGGGGGTATGTTTCCAGGTGTCCGGGAATGTGGCTGAGCCAAACGTATGCCGCACAGTTGGAGTGCTATTGGGCAGCAAAGTGTGCTGTACAGTTAGAGTGCTGGAGGGCTGATTAATTGTAATTAAGCATTGCTATATGGACAAAGGTAGTGATCATAAAGGTGCACTGCCTAGCAGTCATTACCCAGGATTTTTTGGAAAGATGTTGTGTGTGTCATAGCTCAATGAATTTATATGGGAAATCAATGGAGATTGTAATCCTATATTCTATGTAGAGTGGACCACAGTCTCCTCTGCCTGCTTTCTCACACTTCTCATATTACAAAAAGTCTTCAAATGACTCCCTCTGAAACACCCGATGAATCGTCACACAGGCCCTAATCACCAGTTGACTAGACTATGGCAACACATTCTACGCTGGGATCACTACTCATCTTCTGCAGAGACTCCAGACCATACAGAACTCCACTACCAGACTCATCCTTGATCCCCCAGACAGACCCACATCACCCCCACCACAGAAAACTGCTCTGCCTCCCTATACAGAAGAGATGCCAATTTGGGTGGACACTGCTATTTATGCTCAAAATGGTTATTACATGCATCTTGGAATGAGGGTAAAAGTGTTTCCAGTGATGTTATTTTTATTAAATGTGACCCTTGAGTAAACATTTTTCATAAAGAAATGCATCATTGGGCCTCTGTATTTATTGAATATTGAACAAATAGCATGATACTTAGATTTTTAACACACCCACACTTCTGCATTCATTGACCCACTTGCAAACGTACCTGTCAATCATTGTGTTCATCAGTACCATAGAGAAAACCAGGGTGCCCCGTAGCAATAAAAACCCCAGAGTTACCCTTCATGACTTGACCAGGCCTCCATTAATTGGTGTGGTGGTTCCACAATACAGGAGTCGTACAGGCCTCTTGTAGGGCATCAACTCATAGGGCCTCTGATTACCAGTGGGCTTCCTTTTAATCATAGTTTGAAGACCAGGGGGTTCATCCCTAAGATTTTGTCCCCCTGCTTTGAACTATTGTTTCTCTGGAACGATTGTTTTGGGACTAGTAGTCTCTACCTCCAGAATCCATGAGTGGCAGGCAGAGCTTTCCCAGAGTCCTGAGGATCTGCATGGTATGGAAAAGTACCCTGATGAAGCCGATATTTGAGGTGGCAGCTGGATTAGTAAAGTCCCCATCCCTTCCAGGGACCTGTTACTAGTTTTGTCTGCACTTCAGGTGGCTCATTTTAAGCCACGTGAACAGGTGTCAGTCCAACATCTAACTTTCAGGATCTTTTTCTTGGTCATCATCACAAAGGTGTGATTTCCAGATGTTTATTGATGGCATCTATCTACTTGTATTAAAACATTTGCTTGAATTTAATCCAGACTGTTGTCTCATAGGAAGAGGCATGATTGCATGCTGTTTTGGATGCCATGAGAGCCATCAACAAATAGCTTGAACTAACAGCTAGGTTTCGTAAATGCAATAGTATTTTGTTAATTTTCCCTGGGCCTGGCTTGGTCTGAAACATCCCATGGGCAGGATGCTTTTATCTACCAACTTGTTGGATTAATATTTTAATCAGATGATGCCTTTAGGGACATGCATGGCCGATTAACACGAGGGGCGATTAAACTCATGGATTAAAATTCAGGAGGGATGCGGGGGGAGGGTCTCACTGGAAGAGATCTAAATTGGATCTCTCTGGCGTTCTCCTTTCTCCTTTGCTCCTCACTCCTTGCTGGCATTGGAAGATCTGAACATTCTTTTATTTGGTTTTAACTTTTCTTTTTAGTTAGGAAAAGATTGGGATGAGGATGAGAGTTGAAGAAATAATGATTGTTGCTAACTCGTAATCTTATTTTTTCAATCTCCCTTTCCTTAGGCTTCCAGAAGTAACTACGGCACCCTGCCCCTTCTCTTCACCCTATGGATGAGGAATCATTAGAACTGTCTGCACGCGGGAGACATTTGTATCAATTAGTGGGGTATGTGTACTGGAGGCTGCATCACCTCAGTTTGCTAGGAAAGGGCATTAATTCAGAGTAATGAGATTACAAGTAGGTAATCATAGTGTCCAACCTACTTCCACCCCACAGCGCCATTATGTGTGATCCTGGCAATGACGGCAGACATTCATGCTGTAGTTCCTCGGTGGCTGATCTAGTGCATTTCTTGGAGAATGTTCCGATGTTGTAAAATGTTGGGAAAACAAAGTTTTACAATCCCTTTACACCCTAGGGTGATCCTGTGCCAAAGCAAGAGTGAGATTTTTAGGTTGAGCCTGCATGAGGATGCACTGGCGCATGCGCTCTCTCTTGGGAGACTTTTGTTTTCAGTAATTGGCTTGGAGCCCACCCATTGCCTGCCATTAGTTGACTTCAGTGTCACTCTTCTCTGTTGCCTCCTAATTGGCTAGTACAGGCAAAGTGTCACTTACATTCTGTTCTGTGGAGTATGGACCAAGCACAGGTTTATTCCACTTAATTAGTGCCCACCACCATTCGCGCTGTGATTGAGGTACTATTTCTTCTTCCCCATCTTATCCCCCGCCTTCCCGCTTTTTTTTCTGACATATTGTATAGCACCGCGGGCTGCAGTGGAACATGGCTAAAAAAAAGTGTTATGATGCGGTCAATGCTTGCTGCGTCATAGTGCTTTCTTTTCTTGGCTTTAAGACATGGTGTACAGCAGCTATCGCTGCTGTGCAACGTGTCTTAAAAACATTAACAATGACAAAGCCAGTTGATCTCGCTTAGGCAAGACCTGTTGGCTTTGCCAAAGCTTGTTTCGATTGTCTTTAGTGCCAGATAAACTTGGTATTTCTTTTGCATGCTTGAGTGCAAGAAACCCATTTCAAAGGACATCGCCGATGCAGGATCTTGCTCATTACATTATGTGGATGAGTGTTACAAAGTACTGCTTCATCCTCTGCAATGTCCAAAACACACCTGGGTGGAGTTTAGGAAACAGTTGGTTCCTCAGGAGTCAGCTAAAGAGTACACCACGAAGGAAGAACTAGAGGGAGCAGTTGGAATGTGGGAGATATATTTGGGTGACCAAAATGTGTTATCTCAATTATGCACACTCTGCTGTACTGGTTATCAATCTGTACTTAGAACCCATGGTTTTAATATGACAATATCTCACAAGAGAAAAATGGTGTACAATAAAAGTTTGATTTTTGCGTTTCAGAATTATATTACGCTAATCACGTCATGTTGCATAATTCGTTGCTTTTGATATAGACAAAGATTTGTTTAAAATCCAGTTGCAACTCTTTAAGAAAAAAAAACCTATACATGTTAGTATCTAGAAATTACTAATTACATAAGTTGTGGGAAGAGGGGTGGTAACCCATCTATTGTGGCTGTACCAAGTCCCATTTGAAGTAATGCCGTAAAACATGGCATCCTCCAGGGTTGAGTATGTAAGGCTTCTAAGGGAAGATTGCACCATTTCCAAGCTTTAAAAACCAATAAAGTGCCCTTTTAAGGTTTGATTTAGATCTGAGATGAACGATCACCTCTGCCCATGTACAATCCCTGCCATGCCCTTGCCATTCCCAAACAGGCGATAATGGAGTGGCAGGACCATGGTGGGAAATTGGCGTTGTGGTCACGTTCATGGTGGTGCGAGCACCACTATCCTGTCAGTGCTTGACTCTAATCACCCCGGGGGCGTACATGCAATGCAGCGTATAAGGGAGTCTCCCATGGATTCCTCTGGCTTGGGGGCCCACAGCAAATCCCTAATCCCTCAAATTAAGTTCCCTGTTGTGCAAAAACACCCCCAACAAAAGAGAGATCATGGGGATTCCCTCGCCAGTATGTGCTGTGCCTTGAGGTGCCAGTGTAACTGGAGTGAGCCCCACGAGAACTAAGAGAATCCCAGGGTTTGCCCGTTAGCCTTAACCACTGGGAAGTTGAGATGGGGTTCACGCAAGCTCTGCGATGGTGAATCCCATCAACAACCTCCCACCCTCCCAGGCCGCATAAAAATCAGGCACCATATAGTGCACATAATTCTAACAGAGCAGATCAGTGGGCTGGTGGCATAGCCAGAAATACTGCTTCATGATTTGTACTTTCCACCACTCTGCTACCTCATGTAATTGACACCGGGGAGGCTTAAAACACCCTACTGCAAAGGTGAAAATCGAGCCCTGAATGGCTCCAATATAAGTATTAATATAAAATCATTGCATTTTAAATGCGAGCAAGGACGAAAGTGATAACTGTCCAGACTGTTCCAATATTTGAGAACTAAATCTAGTGGAATTAGGGAACAAACACATTACTATTAAATTCATGAAGGATAAACATGCTGCATGCCAAAAGACCAAGTACTGTAAATAGGTCACGTGCAACAGTGTCGTCAAAAACTATTCTTGCATAACCGTTTAACCACATTTATTTCCCGTGTATCACAAATCCGAGCAATAAGAAGCTGACCAGCAGTGTTAGATTGCACACACACAGGCAGTTTGTCTCGTCTGCTATGGGACAGTTGGAGCATTATTTTTTAATTTAACAACTGTTTCTAAAACCTTAGGTGATAATTTTTGCTTTCGGTTTTGTTTTGTCACTGTCACATTTTTGTTTCCTCTAGTCGGTTGCTAGCAGACTAGAAGAAACTGTGTTACCTCAAATCAGGGAAAAAGTAAGATTTTACACCTGCCAAAACAATCTAGGTACTTCTTAAAGTAATACAACTAATTCGATTGTAATAGCAAACTGAGGACAATGCTTCTCTCAGAAAACTGTCCAGTAAGAAAACAAAACAATGCAATACATTTTATAAAAAAGGTTTCCTGGCATAGATACATTTAAACATGCAATCTCTTTTTTTAGTGGAAGTGTTTGTTAATTAATGGAGAGTTTGTGGATGTGAAGATTGAGTGAGTGAATAAATGGGCGTGATTGGATGAATTTGAGGAGGGAGTGAATTTTAGATGTTAAGTGAATGAACGGTGGAAGTTCTTCTACAGGTCTTTGTACAATTTCGAATTTTACAGTTTTATTTATTCTCCTTTGTTGAACGAATACCAGATTTAGCATTTGGCGTATTTTTATAGTCTGGCTTGATAGCGCAGCTGTTGCCAGACAATTAAGTTAGAATCACCAGGAGAGGGGCCTGTAAATCAAAATATACTAGTGGGCCTGCAGCACTGATTGTGCCACCCACATGAGTAGCCCTGCAAACATGTCTCAGGCCTGCCTCTGCACAACAAAACAGAACAAAAGTACAACCACAGCAAAACATAACACCAAACCACAATACAGAATGTAATAGCACACAACACAATTGTAAATTTGTGTTGTATTGGTTTGTGTTATCGTGTTTTTGTTGTATTGTGTCCATGTGTCCTGTAAGTAGGCTGTGATGTATCTGTGTGTTATTGTATTGTTTTGTCGTTCTGTATTTGTTTTGTTGCTGTGTATGAATTTATCTTTGTGGTGTTTATATAACGCAAACATAGCCGAAGGCAGCAGAGCACTGATAGGTGCATTGGATTTATATGCTGTGCTGTGTATATATTATAAATTAATTTTGGAATGTTTTGTTGTGTTTGTATTGCCGTTTTTTTGGCTTTGTTGCTGTGCCTCAATTGCAGCCTGATTTCTTAAATGCACACAAATATTTCACACATTCCCACTACTACAATTCTACTGTCCTAATATGAAGGTAAAAGGTGTTTACTTCAACGTACTGACTTAATTACTTTCAAGGACATATAATCTCCACAGCTAAAATTGTTTGTGATCAGCCCAGGGCCTCCATTTTAAATTGATTTATAAGCCCGGGCGAAAGCGTTACACTTTTAATCTGACTGAAACTGAAATCTAGTGTATATAAGCCAAATGAGGTGATGCATGATCCCAAAGTTTAGATTGCAGATGACATGGGCCCCTCAGTTCTGCACCCTATGTACATAGACCACGGCATACACCTGACAGTCAATTTAGAACAGCTTAGGACTATTGCCTTATTGAAGAGAGCCCAGGATTGGGCACCAGAGAATGGAAAAATGTTCCTAGCTATGTGCGGGTAAACATTATAAGTTGTAACAACTTCTTGAACTTGTAAATAAATTAAAAGTTCTTGCCCAGCCATTCACCAATATTTTCACTTGAAGAGTTTTGTGGGAGAGACACAAGTGACTCTGGCTAGTGATAAAGGGGGAAAACCAGGACGATGGTGTCTACAAGCAAGAATTCAATCTTCGATCCGTAATGAGTACAGGGGCGACTCCTCCGCTGTGGGGGAGGAGCATCGCCCCCACCCCCACCAGCACCCTCAAAAACGTGAAAAAGAAAACTATAATAAAACAGGTTTAAAACCCGTTTTTTTAATCCTTTTATTTTTCTTGTGCTGAGTCTTGGGGGCGGGGCAGTGTAATGACAGGCACTGAGGGGGAGTGGTAGGTGCACTGCCTTCACTGCGCATGTGGTTTTGGCCGGCCATCTCAGCTCAGGCCGGCGAAACCTACATGCGCATTGAAGATCTCTCCAATCCCAGCTGCATTGTTGGGTTTGAGAGAGCAGGTGCAGACTCCCAGTCTGTCTGGGAGCGCAAATCATCGGCACGCAGGCCAATCCTGAAGCTGCTCTCATTCATGAGAGCAGCTTCAGGATTGGCCGTAGTGCAGTCTGGGAGCCTCTGCCTGCCTGCAGTGGAGAGGAGAGGAGCGGAGCAGAAAGCGTGACGCGATGCTGATGGGCGGCAGCTGCAGGTAAGTTCTTTTTTATTTTTTTTATTTCTCTCCCTCGTCCCCCATCCACACCCCCACCCTGCCTCCTTTCCCTGACATGAGCCGCTCCTCAATAAGTAAAGATGCCTTTAAATTCCGTATTCATCTTGTCCCATTTACTGCGCTTCAAAGAAAGAGGGCTAATGTTAGGCTTTGTCTTCTGACAAATTGATGCTTATTTTTTTAACATGGGATTGGTGTTTACAAACTCCCCTTACTTTGCAGTCAGATAAAGAAAAGTAAAACTAATTATCTCGGTTGAGTACAGGGAGTTGAAAGGAAAGGCTGTAGGATGTCATTTTTGTGTAACATACAATTTAATGTAAATACCTGTAAATGAAGTCTATACATTCAGCAGTTAGGAAAGCAAAAATTATGCGTTTTTTTGGTTGTAATGTGATGGAAACAAAGATTTTAAAAGGCCCAAAACTAATCAAAACACTTTATTTGCTGAAACACAAATAAAAAATATTCACTGAAACCACACATTATCATTTGTTTGCAATGTAGTTTTCTAAGGAAAACTGTATGTCTGTGCAAATTTAGTTGCCATTTCAAAGGATAATGTGTGTAATGTAATGTAAAAGGATTTGTAGAATGCAGACTAATCACCCGTGAGGGTCTCTAGGCGCTGAGTTGGTGCGGAAGGTCTGGAGCATCAGTTGAAGATTCAGGTCTTCAGTTTCTTGCAGAATGTTGTGAGCGTGATGTCTGTAATTAACAATATGCTTCTACGTGATGTTTTAGTTACATTAAAGAATCGCCCACCTCATGTACGTTGAAACCTAGGTAGGTCGCAAACGTTTGTTGTTCTAAAAATTGTCTTGTGGTTCTAAAAAGTTTGGGAAGCACTGGTCTAACTGATGTTTTCTTAACTCAGCCAATGATGGCATGTTTTTAAAGACTGAAGGAAGAGGGGTGACCTTTATGGTAATCCACAATTAAAAACTTTTGGGAAGCAAAGTGGCTACCATGTAGATAATTTAGCAGTTCATGACAGAAAGAATCTAAATTGGTGCCTTTGGTTTTCCAACAATTACACATATCTCTTCAGCCACTTCTTTAAGTGGGCTTGATACACTGTGCCAAAGACAGGTAAGAGTAAGACAATGAGAGACGCAGTATGTTACCATTATAAACATCATAATGTGTCACACAGTACACAGAAAGTTGAGTGTAGGTGGAGGAAAGTGTTGTCTATGTGAATGTTAAAATAGAATTTACAGACACAGAAGGGAAAACAGACTTTGGGTCGTCATAATAGCAGAACATTGGACCGCTAATGCACCAGTTTTATAAAAACCCACATACTTAAAAAAGCTGAGCCTGTAATTTAATGACTAGAATACCCTTTATGATTACTCTGATATGCCTAGGCCACAAGGTCAATGCTTTGTGCTCCACAGAACTAACCAATACATAATGTTGTATGAGCGTTACTGTGCATTGCTCCCTTCCACTACGCGAGCACACATCTTCGGTTTATTTTTAAACAATTGAGCCTATCGATGTAATGATTTGAGCTGATGGCAGAGTGGTAGGTTGGAGGGTGTTGTGAGCAGAAAAACACCTGGTGCTAGGTGTCATGGAGTAAATATAAATGTAATTTTATCCTGCCCATACATCGTGGCCCTCTCTTATTTTCAACCTGTGGGTAGATTCTACAGTAAGAGACATAAAAGGAGAAGAAGAAGCATTTGACAGAAAAAAAGGAAGTTCCTCAGGACCTCTAAACCAAACCGGGTATGACACTTAGGTGAAGGCGCAAGTCGGTATTGCTTTCAAAGTAAGTGTTGGGTGCCACCATAGCTTCCCTACAAATCTCCTCAACAGGAACATGCGTTGACAATGCCACAGATGCCATCTTGGCTCCTGTGGATTCTTCCTGGACATTTGACCAAAGCAATGAGAGATGAAGGGGGTATTCTTTCTGCCTTTTGGGATCTTGACTGTGTCTGTAGATGTATCAGAGTCTTCATAGGAGTCAAAAACGTGACCACTGGAATCCTGCTCATTTGTTCTGTACCTATATAATCTGAGGCTGTGTCTGATGTTAATACTGTGCAATTCATCTTTGCATAAGTGGGCATGAAGCAAAGACTGGGATAAAAAATCTCCTTATCGGTGCACCACTGGAATAAGGGACGGTGTAGTCTGGGAAAATACTTTCTCTCATTGGGAAAATGTGTATAATTCAGATGTGCCTGTATCTAAGAACTTGGTAGTATGTCTTGCAGAAGTAACAGAATGTATTAAAGCTGCTTAATTTTGGCTAGCTATATTTTACAGGATGTAAAGCTTTCAGTACTGTGTTTTCTAGTATAAATCATCGTTTTAAGGTGCCTAAGCCGAAATGTTTCAGTGGAAGCAAACCAAGACGACAACTTCCAGAAAGTATTAGAACTTTAGTATTTCTGGACGTAAAAGCGCAACAGCGTTATTCAGAATTGGTTCTTCCTTTTTTGCTAGTAAATTAAACATCCTGACACAGCTACGTTTGTTAAACTCAAATATACATATATATGTTATCCCTCTGAGAAAGTTGCCTCAGAAAAATAAATGTTTGGTGTTGAGTGGTTAGCAATAGGAAAGTGTGGTGTGTAGGTGGATGTAAGTGGCTACACTTAGTGAGAATACTACCGTAATGCGGATTAGGGTTGTAGAAATCTGTTGTTATTTTTGTTTTCGACTGCAGTATGTGTTTAATGTGATACTTGTATAGTCTTAGTAGAAGTTAAGTGTAGACTTTTGCACCAGGATCTTGCATTGTGATCATTGTTAAATCGTGTTTCTACAGGTATAGAGGGGAAGTCAATGCTTAATTTGTAAAAATAGAGTGCACTGCGACAGTTTTCTTTAGGAAACCAATACGAGGGTTGCTGAACCCAAGGCTGCCTAGTATTAATTCCACATCATGCTTCCTCATTCTTGCACCCTTCACTTCCTGACTCTTTTTCTCACTCTTACTCTTTCATCCCTCCTTTCTGCCTTTGTTGTTGTTTTCTTATCTTTGTCACCGTTCTTCTTTTCACTAATAATGAAAAACACGCCAAAGTTCCTAAAAAGGAGTACCGGTGCCCACCACACACCACTAAAAATGAAGCACTCTGTGAGTAGGTGAAAATTCATTTCTGTACCAAACAAAGTGGTCACGTTGAGATTTTGCTTTCATAACAGAGGATTAATAGGAGTGTGTATGATAGTGAGGGGAATGGATCTGGAATGGATGAGTTGTTCGCAAGGAATGAACAAATGTCGTTGTCGTGCATGAGGCATGATGTACACCTTTGGTGCATGACGTTCTTCTGTCTGAATGGCCATGACGTATCAAGCACTGGTGTAATTGTGTCCTTACAAGACACACCAGTGTTTGGCTGCAAAAAGTGCACAGAATGTTTTTTCTTTTCCAGAACCTTTCTCATGTAAAATGGGCAAAAAACTGTCGCTAGAAAGCAAAACCTATAGTTACACACTGTATCCCTGATCTCACAAGGAAGGTGGAGGTTTACATCTGATTGTGAGAGCGTAGAAACGAACGCAAAATACACAGTGTTTTTTTGGGTTAATTTAATATATGTAGTTCTGCTTTTTCGCATCGGGTTTATGAGCATCATGCAAAAGCCAAGCCTATGTGCTGATTCACAGATGTTATTTGCAAATTAAGTTTTAGAGATTTCTGAAATTCTACATTTGTTAGATACACTTACAATTGCAGATAATTCATTAGAATGATGGAGTTGCTGCTGTCACAAGTTTACATTAAGAAGCAGTATTGTGTGGGGGGGGGTTTCTAATTGCAGCACGCTGCAGTAATACATAAATCATGCAGGTAGTTTACCATCTTGGAAATGCGCAAAAACAATTCTCATGTCATATGTAGCTATTCCTTCTGCTTCCCAATATGAGAGAGAAGGGAGGGAGCACCCCATATTTGGGGTGCTCCATATGTTGAGGCAAGGTTTTTCCACATGAAAAAATATTTTACTTATGGAGAAAAAAAAGAAAAGGAAAATGTTCAACCACGGAAGCACTTTTGGACTCCACATGCATAAATTGTGTGTTCTGTAGAACTCACACTTAAAAACATAAATCTAATTAGAGCTGCTCACACTCGCCCTCATTTGTCAGGAAAGACCTGCTAATATACCTTAACACACCTATCTTCATTAAAATCCTCACATGAAGCAAACATTCTATATGTACAAACACCTACTTCCACCCACTCAGTCACTGGACCTTACCTAAAACTGCCAACATTGACCCCACACATAGCTATGTTGATGGAGCGGAGGGGTATTTTCTATGCAGTCTTATCTGCACTGTACAGAATACACAATGTCTGAGAGATGCGTTTGGAAGGCAAGCAAATGTATCCAGCTCCACTTCCTTCCAAATGTGTTCCATCCGGAGCCGGAGGGCCTCGGGACGGTAATCATTTACTAGTAGCTTGGCGGACAGCAGAATGGAAGGTTCCTTCCTCTCTGGTGCACAACCAATGTCAAGCCCGTGTTAAAATAATACGATGATCTTGCACTCTAGATATTACTACTATTCAAAATACCTTCGAGTTCCAGCATCTCATGTTTGTCGTACAATTAGGTCTGAATTCTATGTAGCATGTATGTATTTGCAACCTCACGTCACCTAATATTTCAAACCATAGCCCCACACACATAAAACTTGCTAAGTTCTTTCACACATCCATGGCAAATATAATCATTGCACAAAAATATGTAAACCTCAAAAATAGTGTGAACTTCATCTAAAATATTAATGTGATGTCACCTATACATTTGTGATTACAAGAAATAACCATAATACCATAGATATAAGTAGATTCCTAAGTTTGTGCCAAATATTCTAGTCCCATTTACAAACCAGGCATGAGCACTTTTCTAATATGTGCTAATAGGTTGCATCGTGAATTGTCGATTCAAAGGGAGTCACAACATATCATCCTTAATGAATATTAATTTTGTAGGTCGCTTTTTGTCACCTGCTGTAATTGGCTGTGAATGGATAGATGGAAGCCTGTAAAGGACAGCAGACCTTTGTCTGCATTTTTATAATCCAACTGTAAACTTTTTTAATAAGTAGTCTATGCCATTAAAGGGGCAGGAGCTGCTTTAAAAATTGTTTGCTGTTTGGGAGCACATCAGCGGGAGGAGATAAGCTGTCTCATGGGGAATTGTTTTTGTTACAAATCAGTGACCAGGCAGAGCAATGCTTTGTCCTAACCCCTGATACACCACTTTTTGAATCACAATTAGGAGTGCGTTAACCCCTTTAATGGCGCCTCCTATTTGCAATTCAGAAAGGGGTGCAAAAGCTCTTTTATGGGTTGGAAGCACTTTTCTGGCTCGTAAAAGGCTTTTGTACATTGTATTTTGCGCATTGCATTGTTTCAGACTATGTAAATTAAGACTGCACAGGTGTGGAGTTTTCAAAAGAGTTATGTGGATAGTATCTTAAATCCTAAACTTCTGACTTCTATGATTTACTAGGATAACACTTGGTCCTCTCCCAGGGCTCCAGATTGCCCGCCCATACTTCTTTAAAAGAAATCTCTGCCTCCTGATTTCTTTAGTCCGAGAGCTAGTAGTGCTGTCCCTCTAAATTCCTTGCTCCTTTTCTGGCATAGATATTTGTTTTTGCTAGTTCGACCTAGTGACGAGCACCTGCAAGTCAATACAAATCTTCTCGTGGCATTTTCTATGAACTGTGCATTGTGGCTACCAGATAAATCACAAATAATACATGATTAGATACTGGCTGTATTTATAGAAGGAGCCTCTACAGTGCGAGCTGTCTCTGATAGTTACTTCAGTTTAGGATAAGAAGGTGTAGCAGGACATAATGACGTTGCCAGCTGAAGTAATATTTTAAAGGTTCTAAAGACCAAACTATTCAACTAGCGAATACTAGCCACTAGCAAATTACTTTAAATCATTGTAGTTTTCTCTGTGAATTAGGTATTGTATGACTAGCAAAAGGAGAAAACGCCAGCTGGTGTTTCCTTCTGAAAAGGAACAGTGTATTTAGTTCATAAATAACAATATTTCAGTAGCAGACAGGAAGGGCGGCGAGGCTGGGGCACAGTGAAACTTTGGCATGGCACGCGGCACCAGATATGTGACTGAATCCCTCCAGCCCGACTTGCCCCTTGGAGGCACTAGCCTAATGTGAAAATTTCATATAAGCCGCTGCAGGTCAGTGTAACTTTTTATTTATTGCAGAACTATTTGGACGAAAAAGTGCCTCATGCACAGCTTTTATTGTGCTGTGAGGGGGTCAAATGGAAAAGGCAAAGCTCTAAATAAATAATATGAGGCTAAACAGATTTTTTAAAAAGTACAAACTGATATTAAGTATTATACTGTTGCATGGAAGGACAGGCTACCATTGAAATATAAAAGATATTGGTTTTAACATCTTCTTATTACTCTTTCATTTCATTTGAGTTTATAAACAATTGGAGTGTTGTTGAGGTGGGACATTCATGGAATTAAGATATGTGGTTATTTAAGGGACATGCATTAATCCGCATCACTGTTACTTTGTTATATGACATTACATCCAAGTGGTGGTGGAATAATAAAGCAACATATGAAAATCCCAAAGCATGCGCAAGATGCCCCAATCCCATATTTAGAATTTGACGGAGGAAGACAGTAGCCTACTTCCACTAAGGTGCACCCACCCACCTCCTAGCTCCCAATTACCATACTGAGGCAGAAGAGGGGAAACTGGTATTCAAATGGTGGTATCCCCATCTTAACACCTGTGGCTATGTCCTAAACACCCGCCACGTAAGAATTGGTTAGCGGAATTTGGAGGGGTGGCATTGGGACCCACCATCTCAGGGTTGGTGGTAGCACCCTTATCACCCTTCGTGGTGATTAGGATATCCCCAGCAATTGATTATGCCCTCAAAGGGGGGCAATAGCTCCATTCACCTCCACCTGCCACGGCAATATGATAATCCCTAACCTGCAAGAACACTGTGCTCAATAAGCATCATGGAGAACTATTATAGAACAATTAATACTACCTACTAATAAAAGTAAAAAAACGACAGCAAAAAACGGTCCATGCTCCTATGATCATCTATAAAATCTAGTGTTTTGTTTACATGTCTGCAGTCTCTCAAGATATTGTCAAAAGTTCCCAAACCACAGGTCGAACTAAAGGGGCATGTTTTCAGTCTCTACTAAGAGAAAGGAGGGGAGGAGCAAAGAAACGTGAGAAAAGTGCAGAAATGGGCATGTACTGCTGAAAAAGCAAAAAAGTGTAGACAAGGTTTCAATGGAGAAATACGCAAAAAAGTTTAACAAAAATGGTGTTGGGATCACATCGAAAAAAGCATGTTTGAAATGAGTCATCTCAGACAGAAAATCTTTCTTTTCCAATAAACTTTGTCTCGCCAATCGAGGTTTAGTTCCACTGCCTTCTATGTTGTACTTAGCATTGCCAACCAAAAATGTGCTTCACGTTGGGCTGGGGTTTGTTTGGAGCAATGCCCTAAAGTCGAACACATATTCCCTTCCCAAAGTGAACAGATTACAGCAGGCACCCCCATGCTCACTTGGCACACTGTCTTTATCCATTGCCAATACAACTGAAACAGTGTGAGGTCCCTATGAACAGATACAAGGGCAGCAATAATGAGCTGTCCTGTGGTGAAGGTGGCAGCTGAGCCTAATAGAGCGTCAAATAGCCCACAGGAAACCTTGAAAGTGTACCAGCTGTGCCACTGTACTCCACAGCAGCAGACACCATTTACCATGAGGGTCTTTCTGGACTTACTGCAGAAAATTCCTATGAACGATAACTAGTAAGACCATATAATGTAATAAAGCAATCTTTAAATTTAGCTTGAATTGATAAAGAGGTTTATGTAATTTTAAGGATGGATATCAGCAGAAAGCTACTACAAACTCAAATCAAATCACACAATATTAAGCTGGAAATTGCCGTACAGTCACCCAATAGAAATATAAATCTTTATATAATAATAAGTAATATTGATGCATATTGGTAGTATGAATTATTATAGTTATATCAACAACAAAAATACTGCTGTCAAAACTGGTATGAAGCTGGTGTGATGGAGGGATTGCTGTTCTGGCACTCCAGTATTAATATTGGGCGGCGCAACTCATAGTGGTTAATCATTGGGTCCATCTGACACCAGATGAACCGGCCTATAGGATGGACATACATAATATGCAAACTGGGGGATACCTCAGAGCTTCTATGGGGGAAAACATGAAATGCCAAAAGTCACCCCAACCTCAGTGACCGTGAGAATATGACGAATAGCGACGGCTGCAGTGGTATGGCGGAATAAGATTACACAAGCTACTCCGCTGTGGGACTCGAAACAGTTGAGTCTACTAACGAATCAACCAGGTTTTGATAAATGGGACCTTTTATAGGTATTCCGAAGCTGGGCGACGTATGGAATGACAGGGACGTAAGACCGCTTGTTGATCTTCAGAAGGACCATGAGCTAGCATTGACGGAAACCTTTCAAAATCTCCAGATACGACATGCATTACAGAAAGCCATTCCAAAGGGGACAGATCTTCCAGACTCCTCCCCGCTGGAGGATAGATTGTTAGATGACTACCTACAGAAAAAGGCTATATCCCTGACGTATCGCAAGATACAAAACAACTCCTCTGACGTGTTGGAGAAACA
This sequence comes from Calotriton arnoldi, assembly GCA_963921515.1. Taxonomy (NCBI): domain Eukaryota; kingdom Metazoa; phylum Chordata; class Amphibia; order Caudata; family Salamandridae; genus Calotriton; species Calotriton arnoldi. The sequence goes on along the minus strand of CAWUFW010000889.1, from coordinate 3,003,261 downwards.
ACGTGATAAATAGATGGAAGACCTGGGGTAATTGGGTGACGATGGGTGGCTGGAGGCACTGGCGTCTCTTAGGGAAATGGCTATAAGGTCCAGTTTCAGACTAGTTCAGCTGAAAATATTACATGGGACATATTACACAAGCGTAATCTTGATTAAGATGGGCAAACTAGATTCAACGCAGTGTCCCAGGGGTTGCGGCCAGGATGGCACGTTTTTACACATATATTGGGACTGCCCGGCGATTCAAGACTACTGTGGTGCGGACATAACCTGTATGATGGCTCTATGTGGAAAAGACAAAAGCCTCGCCTCAGTGGTGCCTACTGAATATTTATGAAACTACTGACTTAATGGCAGGGGAGCGATTATGGCTCACACTAGTCCTTATGGTGGCTAAACGCAACATAGCAAGAAGATGGAGGGCGACCTTGGGACCTACACTGAGTGAATAGAAAACCAATATGGATTGGTGTATGCAGGCGGAGAGGATGGTGTATGAGAGTAAAGGTTTTTCGCATAAATGGACCAAAATTTGGGGGTGTTGGAATGAGAGTAGGGTAATGCTCTGTTTACCTGTTTGTGGGATTCCCCAGACGATAGACTATTAAGGGTGCAGGTATGTAGTTATGCCACTGAGCCCTAAGAGTAGGGAGAGAAGGAAGTGGAAAAACAATGCAAATTGAATGTCCTGACACTTGTAATGTAATATACTCTATGATGTGTTGTTGAATGTGCTGAACACTGCTGTCGTGTTTTGAGTGCAATGAAAAGTTTTAAAAAAAATATATAATACTGCTGTCAATAATAATAGAAATAAAAGGGGGGGTGTTTAAGTAGAGCGACCTGCTACACCTCTGCCATTTTGTGGACTGTGACTAACAGATTTTACTATTTTCCAACTTTTTTCAACAATTTTTTTGATATTTCTTTATTGAGTTTTGTCACATCAATATTTACAGCCAAACTCCACTACACTTTAAATTTCAATGTTACGTTTTACGTATGATCCAGAGTGAGCTCCAATTACTCACAATTAAATATTGGTGCCTTAGCAACCAACACAAAATAAAAATAAACAACTTAAAATTTGTCTCTACATTGAACTGACAAGTACAGTTATTGTTTTATTATGTTCCTAGGGTAGGTAGGAAAGAGACCGTGTGTATGTTTGCTTGAGTACTAATGAAGTTTTGTCTGGTATTCATCATTGTAGATACCCCTTATTAACATCATCCTGTGCACTGCTCAATATGTGGTCACCAAACCCTACACACATCTCCCCAACCTGTGGAGAGTACACGTCTGTGGAGCTCCTGAGTTTGCCCTCATGGAGGTCTTTCATAAGATTTAGCCTCCAGCTTTTTAAGAAATCTGTCCCATTTGTCGGTTTGCGCCCCCTCCCAATCCGCCACTCAGAACAACCGACCTTTCTCTGCTATTTCTTCATGTAAGCATTTTATCAAATGTCTATGCCATCTTAACATTCGAGGGGTGATGCAAGACTTCCACAGCACGGCTATCTGGCACTTTCCCAGTGCCATGGCCTGACCTACAAATCAGCCTTCATCTTTTTTTGTAGTGGGTTGTATATCTAATAAGCAGTGGATTGGGTCTTGGGGGAGAAGTTTGAGTCACTGTCACCAGACAACTTAGCACTTTTTTCCACAATTAAGTTATCACTGGGTAGTACCATATCATGTGGTAAGTCTGCTACGGTTTCTGTGCATGTCAAGGCCATTTACTTGAAGCACTTGGATACATATGGCCTGCTATTTGTTAACTTAATAGGGTTAATTTTATGAACCTCTGAAGGGTGAAACACTGTCATCACATAAAGTCGGGATTTATATAGAAAACAGCCTTTTACCTTTCATTGCTGGTATGTATGAATCCATCATATTACATTTTGAAGAACAACATTTGAGCTCGCATCACCAAGCACATAATGTGATACTGTGAGTCATGGCGTTGTCCTGTGGAATATCACCACGCTAATTGTGATGTATGGATCAGTGCCAGTAAAAAGTGGCCATTCTCTCTTTTCCGTAAGCCTGTAAGGTTTCTAGGTGCCCAATGAACAAATGGCTTATCTTCTTCTCTGAACAGCCTTGACATAGGAAACACCTCTGGAACTCCCATCGCACTGCTAGTGCAGTCAGTCAGCTCTTTTTCAAGCGTGCAACATCTATGTAATTAACTCTGTAACAATGAAGGACTCCTGCCTAGGAAGATGGGTAGTCTCTTACAGTTTACAGAAACAATTCAAGATATTTTATTATTGTTGGGCAAGCACATCTCTTTTTAAAATGCCTGTACAATTCAATATGGTTTTCTAGTTCAGTTGCATGACATCACTGGGTCTCAGTCGACACAAGATTCTCTCAGCAACAAAGCGTGGTGGACCCTTGAATAACAAGAATTTGAAATGCCCCTCTCTTTATTAAGCTTCCGTAAATTAGTATTTCTCAGATTCCTGGCTTCAATAGTCTCCACTGGTCTTAGAAGTGTCCTGGGCTAAGAGTAAAGTGATGGTAGTTGGATTTGAGTTGAGACTTGAAGCGTGCTGTGGTCTTGTAGCAACTCTATTTTTTGACAGAGATTAAGCAATTATTCAGTGGTCTTTGCGTTATAAGAGCATAATCGCACCATAATTTCTAAACAGTTGAAATGGATTGAAAATTTAAGTATATTAACTCACAAAAGAATTAAATATCAGGATGTAATGAGCCTTAAATGTGTATCTTTCACATGTATTTCTGATGGCCTTACATATGACATCCCCAACAGGACTTGACATCGGCTTCCTAGTAACAGCTCTGCCTTGGTTTGGAGAAAAAACAAAATGGAGAACACCAGCATGACATCATCAAGCTGATGAAACCTCATTTCGTTCTATGCCTCCTATAACTTGAGGACTTTAAACAAAAAACATGAGCTTAAGTAGAGAGAAAAAGGGCCAGTGTATTAGATAGGACAGTAAAGGTCAGACATACTAGTGTTTAGGTAACTGTAGAATACTAGGCTAAAGGCAAGTTTGTGAACACTTTTTCTCCAGGACAGATTCTCTTAGATACGTTTTCATATAAAATCAGTAGTTCTATTCAGTGCCAGTGAAATGTGTGCTTTTTCATTAAAAACAATCTTTGGCAAAGCCTATAGACTTGAAGTTGGTCAGCATTTTGGCTTTGTCAATCTTTGCTTTGTTTTGTCCTGGTTTTTTGCAAAGCTTTGTTGGAGAAGGTGCCACGCCCTCAAACTAATCTAAATCCGTAGCAAAAAATTGGCTGAAACCAAACATAGTTCTTGGTCTCAAAAAGAGAGATCCGGGAGTGTTGTGTTCTGGGTTGTCTAATCACTTGTTTTTCCATTTGTGAGTACCAGAGCGAGTGAGACACTATAGCTAGTCGGTCCTGGGCTCGTGGGTTCTAAGGCGGTAGGAAGGCATAGCCCCTATACGCCGAGGTCCCATAATCCTGTGCATAGTTCTGTGTATGTACAGAATCCCTACAACATAATGGCGCCACCAACTTTTGGTCTGGTACTTATTTGCGAGTCCCCTGAGTAGCGCTTGTGCTTGTCCACAATACCCTCCGACCAGTATCAGAGATGTCCGTGGTGCGAGGGACAATCCTCCTGTATTTGACATTTATAGATTTTTCAAGCTTGAATTTTAAAAGGTTCTAAATACAGCCCGGTTTTGGGCTACCACTTATCTTGCAATATTTGTCATGGCTGTTAACATTACAGCACCGAACCGCGCAACAGTTACAGCGCACTTGACCCAACACGGGGTACCCGTTGCGGGGGCGGACTTTATTTTTGTTGTAGAGGCAAATGTGGCCTACTGCTTCGAGGCTTTTTACTCCTGGGTTAAAGTTAGTGTTGTGGATGATAATGATCAATTCTTTCACGAGTATGAGCTAGGTGTAGTCCCGGCGAGATACCGTCCCTATAATTTGCTTGAGGTTCCGTTGTCGGCTTGCCAACACACTATCTGGTTTAATGGCGCCCTTCCTCACCCTGTAACGTCGGTCCGTCTCGGCCCATTGTCGGTCGACGGGGCCACGTGGCCCGTTTTGGCGGGCTATACTCTGCATCCTAATTATTTGAATCTCAACATTGCAGAGCTCAGACTATTACATACTAATTTGATTCATATACACCGAACTGTTATACAATATTTAGCACGTAATTTGCCTGCGGCTCCACCTGGAGCTGCACACCCACCAGGACAAGGGGGAGTGATAATTAGTCCTCTCATGGTTAATTCTGTGATGGGGAAGCACCCTCAAAATAGAGATGAATTCCCGTTCCGGTTGGCTGAAAAATTTGAACAACTCGATGCTGTTTTTACCACACGTCTCCTGTAGATAAACACAGGATATTGACAATGAGTATGCCAAAAGGCTTGGTTCCCAATGTGGCTGACTGTAACACCTGGGAAGGAGTTTTTGCTGTGGTGTATTCCCTGTGCTTTGGTACCCCCTCCATGACGGTGCTTCCGACGGTAATAAAGAAAGTTCAAGAAGAACAGGGAGCAGAAGCCGCGCTGGAGTTGGGTATGAGACTGGTTGCTGCATTCCCTGTCGTTTCTGATATGATCCTAGCAAATCTAAAAGGGGAAGCAGTGAGCTTACAGGTGAGTCAGCGCTTAGAGGCGGTTCCTGATGTGGATAAACCACGGGAATTGCCGAAAATCATAGCTAAGGGATATAAATCCTTGGGCCGCAATAATTTGGGAGTTAAACCTTTTACTCAAACTCAGCAACAAACTAAGCCCCAACCTGAAAAGGAGGGGCGTCCATTCTTTCCTAAAAAGAATTGGAGTAAGATTAAGCGGCAGCAACAACAGAAGCAGGATTCGCGTGCTGGTTCACTGACCCCTGATACTTCTGAACGTAAATATAATTTGCGGGACCGCACTAAACTTAAGACTCCGGAACGATTTCAAGTTCCTGATCCTCGTTCTCCTCGTTCCTTTCAGGAATCATCGGACCGGCAGTTCGGTGGAGGAGACCGCCGGGATCGAAGACAAGGCGAGTCCGGTCAACAACGACCGGATCAGCCGAGACAATTTGAGGTTAAACCGAAGATGGAGGGACAGCCTCCCTGTCGTGCCCCATTTCAGAAGGAGAAAGTTGCAGCTTTGACAGCGAAATATGCCTCAGACGGTGAGAACCCTACTCCTCGATTAGAGATGGGCTATGACTCTCCTAGACAGCGCGGCAGAAGTTACCATAATGCGGGAGGCACTGTGTCCTTGTCTGTAGGCGACAGCAACTGATACTTTTGTAACAGTAGAAACGGCAGATACACGAGTTGCACCACCTGATAGATTATTTGAAGTCACCCTACAAATTGAGGGTGATATCGGGCAGAAAGTTAAGGCGATCTTTTGGGAGCGCCTAACCTCTTCATATGACATTTTGTTAGTGGAGGCAGATTGGCCACCCCCGTTTGTATTAGAATCTTCACGGGGGGAGGACGTGATATTACCTAGCTTTTCCTGTAATGTCTCGGAGGAGGCGAAACGGAATTACGCGTCAGAATGGGCGCTTGCTTTGGCGCCGGCTGTGTATCGTAATCAGGTGGGCTGGGACAGATTTTCTCCGGCACATGAGATAACTTTACGTTCCATGCCACAGCCGCAAGCTCAATATCCCATCAAACGAGAGGCCAAAGCTGCTGTTAACGAAATACTATAACAATTGGAATATCAGGGTGTGATTGAACCCTGTGTTTCAGCAATTAATAATCCTCTTTTCCCGATAGTGAAACCGGATGGCTCCTATCATATAGTATTGGATTACAGAAATTTGAATAGTCATGTGTGCACATTTGCAGTACAAAACGTGCACAGCTCTGCTTTGGTAAATAACATAGAATGCAAAAAATATGACGACCCTAGATATTTCCAATGGGTTTTACAGTCACAATCTGGCTCCAGAGAGCCAGGACTGGGCAGCATTCACTGGAATCGTCTGCCAAAAAAGCTTTTCGCGTTTGCCTATGGGGTGTAAGAACAGTCCAGGGGCTTTTGCAGCGCTTGTGGTCTCACTTTTACACAGCATAGATCCAGATGCTTTCTCATATATGGATGACATATACTTAACGGATGATGAGTTGATTCCACATCTTGTCCGGGTTGATCGCATCATAATGTTTTTGCCGACCTAGGGTACAAATTTAATTTTGCTAAATCACACATTGCCTGTTTGACAGTCATCTTTTTGGGTTATGAACTCAACAATGAAGGTAGGGGCTTGGCTCCTCATTTCTTGGAGAAATGTGCTCAATTGCAGCCTCCTTCTACTCTGAAAAAGTTACAATCTTTGCTGGGTTTCTTGAATTTCGGGTGTACTTATATACCCGATTATGCCCAGCATATCAAACCAATTTACGCTTTGATACAACCGACCTTTAGTTCTGCCAGCTGGGTTACGGAACATACAAAGATTCTTCGATCGTTGCAAGCAGATCTGCTCGCGGCAAACTTTCTGCTAACCCGTGACAATACAACAAACTTGGACTTACGAATTGTTCCTGGTACAGTGGGTTTCACGTACTTGACGTTCAATGAAGGGGATACAGTCCCCATTGCATACAAATCACACTTGTACACTTCAGCAGAGATGCGTTTTTCTCCAACTGAAAAAATCCTTACTGCAGTCCAGATGGCGATTCTAAAAGAGCGCTCTCTTGCACAAGGTAAACACATTCTTATGGTTTCGCCTATGCCAGCTCTGAAGCGGTGACGAAGGCAAGTGTTCCAAATTCTAAGGCTTTTAACCCTCGTTGGATTCATTGACATCGGCTGATGTCACCTTCATCTTTGACCCATCTTTGCAGACACAAGAGTTTTTACAGTACGAGCAGGTTCAAGAACCTCCGTCGTCTATGCTTCCTCTTGAACGGTACGAGTGTATCATTTACACCGACGGGTCTGCTCAGCCGGCCGTTGGCTCAAAACATGCCTATTTGGCTGACTGCGCAATAGTCGCATGTACAATGGTTGACGGCGAGTTCAAATCTTCTGTGGTACACACACAGTCTTTAGGAGACTGTACAGCTCAATTGGCTGAGCTGCGTGCTTTGGTGTTGGCTCTAGAATTTGCGGATCCATCACGACGCACTCTTATAGTGTGCGACTCCTTTTATTGTGTGCAATCATACAATGACAATTTGTTCTTCTGGTCACGGAATGATTTTCGCGACACGAAAGGTAGCACAATTAAGCATAAAACGCTTTGGGTTCAAGTGGCAGCTCTCAAGGAAAGCCTGCCACTCACACATGTTATACATACTGTTGGCAATCAGCGTGTGGGGGCACATGCTGTGGGAAATTCCTTGGCTGATGAGGCAGCCAAATCTGCAGTTGCCACATGTTCAGTAGCAGCAGTTACAAGGTCCATGACAAAGATTGATAACGATGTTCAAGCAGCCATAGCGGCTACTAAGGATGGGACGAAGTTTCCTCAAGGGTTTCCGTCCAAATATTCTTATCGTTTGTCCCCGGAACAACTTCCAATAGTTACAGTAGCGACCGTTGGGGATCGGCTGATTCCTAACGAGGACCCCAGACTTCCGTTGATCGTAGCAGCGCATGAGGGGATGACTTCCACACATGCTGGAGTTTCTGCAACTGTGTCCCTCTTGCAGCAGCGTTACTGGTGGCGTGGCTTATACTGGCAGACCCGTAATTACGTTCTGTCCTGTGATATTTGTCAGCGAATTAAACCGTCGACTGTCACACGCCTGCCGCATACGCAACTATACATATCAAACCATCCGTTTGGTTGCATATATCTTGATCACTGCGGCCCTTTGTCGTCACACTTTATAAATACATCTTGGTAGCAGTGGATTTGTGCACGAAATTCCTTTGGGTTTGGCCACAACGTAGTGCTGACGCTCAAAATGTCATAAGAGACTTGCGTGTCTTTGTGGGAACGTTTGCATGTGGCACGTTCCATTCGGATCAAGGTCCGGCGTTTGTCGCTAAGGCTTACAAGGACGCAATGATGTCGTTGGGGGTGCTGCTGCAATTTTCATTTCCATACAGGCCTGAGGGCAATTCCATAGTGGAGCGAATGAACCGTGACTTAAAGCAGTCTTTGACAGCTATAGTTTTAGGTACTGGTCGGGGTTGGCTGCATCACTTATATGGTGTCCAAAGTGCACTGAATAATCTCTTAAGAAGATCTCTGGGTGGGCGGACCCTTACGAAATGCTCTTTGGCATTAACATGTTTGTGCCTGATCTTGATGGTCTAGACGTTGCGGCGGCTGCCGCGACGTTTGACATAGATAACCATTGTACTATGTTACAGGATCTACAAAAGTTGCGAGATGCTCTTGCAACTGCTCAGTTGCCCTCGTCCACAGACTCTGGCGTGCTGATTCCTGTCACAGGCTGGCCTCCGAAAGTGGGTGACCTGGTCCGGAGAAGATCGAGAACAAAAAAGAATTTGGTCCCTCCTACCGTGCACCAGTCCCAGTTCTTGGATTGAAGGGTACTCGTACAGTTATTTTGCCTGGACGCAAGGAGAACCTATACATTTCTATTGAACATGTCACACTACACCAGTTGGCCAATTCTCAATAATGCGCCTCGGAACACTCCCAGAAGAGATGTTTCCCTTACTACAATGGCATCCACACTGAATCCTGTGCAACAAGTGCGGGACATGGAGACAGCTATTGATATATTGCCAGTTGTATCCTCAACTTCGACTGCTGCACACCAGGATTATGCCTTGCTGCCACTGGAGCTCTCAGATGCTGTTCCGGATGATGCACTACAGTCGTCCTTTAATCCTGATCAACCCCGATGTTCCGCCTGGGTTGGAGTGGTTATTATATGGACAGAGATATCTTTTCTTCATCTTCATCTTCTTCTTCGTCTTCTTCAATTTCCACGGTGGAGGATCCTCCAAGCAGAGTTTGCATTTTCTTTTCTTGGTTTCGAAAAGTGTACCTGGTGCCTCCTTGGACTTACGTTTGGATGGCTCTTATGATGATTTTTCTCTTTATGTGGATTGGCTTTGTGACTGTTTTTTTTCTTTTGATAAATGGCCATTATTTACCTGAACGCTCTGCTGTCCATTTGGTAGATGGAGTTCTTGCACCTCACCCTTCGTCACATATAATGAAACGAGATGGGACACACGTTAACATTTCTGCTTTTCCTGTTGTTGATGGCATTGTATGGGACAAAGTAGCTTATGAAATTTATGGTCCGACGAGACCATCAGGATGCCCTACGTCTTTCGGGTTTCCCTGGGTGACGTCATCACACCCGGAATGCATTCCGATGACTGGGATGTTAATGCTGTTCATTCACTGTTTTCAGATCTTAAGTATTATACTGCTTTCGAAAATGAGGATTTGTATTTAAATTCTGCAAATTACGCTGATTTATTCTGTTATCAACATTATGGTCATCATTTTTTGCATAAATCAAACACATTTAGAAATCCTGTTAATTATACCCAATGGGAGCATTGTCTGGCACCATTTCAGGGTAGTTCCCAAACACAGAAAATTAAGTTCATTTATTTTTCAGGCTGCAATCTGTCTGGCCCCAAGTCGTACTTTTACAAATTAGGTGTGCCAGCCGGCACGAAGTACATGCTGTCTCAAACTAAATTACTTTATTCTTCGAAGTTTATAGCTTATTTGGCAATAAAAGGTTATGATTTCTGGAAGGACCAGGTGGAATTAAAATCTATCTGGGGAACAGAAGATTGGCATGTACAGGGTACTGAATCCTTACATTGTGCATGTTTGATTCCGTCTCAGTTGATCTTTCTTAATCAATCTGTTCAACAGACTACATCTTATAGTTTGGCAACGGCCAAAAATTTAAATTCCCCCTAAATTCCCTCGTTAGTTGCTTATGAAACTTGGCAGCAATACTCCAATTATACTCTTGACAACTTAAATTCAATGATACAAAATGGTTCCTTTAACACCTCCACTATGGATCCTTTAGGCTGGTTGATTTGGCCCCTACAAACTAATAATTGTCAAAAACGTTTTTTGAATGCCTCTAGTGGATTCACACTTTGTAGACCTGACCCTGGTTTCCCTGAAGCACATACAGTGACTACTTATTCTGCAGGTAAATTGTGTCAACAGTGGTTACAACATTTGTCATTGACATCTGTAAAACAACATCTTGCTCTTTTGTCTAGTGATATCGATCTGTCTATGTTTCTTTTGGGACCTAGAGCCCCACGTCCTAAACGTTTTATACACGAGGCATATAATGAGTTTTGGAAACTTTCCCAGATGGAAGCGGCTTTCCGCTTGCATCAAATTGATCAAGATAATTTAAGAAAAGTCCTTGATGTTGTGGATAATAGTATTAATACGTTGTCTTCTCGAATTTACACTTTGGTAATATTGTATCATCTGTCATTGACATTGTGCAATCTGATGTTTCTGTTTTGTATCATGGTCAAAATCAGCTACTGTCTGTAATGCAGTTTGGTTGGACTCTGCAAACGTTAAAAAGTGGAAAAGTTCCATGGGACTATTTAAATTCAACTGCCCTGTTTTTGCCTTTCAACCTCACATATAGACAGAAACTAATGTCCATGAAGGATTCCACATACACTATGTTGCACATTGAGAAATTAGAACAGTTGCCGTTTTCTATAGCGGAAACTGGTTCCTCTGTATGGCTTATACACGGGGTTATTTCTTTGCCTATCTCTCTCTTTCATTTCACTTCTTGCATGAAACATTACCCAATCAGTAGATTTGAACCCCTCGGTAGTACTTTCCTTCACGAAGTGTGGTCTTTACCTTTCACTTTCCGCTGTTTACGTGAGGATAAGGAGGTTTTCCTAACCGGGGAGGACTGTGATTCCACAGTGGGACACGCTTTAGTTTGCCATCAAGTCAAATTACATGGCTCTAGCAAAGTTTCAGGACCTAACTTGGCCTGTTTTCTAAAAGGAACGCCAGTACCTGCCATAGTTCCCACACTGACGTTGCTTTCCAACGGCAGTTATCTTATCCTTAATAACCACAACTGCTGTGGCTTATGGGCAGGCATAATGAATCCTGTATGTGGCACGGGGTATCCGTGTCACGAAGGAGTTGCACAGCCGTATGCACATATGTAAACAATATTCACACGTACTCCATATTTGTACCAAGTTCATGCAGATTTTATTCCAAGTTTTATTCCAAAATTTACTCGATTTTTCCCCATCACGTCAAAGACATAAAGTTTCTGTGTTTTATTCATCTTAATACTCTGAGAATGCCCATCCAGGCTTATTCGCAGGCAATAACTTAAAACTTCATAGTTCCAGAACATTCCATTCTACCCAATGCATTTCGGTCCACATGACCTTCTTCGGGGGTATCTATAATGTTAAGAGCATGTTTCAGTGAACACAGCATTTACACGATAATTTTACAACAAACATTTAGCCCAAACACCCCTTCGTGGCCATCAAAAGTGTGATTAAATTATATGTATTGGCTCTTAAACACGCTGTTCATTACCCCGTCCTGCAATTTTTACACTCCCCGCTAAAACTGCCCCAGTTCACATAAAACACATCACTTGATGTGCCCTCCTTAAGAACATCGCGCTCAAGATCCTTTCAAAAAATGAACGAAAGTAAAAAATGAACAAAAGTAAGAACTACGGTAACCCAAATAGAAATACACCTCTGTTCCCCAGCAAGTATCTTCTTACAACTCCACCCAACGTTATTACTTTCCTAAGCTGACAGTAAATCCCTGTGCATACCTGCTACAAAACGTTCTGAACTTCAATCGTCAAATCCTCCTCGTCTCCCTCCAATAGCGTTCTAATCGTGCCGTTCCCAACGTAGCTGTTTATAACCTTAACCACCCTCCTGTATTCAAAACCTTATCAAGTGATGCCTGTACCTCCCCACGTTTCTTAAAGTGCACCTTACCATTCAATCTCTCGAGTCACACAGAATCGCCCATGCTGACCGAGTCACCTCACCCCCGTATTCATCATAAAATTATAACCTAAACAATATAAATCACCACTTAAATCATTCCACAGTGGGACACGCTTTAGTTTGCCATCAAGTCAAATTGCATGGCTCTAGCAAAGTTTCAGGACCTAACTTGGCCTGTTTTCTAAAAGGAACGCCAGTACCTGCCATAATTCCCACACTCACGTTGCTTTCCAACGGAAGTTATCTTATCCTTAATAACCACAACTGCTGTGGCTTATGGGCAGGCATACCATACATTGTGACCGTTTCCGAAAAAGTTACTTTTTGCAGCAATGTTCTTTTCCCACCCCCGCATGGGTTGTACATAAGTCACTGTGGCCTTCCATTCCCACTTGAAAACAGATTTCAATAAACTAAGCAGACTCAGAGCGCTATTGTTCCAACAAGAAGTGGCTCTCACTTCGGCTCGAGAGACCTTCAAATTGCAGGTGGCCAGGACTTCTAGTGAAATCCAGTCACTGTTGAACACAAATTTCCCACTACATTTTGGAGAACTGATTCATCAAATATTTAATGCTTCTGATACTGGAGGCCTAGCACATTTTTTTAAATTGGTGGGCTCTGGCCTTGTTTCAACTTTTCAGACGATATTTGGTGTAATAGCCGCTTTTATACATTCTATATTTTCCAGCGCATTTGGTGGCTTGCCGTTAATCCTATTGCTTGCTGGTGCGGTCCTGGTGCTTCTACTACTACTTCACAATGGCTGCCCGTCATGTGGTACTCGACCATCCGGTCCAGTTACAGCTGTACCGTAGACGGATGCAGGAACTTTTTGGGTGCTTGCCTCTGGCTGTAATAAGTGCCGCTTATGGTCTCACCTTCCGCTACGCCTACTTTACTTGTGTCCAACCTGTATTCTGGTGCAGAAAGTGCTCATTCACATGGGCTGTGGATCTATGCCTCTCCAACTCAGTGTGGCCTCACCCGGATTATGAACTGGTGAAGGGTCCTTTGTTGGCTCATGACCAGGCCTGTTCCAACGAGGACCGCATGCTGTGTGCTACAGTAAATGGGGTGCTGGCATGCTGGAATACCTGTGAGGCTGCTTTGCGCTTCTTGCAACAAAGTTTCATTGAATATCACGCAAGTTGCCCGGATATGCTCTTTGATGCAACGGATTATGACGAACACGTCTGCTCCTTCGATCTGCTTAACTGGATGGCTTCCCTGTTTGCTTTTAACGACGGGGATTGCTTTTTGGAACGTCTTGCCTTCCAAGGATATAACCAATTGGGGCTTTTTTCAGACGCACCTTGAGAATTTTCTACCTCTATTAATTGCCCCATACATTTCTTTTTCTCTCTCTCTCTCTCTTTCTCCTCCTTTTCCCAACACTTCACGGTATTTGGATTTTTCCACGGTTCTTTGACTCTGCTTACCTCTGAGATTTGGTTTCTCTATTTGCTACAACCGGGCCAGGGGGAGGGTGTCACATGGTTGCTAGGGACACTGTCGACATCTTTAACTTAGCATGAGCCCAGGAGCCATGATGCTGCTTTTGCACACGTTACTAGACGCTTTCTCTTATGCACGACTATTTACATCTTTCACATGGTAACTGTCTGCTGCGATAGTTCTCCGCTTATTCCTGGAGTTTAGTCTGAACATTGTAAGCAAGGTCAATCAACAATGCCCCTTGTTGTTCTGTTCTTGTCAGGCCCTAGTACATAGACAAAACATACCCTGCAGCTGCTGTTTGCGGAACACTTGTATTTTGATATTACAGGGCTGCATGTTAAACACAGACACACTTGGAGAGGGACCTTTCCAGGGAGAAGAGCAATACGCACCTGTGATGTGGAAATACGATACGAGCTGACAAAGCCCAGAGATCTTTTATTATATAATAATACATATTTCGTCCATGGGGAGGGAGCTTGGACACTGTAGTCCCGTTTCCACTGTCCTTGTAAAATGACATCTCCCTTCATAATGTAGGGACTTGCTGCTATGCTAACAATATTTGTATCATGAATTATTACGCTAGTAATGGCACGTATACTGCATTTTAGAGCACGTTAGTTGAAATAAATATTTTAAACTAATTCCGTGACTCTGTCAGATGTTGTGTGGACAGGTACGAGAGAAGTGAGCGAAAGGGGTGTCTTGTTACCGCGATTCCTGAGAGATCCGGGAGTGTTGTGTTCTGGGTTGTCTAATCATTTGTTTCTCCATTTGTGAGTAGGAGAGCGAGTGAGACACTATAGCTAGTCGGTCCTGGGCTCGTGGGAACTAAGGCGGTAGGAAGGCATAGCCCCTCTACGCCAAGGTCCCATAATCCTGTGTATAGTTCTGTGTATGTACAGAATCCCTACAACACTCGTGTGATGTTTCAATTCTGTCATTTAAAATGCATGTGTTGTCATTGAGGGTGATGCCTCCAATGCTATCCGAGAGGAAATTAGAAGTATGCTTAAGGTTGGGGATTAAGGGTGTCTTAAGTCCTAAGTGCCAGATTTCCTGACTTTGGTCAAGTTTCTGTTTTTAACCGCATTGACTTCAACGGCAGCACTTTTCTATGGAGGTTTTTGTTTTATAATACTCTTATGCTATGAACACTAGAATCCTGACATTTTCCGATTTGAATTTCTTGTTTTCCTTTTAATGATACAATATGGCATATATGCCGCACTTTGAGTCCTCTATTTGCATTAGTGAAAGCTGTTTTGTCACTGGTGTATTACCGAAACTCATTCATGTAAACGAAAGCAGATGGGACGGGTGGCCACAGAGTAGCCTCTGCTTTCAGCAGTGCATAAGCAGCTTAGCAAGTGATGTGTGTTGTGACATGAACAACACATTATTTAACCCTCTCACACATTAGCAAGTCAAAGAGCAAATGGGATGGTTCTGTCTGCCTCTTCCTTCAGTGGCAAAATAACTAAATGAGCAGACAGAAGAGGTCATACCATTTCAACTCTCCATTGTGCCCTTGTATGTAAATCGGCATGCAACGGAGTTCATAATAAAAGCCTCTACCATTTAGATATAGTCCATTGTATAGCCTCTCCCATACACACTGTACTAAATGTAATGCTAAAGGAAGGCTTTACTGTGTGACCTCCCACACAACTATTGTTATGGCTTTGGCCATGGCACTGGATTTACTCCTCCAATGGCTTATGTGATGCTTGACATAATACTTGGCTCATTAAGGCCAAGAACACATGGCTTGCAATGTTGCAAAAACCCATTCCAAGATGGCCACTGATGCACACGCATGCATATGAAACATTTCACGTACCAGTATGGTAACACACAATTTCCATTTTTATTCAATGTTCTGACCTGGTAGACGGCCAAGTTTGAATGTTAAATTTAAAGTAAAGAAGGCAAAAAGTGCAAACAAGCACAAAAAAAGGGAGCGAGCTCCCCGGCAGCACTTTGCAACTTCTAGACCCTTGCAGAAAATATTAATGAAATTAAATAAATGACGGAGAGAAGAAGAGGGAGCAGGGTTGGAAGCATTGGGGACCAAGGGAGGAGGTACTGAAAGGACCATGCAGAGGGTGGGGGAGAAAAAGCAGAGGGAGACAGCAAAGGACCATTGTGAGCCAAACTGAAAATAAAAAATAAATTGTCCTCGAGCATGCAGTGGAGGGCTAAAACTCTTCCAAATGAGCTGAGACTATAATTCTGGACGGAACAAATGCAGTAATAGGGAGGAAGGCCATCATGTCCAAAAACAGAAAACCAAGATAGACCGCAAGGCCATCCAATCATGCTCTAGGGTTTGATACAAAGCCCAATCTAGGTATACGTTATGTAGTGGAAACAAAATGATTATCTACAGACAGCCAGAGCTGCCTGTAGGTCTAAAAAGGAAGTAAATGGTGAGGCGACTCCCTACTACAATGTTAGCATTTTTCTAAAGGTGCACTTTGATGTGCTAGCAGTAAAGCTATGGAGGTTTCTCACTGCAATATTGGCTCCCCACTGCACTGCTTGAATGGTAGCACCAAAGGAATGAGTGCACAACGTCCATATGTCCAGTGTGGCAGTTTATTGCTTTTATTGTATTGCAGAATATATATATATATATTTCCTCATAGTCCTAAAGAAACAGCAAAGCATTCTGATTATCATCAGCTTCCTTTGAGACTTTTTTTGTTGTGCGTGGATGAATGGTGTTAGGATTGTAGTGTGGCTTTATTGGGAAGAGTTGGGTGCAGTACCTGAGGATCAGAGATGTGCACCAATCATGTTGTGGTGAGCTTTTAGCTGGGCTCGTGCATGAGGTGGTGTAGCAAGGTATTGTTTTTGGCATGGCTATCTATGCATTTAAGCACACACATCTTCTCTAGCTGTAGTCTGTCTAAAAAAAAAAATCAAGTTATTGGAAATATACAAGTCTTTAAGGTTCTCCAAATATCAAGGTAGTTTTCAACTATGCTCATTCTTGTAGGAATCTCGTTCTAGAGCTTGGCTGCCTCGACTGAGAAAGATGCAAGATTTTTGAAGGCGGGGATTGTCAAGTTAGGAGTTAGTCTAGAATGTAGAGACCTGATTAGTCAGTATACGTTACCTTTATGTTGACGCAAGAGACATCCAGTATTGTGTACAGTGCACACAGCTTTAAAGGTGATATATCCAACCACAGATAGCCAGTGTATATATTGGTGGGCTGGTGATGTGGTATCAAATTATAGATTAAGGAGTTGTCCGACTGCTGCATTCTGCATTCCCGGTAGCCTGCAAAGCTGCAAATATGGGCTCTAAGTTATAGCTAATTAGCACAAAGGAGGCAGGAGAGAACTAAGGCAATGACAGCCTGTACTCAATGCATAAACATTAGGAAAGGCAAATTTCAGCTTAGACCCACATAATGTTGACTGTTCCTTTGGTAATTTGATCTACTTGCTTCACATTAGAGTTTGGAGTTTATACTCCCTCCCAAATTCCTTACTTCAGTATGAGTGATAGGGGATGGACCTAGTTTTTATGGCTAGATAGTGGAGGTGTAACACTTGGTTTAATTTATACATGAGAATTTCTCAGTTTTCAATGAGTCTAACTTGTGTAGTAGTGAGGAGTCACCTAACCACTTTCTTCCTTTTCAGATCTCAGCTACAGGCAGTTCTGGCTTTCTGTAGGCAGACTGGTTAGCATCCAGTTATCAACTGGTCGGGGGTTGAGAAGTTTAAATGTCATCTGACTAGCTGCAGTTATTGTGGTTGAAGGAGATCATGAGCTCAGGGAAAGGACTGATGTGTAAATTAAAAATCTATGTGGCAGGGGTTCTTCATTGAACTAAATGAGCACTGGAGAAGAATGGTCCCAAACTGAAGATAGAAAGTGAAATTGTAAGAGATTTGCCTACAAGATAAGAGACAATGTAATGCAGTACCAATGTTGTTATGTCTCTGAAGTAATGTTCAGTGTCAAATGCGTTGGAGAGGTCTAGTAGCAGAAGTTCAGTGACTAACTGAGACAGTTGTTTTTATGTCTATCTATGTGACAATTAAGGTGGTTTTTGTGCCACAACCAGGACAGAAACCAACTTGTTTATCTACGATAATTGTGTCTTCTTTAGTGAATGCTGATATTTAGTTGAAGGTGGAGTTTACTAAAAGTATGCCTAGGATTGGTAATTTGGATATGAGTTGATAATTATAAGTCTGCTGTGTTTTTTGATCAGTTGTATAAATTGGTTCTTGGGGGTAATTCAGGAATATTTCGTATGCCAAAAAGTGCTGGCTGGTCGTTCTGGCTAGGGTGACTGGTAAGCTTTAAAGAGGATGCACTTGAATATTTGGACTGGGCAAGAGCCTGCTGTTGAACCTGCTGTGCACAAGCACTGAGGGGATTGTTGAAATTATTAGAACAAAGTGGATTTAAGGCAAACAATCTTGCTTGCAAAAAGACCAATTGATGGACAGAAGGCAGAACAATGTCATACATTCACCCCAGTACAGAGATCTGGGCCTAAATCCATCGTTTTTTTGCTCACCATGCCATTCCAGTTTGGACCCAGCCATATGCAAATCAATCTTGACCCTGCACCCAATGGGAACAGTCCAGCCCGAACTGCCAGGCCAGGTCCTCCCTGGACTGGAAACAAGCATCCTAGGACCGGTTTCGGGCTTTCAGCCCTCATCAGCCAGGATAGCTTGACTCCAGTGGCCTGGAGAGCACGGGACCCACGTCTGGGCATACTCGTCCCACTCGGGGTGACAAATGCAAAAAGACCAATTGATAGACAGAATGCAGAACAATGTCATACATTCACCCCAGTACAGAGATATGGGCCTAAATCCATAGTTTTTTTGCTCACCATGCCATTCCAGTTTGGACCCAGCCATATGCAGATCAGTCTTGACCCTGCGTCCAATGGGAACAGTCCAGCCCAAACTGCCGGGCCAGGTCCTCCCCGGACTGGAAACAAGCATCCTAGGACCCGTTTCGGACTTTCAGCCCTCATCAGCCAGGATAGCTTGACTCCAGTGGCATGGAGAGCACGGGACCCACGTCTGGGCATACCCGTCCCCTTCGGGGTGACACATGCAAAAAGACCAATTGATGGACAGAATGCAGAACAATGTCATACATTCACCCCAGTACAGAGATCTGGGCCTAAATCCATTGTTTTTTTGCTCACCATGCCATTCCAGTTTGGACCCAGCCATATGCAAATCAGTCTTGACCCTGTGCCCAATGGGAACAGTCCAGCCCGAACTGCCAGGCCAGGTCCTCCCTGAACTGGAAACAAGCATCCTAGGACCAGTTTCGGGCTTTCAGCCCTCATCAGCCAGGATAGCTTGACTCCAGTGGCATGGAGAGCACGGGACCCACGTCTGGGCATACCCGTCCCCTTCGGGGTGACAAATGCAAAAAGACCAATTGATGGACAGAATGCAGAACAATGTCATACATTCACCCCAGTACAGAGATCTGGGCCTAAATCCATCGTTTTTTTGCTCACCATGCCATTCCAGTTTGGACCCAGCCATATGCAAATCAGTCTTGACCCTGCACCCAATGGGAACAGTCCAGCCCGAACTGCCAGGCCAGGTCCTCCCTGGACTGGAAACAAGCATCCTAGCACCGGTTTCGGGCCTTCAGCATATGGCTGGGTCTAAACTGGGGTGGTGTGGTGAGCAAAAGAATGATGGATTTAACCCAGATCCTTGTGACTGGGGGTGAATGCTTGCATTGTCCAGCATTCCGTCCATCAATTGTTTCTTTTGCATATGTCGCCCTAAGTGGGAAGGGTATGCCCAGACGTGGGTCCCGTGCTCACTACACCACTGGATTCAAGCTAGCCTGGCTGATGAAGGGTGATGCCCTGAAACCAGTCCCAGGATGCTTGTTTCTGGTCCAGGGAGGACCTGGCTTGGCAGTTCGGGCTGGACTGTTCCCACAAGGAACAGGGTCAAGACTGATTTGCATATGGCTGGGTCTAAACTGGGGTGGTGTGGTGAGCAAAAGAATGATGAATTTAACCCAGATCCTTGTGACTGGGGGTGAACGCTTGCATTGTCCAGCATTCCGTCCATCAATTGTTTCTTTTGCAAACAATCTTGCTTGTTGGCTAGGATGAAAAGCCATCACTGAGAGGAATTTGATTGTTTTTGTCCTTTATTGCTTTTGTTTCTAGTTCCTTTTAGAGTTCTTTGCCTTTTCATATGATGTGATTTGACCTAGAGATGCATAGTTCTTGAAAGTTGGAGACCCTGGAGAAGAGGCAGGGTAGTGTTTCAAATTCTGTAGTTCAGTTGATGGGAAGATGGCTTTTGAGATTTAGTGGTTGTGGTGGAATCTTTTGTATCTTTGATAGAGGAAATTCAAATTCTCGTATGATACTGGATTAGTAGCTTGGCTTTATGGTTGATCGTTTTCTTCCAGTGTATCACCAGGAATCTATTATTTGTTTCTAGGATTTTAGATCAGATGCTAGTCAGGGGCCGTATTACATAAAGTGCCCCGGGAGCGTTTGCGCCCGCTTTGCGCACCCTCAGGGCACTTTGGTATTACAGAAGCGGCCGCAGACACTTGTGCGACCCCGTCTGTAATACCGATAGCCCTGGCCCACATAAAGTGGGGGTGTTCCCTCATTTGCATGGGGGCGTGCCCCATGCAAATGAGAGAATCCCTTTGCCTCTGCTCCCACACCGTATTACAGACGCAGGCAAAGAAGCCGTCAGAAGGCGATCTGACAGTGCGCCATTTAAAAGGTGGCGCACTGTCAGTGCTCCTCCTGAGATCAGGCCTCTGCAGGGGGTAAAGAGGGTCATATGGACCCCCCCAGACATCGCCTTGCAGGCGGGTGCAGTCACTGACTGCACCCGCCTGCAAGGGGATCCCTAATCCCCTTTGAAAGTGCAGGCCGGTTGCAGCCTGCACTGTGAAACATGGAGCGGTTTTAAAGCAGCCACTCCATATTGCACGTGAATGCGCTGCCCCAGGGCAATGAGTTCATGGTAATTTTCATTGTTTGCGCCGGTCGCACTATTTTAAAAGTGCGCCCGTTACAAACAATGAAAATGCACCTACGCCATAATACAGCCCCTGATGTCTTTCCAACAGTGTTTGGTAGTTGAGGCGGATCTGAATTGTATTAGGTGATCTGGTCCAAACATGAAAAAGGCCTCCGGAAGATCTTGACGAAGTCTGGCCATTATATTCTCTAAGGTGTTTTCCATCTCATGCAGGTTGGCCATTGGCATGTAACTGGCCTTGGCCTAGGGGTCATGGGTGAATTAATTAGCAAGTGTAAATGCCTCAACCTCCTTTGGATTGCTGCCGTAGTTGCTTCACTGAATGAAGAGCTAATCAGATGAGCGAACCTGTGGAAACAAGATAATCAATCTTTTAATGACCAGAGCCTCAGTAAAATCATTATGGTATTACTGAAACTATAATTGATTTTGTAAGGAGTTTTCCAGTCTTTTGGGCGCAGAGTGGTGACCATTTTAACTATATGTAAACTTACCTGCTAAGAACAGGTGAACTTCTTCCTAATCCGATGTTACCTTTTGCTGCTGATTTCATTTGCTCAGTAGTTTATACTGGGGGTTTGGGGTTCACCTAGTCCCTGCCTCCTTTTATTTTGAGTGCAGTCTCTCAGCCACTAAAGGAGGTTGGTGTGTTGTCCGCTTTGCTTCAGGAGTATCTATGTAGCCTCAAGGCCACAGGTCCTTCTTTTGATTGGACCAACTCTGTTGTTAATTCCTCCGAGTTTAATAACATTGAGTACTCCCGAGTTGAGAGTTGATAATGGTGGCTATTAGTTACTTTGCACTCGATGCCCTATACCATATCAACATTTTATAATATTGAAATATTAATTCAGGGACCTTGTCTTCTAGCTTTCTCTGACTCTACTGGCCTTCAGAGATGAGGGCACCCTTCACTTCTGCTTGCATAGGGCTTATTATTGTTTAGGTTGAAAGCAACATCACCAGAATGTTATGACCTTTCTGTCCTTCGTATTTATCAAAGCGGGGCCTGCTGCGCTTACCACGGCTGTTTGGAGTGGGGCTAGCTCCAGTAATGACTGGTGAGGAAAATTATTATTATTGTTCTTATGATTATTGGCATTATTATCATTATTACGATTAGTATTATTAATATTAATAATGATAATTTATCAGCAACCGCTATTGAGAGAAGAGTAGCATTTTAAATCTCTTCCTGAAGGGATGATAAGAGGAAATGGATTCTAGTTCTGAAAGCCTATTATTCCATAACCAGAGGGGCCAACATAGAGATGGATGTCCCACCATAAGAGGATATATTGAACCGGGAATCAGCTAGGAGGCTCAGAGAAGCTGACCAGCGAGTGTGCGAAAGAGTGCGAGTGAGCGAAAGAGCGCGAGTGAGCGAAAGAGTATATCTAGTTATCTTGTCTCTATGTGAATCTGGAGCTTTTGTCAAACAAACACATATGTGCTCGACATAAGGGTTTGAAGTGAATTCCTTTGTAAATGGGCAGCCAATGCAGTGTCTTTTGGATAGCTGTAGCTGCGATGTACCACAAGAACAAAACAACTAGTCTGGGAGCTTGATTTGTATGAAGTCTTTGTGTCTTGTGATTAGATATACCAAGGTAAAGCATATAGTAGTAGTCCACTTTGGAAACTATTTCAGCAACCACTGCAGCTCTACAATCTTCCACGGAAATTGGAGGGATGATAGATTTGAGCTTACGCAAGCGCAGAGTACAAGCAGAGACAACCACAGAGACCTGAAGTAGAAGTAATTGTAGCAGTTGTACTATTAGTAGTGGTAATATTATTACCATTAATTGCATTATTATCAGTAATATAATTAGTATTGATGTTTTGTTGGTTTTTAATATTATTATTATTATTGTTGTTGTCATCATCCTTGTTCCATTGCTGCATTTACTGGTATTTTTTTTCTTTATAATCCTGAGAGGTATTTTTTGAATGCATGATGGTGAAACTGGCAATGCCTATTTTTAATACCTTCAAACAGTTGTGCAGGAACAATTTTCAGAGTGGGGTTGCTGCTATCAATGTTACATCACAGAAGTCATAGGGATTGTGAAGCATTCAAGTGTCACCCCACAAACAAGTAGGCCACACCCATGGTAAAGGTGTAGTATGTGTCTGGTGGTGCATTTTGGAGCATGTTTGCCGATATATCATTAGAACATGGTGTGGGAGCACATTGTCATTTACAAGCAGCACAGTTTCTATTGAAATGCCTTCTAAATTTGCACAGACATCCAGTTTTATTCCTAAAACTACAGGGTGCACAAATGATAATGTCTGGAAAATGGGTTTCATTGAATTTTTGTCATTTGCACATCAACGAGTAAAGTGTCTTGAGACGTTTTGATCCTAATAAAATATTTGATTCCATGACACTTCAGAATAAAAAATGTGCCTCATTAGTGCTTTCTTTGCTGCTAATATAATTTGAAATATTTGTACAGTTCATTCTCGGGAATTTTAATTTCGTTGTGTGCCAGAAAAAAGTTGCATTCTACTGCCTTTCCTTTCACACTTCCTGTACCTCAGCAAGATTCTCAGATAGTTCACTTTACCTAATCCTCTCACTTTTGCAAAGAAAAAAAAGTAAACACCAATATCCCTTTCAAAAGAATAAGCAGCAATTTGTCAGAAGACACAGCCTGACATTTAACCCCTATCTTGGAATGTCTTACAAATGCTGCAAGATTAAAAACAAAATTGAAAGGCATTTTATTGGTCATTCACTTGCTGAGCATAATTATTTTGGTGGTGCTGTGGCACCCCACACCCTACTTCAAGTGCCTATGCCTTCGAACTGAATATTATAAGGACAATACTTTGTCTCGCCGTGTGCTGACAAGGTGAACACTGTCTGTAAATCTCAAAACTGCAGTCTGTCACAGGACTTTGGAATGTTCTGTGTGATTTCTCACAAACATGCCAACAAATTTCAGGTGAGATACTCCCGAATTTTAAAGTTAATAATGGCTTTACCATGCTCCTGTCTGAAATTGTTCTCACCACAATACAAGTCTATGATAAAAAATAAATCCTGTCAATTATATTTTTTTAATCTTCCTCTTTCTGCTTTCCAAATGTTGACATGTATGGTCTTGAGGCATAAGACTCCTCGCCATGTACAGTCATTAATAGCCACATCCAGATGCTGGCATTTAGGGCCGGCCTTTAGCATGGGTGAGCTGGGCCTAGCCCCAGGGAGTCAATTTTTTGAGGGACGCATGGAGCTGTGTGCATTAAGGTTATGCCCTGAGCTTTAAGTGGGATGAAAAAACTGGGGGGTCTCCCAAAGGGGCGTGGCCAATGTAATTAAGGGCGTGGCTTAAAACACGTAAGCTAACAATCTGTGCTTAGCATACTGTGCCGCCCGACTTGTATTTCTGTCATTGCATCCAGATATGATACAAGTATCAGCATACCTACAAGTCGGGACTATTGGCTTTGTCAATGGTTGTTAGTTGCATAAGATAAATAAGCAGCAACTATGGCTTGTATATATTATTGAAAAAGCTGCCAATTAAAGCCCTGGTGACACCACGACAATGTTGCTGCTCCTGAGCCTCAAAAAGGGAAGAGAAATCCAGAGCGAAAATGACTCTTTAAGGGATTTCCCTTCCCCTACAACGCTCACCTGGCATGACGTCATGCCGTAACTTCTCCATTAGTGAGAAGTGAGCAGTGTGAGCACGCACACATCGATGTGCCTGCTGACACTGCAGTCCGGAAAAAAACAGACCGCCAGGGCACACAACAGAGCCCAATAGAGACCCGTTTCGCTGCCCCATTTAAAAAAACTGCCGGTGTGCAGCACCGGTGTGACCCGGCCTACTTAAAGCCCTGGTTATGCCAACAGCAGTGCCCTTCTCATCTTGCTCCAGCCTTATACTTTTCCCTGCATGTTTGTTTCTGTCTGATTTGCCAGTTTAATATGGTTTTAGTCCTTCATTATCACAAGGCGGGCGATGTTTTAACATCTATTTAGCCCCCTTCCTTCACCCTCTGACCCCTGCTGGCACACGTGAACAAAACCATCATCTGCCTGAGGCAGCTATGCTATCGGTGATTTAGGTGAGCTGTGGGAGGTCCGGAGATGTTTGTGTTCAGAGGCAGTCCCTGCTCATCCAGGTACAGACCAGTGAGCACAAAAGGGACCCCCTGCTGTCTCATTAAATTCACTACCATCAGCAAGGGCGCCAAATTTCTTTCCGCCCACGTCCAGGGCGCTATCTTAGCAAAAGCCGGCCCTGCTTGCATTGCATTTTGCTCCCCACTACAGTCTGTCATATGCGTTGATTAGTTGGCAGCATCCTGGTGAGACCTAGAAGAAATAATGATTTCTTCTGCACTGTTGAAATGTTTACCGTAAATCGGGGGAACTCAGAGGGGAGAATGGGGCGTTACGGCCAGTTCTGCCGACTTTGGAACTGGGGAGCCAGTTTTGAGTCCCGGCGTTGGCTCAGAGTGATTTGCCCAGAATCACAGGATGCTATCTCCCAGTAACAAAAACATAATAATGAATGTGGCCGTGTGTAAAGTACAATGGTGCTCGTGTAAAGCGCTCCATTGCCCTTTTGCCGAACTTTTTCGCTCTGTATAAAACTGCAAGAGAAGAAAAACATCAGTTCACTTCAGAATAAAGTGTGTGGATGTTCTGGCCCAAGCCTTTTCCCCGACGGCCAGAAGCAAAGCTGCTGTTCGTAAAGCCGGATATGACATCCTGAGTGACACAGTCCCTAATAGAAATATTTGGCTCCTCTTTTCCTACACTACAGAATCGCTATTTTGTTGCAAGTAAAAGTAAGTGTCGGTTTCTTTACACTGGATGTTATTCTTCTGCAACACTGTTCTAACTTTAGAATGAAACAACTACCCGGATGACTTTTTTGTAATCATCCAATACTGCCACCGTGTGGCCATCACATGGAGTTGTTAATCTGAAATGTGTGGTTTTCAAAGTTTTGCTACATTTGTGGGTGGATGAGGAAGAAGAAATACTTGTGGCAACAGGTTACTATTATATAGTGTTTATTGCAGCAGTTTTGCGTTTCTATGAGCTGTAAATACCAGATGTTGCTGTTATTTAAACAGAGTCTGATGATATTTTGGATCACAATGGGCAGAGCCTCCTGAATATTGGATGCCTCTGAAGTCTCTGCCACGCTTCCTCAGCAAAGAATACCGAAACGAAACCACGAAGAGCTACTGCCAAGATCATTCTGTGGTGCATGTTTTACAGCGCAAATCTAGCTGCAGGAATAAAGATGGGGTATACAAAGTGTGTATGTACTGTTGGATGTTCTGATTTATCCTGAGACTAGAGGTCAAGTCAGTCAGAAACAATACTTTTAGGAAGTAACATTTAACACAACACTGGAAGGGTGGCATAATCTAGCTATCTTCAGTGTTGGACTGGCCTTTTGTGCGGTCTGGCACTGCTAGAATGAAAGGGTCAGTGGGTGGAGTGGATCGGTTTTTTTATTGGTCCCCTTGGATGTGAGGGGACCAAAAAGCAGCCCTCACACCGGTCCTTTCTAGCTGGCCCATCTGGAAGTGCTAGATTGCGTTAAGGGCCTGTCCAACACTAGCCACCTTGTACAGGCGAAGGGCTTTAAGTGGGCCAGGTTCTGCCGGTGCTGAGACGGGTCTCTATCGGGCTCTCCATTTTTTGCCCTCACCCTTAACTCTGCAGCAGTACCACCATTCACTGGTCTGTAACTTCAAAGAGACTTGTTATAGTTCTTTCACAGTCTCATTATTACAGCACTGAAGCATTTTCAATATTATATACAACGAAGCCATAGTTGTTATTTATTTTATGCAACTAACAACCATTGACAACACCAATAGTCCTGGCTTGTTGTAGGTGTAATGTTACTTATTGTATAATATATCTGGATGCAATGACAGAAGCAGCAATATACCAGTCAGGCAGCACACTATTCTAAGCACAGATATTTAGCTTAAGTGTTTTTAAGCCACTCCCTTAATTACATCAGTCACGCCCCTTTCAGAGACTCCCCCCTCCCCCAGTTTTTTCATCCCACTTCAAGCTCTGTACAAGCGGATGCAGGTGACAGGGTATGTATGCAATGCAGGGTCGGAATAGAGAAGAAAATAGGCCCAGGCACCAAAATAAACTTTGCTGACTTTTATTAACTGAGCGGTTAGAAAAGTGTCCCACATTTGTAAATAGAGAAATTACACTTTTAAAAACATGCTGTCGCTGAGGAGCAGAGAACTGCAGGTATTTGTGCTTGCTGCGGGCAGCATGAGAACTAAAAAATAAAGAAAAGTAGCAGTGAAATTCACGATGATCCTTCCCTATCACATAGATAAAAACATTGGCACCTCTCTGCCCGTCTATTCGCAAAGTGTGATCGGACCGTCTATACTGCATGCGATGAGATAACAGCATCCTCAGCCTGTGCAGTGCTACTTGCTTCTGTCGCCTAGTCTTTATTTGAAGATGTTTTCATCACCAGCCCACATACAGCCACAAAACTGGCCCACCACTCCACAAAATGGGCCCACACACAGCCACAAAACATGCCCACACCTCTGACCTGGTTATATGATTGATTGAACACCATTTTGCTCCATTTGTTCCAATTTATTCTGGGTATATTTTATTAGTGCATGCAGACTGAGTGCGTGCCCTGCCCTCATGTGTAGATCCGATAACTTAGGAGCGTTGTTGCGACCCATCCCAATCGCACTGCGTAATTCCCAAAATATTCACTGAAACACGATTTTCAATAAGTAAACCATTTTCTGCAATTTTATTCCATTTTGTCCACTGTAAAATAGAACTTTCTTCGTTTCACACATAAGGCATCGTACTCTCCCATTTCTTCTAATGCTCAAGATATGCCTGCCCAGGCCTATTTCAAAAGCATGCAGGAGTTCATTGTTCCTCCTAGGTAAACTTGGTAGCATAAACCCAATGTTTCGGGCTCAATAGCCCTTCTTCAGGGGTAACTAAAACATTAAAAACCCATCATTAATTAAATTTTACCCAATAAAGACATGAAATACTTAATAATTAAGGTCAATGTGTCTAAACTCCACTGATGCAATCATCTCTGTCTCTACAACTGTAAGCATTTTTTATGTCTCGCCTGGCGTTAGCAGCGCGCATGCGCTGCTCTCGCCATGCGAGGGCCTTTTGGAATCGATACGGATTCCAGATGTGCATGCGGACGGACAGAAGATGTGCACGCGGGGACTGGATGCTTTACTCGCGGCGTGAGACGGACGCACTATATTTTTCACACTGGCGACAGCTTGTTTTTTCTGCTGCCTATGTTCTGCCGTAATCTGTGAATGTGATGTTACTCCTTATGTACGTTTGGGGCCACGGTATTTACCCTTCTGCCAGTGATTTACTGCTTCCTCCAGAAATACTTTAAATTCGGCCCTGCCGCTTCTACATGTTGGTAGCAGTGTAAAAGTACTAACCTTGTACTTACCTTTTGATACATTTTACATCCTTTGAACGTCTTTTGTACGTTTTAGAGTTCACGTCAACATACATTTGAAAAGACAAATTGCGGCTTGTTTTATTATCTCTCTTGTGAATTAAAACATATTCTTTTTAGTTTTATAACGTGCACACAGTGAATATAGCTCTAAAGACGTAAAATGTTTTAATTTCTCGCGCTCTTTCAACTGCATTGTCCAGATATAGGATCCCTAAATATTATCATTAACAAACTGTTGGAATGCTATCCTCATTTTCGCATTTTCCTATTTGTATTCTAGTAACCTCACAAAATAAATATTATATAAACCAATAGCATCGATTTTTTTCCCCATTAAAAAAAAAAAATCATACATTTCACTTAAAATATCAACAAACCTACATTTTAGTCTCAGACACGGAAAGGAGCAAAAGTGTGTCTTGAGATCTGGTGTTCCCCTGTGTTAGCCTCTGCAGAGACCTTTTTAACATACACACAGGTGTGAAATGCACAGGGAAGCATTTCCATGGTGGCAGCGAAGCGGATGGTGTGAAATATGCGCGGCTCAATGTGAGGAGCGGCCTGGTTGGGAAAGAGTCCGCAGAAGTAAACAGCTGTCCCTCAGGGGCCCGGGGCTCCCGTTTGGCAGCTGTGGCCAAGCCACAAAGCAATCCGCGGAGAGCACGCGGGGGTGTCCTGTGTCACAACACAACCAAACAACAACACAGGTAATTATTAACAACAGTCTCACCCAAGTCTAGTTACACACGAATGAATGGATGGATGAGTGAATGAGTGGGTGATAGATGCATGAATGAATGAATGGATGGATGAGTAAATAAATGAATAAAAAGGCTTATAAAGTGCGCTGCGATCCAAAGATCGCGCTGGATCTGGGAGAAAGAGGAAAACAAGCGGAGAAGCAGAGAGCCAGCATTCCTGGAAGGGCCAGGCCAGGAGCTGCTTCTTAAAGACAGATGTGAAGGGGGTGGCACGAGCAGGTACAGGTAAATAAGTGAGGAGAAGTGGCCACCAGAGAGGCTCCTTCTGAACGCGACGTCTCTGGTGTAGAACAACTGAGAGGGCGACATGGGCTCTAGGGTTTGCGACTGAGCCGACTATACCTAGCCCAAGTTTCACAGAAGGCTTTGTAAGTCAGACAGGGTGCCTTGAAGGCGACCTGCTTTCTGAGGGGGGTCTCTCCAGCAATGGCTGAGGGAGAGGCGAGGAGGCAGACTCAGCCTGGAGCGGCTGTGGCATTCTGAGTGACCTGGAGCCGGGGCAGTAGATAGTCCAGCAAAGACAAGCAGAGGCAGTTGACATAGTTTGGCCTACATGAAGTGAGCGCTTGAACATCTGATGTGCACAGAACGGGCAGGCGAGGGAGTATGTCTGGGATCCTTCTCAGGACCAAGCAGCAGGAGGATGCAGCACTCTACGGTTGACTTGAGGCGTAAAGGATGAATCGGAGTTGAAATAAGAGTCTACGTTCTTGGCAGAATCAGCATGTGTAGGTAGAAGCCCACGGTCAGAGGAAGACCAGACAGCGGGTTGGCAGCCGTATAAGAGAACCTCGGTCGGTCAGTTTTAGACAATTGCTTCTGATCCTATTTATTTACTTTCTCCTAACAGATAGCCACATGCCTAATACACATTTGTTCCAGACTAACTCTTGGGTGCCCCAACCGTAAACAAAATGTATTTTTTCGAGCATCAGACGAGGCGAAAACACCGTAGGCAACAGGTGCACCGGCCCACGCATCTGCTCAGGGACAGGCCCACAACGTGGACATTCTTTGCATATTAGCGACCAGCGGAGGGACACTAATAAAACAATTCAGCAGTACTTGGCCTAAGCTCCATAGAAGGGACAAACACACAAGGAAGAAAGTGACACCGGTACACCTTTACCAATAAGAAGCATTGAAAATGCAATAGGTCTCGCCTTTGATTAAGTTAAAGCCATTTGCTTTGCTAATGGTATTGTATAGCAAAGCAAATGGCTTTAACTTAATGAAAGGCGAGACCTATTGCATTTTTAATGCTTGTTTGAATTGTATTTCTTTTTATTAGTTGCTGATTTGATCCATGCTGGTAAGCAGATGGTGCACACGTGTAATCAAAGACATCTGCCCATGTTCTGCAGACAGTACAATGCTGTGCATGGTCCACAGAAGCTTAATCGCTCAGTTATACAAAGGGTAATTGTGCTCCTTCAGAAGTAGTCCGCTCAAAGCTGGATACGGGCAGCTGATTTAGCGGTATAGTGTGTAGCAGAAATGGGGAGATATAGAATACAATAGTGGATAAAGGGGCAGGGAATGTTTGGTAGTGGAATAAAGAGGCGCGAGGTGGATTTAAGACTACGCAAAGTTGGTATTCGGGCCACCGGCATATAATTGCACCGGACGCAGGCTTCTGAACAACGCTTTGGGCTCCAGTACTCATCCTTTTACCAATTACACACTGGGGACAGATGAGGAGATCCTCCGAAGGTGCAGAGGAGGACAACAGGAGATCAGGAATGGAAACTCAGTGAAAGCAGCTAAACAATGAACAGAGAGCAGCTCAAGATGTGAGGTGGAAGAACGTGTACGGTGAAAGCAGTAAAATGAGGAAGAGCCAAAAGAGAACAACGAGAGAGCTGTAAACACTAGAAGTACTGTTGTCATACGTGACTCCGAAGTGTTGTCTGCTTTGAACTTTTTTCAGGGCTACATGGTTTCTGCTCATTTCTAAAGTTGCTTGCTTTTTGTCCCAGAATATCAAGGAATTTATGCATCAAAGCTGGCAACATTAGTTACTACTCTTTAATTTCCTTGGTATGTACCCACACCTTTAAAAACCATTAAGACTTGCTTTTTATACTAAGATTAAGTTCAATAAATTCTGTAATCTTGTCATTGCATTGCATGCCTGTCCAGCCTCCTGTTTTAGACATGAGACTCAATTTTTAAGCAAAAAAAACAGCTTTATTTAGCTTTCATGTGCCCAGAAAATCCCACACTTCATGCAATTAAATACGGATATTAATTTCCTCCATTGTTGTTCTAAATCTTTCTCTCCTGTGTTCCTAAATGTTTCCGTGTATGATGTTCTGAAGAGGAATATAACATTTAGTTGTATATATTGCACAGGTATATGAAACATATAACATGTTAAATGTAGATGTGGCAAGACCTTTTTTCAAGAATAAACTCACATTTGTTACTCACAAAATGTGAATATACACTTTCTGTTGTATGCGCAAATATGTTACTTTACACGCTGCCTCTTTCAGGAGGTCACTATCGACATCCTCTTCGGAAGAGCTAATTCCATCTGGTCTAATAATTGGTGTCCCAGAAGGCTTGGCCCTGCCCCCAGTCCAAAGAAAGCAGCTAAAAACTTTTGCAGCATTATTGATAACTCTCTCCATGAAAGATCAAATTACAGTTGTATGTGGGACATGTTCTGGAATTCTGTGTGTTAAGAAGAATCTTTTACTGTCTCCCTCTTCATTGCCGGAGATCATCATTCAGGGTCTAATTGCTAGCAGGCTTGATTATGGTTATACCCTCTATGTGCCCATGGCTCATTTATTTGTCTTCGGACCATTCAGAATACCACCACCCGTATGATCTGCGACCTTCCCCTGAGAACTCCATCACATCCCACTCAGAGGATGCTCCACTCGTTCCCATTCCATCAATGCACCACTTTCTAGCTCCTTTGCCTTGTGCCCAGGGCCCTTTACTCTTTAAGTCCATTTTTATCTTATCTATTTTTAAAAACCTACTAGGGCCCTACGATCTGCAAATTATAATGATGGGCATACTAGGTGTATTTGGCCTTGCTAGAACTGGAGACTGTTTGTTTTCTTGAGTGAGTTTGGCGCATTATAAATCCACGTAACAAAACAAAACACATCAAAACCTAACTAAACATAACATAACCCAAACCATCCTTCATCATGAAGAGGCACACTCAAGAACACTGGGAAACTTGGACTATATTTATAAGATTTATTAAATTCAAATCCTATCCTAGTGCACACAGTATGAATAATAACTATTATGAAATAAAAATATAGTGTCAATGATACTTGTCTGGAGGCAGGGCAATAGAGAATATTGTAGCATTATGACAATTATAGAAAGCTTTTTTCATAAGTATCCCCTTCCCCTCCCTCCCCAGGCTAACTAAGGTGAATGTAGGACCATAAGAGGGATACTCAAGTTTCATAGATGGTTCACACACACATATTTTTTCTAAACAATGGAAATAATCTTCAGTAAATAAGCAGTAGCTGCTGCTCTTGTCTCTGCATCAAAGCAGCTATGTCCTTGAATTTGGGGATAAGCTGTGCGGAGGACTCAATGTGCCTCCCTGCTGCCTTCATCTGGGAAAGGTGTTTGTGGCTACATCATTTTGAAACAAACACTGCGGGCCTGATTCAAAAATAGCCCCCGCAGTTGTGGTGGAGGCTTCGCAGTTGTGTTGGAGTCTGCACACTTGTGGCAAAATCTCCACAATGAGAAACTACAGTGCAGAGATTCCGCCATGAGTGGCAAGACTCCGCCATGACGGCGGAGCCTCAGCCATGACTGCGGAGGCTGTTTGTGAATCGGGCCCTACACTGATAAATTCAGCAGAAAAATGCCCACATTGCCACCATGTGGTGTAATTCCATAAATATGTGCTGATGTTTAGAAATAAGTGCTGGTGCCGAGCACAGCAAAACACCAGCACAAATTAAGGACTGTTTGTTACTTCCCTCGTTCACAATGCAAAGGATCTTGTATAATGTTGTGTACATCATAAAGTGATCTGTAATAAAAGTGGTGAATTACAAAATTGTACCATATTTAATTATACACCAAGGGCTCTATGGGTAGAAATTTAAGCCCTGTGCTTTGTAGGGGTGTTCTACTCCCTTTAATTGTGTATTTTCATAAGCTCTTATGTTCTGCTTTATCCTTCAGTGAACAAAGTATTTGCCAAGCCCGGGCTTCAGTGATGGTCTATGACGACACGAGTAAGAAATGGGTGCCAATAAAACCTGGACAGCAAGGGTTCAGCAGGATCAACATTTACCACAACACCACCAATAACACCTTCAGAGTAGTAGGAGTCAAACTGCAAGATCAGCAGGTGAGAACTCAAACCCAACATTTTTTTTTATAACATATCTACTTTGAGAGCTAAGGATGTTCATATAGTTTACTGTATACTGATGAACGTGTTTTCCTATCATTTCGAAGTTTGCAATATAACTGATGCTTTCATTTCCTGATCGAATGTTTCCTGCTGACATTAGAAGAGAAGAAGAGGAAGGGCTGTGGTTATTTAGATGCAGCAGATCTAGTTCAGGTTAATCTGATAATTGCCATACAGAAAATCCCACTCGTAGACTATGTGTGGAAAAAGAGGTATGGGGAGGTTCCAATGCACCTTTATCCATCATCCCGTACCCATTTCCCATAATGCCTTTTTTCAAGCCACTACTTGTGACTCTCCACCCTCCAGTGTCCCTGTTGCTGACCCATTTCTTCATCCCAGCACCTCTACCCATCAGTGTCCCACCGAGATAGAGCAGGCTGATAGGCAGGGCACAACTCCTAAAAAAAATAGTTGGGGGGACTAATTAACATAATCACTTTGCAATGATGTCCCATTCCTTCACAGGAAGTGATGTCACATTAAGTGATGTCATTGCTCAATCGAATTATCTATCTATTATGTTTTAAGGGAATTGCCTATTTCCTTTCTCGTCATGTCCAAGCCTTTGCAGGCTTTTTCTTGATGAAGCTTGAATAACTGTCAAAGTTAGTGGTGACTCAACAGTTGAGATTGTGCAGTTGCATTTAAAACCTTTTCGAAGTAGCTGGTAGATGTGTCCTTGACTTAAGGATTATTACTTAGTAGGTCACTGGGCTGCTCCAAAGAACACCAAACCACATGGTTCCAGCGGTACAAGTAAAACTCTTTAATACCTGAAAAATTAAAGAATCCACGTAGGTACAGCAGTTTCAAAATGGCTCCAAACCTTAATCCTTGCTTTTGATTTTATTTATACAATTAAATAGACACGTTTCATGTTGAGGGTCCTCCAGCAAGGGTTGGGGAGGTTGTATTACCAATGCAAGCAGCAAGTGTGGCACCATTACTAGAGCGGGTGGTACTGAAAACTAGACACATCCTAGCACTTACCCTAAGACTGTGGGAGATAGAAGTAAGAGATAGAAGAACATAATAGAGGAGATAGAAGAGGGTGAGAAAGGAAGAGGAAAATTCGGGGAGAGTGTGATAGAAGGGTAATTGAGAGTTGCAAGAAAGTAGTCTGTGGAGGGGAGCCAGAACAGAGTGTGAAAAGATATGAACAGAATGAAAAAGTGTGAGTGAAACAGGATGTGAGCCAGACAGGAAGCGAGAAAAAAAGAGTGGGAGGGAGGGAGAGAAAGAGAGCGAGGGAAAGAGATATTTTGTCCTGAAAAAGTCCTGCTGGGCGCTGTTTTAGTCTCCATCTGTAACCCCTTTCACACAGAGAATAGGGAATGTCTCTGTAAAGGTATATCAAGGGCTCCAGCCTGGCAGATATATGCTCCATTGAAAATTTTGCATCAGTGTCATCTTAGAGAAATAGTTGGGGCTGGTGCATGTCACTTTTGAGGTACCTTTATTTAGCAGATCTTTATATGATCCCAGTTCTGTTAACTGATTGCGTCATTATAGGTCAGGACTGAAGTACCTTGGCAAAAATGTCTGGAAAATGTGGTACTGGTCAGTGATATAGCTAACCCTTTTGCCGCCCGGCAGCCGCGTGAAAGAGCGGGGGGGTGAAGCGTGGATGGAAGGGAGAAAGGATAGGTGGAAGGGTGAAAGAAACACTTGTAGGGAAACCTGGGCCTCGCTTGTACGATGTCCTTAAAAGTATCGTTCAGGTAGGGGTGTTTTTCGTATCTGGCTGCTCCCTTGCTGCACCCTGAACTGATATCCTAGTGCACACACATGTACAGGGCTTTCATGCCACACCTGTACAATGACCTGCAACATGCACTACTGTCTAAGTTGGCTGCCTATTTTAAAAATAATAATATAATTGGCAGATAAGGCTCCTGGTGTTTGGCATATTCTATTCTTCTATCAGACTGTTTCTCTGGCACTTTCTTATTTGCCTCTTTTCATCATTGTTTCGTTCTCTCTGGCACTATTTATTTTGTTTCTCGCTTGATCTCCTATTACTCTGTTAATATTGTCCTCGTGCTTTTTCGTTTCTGTCACCCTTCTTCAACAGCACTAGCTTCATCTCTGTTAATATTTTCCCATCAATAAAATGAATCACGTAAGAATAACAGACAACAGTGTCCTAAGCAATTCTCTTGACTGTGATAAGAGGACACACACTTGACTTGCAGGAAACACTTGTCACCGGTAAAAAAGCAAAATAAAATGACATTTGTGATTTTTCTTCCTCTGCACCATAACTGTAATTCGCGGATTTTATTTGGGTAAAAAATTGTTTTACATTTTGATGTGTAGCATCAGAGTTGTTCAGGAGAACAGCATTCATTGACTGCTCCACAGCTAGTCCTTCTCTTCAGTTGCACCTGTTGCCTTAAGAGTATAAACTGACTCCTGCTCTAAGAGGACTCAAATCGTTTTCATCTAAACTGTTGATCAGGAAAAGGTGGGAGAAGGCAGAGATGGCATTTGCAGTGTAGACACTCACACCTCACTTGCTAACGAGCAGACATTAACACTCCCTAAAACAGAGGCAGATACTTAAGAATCGTAATGCCCTAGAACAGTGAGAGCCTGCGGGGATTTGGGCCAGTGCATGTTGCATCACTTTTCAACCCAACCCCTGCTGCGATGAGGCTCGCTCTCTTGGCTGCATTCTCCCTCTCGCTCTCCTCTCACACTCTCTCACACTCTCCCACTTGCTTTTTGCTCCTCCTCTGCCCTCTGGTTAGGGCCTCTTTCATTCTCTTCTCCTCTTTTTAACCCCTTGGCGTGCCTCTCTTGGGCTTCCCCTTGTGCTTGTTTTCCGCTTTTCACACTTTTCAGCCTCTTTCCTTCCTTCTTCTTTTCACACTTTTCAGCCTCTTTTTCAGCCCCTTTCTGTTTACTCAGCCTCTGTTAGCCCTTTTTGTGCTCTCTGTGTGCCACGCTCTAATTTCCACCCTTTCTCAGCCTTCGTTCACTCTTTACTTTTGTCCAGGTGTTCGCTTTTCTCTTTCCACCTATTTTGGTCTCTTTTTGCTGCATTTCAGACTCCCTTAACCCCCGACACCTCTTCTGTGCTCTCCCCGCCTCCCCTCTCGCCTTATCTGCTTCCCTTGTCTTATTCCGGCATCTTCTCTCTCCCTCTGGTGTCTTCTTCCTGCCCTCAGTAGTCCCACCCATCGCCCACCCCCCCCCCACGCTCCTCCTCGCTCCCAGGACCCGCTTAATGGTGGCTGTTGTGTGACTGCACCGCCCTGCGCCCGGACCGTGCCCAGCGCCACGCCCAGCACCACATCCCCTGGTTGGATCAACCCCCCGCCGCTACTCAGCTGCTACCCTTTGCTTGCTAGACCCATGACACCAAACCACCTTCTGCTGCTGCACCACACAGCACAATAGGACCTTTCTCCTACCCCCGCTGCCACTTCGCCTGCAACTACACAGCCTCACGCTAAATCCAAACTCCTATTTCCACGCCACCCTCTCAGACAACTACCCCACCACACACCACAACAGACCTTGGAAATCTCTCACAGGCATGCTCCTCAACACCTGCTCACTCAGCAAACACGCGATTGAATTCTGGGACCTCCTCAACAGTAGTGCACCGGACCTCTTCTTCCTGATGGAAACCTGGGTAAACGCAGCTTCACCTCTCGACATTGCTGTGGCCATCCCGGCGGGATACAGATTGCACACCAAGAAGGCCTTCTCAAATTTGGAGGTGGACTAGCCATCGATGCAAGGACACTATTAAATGTGCAACAACCACGGACCTGAACACTCCCTTTATGGAACACTTGAACTTCAGCCTACAAAATAACGACAATTCCACTCTGAAGGTCACCCTAGCATATAGACCACCCAGACCATGGACCAACTTTAGCAACCCCATCTCAGACTTTATGCCCCCCCCCCCATCAACTCCAAAGACTTTTTATACTTCTTGGCGACTTCAGTTTCCACCTCAATCAATCAGGGTTGGTAAAGCGCAACTATTCACCCGTGAGGGTCTCAAGGCGCTGGGGGAGGTGGGGGGCGGCTACTTTGAGTGCTGGGGTCATCCGAAGAGCCGAGTCTTGAGGTCCTTCCTGAACTGGGGCAGTGTGTGGGGCTTGGTGGAGGGGGAGGTCATTCCAGGCCTTGGCTGCAAGGTAGGAAAAGGACTTGTCTCCTGTTCTGGTCTTGTAGATCCGTGGAACGGAGGCCAGAGCGAGGTCGGCTGATCGGCGGTGTCTTTTGGGTGTGTGGAAGGAGAGGTGGTTGTTCAGGTATATAGGTCAGGTGTTGTGAAGGGCCTTGTATGTGTGGGTGACCTGCAAGACCTCACCCACCACTCCTCCACCGACTTCCTCGAGAGTTTGCAGAACATTGGTCTTTCCCAGCTCATCACAGACCCCACACACATCGGAGGACACACTCTAGATGCAATCTCCCCCCTCCGGCAGCAACGTCCACTACAACTCCATTTCACCACTCACAGTGACCAACCGCTCCATCATCCACTTCACAATCTCCACTATTCAAACCAAATCACCCACCGGCATTAACCTACCCAGCCAGAATTGGAACAGACTAACAGAAACTGACTGGCGCAGCGCACTCGAAACAAACCAACCCCACGCCACTGATAATCTAATCGGGGATATCACCAACTTCAACCAGTGAATCTCGAGCTGTACAGACGCACTCGCACCCTTCAAAAGTCTCAAACACTGTGGAATGAACAGACAAGACACCTGGTACACAGACTAACTACGAACTACAAAACATACTGCATGCAGCTGGAAAGGAAATGGTGATCTATCCATGAAGCCAACATGAGATCTGCCTACAATCCACACTTAGGCACTACCACCATCTTCTCAGAGAAGCCAAGACACAATCCCTCAGTGATCAGATTGAAGATAGCTCCTACAATCACAAATAGATCTTTTCAATCATCAAGTAGTTCACTACTCCAGAAGCGACAGCCATCTCAACACTCCATCCCAGAAACTCTTGAACAACCTCTGAAACTTCTTCTACAGCAAAATCTAAAAGATCTACAACAACTTTGAAAAACAACCCAACCCCAAGGACATCATCACCAACTTGCCCACCGCCTACCTGGACACCCACCTAACCAAATGGAGAACACTCTACCCCAGTCATGAAAGCCGTCCACTCTGTGGCCCCAACAGACCCTGCCCACATCATATCTACAACTTAGGAAGTCCTCTGATAAGCAAACTCCCCACACACATCATCAACTACCCCATCAAATCCGCCACCTTCCCAAAAGACTGGAAACACGCAGCCCTCCTCAAGAAACCTTCGGCCAACCCCAGCGAGATGAGCAACTTCCACCCTATCTCCCAGCCAAAGGGATAGAGAAAACAATCAACCAACAACTCACCAACCACCTGGAGCTCCACAACCTTCTCGACCACTCACAGTACGATTTTCAAAGCAACCATAGCACGGAGACAGCAGTCACCGTCACCACAGACGAGATCCGAACCCTACTAGACCAAGAAGATACCGGTGCCCTTATACTGGTGGTCCTCTCCGCAGTGTTTGACACCGTGTCACACTCCTGCCTCATCATAAGACTTCACAAGAAGGCATCCAAGGACCAGCCCTCAAATGGATAAGCTCTTTCATCACAGTAAGTACACAAAGAGTCAGACTCCCATCGTACACATCAGAGCCAAAGACCTGATTTGCGGAGTCCCCCAAGGTTCATCTCTCAGCCCAACCTGGATCAACTTCTACATGACACCTCTCGCTGACTTCATCAGAGCACATGGTGTATCCATCATCTCCTATGCTGATGACACCCAACGTATCCTATCAATGTCCAACAAATCCTCCACCACTACAACCAAATTCACTGATTGCATGATCAGCGTAGCAGAATGGATGAGAACCAACTGCCTCAAACTCAACTCCAACAAGACGGAAGTGCTGATCTTTGGGAACAGGAACTCCTCCTTTGACTCCACCTCGTGGCTGCCAGAGCTTGGTCTTACATCAACACACACTCACCCTGCAAGAAACCTGGGAATCATCTTAGGTGAACAACTCAACATGTCAGCACAGGTAAACGCAGTCAGCTCCTCCTGTTTTCATATACTACGCATCCTCAGAAAAATCTTCAAATGGATACCCAGGAACACCAAGCATACAGTCACTCAAGCCCTTGTCAGAAGCGGACTACGGCAGACTATGGCAGACTACAGCAACGCTCAGTACACCGGAATCTCTAACCACCTCCTCCACCGACTTCAGACCATCCAGAATGCTGCAGAAAGACTCTTCCTAGAACTCCCATGTTGCAGCCACATTACGCCACCCCTCAGAGAACTCCACTGGCTTCTGATACACAAACGTGAATTCAAACTCTTTACACACGCATACAGGGCACTGCACTACATAGTGTTAGCATACCTCACAGTTGTCTTCACTTCCACCAACCCACTAGACACCTGCGCTCAGCCTCACTCTCTCTCGCGCACACTCCCTGGATCCCCAAAAGCAGAACGGAAGGCCTAGCTTTCTCCCACATTGTGCCCAAAAACTGGAACAATCTCCCTCTACACATCCGGGTCTACTCCTCACTGTCTATAGGGATTTTGATGTTTTTAGACACTGCTACAGCCCAAACTGCTGAATAAAATTACACCAAATTCGGCAGAAAGGTAGATCTTGGTCCAGAAAGAACTCTTTTTGTAATGTGTTCTAAATCTGTTCAGTAGTTTGGGAGTTATTAAAGAAAAAAATGTATAGATATCTAGGCACATGGATCCTCCGCGGGTACCCGCAAATCCGAAGCCCAATTGGAAAGGAAAAAAAACTCACCTACTCACACACCATACCCCCACCGCGCACGGCCAAAGGCTGTGCGCAGCTTGAGGTTGGGTGCATGTGGGGGGCTTCGCTGCAGAGCCTGGCCACAGACCAGGCCCTGCAGCCATCCCCTGCCGCTCACGGCCAAAGGCCTTGCTCGGTGGTAGTTGTATTAACGTACGGTAATTATATATTACTTTACGTTAAAAAACCATCTAAATTCAATGAAAAAACAAAAGGCTACAGGGATGTTATAGTTAGATTGACATTTTACCCACAGAAATTCAGCAATTCTAGTTATGCTTATAGTTCTACTTATTGAAAGAAGCTATAACTCGTGCCGTTAAGTAACTTTAGGCCACGAGTTATAGTTTCTTAACATAAGTATAATTATAAGTATAACTAGAACTGCTGAATTCGTATGGTTCTGAGTGGGTAAAAGGCCAACCTAACTATAATGACCCCGTAACCTTTGGCTTTTTCTTTAAAAAAAAAAAAATATATATATAAAAAGTGATGTAATAGTCACAATAAATTCAGTACCACATATATCATATAATACTGCATCCAACTTTTATAAAAGTATCACCTAACCCGCTGCAGGCCTGCATACAGGTATAGCACACA
Organism: Calotriton arnoldi; assembly: GCA_963921515.1. Classification (NCBI taxonomy): domain Eukaryota; kingdom Metazoa; phylum Chordata; class Amphibia; order Caudata; family Salamandridae; genus Calotriton; species Calotriton arnoldi. The sequence goes on along the minus strand of CAWUFW010000889.1, from coordinate 2,962,657 downwards.
ACCCTTTGCAAGTGTTCAGTCCCTGCTGCTCACTGCCTTTGACTGTGTGCCGCATGGGCTTGCCACAGGGTCTGGACTGCGGACATGCCCTGTGCCCACCCTCTGCGGGCGACCAACCCCACCGCGTATGGCCATCGAACATGTACAGAATTATTTGGCCGCAGGGCCTAACCAGCAGCTAGAACCTGCTCCCAGCTCACCATAGGTGGCCTACCATTGCTGCACAGGGCCTTCAGCATAGAGGGGTTTGGCTGTAGGGCATGGCCTATGGTCAGGCTCAGAATTTTTTTTTTATACGTTCAAAGACTCTGTACTGGCTCTCCGAGCCCCACAGGAGGTCCAACAAGGGCCCTAGATCCAGTGCTTAATTTGAGCCGGTGGTTTCCGGTGCTTGGCACCGGCTCTTTATTCTCCACACCAGCTCTAATGACAGTCTACCACATGGTGGAGCTCTATCACATTTTGAGATGAGCATACAATGAATAATATCTGCCACCAATGCCATTCTTATAGCTTTGGGTGGCCTTGAGTAGTCAGAATTGCTACACTTGTAGAAGTGAGATGGTTATTAGTCAGAGAAGGGCCCTGTTACTTACTTTTTGGCAAATTAAGCCCTGCCAAGGTCCCCTGTCATTGGTTCTCAGACATTTAAGCTGAGTTTGAGGACCTCACGAAGACTCAGTGGGAGCCACAAACCTAGCCTAGGGGTTTGGAAATCCACTGCAAAATTGACGAATATTTTTTTTTCAACCGGTGGGACTCTTTAAGCTCACTTTGACTTTATCCACAGGGTTAGGGATTCTCCCTCTTCTCCTTTAGGCGCTCTCTAATATTTTCCAGGGTGCTGATTACCTGTCCATCCATCTATCTCTAACTTAATTGAAAGGTCCTATGAATTTCAGGCTCTCTCAGGACACTTTTCTCATGCAGATGTTTCAAACTACTGAACTCATTTATGCCAAACCAAGTAAAACCACTCCCTTGAGTAAAGTTCTTCTTTCCTGCAAGGCTTGGTGGTATTTGTGGTTGGCCATTTGTTTCTGTAGCCGAGAGCAAATATTCCTTTGGGAGTTAAAATGTGAAATGTCACCTTTTTAACTCCCTCATCTCCCCCGGTTTGCTCCAGCTTGATGGACCGGCATGAAACTTGCTGTGCCAAATACAAATCGGATCACCTTTTTCTATTTGGAAAGTTTTGTGCAGGTCCTTCAAATTGCACCAAAAACTGTGTGTGTGTGTGTGTGTGTGTGTGTGTGTGTGTGTGTGTGTGTGTATATATATATATATATAGAAGCAGAGGGACTTCTGGCTCTAGAAACACTACATAGAGAGAGCGAGGGCTTGGATCCCCATGTAGACATGGAACACCTAATGCAGGGTTTGGAGATCAATATTGGATCTGCCAGCATGAGCGGTTTTAAACCTAGGTCCCGGGCAATCCCAGTCACAGCTCACGACAATATAGATACTTTTCATGAAATGGTCATCCATGATTTAGTTCAACTAAGAACGAAGAGTGTGGAACAAACTGACAATTTAACACCAGAATTGAGGAAGGCATTACAATCCCTGAAAGAAGATACCTCCATTGTAATCAAAAATAGTTATAAGGGAGGGAATGTTGTAATTATGGATTCAGATAAATACAACCAAGAAGCGTTGAGGCAACTGGAGGATGTTAGGTGCTATGAGGTGATTACACATGATGAGTACCGGGCCTGTGTTAATAGATTTCAAACACAGCTTAAGAATTGGCATGATGCTTTTATTCTAGATCAAGATGAATTTAATTTTTTAAGATCTGAACATCCCAAGATTCCCTCATTCTATTTGCTGCCGAAAGCCACAAAAGATCACACAACCCCCCTGGAAGACCTAATGTCTCTTCGAATGAAAGCTTCTTGGAAAACACAGCCATACACATCAATTTGTTCCTTTTCCCTTTTGTAAAAACACTTCCATCATACTGCAAAGACAGTGGGGATTTCCTCACTAAAATCAATGATCTCACTTGGAGTGAATCCTATATCATGATTACACTTGACATCACTGCCCTCTACACCTCCATTGACCATGATTTTGGGGTGCATGGAGTACTATCTGAAAAAAAATCAGCATGTTTTCTGGAACACACTCGAATGCTCTTGGAGATGATCCGTGTCCGCTTGAAGGACAATATCTTCATGCATGACGGGAGTCTGTATAGACAAATAATGGGAACTGATCTGGGCACCTGCTTTGCCCCCAGCTTTGCCAATTTGGTAATGGGCTGGTGGGAGAAGCAGGTGGCCTGGGCAGATGAGAATGCAGAGTATGTGCAACGCACTTTAATCTGGACCCGTTACATTGACGATTTATTCCTGTTGTGGAATGGGTCCAGATTGGAGGCAGAAGAATATGTTAGAATTCTCAATGAAAACCCTTTTAATCTGTATTTCACTTCACATATGAGCGTCAGCGAGATAACCTTTCTGGACATTCTGCTACAAGTGAAGGAGGGTAAAATCAATACCACAGTACATCGCAAGATGACAGCCAGGAATAGCACTCTGCATTTCAAAAGTCAGCATCCGACTAATTTGAAAGAAAGCATCCCCTATGGGGATACATTGAGGGTTAAACGAATTTGCAGCCAGGAGCATGAATTCCAAGGCCAAGTGCAAAAAATGAATGAGAGGTTTTGCAAGCGGGGATACTTCCCGAAAACATAAATATGGCAAAACTGAAATCCAAAAGTATTACTAGAAACCAGCTTCTTTACCCCAATGACAGAACACAAAAGGAAACTACACCAGCTAGATTCATTACATGTTTTAATCAAATGTCTCCCAAAGTACACCAGATTATGAGAAAACATTGGCAGGTAGTAAGGAATGATACTATAATTGGAAAAGATTTACCTATGGCACCACCAGTAACATACAGGAAAGGTAGGACATTAGGAGACAGCCTCACACAGTTATTTTACCAGTAGCCGCAAACCTGACACATGGTTATCTACCACAAAGGGGTTTTTCAAATGCAATCACTGTAAAGCCTGTAGGATGGTGAGAAATGTCCCGACATTCAAGTCCGCTGACGGACATATAAGGAAGATAAACGGGTTTTACAATTGCAATACGGATTATTGTATCTATGGACTTAGCTGTCCCTGTCCCCTGATGTATGTGGGGAGTACGATTTCCCCCCTTAAAAAACGTATATTAGAACATCCGCGGGCGATTAGGAATCATGATTTTACATATTCTGTAGCTAAACACTTTTATGATAAACATGAAAGCGATCCTGGGCTGCTGATGTTCTTTGCCGTGGACAGAACCCCCCCAATATAAGAGGAGGCAATAGAATCATGAATCTGAGACGCCTAGAATCAAGGTATATTCTGGATTTAAACACAAAATTTCCAAATGGGTTGAACAGGGATGAGGAGTTAGAAGTACATTTGGGATGATCTAGGAACATCCATTCTCCTCGCCCCTGGTCTCTGCCTTGTCCTTGTATCCTCCCCGAGGGATTTAAAAGGCTTGGGATGAAAGGCTGAGTAATGACATACTCGTTTACCCTCGCACTTAGGCACTTTAGGTATTTATGATTCTAATGTTAAATTGAGGTGTTAAATATGGGCTAATTGTTGCACTCAGACACTTTAGGCATTTCACGTGTTTTATAAACGTATAGCTATTGTATTTATATATATATATAGAAGGGTTATTCTTATATAATGTATTTGATATGGATATACTTGAATATGAGTTTTAGAAGAAATGTTATATAGGGATTGATTTATATTGTGTAGGGTCCATTATCAAATTGGTAACTAAAACTTTCTTATATATAGCTTTTATAATTAATGACTTATGGAATGTATTTAGGACGTGATGAATGCTTTGTTTTGGCCATGACTCTTCAGAATAAGCTATTAGTACAATTCTCTTGATTATATAACGTGTTTGTATTAATTAGGGCATTGGCCCAAGAGTTTGCTCTATTAACCTCCACGGTTCCAACTTCCAAGCATGAAGTTCTAGATGTATTGAAATGATGAGTTGGCTTATTTTATATAAAATAATTTTTTATAAATGTTATTAAAAAAGAGTGTAAATATAAAAACGACTATAGAAACAGGAATGAATATGCAATAGCCATCTAAAAAACACCGTCTTGAGAGGATTATGTCATAGAGGGTAACTGAGGTCTTTTTCTTCTTTGTTTTTTTCTTCTATCTATATGATTGACTGTGCCTTTAAAAATGTTCTCTCTCTCTCTCTCTCTCTCTCTCTCTCTCTCTCTCTCTCTCTCTCATATATATATTTTAATGTAGTGAAATGTGTCCCCATATAAATGTCTGCTGTGAGGATGCATTTCACACAAAGAAAATTTCAAGGGAAAGTCATATGAGAATGAATTGTAGGGGTGGGTTATGGAGCATATACCCTCCCAGTTTTGTCCTAAATGTAAGAACACTTTACCTTGATAAGACCAACATAGGGTGTGCAACCTCTGTCTTCTGAGACATCATGAGGAATCCTCCACTTGCCAGGTCTTCGAATGATAAAAGATCAGTTGGTAGTGAAGGGAACAACGGTGGGTGCACTATAGAATGCAAATATGTTGAAGGAATATACATACTCAGATGGTGAAAGTGGTGGGCCATCCGGTATCCTGGTGCTTGGCCCAAAGGGAGTGGAGTCCAGAGTATCATTCTTCCATTGACCCAGACTTTGAAGAAAATCCTTCTCCAGGGGCCCCAGTTAAGCCTACACCTAGAACAAAGTCTATACCTTGGCTTCCCCAGTAAATACATGTCAAGGACACTCCCTCCAGGGTTTCGTCTCAAATGGACCCTCGGCTCTGGAACAAGGAATGCCTTGAGAGGGCCATTTCTAGTGCCCCGGACCGCCTCTGAAAAGACCTCGACAATCAGCACCAATGTCTGATCCAGAGCCACCTTAGCCCCTAAAGCAAATCTTTGTTCCGGAGAAGCCTCAACAAGAGGGACCTCTACCTCAACATCAAGAGACTTCATCTCATCCCTGAGGAGCGACTGCCTGCCTCATTGGTGAAGTTGACTTGAAGCTGACTCTACACTACCAGACGAGCAAAGTGTGCAGCATGATGGGAGGATGAGGAGACTCTACATTACACATTTTAACTCAATCAATCAATCAATATATAACTTTATTCGGTGGCAGTTAGCCATCCATAAAAGTAATATATAAAACAGTACAAATTTAAAAAGCATAAAAAACACAATTCATAGCACCAAGTCAAAGTATGTGCCCAATTGGACAGGAGAAACACATAAGTAAAAAAAAATAACATTCTAACTCATCCACCACAACCTACGTCACCAGGCCACCCTTATGCAAGAAATGTTAACTTACATTCGAAGAGGCAGTCTCTGAAGAACTCAGAACCTTTCCAGTCCCTAAAAAGCTGAAGTCAGGAAGAAAAGACGTCCTGCAGCAAAGTCACCTGCACAGTCCTAGTCCCCTTCACACTCAGCACACACAAATTCAGAACCTGATCCCGCAACAGATCTTACAGACCCCTAGAATGAGCCCTTCAAAACAGACGACAGCGACGACCCTTTGCATGATTACAGTGTTAATCCCAAAAGATTAATATTTCTTAGAATTATACTCAGTTCAGTGATCTCCATCTGATGATACTTCCTCCTACCATGCAGTAATCCAGTGGGTAGCGGACTATAACATGGTCAAAATCCATGAAGTCAAGAAAGAGTAGGACTTCCTCATAGAGATGCTCCTGAAAGCAGCGCAAGTTGGTACAGTACTTGCCAATGTTGAAAAGCATGCTGAAATGATCATCCGAGAACTTTAATGACCCACACCACAAATTGAGAGAAAGCATAAGGTGGCACTAGAGGACTACTAATACATCAGAGTCATATTTCACCCGATTCACTAGTGGTACATGCTGCTTGGAAAGGGACTTCTTCCAGGGTACAGGTGGTGTCCCACCACCTGACAGAGCAGACGGATCAATGCTGCTTCCAAATGGGTAGCTGAAGGTGAAGCCACTTTATGGTGCATATCCAACTGGTCGGGCTACTGTCTTCATATAAGTGGTACCACTGGGAGGAGATGGAGTGGTTGAGAAAACACCTTCAGGATGCACACAAGAAGCATTAAAAGGAGGTTTTGCAGGAGGTGAATATCATCTCTAACTTGAACATTGTGTGTCCACTGGATGCAGCCAACACTGCTTCCGAGGGAACTAACAATAGCATTCTCTTTTTAAGCAGGCCTGAATGAGCGTCATGAATTCTGACTAGAAGTCAAGCAACACCTTTTGAGTGTGCCTTTTGATGTGGAGTACCTTTTTTGGGCCAGAGGTAGGCTGAGTGTTTGTAAACATCTAAAAGGACACAGACACAGCCAGAGCAATGGTGGCACTCCAAACCCAGCACACCACACTAAGATTTTGGAGGCAACAAGCACCAGCTCGAGTCAAGTAAATGGCTACCTCACAATACCAACAGTACCATCTGCAACAGTCCTTTCAGTAGGGTCAGTCATCCAAGCCCTACACTAAAGAAGGCTGGGGAAACAGTTGTGTAAGGCCAGCAGCGGCCAAAGCAAGGGCACCTCTGCTTCTAAGCAGTGACCTTCCACACATTCCCCTGATCGCACATGGGGGGCATCTTTTCCAGTGGGAATAGATGGATTGTCAAGTGTATTCAAGATTGCTATGCCAAAGCCATCCACCTTTAAAAAGGGAGTCACTGTGGCTTTCCCATTTGCAGACATAGCTGCAATGTGGTCTACCATTTACACATTTACCAAACATTATTGTGTGGCCATTCATGCCCACCAAGGGATACAAGTTGTGAAAACTGTGCTTAAAAGTTTGTTTTAAAACTCTTCTGCTACAGCTCACAAGCTACTGCTTTAAGGAGAAGGGCACTGGTTTAAGTCTATGCAAATTATGCTGCAAACTAAACATGTTACTTACCTTTAACAATCAGTTTGCAGCTTGTGCAGTAGATTCATGTGTGCCCTCCTACGTGCAAGCTCAATGATGTTTCAACATTAAGTACCTTACTTTATGTGTTGCGTTTGTCAATGAAATTTACTCTTGGTGACTATGAGCTTATTTGGATGTTTTGGTTATACAAACGTACTGTATAGTCTTTTTGTGTTGTTTGCATATGGAGTTTCTTAGTGACAAGATTATTGTCCAGTGGTTTTCTGTCAATCAGAATTCTCCAGGGAGTTGCTCAATAACCTGTAAGGCTTGGATCGGGATGGGAGGTGAATTTATTTGCATGGTGGTACTGGAAATCATAGCTTTAGTTTTTCTTTAACCTTGTCTTACCTCATGCTCCAACATTGACCATTGCTCCTGTTCTGCATTCCCTTTATTGATCTTTAGGCTATTGCAAATGATGCACGTGCATCTCCCTGACAAAAGCTAGCACCCTGGCGGAGGCCCTATAAGAGGAAAATGAACCACTAACTGGAATGAGCTTCATAGACCACTCCTTAACAAAAGCCAAAATGAGGCCTGCTTGAAAAATCTGAGTTATGGTGGAGACCTCTACCATGTCTCGCCCACCCTGCCCAACTGGCGTCGTCTTCTCATTTTCTGTCCCTCCAGTGCAGGGGAAGGTAGGAAAGCAAGGCAGCCCTTCACTCCATCCTCTCTCGGTAATTACAGTACTTAAGGCATCAGCATGGATTGGTCAGCTAGGCTGCACAGGCAGAGAGATTTCAGTAATGACTACACATCCTTTCCTACACAGCCAAAGTTCTGTCCTATGATCTCCTTGACCAGGAGGATTCACTGGTATACTAAGAACCTGAATCGGTGAATAGACTCATCCCATGCCCATAGCGGCCCACAGGAGACGCTACAGGGAGAGACGCTAGAATCGGAAGAGTAGAAACATAGGACTAGCCAGAAAAAATACACAATACTTTCTCACTCCATGGCTGGATCATCCCAGCACTGCACTCCTAAACCTGTGCCTGGGGCCAGCAACCCTCCACACCCTTGTCCCAAAGACTCATCCAGAACTGAAGGATATGGTACTTGTTTGCCTCACTAGAAAAAAGGGATGCCACATCCCTCTCCCTTTGGAAAAGTATCTCAACTAGGAATGAGCATATGATGTCCTTCAGAGAAGAAGTGGCCCCTGAAATCTCGCAAATGTTTCAACTCAAATCACCGGAAAGCCAGGTTGGCTGTCTCGAGCCAAGCCTCATAGACTTCTCAGAAGCCAATAGCGCAAAGCCACTACTTGTGATTTATAAATATATATTTATATATATAATGTTGGATTTCTAAAACCCTTTACCTTTTAGGACAAGCAGTAGGGAGGCCTAATTCTGGTTAGTGGTGCCTATTTGAAGTTGCAGTGAGAACAACTAATATAAATAGTTCATCCATGGTATGTCCTATATAATGGCACACAACTTTATGTATGCTGTAATTGGTCACAGCATGTGCCATGTAACCAGTGATTGCAGTACAATGAACAATTGGTCACAGTAGCAACATTTTTCAAAACAAAAGAGATTAAAACAGCATTCACAATACCAATGTAGCATAGTCTGCAGTGAATGCAATTTATTTTCAAAGCAAATATTCACTATAGTTTCGGCAACGCAGTTGCTCTTTCATCTGCAGTCAATTCAAGTGTTTTTGGTTGCTCCAGTGTTGGGAACGGAAAGGGTGGGGTGTTTGAGGTAAAAGTGAGTAAGTGAAGGTGGTGGACAAGGGAAAGGTGATGTGACATATATACATCCGATTCACATAGTAGGACCAATCCGGCCTAACACAGGTCAATTGTTCCAGTTATACCGCATAGCAATGCATAGACACCGATAATGAATTGCAGTCGTCGGGGCTTGTGCAGTAGTAGTAGTCAACGTTTCGACCCCTTAAAAGTTCAAGGTGAATCAAGCCTTAGCATGGGGTCTTCATCAGGACTGTGTGAACAAGGAGCACCTAATCATTCCACCAGCGCATGAATACGGCTGGGCGGTCAATGGGGTTGGGCTCAGCTGAGCTCCAAAATAATAGGGTGAGAAGTACGGCCAAATGTGCACGCGTGTGAGTTGGAGCCGCAAGGTTGATTTTAAGATTTATCTTGTCACTGCGCGGGATCTTTTGACCCACAGTTGAACATCAAGGCCCGTACGTGCACGTTTGGCCGTACTTCTCACCCTATTATTTTGGAGCTCAGCTGAGCCCATCCCCATTGACCGCCCAGCCGTATTCATGCGGTGGTGGAATGATTAGGTGCTCCTTGTTCACACAGTCCTGATGAAGACCCCATGCTAAGGCTTGATTCACCTTGAACTTTTAAGGGGTCGAAACGTTGACTACTACTACTGCACAAGCCCCGACGACTGTAATTCATTATCGGTGTCTATGCATTGCTATGTGGTATAACTGGAACAATTGACCTGTGTTAGGTCGGATTGGTCCTACTATGTGAATCGGATGTATATATGTCACATCACCTTTCCCTTGTCCACCACCTTCACTTACTCACTTTTACCTCAAGCACCCCACCCTTTCCTTTCCCAACACTGGAGCAACCAAAAATACTTGAATTGACTGCAGATGAAAGAGCAACTGCGTTGCCGAAACTGTAGTGAATATTTGCTTTGAAAATAAATTGCATTCACTGCAGACTATGCTACATTGGTATTGTGAATGCTGTTTTTAATCTCTTTTGTTTTGTAAAATGTTGCTACTGTGACCAATTGTTCATTGTACTGCAGTTTCGACCCGGGTCTGGTAGCATTTCGGGTGACCTCATTGATACATAACATGTAACCAGTGATGTCAGTTGTGGTGTCGTGTAGGTGCATGAGATGTTTATTTTGGGATTACGGTGCCAAATCTCACCATAACTCATGGGTGCATGTGTATTTCAGGTTTAGGATCATAAACAGGGGCGGCTCATCCACAATGACGGAGGAGCGTCGCCCCACTGGCAGAGCCAGTAGCGAAAAAATAAAACTATATTTGATTATCGTTTTATTTTTAAGCAGCTGGCTCAGCCAGCGTGTGCAGGGAGGGGTGGGGGTGGGGCATGGGAGGAGGTAGGAGGAGTGCTGTGGCTGACTGTCTCAGGCCAACCAAAATACACACGTGCACTTAGGTTTCTCCAGTCCGGCTGCATCGAGCAGCCGGCCTGGAGAAACCCCACAGACTCCCTTGTCTGAGCAGGGTATCCTTCTAGCCTGCTCAGGCCAATCCCCGTACTGCTCTGCAGGGCGGGGATTGAACAGGGAGTCTGATGCAGTCGCAGTGCCTGCTGGGACACGGAAGAGGAAGCACCCGACGCGGGATGCGGCCGTCAACTTAAGGTAAGTTTATTTCTTTTTTTGTATTCTCCCCTCTCACCCGCGCCCCGCCTTCCCCCGCCCCACTAACTTTTGTATGTGGCGGCCGCCACTGATCATAACCACGTTTTAAAAAGATAATGTTTGCTGATCAGTTGCAGAAATAATGGAAGGCTGCTCCACATGTTAGGAGCCAACCCCTAAAAGGCATGGCCACCCTTCCTTTACAAATGCACCTCTGGTCAAGGCGGTGGAAAACTGAACAATATCGCTTAAAGTAAAGAATTGTGACACCAGTTGCCTGATGTTCCTGAAATGGCCATCATTTGCCCTAAATACCCATTCTCAAAGGCTGGCAAACTCTAAAAATGGTTGCCTCGAATGAAAGTTAGCTCACGAGCCTGCCACGGTGCAGCAAACTTTGTTGTATTGTTGTGTAAAGCCCCACACTCTAAAATCTGGTACTTTCTAAGGGCAAAGCTATCACACAGCACAACCCAGTGTTTCATGTGAAAGAGTGAAGAGTTAAGCTGGTTGTACACATGAGGCTGTCTTTATGGATCCCTTCATCCCAATAGTTCTTTTTTGCGTCAGACGTTAAACGCTTTGAAAAGAACAAAGCGATCAATATGAATGAGCCCGAGTCTCTTAAAACAATGGTTAAGTTATTTAGAAAGTCAGTATATCATGCATGCACATCTTTTACAGTTTGCTTATCTTTACTAAATGTCACTATAAAATGTAAATGTTTTATCACCTCTGTTCTAGGTGTCATGTAATTAGGATATAAGCAGGAGGCACGTTTTTAACACTGTGTTTTTTATTTTTGCAATTCCTCATACCTGGTGGTGGATTGTTTTCACTACATGCCATTTTGATTGGATTTCCCCAACTTATTTGAAATATTTTATATTTACTTTTTCTATTTCGTTACATAGCATAACATAAAATGTGTATTTGTAAAGCGCACGTACACCCAGAAAGGTATCTTGGCGCTAAATAATAGATGGTTATTGTTACCCAACTCAATGGTGCTCATTTTATCGACCTCAGAAGGATGGGAAGGCTGAGCGGACCCACCGGGATTTGAACCTGTGACCATGAGGTAAAACACACAGCAGTAATTGCAACTTGATTCCAAGAAAGGCACGATTCCTGAATGATGCCAAGAATCGTTCCATTTTAAATAACGTTTTGCACCACATAAGGATAAACTGTCATCTAGGAAATAACAGCAGCTAACACTCTAGATCTAAACACCATTGTGTGAAGGTCTCCAACATCCAACCTGTATTGTCAAACAAAAGTAGATAAATTGGCCAATATGGCTGCTCTACATATATATTTGATAGAGACTCCACAAGCTTCTGCACATGAACCAGCAATATGGCTAGTAAAAAGAACACTTTGCATCAGAAAGAGGTTCAAAGGGAGGCAATGGTAAAGCTTTTAGAACCAAGGGAGGATCCCATATTGGAGCTATTGATTTAACTGAAGGCCTAACCAAGCAAAAGCCCTCCTGTAGTCTGCTGCCTATTTATATTTCAGCAATGCCCCTAGGGGGTCTATGTACTATTATCACTGCCTATTGTATTCCTAGAGTTTCAGCTGCCAACTCAAATACATCCTAAAGAAAGTGTAAAGTCCACTTTGATTTACAATCTTAGGCTTTCACAGAATTTCCAGCCCACCAATTAGAAAAGGAAGAACAGTGATGATCATAGGTGCGTCTAGTAGATTGCGAGATCCCTGAAATGATAGTGCTACTGGGAATAACAGTCCTACTCACTTTAAACCCCTCCACTCAACAGCCAGCGATAACCACTGACAAGAAGAGGAATCTAGCATGGGCATTGCTCTACCGGAAAGTTCCATTCTGGCATTGCAGACAGTATCCTCAGAAAAGGGAACAAACTCATCACCCAAAGAGGTGTCACCAATATCAGATGTACTGTCTCCTTCTGAAGGGTAGGTAAATGCCTGACTATCAAAAGAAATGATGAAACTACTTAAAGGAGGAGAGTAGTCCATGGGCATGTTAACACATCCACTTCCTACATGATAGCTGTAGGAAAGTGCCTCTTTTTGCATGGTTACCCACTAACTTTTTGCCAGATATCTGATGCCAACTTGACTGATTGTGTGTTGGGACCCTGCTAACCAGCCCTAGCACCTATGTTCTTTCCTAAAACTGTACCTTTATTTCCACAATAGGCACACCTCTGGGCCTCCTGTAAGTCCCTTGTAAAAGGTACCCCTGGTACTAAGGGCCTTGTGACTAGAGAGGGCCTCTGAGGGCTGCAGCATGTATTATACCACCTTCAGAGACCCCTCACCTTAACACCCACACACTGCCATTGCAGGCTGCGTGTTTTGGTGCTGACCAAACTAAGAGTCAACATGGCACACATCCCTGTGTGCCATGCTCCTCCCCCAACACTGCCTGTGGCATGAGTAAGTCGCCCTCTAGCAGGCCTTACAGCCCTAGGGCAGGGTGCAGCATACCACAGGTGAGGGCTTAGCTGCATGAACAATATGCCCCTACAGTGTCTGTACCATTCACAGACATTGTAAGTGCAGTGAAGCCATTTTGAGTACCTGGGCTGGGAGTTTGCCATTACAAACTCCCAAGCTCCATGATGGCTTTACAGAAAACTGGGAAGTTTGGTACCAAACTTCTCAGCATAATAAACCCACCCTGATGCAAGTGTTGGATTTATTATAAAATGCACTCTGAGGGGCATCTTAGAGATGCCTCCTGAAAAACGACCAACTTCTAGTGTTTTGGCTGACTGGTCACCGCCAGCCAGCCACCACAAGACAGGTTTCAAACAAAGCCTGCTCTGTGTGAAGGTGCTTTACAGGAACAGCAACACTTGGTGGTGAGCCTCAAAGGCTCTCACCTTGTGATGTGCTGATTTGGGCAGTTCCAACTAGTGGAGATGTCTTCCCCTCCCCCCACCAGGCCCAACTTTTGGCAGCAGGACAGCTGGAAAAATTAGTAAGCAGAGTAGGAGTGTCCACCTCAGCCTGGCACACCCCTAGGGTCGCCAGGAGCTGAGGTGAACCCCTCTCTTAGAAATTCTCGATCTTGAATTGGAGAATTAGGCCCAAAAGGAACAGGGATGTGGCCCTCTACACCCTTTGGGTGTCTCCTCCGTTTGGGGAGTCACCCTAAGGGATAGTAGCCATTGGCTACTGCCCCCGATCTCAGTAAAGTCGTTAAATTAAATTTTTAAGGGCTTCTCTGAACCTTGTTTCTTAGATTACAATGACCTACGAAGAAGGACTGAAGAAATGTGAAGCAGTGGAGAAGAAGCCGACAACTGACTTGGCCCCAGCACTACCGGCCTGTCTCCTCCTCCAGCAACCCTGCTTGAAGAAAATGGCGTGGCCTGCAGCCAGCACCTCTCAAGGGACCTGAGCTGACTTCAATAAAGACTCTTTTCTCCCGAGGACTCTGATTGTCCAACAAAGAAACCCCAACTCCAAAGACTCCGGATCCAGGCCGATCCGCGACCTCTGCACACTCTGCACCTGACGCCCACAGCCCGAATATGAGTGACTCATCTATCCTGTGAAGTCTCCCCAGCGATCCCGACCTGGTCTGTATTGGTGGCTGACCTCTCCAGAACCCCCCCTTGACGCCTGCAGCCTCTATTCAAAGGGTCCCCCTGACCGCGACTGGAACCAGCTAAGAAAACCCGACACCAAAAGGCACCCCTGCATCCTCCGCCCCGACCTTGGGGAGCCCAGCTGACAGTGTCCTGGTGTCCCCAGCAATCCAACCCGCCTGCCCAGCCGTTGGTCACCTACGCCCAGCCTCCTGGTCTGAGTCTGTAGCCTCTTTCCGAAACCTACGACCTCCAATGGAAAGCATTGGGTGCACAACTCTGATTTGCACCCTGCACTCGGCCGCCCCTGTGCCACTGGTGGTGTAGCTTTGGTGCTGCTTTGTGACCCTCCCTGTGCTCACCTCAACTCCCCGGGCACTTGCCCTAAGACTGCAGGCACCTACATGCAAACCGTGCCTCTTAGAGGTAGAAGCCCCCCCAAGCTCCCCCCCCCGACTCCATTGGACTCCGCAAGAACACTAAAGTCCCTTGGACGGATCTCTCCAACCTCCACCTTATTTCGCTCCTTCCGTTTCTGAGCAAATTAATGGAGAAACATGTCAACACTCATCTCTCCAATCATGTCGAACTTACGGGCTGCTTAGACCCCTCCCAGTCCGGCTTTAGGCCCAAATACAGCACCGAATCAGCACTACTAGTGGTCACGGATAACATCAGGATGCCCCTAGATAAGGGCCATTCTATGATTTTGGTGCTGTTGGACCTATCTGCCGCATTCAACACAGTATCACATCCTATATTGCTCAGAAGACTAAAGGAGATCGGACTAAGAAAATCGGCCTTACAGTGGATGACGAGCTTTCTATCAGCTCGCTCCCAGATTGTCAACTTAGGCCCGTATCGTTCGGCTCCAACAGAACTGTCCAAGGGAGTTCCTCAGGGCTCATGTTTGAGCCCTACACTGTTTAACATCTATATCGCTCCCTTGGCCAATCTTCTGAGGACGCATGGGTTTACCCCCATATCCTACGCCGACGACACTCAGTTGCTCTTTCCATTCGACAAATTTACTTCTTCTGTGCAGTTGGCCTTCCCTAATGGTATGAGAGCTATCTCCCACTGGATGAAGAGTAATTTCCTCCAGTGCAATGTGGGAAAAACAGAGATTATGCTCTACGGAGAAGCCCCTTCCTTATGGACACCAGAATGGTGGCCGATAGATCTGGGCCCTCATCCGGCCCCCAAGCTGACGGTTAAAAACTTGGGTATCCGTTTGGATCAAGCCCTCACTTTGAAGGAGCATGCTGCTCAGACTGCAGGTTCCTGTTTCCACACAATAGGCCTGCTCCGTCGAGTCTTCCCTTTGCTCCCTGACTCAACCTGGAAAACTTTGGTTCAGGCACTTGTATTAAGCCGTCTGGACTACTGTAACGGCCTGCTGATCTCCGCCAATGATGCCCCGCTCAGCAGACTGCAGGTAGTCCAGAATACGGCGGCGCGATTGGTCCTCAATTCTCCTCCTAGGACTCCTTCTCGCCCTCTTCTTATGCAGCTGCATTGGCTTCCTATCCGCCAACGGGTAAGATTTAAAATCTGCTGCATTATCCACAAGTCACTGTTTAATTTAGGCCCCTCTTACCTCTCGGAGAAATTCACGCCGTATGTACCTTCAAGATCTCTTCGCTCGGGTGCCAAACATCTTCTTGTGGTGCCTCGAGTAAGAAAGGCTAGATTAGGAGGAAGAGCCCTCTCCCATCTTGGCCCTCGATATTGGAACGAGCTTCCCATACTTTTGAGACAATGCATTGATCACTTACAATTTAGGAAGCTGCTTAAGACCACTCTTTTCCGCACCTGATTCTGATGTTGCTGCAATACATTCACAAGGTCCGTCCTAAGCGCAGAGATACCCCTTCGGGGGTCGATTCAAGCGCTATATAAGTAAATAAATAAATAACATTGGGCCCAGCGACCTCTGCGCCCGCCTGCCCCAGTGCCGCTGGTGGTGTAGTACCTACCTGGGCTTTCCCTGTCTTGTCCTAAACCCCCGAAGCCAGGGGAAGTACCTGTAAACTGTTTAACATTGTTTTCCTGCATAGGATTGCATTGTAAATCTATCTGTTGCATTGAACTGTCTAGCTTTATCACTGCAAAAGCATACCGATGTACTTGATTGATATTTACAGAAAGCATACTTAAAACTATAAAGTATATAATTGCATTTACAAAACATTACTGCATTCTTGAAAAGTATTACTACTTTTACAACTCTGTAAAACTTACTTGCACTAAGTGATTCTTGGTTCTAGACTAAAATAACAAAGTAACAACTTTTATACAAATCAATTGGTCTGGATTCAGTCTTTGAGTGTGTGCTATAATTTCTTGACTGAGTGTGTACAATAAATGCTCAACACCACCCTGTGATGAGCTTAACTGCTCCGCTGCACGGACGCGCGCCGCTGGCGCTCCAAAGACCCGCGCCTAAGGCAAGACCGTCTGCGCCCGTCCGCATCCGGACTGCGCCCGGCGCACGGAACTCTGACCGTTACGACAGAGAAGTCTCCACTATGCTTTCCTACTCTATGGAAACCTTAGTTAAGATGAGAAACGGTGAGAATCACTGTTCTTGGGCTATCTTCCCCCCTGAGAGCGAGGGGAAACACTCGCATTACACATGTACCTCCTGTGGTTACTCTATGTCCCCTGATGGTAATCTCTCCGGGATAAACATGGCTGATAAACTTAATAACAACCATGCCAAATCCAACAAAGGTAAATTAGAGAGATATAGGGGTTTACTTCTAAATGCTCGCTCCCTTATTAAACATAAGATGGAATTTGCTGTTCTTCTAGCGGAAGAGAAACCCGACTGGGTCTTCATCACCGAAATTTGGGCTAATATAGCCTCAAGACCTGACCTAATCAATGCTATTCTAGCTAACTATTCTATCCAGAGGGTAGACAGAGTGGGACGCATTGGGGGGGGGGGACTGGCAATTGTTTTTAAATCACAGTTTAAATGCCTGATAGACTCAGGATTTAACCTTCATACATGTGAAGCCACTCATTTTAAACTTATGATTTCAGCAACGTGCTCATTCGGGGGTCTGCTGATTTACAGACCCCCAGGTCCTAGATTGCCGTTCCTTCATGAACTTAAAACTCCATTAGAACCTTTTCTTGCGGAGAATTGGCTGACCATTCTGGGTGACTTTAATTTTCACCTAGAAGAGATGGTCAACCAAGACTCTAGCGCTCTATTAGAGTTGCTCGCTAGTCTGGGGCTTCGGCAACTAGTATCTTCCCCCACTCACAAGGCGGGCCACACGCTGGATGGAATTTTTACCAATGATATAAGAATTACATATCAAAACACTATTCCTATCTGCTGGACCGACCATAGTGCAATTTCCTTTCATCTCGCCCCTCCTTTTACGGCTAGGAACATTAGAACTTCTTATCCCTTGGACAAATCAAGAAACTGGAAAGGGGTCTCGGCTGAGACGCTAGTCAATACACTTAACAGCATACCCTGTATAATCCAAGAGGATTCTAACCGTGGGGCAGAGGCCTTTGCGACATGGCTGGAATCTGCAGCAAACATATTGGCCCCCCTGAAGACTCATACCCGTAAAAAGCGACCCCCATCAGCGCCGTGGTTTAATGATAGACTCAGGACGCTTAAACAAGCTTGCCGTCGTGCCGAGCGGGCCTGGAGGAAAACCTTAGATGACCAAGAAAGAACTCGATACAAAATAAACATCGAAGAATATATACTCGCACTGCTGGAAGAAAAGTCTAAATACTGTACTCCTAAAACAGAAAACTCATCCTCCACTAAAGAACTATTTAGATTAGTACAACAGCTCTCAGATTCTCAATCCAGAGCAGAGCCAGAGATTTCACAAGCCTTTTGTGACCAACTAGCAACTTTTTTTCAGTCCAAAATCTTGGATATTTACAGAGTTTGATCCCAACTCTAGGCCGTCCAGCCACTCTGGGGTCTCTGGCAGGCACACTGCAACTGATCAGGAGGTGACATCTGGTTTAAGCAACAAGACCAATGGTCTCTCTAAATTTTCTATTCTCTCATCCTAACGTGTCGTACAATATCTCTTGAAAACCCATGCAGGCTCACCCCTAGCAGACTGCCCTCCAGCAGTTCTTCACATGGCAGCCGATATCATAGCAGAACCTCTCTGCAAACTTATGAATAATGTGATCCTATCTGGATCTTATCCTCGTAGCTGGAAGCAAGCCATTATTAGGCCTCTTCTAAAAAAAATCTAACCTAGACCCCGGGGACTGCAAGAACTATTGGCCTATTTCCCTACTCCCAGTTCCTGCTAAGATTCTTGAGAAGCATCTTAATAGCCAGTTGATGGAAACTGCGGAACAGCAACTTTGGCTTAATGACTCTCAGTTCGGCTTCAGGAGATACCATGGAACGGAAACCGCCCTTATAACAGCCACCGACCATATCAGGCATCCTGTGGATGCAGGTCAGGGGGTGGTGCTGATACTCTTGGATCTGTCAGCAGCATTTGATACCATCTCTCCTACGCTGCTGTTGGACAGACTCCAGAGTCTTGGTATCTCCCATAAAGCACTAGCCCTCTTGTCCTCATTCCTGATGGAAAGATCTCAAAGGGTGAAATTACAGCACTTCCACTCAGAATCCTTTGTTTTACAATGTGGAGTTCCACAGGGCTCATCGCTGAGCCCCACTCTTTTCAATCTTTATGTGGCTCCCCTAGCGGCCGTGATTCACTCCTTTGGACTGGAGGTGGTGTCATATGCTGATGACACGCAGATCTTGGTTTCAATCCCCAAGGGATCCAGTTCAGCATCGGAGAATATTCTCAGTTGCATGACCAAAGTGGCAGAGTGGATGTCAGGTAATTTCCTGAAGCTGAATGGGGACAAGACTGAAGTTATGATTTTCGGATCAGGGTCATCAAGCTGGAACAGCAATTGCTGGCCCCAGTCCTTAGGATCTTGCCCTATGCCGGGCAAGAAGGCCAAGAATCTTGGAGTACTGTTGGACACGCAACTCGACCTTAATGTCCAAACAAATCGCACTATCTCTACTTGCACCTGGATTATAAGGATGCTAAAAAAAATATCCCCTTTAATCCAACGGCCTGCACGTATACAGATAGCTCTTGCCCTAGTTATGTCCAGACTGGACAACTGTAACTCGCTTTACCTGGACTCAAATAAAAACATGCAATATAAACTCCAGGTGGTGCAGAACGCATTGGCGAGACTTGTCCTGGACATTCCTAAAAAACAGTCTGCGGGGAAGGGATTAGAAATTCTGCATTGGCTCCCCATCAATAAACGCATCAGCTTCAAATCACTCTGTATGGTACACAAGGCACTTTATCTCCCTTACCCTACAAGATTAAAAACCATGTTCTGCTGGCACTCTCCTGGCAGACCACTGCGCTCATCTCTCCAGCTGCGGCTTGCGGTACTGAGGACCAAAAGTAAGAAGTGGGGCGATAGAGCTTTCTCTGTGGCCGCAAGCAAACTCTAGAAACTCTTCCTTTCACCTTAAGAGCCATCCCTCTTCTCCTGCCATTCAGGAAGGCTCTTAAAACATGGTTATTCCCCGGCTAATCCCTCAGCTGGGGCAGATGTATTGGTGTATAGGTTTTGTCCTTTGCTGGATGGCTTGTCTTCAGCGCCTTGGGTGATTGTTGCGCTCTATAAATCTCAAATAAAATCAAAATCAAAGCCCAGTTACCACTACATTGAGAGTAAAGTATTCTCTACTTTATCCTCTGCTATACCTTTGGGGACTCACTGGACTTTGTGCACACTATACCTCTTTTTGGTATAGTATATACAGAGCCAGCTTCCTACAATAGCACAACAACCTTCCTGCAGAAACCTGGACATAAAGTTTGGCAGTAGAATATTCTTTGAACTTGCACAAAGATCTGTTGAAGGAGTTCCACATCTTTGACATATTTTCTTGAGCAGGTTGCTGGAAGAAAGATTAGATGATTTTCTGTCCAACTGATTATTTGGTAAGTTAGAACCATTAGATAACAGAACCCTGTCCTTGATTGTTTGTTGAGGTCAGACTACTTTACCATATTGTCTGTTGAAACACCTGAGGAAGAAGAGTATAATAAACTGCCCTCATCTTATTTCAGTTCAGAGAAACAAGTTTCTCTTCTGGTAGCCATTTCACTTGAACTGAATGTTCCCACATGTGTGGTCCCCCAACCAATCTTGCTCCCATCTGTAACCAGGATTGGTTGAGGTGTGCATATAACAAAATCTCCCTGCTAATGTTGGAAGGAATTACCCACCATTGTAACCCCCCTCCCCAAACATTGTTCCTCACAGGTATCCGGTTTTCCAGTGTCTGCCGTGATGAATCCCAACTACTGAGATGGTGCCGAACCAACAGTTGCAGGTGTAGGCAAGCCTGTGGTCCCACAAAGAGACACAGTGCCTCCAACGAGACGCAAAGAGATCCAAAGAAATTTTGTAGACCCCCCCCCCCCCATACAATATTGGATGATTAAAAATCCTTCAGACAGGGCCTACCATGTGTCTTTGAATTCAAAGCCATTCCTATGCTGAAACAGTTCTCTGCTTACCCAAATTGAAGACAAGTTTGTGACTGATCAAAAATCTATGGCATTTCAAGTTTTGACGTACTACATCTGTTTGTTTCAGAACACTTGTTCTTGATGACGAATGTATCATCCAGTCGTCCTAGTAAGGATGCTCTAGGATAGCTTTGTTGTGGAGAATGGATACTAGTGGTGCTAGGACCTTCGCGAAAACATTTGGTGAGGACATCGAACCAAATGGGAGCCCTTGAAACTGGCAATGATGACACAAAATCTCACACATTTTTTGATGATGTGGAAATATTGAGATTTGCAGACACAAGGAGATGAGATTTGGACAAAGGCATTTTGCAGATCTAATGATAATGTTATCTGTTCTGCCAGAGATATCAAAGGAATTATCTTATGCAATGTTTACACTTTGAAGTGAGTATTTTTCAAGAATTGATTTGGTCTCTAGGTTTATTATCATTTATTGTCATCTTGTTTGAGAAGTCTCCTGGTGACTTCTCAACCAAGATGACACTGGAATTGAAACATTTTCACTCCTGTGAGTTTGGAACAGGTCGGATTGCATTTTATGTTAACAGTTCCATAATTTCCTTTTCCAGTGCTCGGAAGTTTATTGGATCTTGAGCATAACTTAGCTGTACTGAACTTAAATCAGGAGGGAACCCCTCACATTCCAGAGAGTAAACTTGACTTATTATTCCCAGCACCCAAGCATCTGACACATTCTCTTGACATGAAAGTATGAAATGCGACCCCACCCCATCAGTATACTTGCATAGTCATGATCACTTCTTGAGTAAAGGAGGAAGAGGGTGTGGTAACATTCTCATTTAATAACAGCATATTTTCCATTGAAATGACCTTTAAATTTGCACAGACATTCAGTTTTACTAATAAAACTATAGGAATCACAAAAGATTGTGTGGAAAATGGGTGTTAGGGAATATTTGGCATTTGCACATCACCAAGTAAAGTATCTTGATTTGTCACGATCCTATTAAAATCTTTGTTTACATGGATGAATAGCATTTCATTTGTGCGTTTCTGTTAATTTATTTTGAAATAATTGTACAGTTCAATATTAGGTATTTAAATTGTGTTGTGTCTTAGAAGAAAATAACATCCTACATCCTTTCCTTTCACACCAGCAAGACTGTCACATAATTCACTTTACAAAATTCTCACACTTTGCAGCAAGAGGAAAAAAAGTAAACACCAGTCTCCATGTTAAAGAAATGAGCAGTAATATGTCAGAAGACTAAACTAGGATTTGACATCTTGACATCTGTCTTTGAATGCACAGCAAATGTGACAAGATAATTAAAAGTCATTTTTAATATCCATCCGCCTTTGGAACTCCAGCATGGGTATTTTGAGGGTGTTGCAGCACCCACTGAACCTCTACTTCCAGGGCCTATGCCCTGCCTTCACTATTTCTACTCAAATACTCGAGGATACTAAAAAATGCAATTTATTGCATTCAGTATAATGAAGGAAAAGGCATAGGCTCTGGAAGTAAGGGTGCGGTTGGGGGGGGGGACGGGGGGGGTGCTTCAGCATCCCCAAGATAACCATGCTGCCATGCTGTAGTTCAAAAGGTGAATGAGCAATAAAGATGTCTTTAAAAAATTTTTATCTTGTCATAATTTCTGTGCGTTCAAAGACTGAGGTCAAATGTCAGGCTATGTCTTCTGACAAATTGCTGCTTATTCTTTTAACAGGGAGACTGGTGATTACTTTACTTTCCCTGACTGCAAAGTTATAAGATTTTGTAAAGTGAACTATCTGACAATGTTTCTAGGGTACAGGGAGTGTGAAAGGAACGGCTGTAGTATGTCAATGTCTTTCCTAATACACAACAACATTTAAATACCTGAAAAATAACTGTACAGATATTTCAAAATATATCAGCAGTTGGGAAAGCACAAATGAAACACAGCTTTTTGTAATTATGAAGTTTGATGGAAAGAAAGATTTTAAAAGGACCAAAACAAATCAAGACACTTTTCTTGGTGATGTCCAAATGGAAAGTATTTGTTGAAAACCGATTTCTGAACATAATTGTTTATCCACTACATAGTTTTATTAGTAAAACTGCATGGCAGTGAGAATATTGTGGCCATTGCAATGGAAGATGTGTTGCCTGTAAATGACGGTACACTACCATACCATGCTTTAGAAATATATTTTCAATAGTTTTCTCCAAAATACACTACGTTGATGGCAACAGCGCCACTCTAAAAATTGCTTCAGCACTACTGGGAAAAGGCCCCACTTTTCCCAAACCCATGTTGGCAAAAATTAGTTTTTTCAGTCGACCCTCAATCTGACACCCAGGAAAATGCAACGCGTACCAGCCTACTTACCATGGGTCAGAGACAAAGGCCTGGAACCCTACCCAGGGTGCCTAGCAACCTAAGACATTATCTGAAAGTGTTATTCAGGCCTCAAAGTGCTGGATCTCCAAACCTGAGATTTATGTTAGGTTACTGTGATATCTGTCTACAGGAAGCAGACAAAAGAAACAAAGTATGGTGAGGCTTCTCCCCATTTATTTCTCTGGGAAGGGCATTACAGGGAAAAGGTGCAGAGTAGAATGCAGAAGCTTGATTTAAGGTAGATGCTGGGTCACATGGTGCCTGGATGGGAGTTGGGACACCTCATTTAGTGAGTAATGGTACGAGAAAGGGGTTGAGGGGGTAAGCAATGTTATGCATGGCAGTCGTAAAGTAAAGCAGTAATTCCCTTTGAGAGAGAGTGCAAGAATCTGTCAGGACATTGCTAATAATTTCAACCATTTGTGTTTTTTCAGTTAGTTTTTAAAAGTTGGCTGATACTTAACAAGAAGTGACTCCTCACCTTTGGAGCAAACCCGAAAGGATCAGGATAGAGGCAAGCACTTGTTGCAGCAATTTGTTTCAAGGTGCAGTTTGTTAGTGTTGCTGGTGATGTCTTGGTCTCCCTGAGAGAATTTGTTTGTTTTTTAGGTAAACGGGGTTGATCAGTTTCGCAGCTTTGAATGTAATGAAAGCAGAGCTAAATGTGCAACCAGTTGTCAACACGCAAGTCTATTGTCAGTTCAACATGACAACAAGTATAGTATCGAATGGGGGATGTGCATATGTGCGAACACAACCGATTGAGGAGGGATACAAATTATTTTGAATCCAAAAATGGGTTTATTCTAGCTGTCTCCAACCTAAAATTGCCCTCTTCAGTGTAATTCAATGGGAAAAATAAATTCCTCTGACTTTTTTTTTTTTTTTTTAAATCTTCTCCATTCCTGTTTCCAAATGTGGCATCGAGGAGTATGTTCTGCAATGAAACTAAAATCTATGATTTGGAATTACAGGTAGTGATTAACTATTCGATTGTAAAAGGACTGAAGTACAATCAAGCCACACCCACCTTTCATCAATGGCGGGACGCGCGCCAGGTATACGGCTTGAACTTTGCAAGCAAGGAAGAAGCCACCACATTCTCCAATGCAATGTTATTCGCTCTGAATATCATGAATTCACAAGATGGAGGTAAACACTGAATTTACTCTGTGTACTTCTGTGAATGATAGTAGCTCTTCTTTATTGTTGTGATGGCATAATGTGAGTTCATTGTACTTAAATGAGATTACTACTTGATTCTTCATAAACTATTTATTACTAGACTGCATGATGCAACATTTTGGTTTGATTGTCGGAGTTCTAAAGTGTGTAAACTTCAATTTCTATATTTTTGGTGTCTTGCCGTTAGTAACAGGAGATAATACTAGTCTTAATTTGTTTACTTCAATCTTAGATTTCTCTTGTTGTACCCTCATATATTGATTTCATGGTAACTCTGGAATGATATGTTTAAATTAAGTAATCGGACTGGGTGAGGTGTACGTATTTTCAATAAGACTCATCAAAGTAAAAGCAGGCATAGCATTTACACATTATTTATGTTTGACTTCCATGTCCCTTAGTTTGTTTTATTCGTCCATACATATCAATGATGAATGCACTGAAACTTGCTATCTATTATAATCTTAAAAAAATAGCTCACAATATCTACAATGTGAACTGCAATAATTATAACAGTCCAGATTTGATAACCCTTTGCATGTAAGGAAAATAATTTCTTGATCGGAGAATCTCAGTCCTAATAAGTTGAGGAAAAATTAAGTATAGGAGATTAACTATTATATCTCACAATATTAGCTATAGAAACAATTACAGTGCGTCCCCTGTATTCATTTTACCATAATATTGAAAAGTATAGATCATGGGCCATCTTGGGTTCGGATCTAGATGGCTCCTTAGGGTTCCTACGCCATCCCTCTTAGCCCATGCATCTCAATGATTACGGGGTTTCTGGAATCCCCTCTTCTCCTATCTACCTGATTGCATCTTCAAAGAGTATGAGGATTGTGGAATGAGCTTTTTGTATTTGCCTGTTGATGCCTGGTACTAAAATCACCTGTGATTTCCCCTGGGTTAGCTTTTTCCTTTTAATGTGACATTGTGAGATTCAGGCTGTGGTCAGTATTCCTGTCGGCGGCCTCTGAGCTGCTTCACCCAGAGAAAGCGGCCACAAAATGAGTGAGGAGTGCATCCTTTGGTGTCAGCACGCAGCTACTGCTTCCATTCCAAGACTGTCAACTGGAGTCCGGAGCCCGCTCTATTTGCAGAGCTATGTCTTGCTTCAGGAGAAAAGGTGCATTGAGGTAGCACACAAGAGAGACACATATTACCAGATTACACAGTCTACCCTGTGGGCAGGTACAGAGAAGCTATATTTGCTACCAATGTGAAAGTAAATTGAAGTAGTGCACAATACAAAGAGAAAGTTTAATTACTGCCCTTTGGTGCCTTCAACACTACTTGAAGGTAGCCTGTACTTTGCCTGCTTTATCTGTAGCAGCCACACTTGTGGTACACTGCTTTATTACTCATGTTTATTTATTTTTTTGTTTGTCCTATTGTATCCTCTTCACTAGCTTAAAGAGAGGACCTCATAATATCTTTAATAAAAAGCCATATTGCATCTGGTTTTTGTGCACCCTACCCAGCTCGTTTTGCAGCTTAGCAAACTTAACTGCTCTTCAGTTCACTATGTGCGAGGTTGTCCATCTATGACTGCAGACAACGTAAAATAAGTCTCTTGAAAGCGCCAATAAATGGCATCAGGAGGATTTTTACCCATTAGTGACCGCAACAAAATCGAAGCCTCAATTGTTGGCAAATCTGCATATGGAATACTATTGGGGAAAAGTAGTGCAAATTAGGCTCATCAAAGACTATCGGGACCAAATGCATTCTGAAATGTCTTCCTTCCACTGACAAATAGCTTACCTTAAAATTACGGTTTTGGATCTAGAGATTAAATGCAACAATATTAATTCAGCTGTTGCTGACTTCAATGCTGCTGTTTACTTTGTTCCAGGGCTTAAGAAGTTGCTAATTAAAAATTGAAACGGAGAGTGTAATTTTCATATACTTGTTGTCCAGCACTGAGTGGAAGTGGGTAACAATTGTGCATTTGTGAAACTCTTTTTCTGGATCTCCTCAACTGCACTTCAAGAAGCCTTTTAAGAAAGACAAAGAAAATGATGCACCCTTCAAAATAATACCCTGGTAGAACACACCACATCAAATGAGCTTCAAAGTCTTACAATATGACCATCTGATTGCAATAAAGAAAGCTGGCTAGACCGCTCTGTCATTACATGCATTTGGGTACAAATTGTCATACATCAGCAGTTTGCCAAGGATACAATCGGCTCTAGGAAAGATTTTCATTCTTGAAAAACACTACTCAGAAATTTTGGTTGTCACTATAGGTTGTATAACGTTGTCTAAATACTCATCGATCTAAATG
The DNA here is from genome assembly GCA_963921515.1 of Calotriton arnoldi. Classification (NCBI taxonomy): domain Eukaryota; kingdom Metazoa; phylum Chordata; class Amphibia; order Caudata; family Salamandridae; genus Calotriton; species Calotriton arnoldi. The sequence continues at coordinate 2,936,287 of CAWUFW010000889.1, read as the reverse complement.
TTAGCCATTACCAATCGTGCTAACCGCGAGTCTTATCTGCACTGAAATCATGGATTGGAATGATATGGTGGCCATGGACTTTCCAGGGTAACCTTTGTATAGACCCCAGCTCTATTTTTATATAAGGTTGTCTGAGTGGGTTGACTGAGGTTTGGTTCTCATCATAAATATGTATGGGTATGCCAAATGTATGCTTTCTCAAGACTTGAATCTGAAAAAAATATTTTTTAATTTTTGTGGTTGTTTAAGGTGCCTTTGTTACAGGACAGAGACAGTGCAATTAGATACAGTTTTTCTCGCTTGAGGAAGTTTTTAAATTAAACCCTCCAACTTCCGGAAGGCATTGCTATGTTCTTCTATAAAGAATGTGCTTGGCGGCCTGAGGCGTCAAGATGGCGGTCGCACTCTAAGAGTTCTCCGGACCCCTCCGTCATCCGCCTCGTATCCAGCCCGTATCGGCAGTCATCCGCAAGTCCTACCTATATGTAGGGGACCCCTGATGTGGTGACTTCATCCTTCGGAATCAGGAACCCCGGTGCATGGCCAACGCGGCTGGTGCGGTCTGCGGCCTGCAGCGGCCTGTTCTTCCCGAGGTGGTGGCACCCTGCTGACGGCGCCGGGGGCGCCCTGTGGGAATCGGACCGGGCAGGAGCCCTGGGACGGCGGCGACCGGACGATCCCTGGTGCCCTGACACTGGGCCGCATGCTGGGGATTGACGGGCGAGGACGGCTCTTGGAAGTCCGGCGGCCCGGCCGCTCGGGGAGCTGCTGGTGGCGGCATTGAGGTCCGCACCCTGCGTCATCCGGTGATCGGCCGGCGGCTCGGCTGGCGGGCGGCGCGACGTGCTGGCAGAGGTGAGGGGCGCCAACGAATCCCTTCGCCAAGTCTACCCTGCTGCTGACCTTCACGGTGAGGGGGCTGGGATCGTGTCCCCCCCCCCTCCCATCCGTCCCGATGTGAGGTGGTGAACTGGGGCCTGTCCTGTGTCTGCGCTGGCGGCCTAGGCCTGCCTGTCTGCCGCGCCTGTGACCGGACCCGCTGAGCAGCGCTAGTGGAGGCGGCAGAATCATCCGGTAGGTGGGGGCCGGGGTTCGGCTGTCGGACCGGGCAGCGGCGCGGGTGACACTGTATGCCCCCCCCGGGCAGTTACGTCCATCCCACCGCTCTCGGGGCTGTGAGGCCGGAATGGGGGGCGCTGGAGGGCCGTGTGGAGGACTCTAAGGCCTGCGGTGCGGCCTGCTGGGCGGGCGGAGCTGGGCCCTTCCTCCCCTGACGCCTGCGGCCTGTGCTCTCGAGACGCCCTCCTACTGGGCCTGAAGGTATCTCCACCCTCCGGTGTGTGGAGCGGGTGACCGGCTGTCGTGTCGGGCAGCGAGGCGAGTGGGGATGGCATAGGGGCCCCCCCCACTATCATTTACTGCTCCAGTCCCTTGGTGTGTCCCTTCTTCGGACGTGTGGTGTGGGGGTCTGCGGAACCGGGAGCACGGCCTGGAAGGTTAACGGGGCAAGGCCTGTCGTGTTCTGTGCCTTTGGGGTCGGGCCAACGTATACGGCCATCTCTTCGGGTGGCATTCTGGGCCCCCGCGTGATCCCCGATTGACTGCCTGGTTCTCTCGTGCGCCGGCGGGGTCCCGGCCCCTGGCAAGAATTCCGAGCCTGAGGTGGGTTCCCTCCCTACACCTAACCCTTGTTATTCAACCGGCGACTGGAATTGCCGCCAGCCATGGGGAGAGACAGGGCCTCCAAATCCGCACCGGCTCCTACGTAGACCAAAATGGACCGGTTCACTACCTCGGAACAGGATCCCCCTGGAAGGGCTGAAGGGGCCCTCCCCCCTCCCCAGGAGAGGGATCTCGACACCATCCTTCAGGCCATCAGTACCTCACAGGCGTCCGTTGAGGGGAAGATTGGGGAGGTCAAGGTGGACGTGTCCCTCCTCCGGCAGGACCTCCGTAATGCTACTGCGAGGCTGACGGAGGCTGAATCCCGTATATCCACCACGGAAGACGACATTTCACAGCTGAAGGAACAAGTGGCCCACCTCAGCACTCACACCAAGGAGCTCCACCGGCGGGCCGAGGACGCTGAAAATCGTGCCCGCCGTAATAACCTCCGCCTGGTGGGGTTTCCCGAGGGGTTGAGAGGGGACAGGTGGCCACCTTCGTCGAAGATTGGTTCACATCCTGGATGCCTAAGGACGCCCTCTCGTCCTGGTTCGTGGTGGAAAGAGCCCACAGGTCCCTGGCGCCCAGGCCTCCTCCAGGGCTCCACCTCGCCCCATCATCCTAAAAGTTCTTAACTTTAAAGACCGGGAAGCTATCCTGCGAGCGGCACGAGAGAAGGGGCCACTCCAGTTCCAAAATCATACCATTATGGTATTCCCAGACTACACTAGTGAGGTGCAAGAACTCCGGCGCTCATACGCAAATGTTAAACAAAAGCTGCGGGCCCTTGGCCTACAATATCAACTCCAATTTCCTGCGCGGCTACGAGTTATTTTCCAAGGCCAAACTCAGTTCTTTGACTCACCTCAGGCAGCATGGACATGGCTGACGGAGGAACACCCTCTCCGACAGGGGAGTGCCCCCGCCCGGGGCCTGAGGGCTCCGGCCCCGGGGCCGGGGTTGCCGGGACGCCGGCGCCGAACACAATCTCGCAAGGGCGCCAATCGCAGACAACACCTAGATCCTTGAGCATGGCGGCCCGGGGGTCCCGGGACTCCTCTAGCCAGTCGGGCTCTCCGCCACGCGGCAGGCACCGCTCTGCCGAGGATCTGCCTGGACCGCCCTCGTCGCCGTCTCGGGTGGGCTCACCCAAACCAGACTCGGATCTTTCTCGCACTCCGACTCTTTGAGGGCCTGGTGGGCTTATTGTGCCGTCCACTGAATATCAGGGCGGGTCGCTGCCACGCTGGGGCTCTCTGCCACTGGTAGATTTACAAGTTTAACATTCAGTTCTAATGCCGATCCATTGCTTATCCGACCTTCTGGAGGGGTCCTCCACGCACCCAAATACGAACGTTGTAGTTTGGTATTGTTCATATGGGGGGTCGACAGATGCTTCCGTTCTCGAAGTGTAGGGTGGGGGGGGGAGAGGGGGAGGTTTGGGGAAGTTTTTTCTGTTATGTTTCTATTTGTTTACCTTTTTGTTTCAGCATCCACGAAATGACATATGTTTCCTATACAAGAAACGGGTATGCCCTTATTGCAAGCGATGGCCCATACATTTGCAGGTTCCCACACACGCTCACGCACCCCTGTCAGACTATGCACTCCACAGTAGTGACCTCCCGACCTGACTGCTAACACTACACCTAGGGCATCTCTCCACGTGCTGTCGTGGAACGTTAATGGTCTTCTTGACCGACATAAGCGCACGGCGGTCCTGCGCTATGCACAACGCCTCCATATAGACATCCTCATGCTTCAAGAAACACACCTCCTTGGGAATCATTGTCCCTTCCTGGCGCGCTATGGATACGATAGAATATGGCACTCCGGCTTCTCCAGGGGTTCCTGCGGGGTGGCAATCCTCCTGAGGCGCACTCTGCCCTTTGTCCTTTCCCAGGTGACTCACGACCCGCAGGGGTCCTTTGTATCAGTTTGCGGTTCCCTAGCTGGCTCCCCCATCAATCTGATATATGTCTACGCTCCCCATCGATGCTCACGCCTACACTCACCCACACCGCTGCTCTGATGAACAATATGCCTTTGGGCATCACGATTGTGGGAGGCGATTTTAACGCTGTTTCCTCCCCGGCCCTTGACACCACAGGTCCTCCTTCCATCTCCCGTAAGGCGCAAGCGAAGCAACTCAAGAACTGGTCCGAGTCGCTGGGACTCTGTGATACATGGCGTATATGGCACCCCCACACCCTGCAATTTACACACACTTCCGCGGCCCACCAAACACAGGCGCGCATAGATCGGTCTTTGTCTCTGCACCTGAATGCTCAGAGATTGTAGATGTCCGCATCCTACCGCGAGGTATCTCTGACCATTCTCCAGTGATTCTTAGTACAGGGACTCCCCCTCCTTCAGCCCGCCAAACATGGAGAATGAACGCTTGGTTCCTCCAAGACAAAGAATTTAAACAGGTGGTGGGAACGGAACTCAAGCATTACTTCCGCACCAACGACGTCTCCGTGGCCTCGCCGGGTATCTTGTGGGAGGCGGGAAAGGCGACTATCCGGGGGGTCGCGAAGGGACAACTCAGGAGCCAAAGACAGGCGCAAATGCAAGAAATCTCCTCAAGGGAAGCGCAGGCGCTTCGCTTGGAACAACTAGTATCTCTGTCTAATGATGCCGCCCAGGCCCGACAACTTGCTCACCTTCGGGACGAAATTAAGCAACTATCTTTGGACGCTGCCAAGCTCTTATGGAGGTCGTCGGTAGCGCGAATTTATGGCTGGGGGGACAAGAACGGTACGATCCTGCACAGGCTAGCCACCTACCCCAGGGCGAGCCGCATTATCTCAGAAGTGGCGGATGAGGCAGGAACGGAGCACTGCGCCCCTATGGCGATGGCCAACACCTTTGCCACCTATTATCAGTGTTTATATGCAGCGCGTGCCCCTGACCTCTCGCTTTCTGATCTCCTTGAACGGGGTAAGGTGCGTCTTCCCTACCTGGAAGCGGCCGCCCAGAAGGATTTGGAACGGCCCATTTCTCTGAAAGAAATCGAGCAAGCCATCTCCACTACCTCTTCGGGCAAGACCCCGGGCCCCGATGGCCTTCCTCAGGAATATTACGCGGCATACCGCGAAATTCTAGTGCCCCGTCTGGCCGCTTTGTTTCAGGAAGCGGTGGAAAGAGGTTCCTTTCCGCCAGAAACTGATATTGCCACCATCGTGGTCCTCCCGAAATCCCAGCCCCCTCGCGTCACTGTGCGGACTATCGTCCTATCTCTCTCCTCAATACGGAGATTAAGCTGTATGCCGCCATTCTGGCTCAACGTTTGAAGCCCTACTTGGCTTCCCTGGTCCACTCAGATCAGTGTGGCTTCATGCCTCAACGCGGGACCCGTCATTGCCTCCGGAGGCTGCAATTGGCTCTAGCCCACCGGCACTTGCTAACTCCATACTTGGCTCTCCTGTCCATCGATTTCGAAAAGGCATTTGACTCGGTGAATTGGACGTATTTGCAGGATGTGCTGACCGAGGTGGGTTTTGGGCCTCGATTTAGAGCTTTGGTTCAGGTCCTTTACGCCCACCCGCGAGCGCGTGTGCTGGTCAACGGTGTACTGTCAGAAGCCTTCCCTATTAACAGGGGCACTAGACAGGGATGTCCTCTCTCACCATTGCTATTCGCCCTGGCTATGGAGCCCCTGGCCGCTCTGGTGCGGGCTGAGGACCGTATTCGTGGATGGGAGTGGCCGAGTGTGGAAGCGGACAAGATCGCACTTTATGCGGATGACGTTCTGATTTTCAGGCCGATCCAGCCTCCTCGGGGCCACGGTGCCTCCAGACCCTAGAATACTTCGGGCAGGCCTCTGGGCTTAGACTGAACCCTGGGAAGTCCGTCCTGGTTCCACTGCACCTCTCTAGGGAATGTTACGATTGGCAATCCACCATACCGCTACGGCGACAATCCTTTAAGTACTTGGGGCTGTGGATCACCCTCCTTCCCGAACTGGACTGGGCGCTCAATGTTGCCCCATTGGTTAAGAAGGCCAAGGAGGATCTCCATAAGTGGCAGACTCTTCCCCTTAACCCTTTGGGGAGGGTCGCCCTGTTTAAAATGATGATACTCCCCAGATTTCTTTACGTCCTCCAGAATACTCCCTTCTGCTTCCCCAGGTCTTGGTTCCGGGAGTTGGACAGTATTACCACCAAGTTCCTTTGGAATGTGGGTAGGGCACGCCTGGCTCTGTCTACTTGCCGGATCCCCTCCGACGGGGGAATGGGGATGACACACTTATACCTTTACTTCCTGGCTGCGCGTCTCCTGGTGGTTCACGATTGGTTCAACGGGGGCTGGTCCGATCCGGCCTACCGGCTCGAGCTGAGCGAGCTGGGACTACCCGCCATTCAAGCAATGCTGTACGGGAGGCCCATCCCATCCCAGCTACCCGATGTCACACGTTCCGTGTTCCTGGCCTGGCGGGCCTCGTTGCGTCACACTGGCTGGACGCGTAGGCTCACTCGGTGTACACCCCTTTGGCATGGGGCTTGGCTCCGGGAAGTTAGTGGGTTGCAGGGGTTTAAATCATGGGATCTCATTGGTATTACACAACTAGGGGATATATGGGCTAAATGCCACCTGCTTTCCTTTCAGGAGCTCCAAACTCGTTACTCCTTACAATCCTCCCAATTTTATAAGTACTTGCAGCTGAGGCATGCACTCCGGACGCACATTGCGGATGACACGCGGCTCCCCGAACACAGCCCTACAGAGGCGCAGACAATGCTGGGAGATTTAGGTAAGGGGGGCATTTCCCGCATATACTGCACCCTAGTCAACAATACTTCCACCTCCCTGGATAAGTTGAAGGACCAATGGGTGGAATGGGTGGGCCCCCTCGACGAGGTGGACTGGCGCGACGCCCTCATGGCACCCAAGACAGTCACCACTTCTGCTAAACTTAAGCTGATCCAACTTTACTACTTACATGCCGCTTACCTTACACCCCTGCGCCTGCACCGAGCGGGCCTGCGTCCCGATGCGTCTTGTGCGAGATGCACCCATGCCCCGGCTGATTTCTTCCATGTGGTTTGGTCCTGCCCCCAACTGGAGAGATTTTGGGGGGCAATTGAGGAGGAGCTAACGGAGGTCCTGGGTTGGGAGGTTCCTCATGACCCACGGCACTCAATACTGGGAATCCTGGATGGGCTGGATGGGTCCCGGAATGACAAATTATTTTTCAATACAGCCATGATGGTGGCAAAGCGTGACATAGCGGCGGCATGGATAAATCCTGAACCGCCAGATATTGGGCGGTGGCGACGTGGACTGGTGTGCGACCCAGGAGAAAGCCCTTTACGTGGCGAGAGGGTGCCCCAAGAAATACCGAAGGGTGTGGGGGAAGTGGCTGGGTACGGTAGAAGGTTCGGAATGATTTGTCTCGTTATTTTTGTCTGTGCAGGTCTTATGGAGTGCGGAAATGTGGGATACTTTAACTGCAAAAATGTCATTGATTCATTGTCCATCGTGTACTTGCTGATTTGTTTCATGCGCTGTAAAACAATAAAATTTGATTATCAAAAAAAAAAAAGAATGTGCTTGGCATGCTTTCTCCACAGTTAATTGAAAAAAGGGGTGGTTGTGTGGTCCTTTAGAGGTGCAATAATTGTACTCCTGAGGGCAGAGAAGTACTATACCAATGTAGCTACCTTCAGATGCATCTCCTTCCTTAACTAGGACAGCAAGGTGTTTTCTGAGATTCTTTAAGTGAGACAAGAGGCCGTCATTAAATCAGTCCTTCATTCGGATCAGTCAAGGTTTTCAAAGGGGCAGTACCTGTTCAACAATACCAGTCCGCTCTGTTTTGTTTTTAAGCCTCTCCAAAAAGACTCCACTAATGCTGGTCTTTTGTCCTTAAATGGTTAAAGGCCTTTTTCAGAGTACCCTGGGTCGTCTTCTTTCAGAACCTGCAGCACATAAAGTTGGCTTCATCTATTGCATAGAGGCCTTTTATAAAACACTATAGGCTAACATATTCATAAATGGGTAATGGTAATTAGAGTTCCAGCTCCACTGTGGAACACCAGTGGTATTCTTTAATATCTCTCCTTTTCTTATTGCCCTTGAACGCCCACTTATAATACTTGGAGGAGATAGGAATATGTATGGGGTTGACAGGTCTCAAATGGTGAAACTCATAACATAGACCGATAATGCTTTTTGTCAATACTATGCCCTGATTATCAACCACCCTAAATAAAATTGACGATTGTTCAGTTTCTTCTAGCTACATGCAGAATGAAGGCAATGCTGAATTTGTCCCTTTAAATAAAAGGTGCTGCTCATTGTGGTCAGCAAAAAGGGAATATAATGTCTCACTTTCATAACATCTCAGGATTGACTTTGTTAAAGTCGTTGAAAAACTATTATTATAAATAATCACAAAGAGGATGCTGAAGACGATTAGAATATTCCTTCAGTAAACCCTTGCACTTCTGCCTATCTAGATTCTTACATATTTTAAAGATTTTCTTGGCTGCCAATGAAGGTATTCATTTGGAAAGGTGAGTGATTGCGCACTGATTTAGTTTAACTGAAAGCTGCTATAGACAGTTCAATTTACTAAATTTCTGATTTTGCCAGAACGTATTCTTGAAGAGTTTTCTTCTGCATCTCCTTGGCTCAAAGTGGTGGAGGGCTAAGTGGCTCTCACCCCACTCCTAAATCTATTAATGATTGACCCCATCCAGCTCTGGTAAACTCCTCTTAATATTTTGCCACAATCAAAGCTCTGATCTTGTTAAAGTCCCTTCTGACGACCAATTTTAAAGACTCAATTAACTCCTCACTTTCGCTTAGTTCTCAAGTTTTCTTCCGAAAAGTGTTGTACACTAAATGACATGTTATGCTGCATATTACCACCGTTGTATATGCCCTGTGTATTGCTTCTGTGATGTTCAGAAAAAGCAATCAATTTAAATGTGTATAGAAATGTATACTTTGGAAAGTTAGCAAGATGTCAGTCTCTGAATATGTAAACAGACTCACTGAATGGTTTCTGAGTTTTACCGTGTGAAGTAGAAAAATGAATGGTTAAATATGAAAAAGGAATTCTTATACTTTTCATTTTTTTTTAAATATCTTTATTCAGTTTTCCAAACATTGAAAAAGGAAAATTAATAAAATAAACAATAATGGTAGTCTTACACTTCATCAAGGGGTCACACTTCTGTTTTTGATCAGCACAACAGCAATTGGATGATACGTGCTCCTTGAGTGGTATTGTTTTCACAAAGGAGGTTCACTCATTATACATTATTATACATAGTTGATACTGTTAGTCCAGTCTTAGATCGATGAGTTACAGTTTCCTCTCCGATGCTACTATATTCCACACTGAATGTCCAGTTTGCCTAGTGCAATACCGTTCTGACATTTGTTATTATTATACTCTCTGAGGTTACCCAGTTATAGTTGTTTTCAAGATCAAAGATTAAATCACTAACTGCTCTACTTATAAGAACTGAATTCAGAGCATGAGGCAACATCACATTAGCAGTGGTAGATGTAATTGAGATTACGAGTATGGAAAGTAGAGCAGTCAATTAATACTTTACCTTGGCCTTTGAGCTTATAAAATAAATTCAGTCTATAACCATGTATATATATTTAATAGACTGTGATACTGAACGTCCAACTGTACTTTATAAGGATATTGCAAATCACAAATTTCTCCCTGACTGTGTTGAGGGACGACTCCCCGGCTGAGTCCTTTAATAAGATCACCGAACTCGGAAGTGACTTTCACTATCCTATTTATGTATTATTCAAAGTATTTAAATTCTTTATAATATACGGGTGTTTTCAGCTGGCAAGTGTGTTTGTGTCACATTTAGCACTTTCAGCACTGGCTTTTTCATCAATAACACTTTGTATGCTAGGCAATTTTAATTGTTGAAATGTATAGTGCAATTCCTAAAATTCAACATGAAGCATAAAAGCTTGAAATTTCTTCCATGTTATGCACAATATTTTCCACTTGGCAGCTGTGGGCTGCAGCACACAAGCAAATGACATCTGAATTGTCGAAAGCAAACCTGAAAAGGGAATGAAATGCTTCTAACACAACATTTTCATGCAACTCTCGCTCTACCTTGCAAAAATGCCAACTACTTTTCAAAAGTGTTTGCAACTGCTATCTTGCTAGTTTTAGTCTTAAAAGCAGAGTGAGACATGACTACTAGTGCAGCCTGAAACCAGGTATAGCTCCTTTAGGTCTGGCTCATGTCTGCATGCAGCTGCTTAGGTCTGCTCATGTCACTGCAGAGCTGGGACTCTGGATTTCTTTGTATGAGAGTTGATAGAGGGGGCACACAGAGGCGGGGAGAGGAGTGCATTACCATGAAGAGTGTGTGAGAGTGTGTGTGTATTTTTCCCCAACTCCTTCCAAGGCACAGTATAGGATTACAGCTGTGCTTCTTTCATTTTTCCAAGGAAAGGCAGCTGAATCAGAAAGCATTGTGATATCACTACTCGCTTGCAATAAATTATTGCAAGTAAAAATCGATTTTATTTCTAATTGCCTGAGCGTTATGAAACTCAAATGCACCTGTAATAAGACAAATATTCGAGTTTATAAAGTACTCCATATCATACGTAGTACATAATGGCTTGAAACATTTGCAAATAAAGTGGAAATGTTATCTATTTTATCATATATACGCCGCTATTAATGTATGAGGCAAAACATTCTACTTATCTGTGTGCTTGCAGTTTTATCTTTTAGAAGATGTGTACAGTTGATTTACGAGTCTTTATAGTGCCATATTCAGTTTATCACAAAGATAATCCTCTGTAGTGCAGATAAAAGATTAATACAAAGTGAAAAAAGCAAGGCAAGGGATTTGCATTTCTCCATGTTTGTACAATGGCCTCTCCCTGATAATGGTCACTATATCAGTGTGGCGGCAAGAAGTAGCAATAGGGGTAGCATTCCCAATGCAATAACTGCATTGAACTGGGAAGATTTGGACAGTGCCGGCGGTAGGCATTATCATTTCACAGGAAATAAATCTATTTTCTTAATGTCGGTGATATATGATGTACAGAAATTGTGTGGGTGTCCAAACAAATTGCTACATGACCCTTAAAAAGTCTTCTTCTGACCTAGTTACTAAAATATGTGATATTTTGCCAGGCAATGGAGATAACCTCTTCGGAAATTACATGGATTATCATGAATATTGTAAGGAGATTAATAAGTACTTTAGTGTACATAGATTACAATCACGTGTGTTATGAGGAAGTATACACACTTAAGAATATCTTTTTTCCTTAAGAAGAAAGCTATGTTCACTCTGCTTCATTTAGGATGATCTGGCTGTCTTTAGTTTCTCTGTACATGACTATGACAATGACAGAAAGCAATGTCTTTAAAGGCCGTACAGAATTCAATTGGGCCAAATATGGAATGACTTGAGATTTCTTATGAGCATCACATACCATTTCAAGTGTTATTTTATGGGTGGTACTAATATGGAAGTGTAACAAAATCCTAAAATATTAAATTATTTTAATAACCAGTTCTTTAATTGGCACCATTGTGCAAGCTTTTGTATATGTTTCTTGTACTTGACAAGGGTTCTGAGAATTGGCCTGACATGCTGGTTGGCCTCTTTTTTCTCTGTTCAGAAGATGCAACAATAATTCCACTTCCTCAAGTAGAATATCAAGGAGTAACTGTATTCATAATGTCCTTAAGTGTATATAAAATAACTTTTTCTTGGGTAATACTGTCCAGATGGAGAGTGATTATCTTATTCCTCTATACCCAGTCACGTGGGCTAGGGTGTTGAGGGAGTGAATTTCCAGCTGATTAAGGCTGCGGCGGCGTATAGTTTCCGCAACCAGCAGAGGCCACTGTGGGATCCTCACAAAGGATCGGTGAGGTCCTACAAGACACCCCTATATGCCAGTAGGTCTCCAGGAGAAAGAAATGTGCTCCTCACATATTACACCCATTGCTTGAGCTGCAAAGTCCTGATCTAATTTTAAATGGTATGTGCCCTGTCAATGATGGTAATATAATGCCACTTTTAGCATTTGTTGACCCGCGTGATGACTCGGGGCTTTATTTGCATGGAGATGCTCCCATGAAAATGAGATACTGCATGCCCACCACATCCGATGGACAAAGGCTGGTTCCTGGTGTTGACAGACCACTGGGCTCCCCTCCAATGTGCATGTAGTATGGTGATGTCTCCTAGTCAGACAGAGTCCGGCCTATCACCTTGTGTGAACTATTACTACTTTACAATATTGACGACTTTGCATCAAACATATGTATGGGCGTCCTATCTTTCTTTTAGCATTGCATCCAGCTGCTCTTCCTTTTAAATTTGTAGTGTAGCAATTTTCTTTCTAATCCCAGCCAATCGAGATTGCACTCACTGCGCAGTATGACAAGTGACTGCATTCAGAGAATCGCTGGTTGTGGAATTGAGAGCATTTTACAAACTGATTTGTAACAATGTTTCAGAATTCTCTTTCATATTGAAATAATGGCAAATCTATGAGAAGAGAGATGTCAAAGTTTCACCACATGACACTTTATTGAACATATAGACTGCAAACCTTAACCTAAACAAGCGCAACATTGACATAATTTCTGTGTGATACTAGATTGTACCCCCTTGAAATAAAGTATTGTTTACAGAAAGTTGTTGATGCGAATTAGTAAAGTTATACCAAGCCACGATATTAAAAACTTCAAATTTACTTAACTAATTGCTCAATCAAGGGTTATGTTCATCCAGCCCACCATATGGATTCCATCCAAAATGTTCTCATCCGGGGTACTATTTACAACTGATTGTTGGGGCTGTGAGCTAGAAGAAGATGATCTGTTTATATACTTATTAAATCACCCCTTGTGGGAATATGTACAAACTGTACTAGAAAGTATTTGTAAACGCCTATTTCCATGAAGCTAGCCCACACTTGTCTGGGGGTCCTGTAAGCAAGACCCTAATTTGTGTAAAGAGAATTTGCTCCAGCTTTATCTTCCTTTTGTTATCAACTCTAAAACATTCTGATTACACACGAAAAACTAAGAAATGTGTATCATTTCTGGTGGATTAGGGTTTACTAAGTGCAAACCTTTGACATATACTAACTAACTTAGTTTTTCAGCCTGGTCACACATTTGTGGAGATGACAAAATTGAGTTAAACAAGGTTGTACAACTCTATGCAGTTGTTCTTTAGTGGAAGGATTTTTTTGGCCTCTCGGGTAACTGCTGAGGTATTGGGAGGACTTTGTGGACACCTTTTTTTAAGTAAAGAGATCCTGCAACTTTTCTCAAGTGGACTGCATTCATTGGAACCAGTCCAGTAGAAACTTAAAACGAAACCAATTACCATTTTGAAGACTTGAGACATTCTCTGTTTCTCCTAATGCTAAAGGTAAAGTTGTAGGAGGCTCTCTTTCTTGAAAATAGTCAAAAAAGATCTCAAAATTCTGCAACTGCTAAATAAGATACCTCCAAATTGGAAACCTTGGTTCTGTGTTCCAGATCATTCTCTCAGATTCCAGGGCTCTCATTCTTCATTTCAGAGCTAGAGGGCACAGCAGTCTACACCAGTCAGCAGGTAATTATTCACTGGTCAACCAGCTACCTATGGATACAGGACCTTCCCTGCTTGTGAGCACATCGGTTCCAGGAGGCGAGATTATTGGCAAGGTAAAGCAGGCTGTACAGAGCAGGCCTAAGCTCAATAAAACAAGCATTGGCATAGCCAGCAAGCTTCACCTTTGGGACCTTAAAAGTGTTGAGCCATACAGCAAATTATCATGGGTGCTGTGCCACCAGGTATTGAAAAGCTATTAAAATTACTACACACTGAGTCATGCAGTGTGATTCATGAATACATGCTTGCCTCAGGAAACATTTATGGACACATTCCAAGGCTTTTTAACATACAGACAGAAAGACGAGTGCCTCCGTGCACGTCAACAGCACTATAACATTCTGTGTGTGACTGCATCACTAGAGTATTGAACAGCCTATGAAAAAAGGAGTGAAGTACTTTCCAATGGCAGAGACGTCCCATCCCTCCTCCCCCAGGCCTCTATTCACCAGCACCCTTCTCCAGATCTCTCCTTTCAAAACACTGCTCACACCATCCGTTTACCAGCAAGCCCTCGGGCCCGCCCTCTGTCCCAGCCCCTGGGTATAGGAGCACTGGACAACAAAATACTTCCATTTGTCAGGTAGAGGGGAAATAATGAATAAACAGGGACAACATCAGAATCACTTAATCTCCGTGCACCAAAAAACTAAAAAAAATTAACCTGACCTTGTGTAATGTAACTGGTGCTTTTGTAAAGCGCTTCAATACCTTTGAGTCAGTCAAGTTTGTGCTTTATAAAAATACCCCCAAAAATTAATCTGACATTGTGTAATGTAACTAGCGCTCATGTAAAGCGCTCCAACACCTTCGGGTCGCTCGAGTTCACATTATATAATTAAAAATGCCTCACAGTCCCTGCGGAGCTGTCGTGAATATGCTTTGAAATTAGAGCTCTGAGAGGAGAAGGAAGACAGAAAGAGGCAGCGGGGTGGGCATGTAGCAACATGGGAGGAGGTGGGAGGGACAAATGCTGCTCCCATTTGTCAGGTAGAGGGGAAATAATGAATAAACGGGAGCGGCGTCAGCATCACTTAATCTCTGCGCACCTAAAAACAAAAAAATGAACCTGACCTCGTGTAATGTCCGGTTCATTTGGGTCAGTCAAATTCGCGATATATAAAAAGGCCCCCAAAAATTTATCTGACATTGTGTAATCTAATTAGCACTCATGTAAAGTGCTCAAACACCTTAGGGTTGCGTGAGTTCACATTATATTAACAAGCGTCAGAGATTTAGGTTCGCTAAAGCAACAAGCAGCAAAGCGGGATGGGTTTGGGGGAAATTCTCGCACTTTGAAGTCAGAGAAAATAAAGAGGCTATTTTGGAAACAGCGTTTGACATTTCATCTTGGTATTTGAACGGGACGGGTAGATTAAGCGACGGGCGCCAAAGTTGAACTACTGAAGATGGACAAACAGTGACACGAGCAGGTATCAAAGAAAAAAATTGAACACATAAACACTGAAGCATAATGTTAACAGTAATTGGGTGGTGCTTGGTGGGAGCGAACCAAACACTAAAAGGAGGGACAAAGAAGAAGGATTAACCACTAGCCAGCAAGTATTTTTTAACAACAATCGAAGGGACGAATAAAAAGACAATGAGCGGGCTGTAAGCCCACAGAGTGAATACAGCATGCCTCGAAGAGACAGCTTATGCGCTGCCTATGCTCCAGCTAAAAACGGTATTTCGTAATTCTTAGATAAATCCCTTGGATCAGAGACTCAGGCTAGATGTATGAGCAACTCTCCAGGTTTTTTCCATCAGTCAAAGTAGGATTTCTACTTAATGGAAAAGGCACCAGAATGGAAATTTTTCTCTTCCTCATCCATTTCAGACGTTCACTTAGATCTTGTGTTGTAAATTGATAGTTGAAGGTATAGGTCACTTTGTCATTGTTGGATATCCAAAGCCAATCCTAGCCAGGCCTGAAGAATCTTTGGTCTTACTTTACAAAACGTATGATACATACCCTGCTCGTTTTTGGTAAATGTGTCTTATGATGGAGGAAGTATTTTAGTGTCTGTTACAAGTAAAATGGAGAATAGTGTAGGGCTCTCCTGGCATGGAACAGGTCTCCCAAAACATAGCCCAGCACTTGGTTACCTGCCACTCCACAAATAGGGATTCTAGCACCTTTCAATAACACCACCATCAAAGCATCCCACAGAGAGGGGAACCAGTGAGTGAGGAATAGAGAGAGATACGTGTAACCAGTTGGCTTCTATCTAGCAGAGCCAGGCAAACCCAAGCCATCCAGCTCCCTAATTTCTTCTCTTTATTTAAGAAACCATTACCTTGTTTGTAAGCATACTGTGTCAGGAATCTAGCAAGTTAAGGACAATCTGTCAGGGACTGATTTCAGGACAAAGAAAGGCTTGCTTGGTCTATGCAGGGACAAAGGATTTCTAGAGAATGGGTGAAATATAAACAAGAGTACCTGATGGCTTGGAGGGAAGCAGTACAGAAGCTGGTTGGAACAGGCAGTGAGTAGGAAACTGGAAGTCTGCACGGTAATCTTTAAAGATAACACAAGTACAAACAGCAGGAAGGTAAAAGCAGGGAAACAATAGACAAGCTAAAATGATAGTTTGTCTGATTCTCTGAAGTGATCTCTCCTCGGAAGTGAGGTGAAAAATGTCTTACAAGAATGCAAGGAGCTAATTAATCTTACAGAGTTCAGGGAGACACTCAGCAGCTCCTATGGAGAAGGAGCGCCGGGTGGTTCTCTGTGCCAAAGGCAGAGATTTTGGAGTCTAACTGTCCCTCTTGAAAACAATGAAAATCAGGATGATAATATAAACGCACAATACAAGGCAGAACAGTGTAAGGAAGGTCCACAGAAACAGGAACTTTGCTCAGGGACAATCTGGACTGGAATAAGGGTCAGGAGCAGGGCGGGAATACACAAAAACAAATATACAGGAAACCTGCACACTAACTGGGACAGGACAGGAATATGCAGTCAGAACAGGAACACAGAAATGCAAGACAAGGAATCTGCATATACAAGACAAATCTGGATGTGTGCAGTCATAACTAGGGTCCAGGCAAACACTGGAGCAAAGAGGCAGGATAAACAAGAGACAGGCAACAGAGGCAAATAACTAATCAGAGCAGAAACATAGAATTGAACAATAATGAAAACTGAAATCAAAGGCAAGGCTGGAATATAGCTTCAGGATCAAACAGAGATCAAGGAGTCACAGCAGCAAGGTCAGTTGTGAGCATTTGCACTCTGGACTCACCGTGTGGAAAGAGCAGGAGGCTCACGTGCAGGGAGAGAGCCAGGTCCAAGGAATCAACCAGGTGCAAGGAATGAGGGCACCAATAATGAAGGGAAGGCAGGTATTGGAGAAAGACCAGGGAAACCATCACAAAGACAGGACATTAGAAATCTAGAAACAGAGTACGGGTCAAAGCCAAGACAGAGAAAAGTCCAGAAGACAGGTATAAAAAGGCTGTGTCGTCCAGGATAGAGAGAGAGAGAACAGAGTACCACCACTAGGACGTGATTGGGACATGGTTTGAAGACAGAAAGTACTACAGGGATCATGAAGCATCAAGAAGCCTGGACTGGAATATGAAATGTAGATTGGAATGTAAGTTGTAGAGGTGTACACAATCTTATTCAGGAATAAAGGCAAGACCCCAGAGGGCCTTAATGAGCGCCACCTAGTGTCCAGATGGTAAAATCCTAACAGTCACTCCAGGGCAATTGGCATAAGGTAATTTGGACCCTCAGCCAAAAGTGTAGCTGTCTCAGTGCTTTATTCCGGTTTGACAAAATAAAAAGTATTTATTCTCTCTAATCTCTTAAGCCACCTCAGATAATTTATTCCATTTCAGAAACAGAATTTAAGGCAAACGTATGCTCTAAAAACACATTTTAGCAGCCACCAGTGCAAAGTTGTTAATTTGACGTAAATTTACATAGTTCTTTACAAGAGATAGAACTGCAGCACATCTATCAGTCTTCTGCATCTTTTTGGTTGATGGGGAAAATTATCCTATTCCAAAAATAGAGCAGAAAATATATTTGCATCTGACATTTATCTATGCTATTACAGTTAACTTATAGTGTGCTAGGTGTTATTTTTAGGTTGAAGCCTATCAGACAGCGCAACTGTCTGGCTACAGAGACATATTGGAATCTTGCTGAAAGCTTCCCTAGGAATGCATTCCGCCCATTGCTTACCATTGGCTTTGAATTTTGTAGCGCACATTTGCTTCCTTTTTATTTACTGACTTCATTTGTTTTAGGCTGTCCAGCATGTTTTTGTCCCTCCCGCGGAGCATAGCCAATTTACTACCTCTCTGTCTTGCTCTTTGTATTCTTGTATGAGTGCTCTGTTTCTGGGAACTCATTTTTTTCTTTTTCACTAGGCACTCCAGGAGAGCACATGTTTTCAGTTGTCTCCCTTGTATGCTAGTTCAGGAAGCAGTAAACGTGCTGTATTTCTTTGAAAAGGTTTCCTGCCTCCTATCTTTCTGCTTGACTGATTCTACTTATCTCTGCCAAGACCAGTTCATCATTCTTGCATGCCTGTGAGAAGCAATGTTCTGCCTACGAGCTTGTTTATTCTAGTCAGTGCTCTTTACTAATAACATAACTTAAACAATCCTCTTCCTCATTTTCACACCTGTGCCATAGGTGCTGGAAGCAGCGGAGGCCCCCAAAATAACTATGCTGGAGATCTGAAGTGACTGAGCAATAAACAGGCCTTTAAATTTTGTTTTCATCTTGTCACATTTGCTGTGCATTCCAAGACAGAGTTCAAATGTTAGGCTATGTCTTCCGAGGGAGATCGGTGTTTACATTTTTTTTCTCTGCAAAATGAGAGGATTTATGTGACCATCTTGCTGGGTACTGTGGGTGTGAAAGGAGAGGCTGTAGGATGCTATTTTCTTCTAGCAAACACCCAAATTTAAATGCCAGTAAATTAACGGCAAAAATATTTCTGAATATTTCAGAATTTGGAAAGCACAAATGAAGCACATTTTTATGCAGTTCTGAAGTGTGTTGAAACAAATATTTTAATGCGATCAAAAAACCCAATACACTAGGTGATGCTGAGTTCCACACATTATCGTTTGTGCAATGTACAGTTTCATCAGTAAAACTGTATGTCTGTGCAAATGTAATGGTGATTTCGATTGAAATGTGTTGTTTGTAATGGCAGTGCGCTAGCACACCATACATACTCCACTCACCTCTATGCCACTTCACTCTACCCCACTCCACGTCATCCTGCTCCACTCTATGCCACTCTACATCACTGACTCCATGACACTACTACATGACACTCTGCACCCCTTCACTCCACAACACCCTTCACCACTTCACTCTGTGCCATTCCATGCCACTCCACTCTGTCACTTTACTCCACTCTATGCCTCTCCACGCCACTCTGCTCCACTCCACGCTATTCCACTCTATGCTACTCCACTCTATCCCACTCCGCTCTATGACACTATACTCTACTCCACGACACTAAACTCTGCACCACTCCACTGTGCGACACAACACATTACACTACTCTACTCTTCGCCACTCTACGCCACTTCCCTCTGACACTCCACTCTACTTCACTCCATGACACAAAACTCTATAACACTCTACTCCAATCCACTTCTTCAACACACTGCTCCAATCTATTCCACTCCCCTCTACACCAATACATTCTAAGCCACTCCACTCTGACACTCTACTCCACCACACTCCATTCTACACCACTCGATTCTATGCCACTCCACACTACACCGCTCCACGCCATTTTACACCACTCTATGCCTCTCCATTCTACGCCATCTACTCCACAACACTGCTTCATTCTCCGCCACTCCCCTCTATGCCACTCCACTCAATGACACTCTGCTCCACTTTACACCACTCTGCACCCCTCCACTCTACGTCACTCCACTCTACACAACTTCACACTATGCCCCTCCACTGTACACCACTCTACTCCACAACCTACTACTCCACTCCACTCTACTCCATTCCACTCCACTCTACTCCACTCTACTCCACTTTACTCCACTCTGATACTCCACTCTAACACTCCACTTTGACACTTCACAACACTATATGAAACTCTACTCCACTCTATGCCACTCGGTTCTACACCACTCAGCTTTACAACACTCCACTCCAAGCTCTGACACCCTTCTCCTCTCCTCTCTACTCCACTCTACTCCATGTCATTCCACTCTGCGCCCCTTTACTCCATTCTATGCAACTCCACTCTATGCCACTCCACTCTGACAGTCCACTCTACAACACAACACTCTGACACTTGACTCCACTCTAACCCATGACACTTCACTCTGTGACACTCCACTCCTCTCTAAGACACTAAATTCTGACATTTAACTCTACAACACAACACAGTACTCTACTCAATGCCACTCTACTCTACAACACTCTACTCCTTGTGACTCTAGGTCACTCTGTGCCACTCCACGCCACTCCACTCTATGCCACTTCACTCTGTGACACTCAACTTCATTGTACGCCACTCCACTCTGACACTCTGGGCTACTTTACTCCACTCTATGCCACTCCACTCTACAGCACTCCACCCTATGATACTCTACTCCACGACACTGCTCCACTCGATGTCACTCCACTTGATGCCATGCCACTCAATGCCACTCCACGACGCTCTACACCACTTTACGCCACTCTACACCCCTCCACTCTGATACTCTACTCTAGCCCACTGCAATGTATAACACTTCACTCTACGCCCCTCCACTCTATGCCACTATACTCCATGACACTTTGCGTCACTTTTCTCCACTCTACTTCGCGTCACTTAACTCTACGACATTCCACTCTACTCTACTCCACAACACTCTACGACACTCCACTCCCCTCTACTCCACTCCACTTTACTCCTCTGTATGCTATCCACTCTGACAGTCTATGACACTCTACACCACTCCCCTCTATGCTACTCCACTATATGTTGCTCTAGTCCACGTTACGGAACACTAGGACACTCCACTCTGCGACATTCCACTCTGACATTCCACTCCATGTTACGAAATTCTTCTCAACTCTTCTCTGACCCTTCACTCTACGCCAATTCACTCTGTGACACTCTATGCCACTCCACTCTGACATTCTACTCCACTCTATGCCACACCACTCTGCGACACTCTACAACACTCTACGCCCCTCCTCTCCATGCCACTTCGCTTCACTCCATGACACTACTCCACTATATTCCACTCAGCATCACTCCACGACACTCTACACCACTCCAATTTACGACACTGTGAGAAAATGGGGTTCTGTTGCAGTACCCCCCCAACCACACACTTTTTGCCTGTATCTGGTGCAACTTCGACTGAAAGTGTGCTGGGTCCCTGCTAATCAAGTCCCTAACACTGGTGTTCCTTCTCACAAACTGTTCCACAATTAGCCCTTTAGGCCCCCTATAAGTCCCTAGTAAATGGTACCTGGGTACCTAGGGCATTGGGACTGAAGAGGTTCCCCTAAGGACTGCCACTGCAGCATGCAAGCCCTTGTACAGACAAAACGACAAAGTCGACATGGCACTGCCTTTGTGCCATGCCAACTAGCACTGCCTAGGATATAGGTAAGTCACCCTCTAGCAGGCCTTATAGCCTCAAGGCAGGGTGCAATATACCACAGGTGTGGACATATCTGCATGAGCAGATATGCCACTACAATATTTAAGTCCATTCTTGGATATTGTAAGTGCTAGGGCAGCCGTAGAGAGTACATGGGCTGAAAACTCGACAATTTGAATTCCCCAGCACCATGGTGGCTTCTCTGAAACCAGGAGTGTTTGGTACCAAACTACTCCTCTCAGTAAACCCACACTGATGCCAGTGTGGGATTTATTGAAACATGTGTTCAGAGGGCACCTCAGAGGTGCCCCCTGAAGCCATACCAACTCTGGTGTAGTCACAGACTGGCTGTAGGCAGCCTGCCACCACAAGATATGTTTCTGGACCGCTGTGTCGAGAACCTCTGTCCTCTGGGACCGGATACAGTGCATATCCTGGGCGGAAGTGTCACACCTCCTTCCCAGGATAGGCACAGTGCTCCAGAGGTAAGCTTCAAAGGCCTGCCGCCTTTGTAAAGCGACCCCCAGTCTCTGCTGCTAGCAGCAGATGGCAGCCCCCGGTTTACACCCCCACTTTGGGTGGAAAAACCTAGGCAGAATAGCAACTCCACCCTTAAGGTGGGGGAGGCGAGGTGCAGCACATCTTTCACATAGCTGCCAAGGTTTCAGATTGCTATGTGTGACATCATTATGAGTGACATTTCAACGACTACGAGTGACACTTTCTTGCTTGCAAAATCAAGCAATGAAATCAAGCAATGAAGACGAAGAAAACATATAAATTCCATAAATTACACCCATTTGAACAACAAGAAACTCCAAGAAGATCTTTCAACTTCTGAAAAGCACCATAAATGGAAGGGCACTAACCACTCTGTCCATGCCGCCCACCCCACCGTGATGGCATTATAGCAGGTATATCCATGCCACCCTTTTGCGCCCCCTTCTTCCCAGGCCGCATGATTGGCAGGTGCAGACTGCAGTAAGCCCCCAGGCGCCACTTTCTGCATTGCAATACAAGGATTTTTAATTACAGGGGGGCCGGCTTGCCACCGGCTGAATCACTGGTCAATTAAGAGAACACAGTAAACCTAAACAGCCGAGGATTTGCCTAATGCACAAAAGATGAAAACCTGTACTAATTGGCCTTCCACCTGCGCGTGCCGACGAGGCCTGGGAAGCAGGCTCTGGCCGAGGAGGGCTGCAGGCGCACCCCCAAAAAAGCCCGAACCATGATGCATTCCTAGAAACTTGCCTGAAATCAAAGCTCCTTTTAACAGTTTTATTACTACTCCCGCGTATCGATGTTTCAGCATGTTTGAAACTCGTTTGCAGTGAAAGACTGGGGCCGGCCTCCAGAAGTCATTATCTGCAAATGAGGCCAGGCAGCAAAAAAAAACACAATCACAAAACCTAAAGTGAGGCCTCAGGAAATGAGAACTTCACTGCAGATAAACTCACCTGAAAACTCGACCTGCACTGCGTCCTTCAACGAGGTCGGACCGCCGGGGCCGGTGCGAGCAGTAGGTAGCGCTGCAAGCAGAGTCCATGATTGCGGCCGGAAACCAGTAGCCAGCTGCTCACAAACTCTTGGCTCTGGCTCCAGGACGTAATGTCCCCCGCGGTGCCACGCCCACTTACAACCTAAATGGGCCCGGGTCATAGGGCACTACCTC
The DNA here is from genome assembly GCA_963921515.1 of Calotriton arnoldi. Taxonomy (NCBI): domain Eukaryota; kingdom Metazoa; phylum Chordata; class Amphibia; order Caudata; family Salamandridae; genus Calotriton; species Calotriton arnoldi. The sequence continues at coordinate 2,913,694 of CAWUFW010000889.1, read as the reverse complement.
GTGATGTCAGGCGGCAGGTTGTCTGACTCAGAGCAGCGCAGCGCCACAGGAATCTCATGAGACTGATACATTCTGGCAGGCATGAACCTACCAGCAGCCCTTAGCTCAGTGGCAAGCATACCAGGCCACAGGCCACGGTGGCGAGGTAATGCGACTGCCAGCTGCCACACATGCCAGTTAGGCAGCGGTTCAGCTGAGACATTATAGAGAATGCATCATATGCGTGACAATGCATTTCAGTGCGGTGATGCGGAGCACCACACTAAAATGCGTTAGTCTAACGCCTGATGCGTGGTACTTGGCAGGACTGCTTTCAGTCCCCGCCATCTTGAAGATGAAGCGACCCCTCCATTCAGGGCTAGGACTATTCCCCCTCCCCCGAGAGGGTGGCATAATTGAGGGTGTAGTCACCCCAGGTAAGGTGCCCATTGGCCTTACCTGCTACTCCCCTAAAACGCCCCCAAATTTTGTATTTAGGTGGCTCCCCCAGACCTGGAAAACTAGTTAACTGCGACCTAAGAATAAGGACAAAGAAGACGCCGTGCAGGGAAGCCCGACGACGACTACTTACTGGGCCCCAGCCCTACCGGCAGATCTCCAGCTTCAAAGACCCTGCGAGAAGACAATGCCTGTCCTACAGCCAGTGACTTCCAGAAACCCTAGGAAGACTGCCTGAACTTTGACAAAGGACACAAAGGACTACGGTGCCTTCCAGAACTGCGAGTCCTGCCCCCTCTGCACCCGACGCCTCCGGCCTTTGTCCAGGTGGATCACCGACCCAAACCAGGTTCCTCAGCGATCCTGACCTCCAGGCCAGCATTGGCTGACCCCTCCTGGACCCGACAACGATGCCTGCAGCCTGAATCCCGAGTCTCCACCTGACCGCGACCGGCTCCTGTAAGAAGAATCCGATGTCTAAAGGCACCCCTGCACCCGAAGCCCCTGGGCCTTGGTGAGATGAATTGACGGGCCCCTGCGACCCCCTACATCTCTACTTACCCCTGCTGTCACTGGTCTTCCTCCTGCAACCTCCAGTATGACGCCTGCAACCTGTTTGTTGAAATCAAAATCTCCATTGAAAAGCATTGAGTGCCAGATGCTGAAATTTCACCCTGCACCCGGCCCCCCCTGTGCCGCTGGTGGTGTATGTTTGGTGCTGCTTTGTGGCTCCTCCTGTGCTTGATCTAACCCCCAAAGCAACCGATTTACCTACCTGCAAGCAGTGTGGCTTTGACCACCCCCAGGTCTCTGTTGAAACGCATTGGGTCGAACTCCGATTTTGACTTCTGCACCTGGCCGCCCCTGTGCCGCTGGTTGTGCAGTTTTGGTACTCACCTGACCCTTGCTCACCTTTGGTCCTAAAGGCTGGAACTGAAAGTTGTGTACTTACCTGTGTAACCGCATTATTGTTTACCTCGATAGGATAACATTGAACTCTTTTAAAATTGCTATAAGTGTCGACTTTTCAAAGTCTTAAGTATTTTTCTTGTAAAATGTACTTACCTTATTGCGAAGATCTTGCTCTTAAAATAAAACTCAAACAAAGCTTACTTTTTATAAAATTGGTGTGGATCACCTTTTTGAGTGGTGTCAATTATTGGTCATGCGTGTGCAATACATTTCTTACACTCCTCTGTGCTAGGCCTAAGGCTGCTCGCCCACACTACCACTAATAGAGCAACTTGGGTTTGCATCGAACTCTGTACACTTCTGGGGGAATCTCTAGACTCTGTGCAAGGTATAACCACCTAGTGGTATACCGTATACAGAGCCAGCTTCCTACTGACACTCCACTCCAAGCTATTACACCCTACTCCTCTACTCTGTACTCCACTCTACTCCACGCCACACCACTTCACTCCACTCCACTCTGCATAGCTCCACTTTATGCCACTCCACTCTACTTCACAACACTATACTTGACTGCACCCCATTCTATCCCATTCCTCTCTGACACTATACTCCACTCTATGCCACTCCACTCTAAGACACTAAACTCTGACACTCAACTCTACAACAGAGTCCTCCACTCTAGTCTACAACACTCTACTCCTCGCCACTCTAGGATACTCTACACCACTCTCCTCTATGAATCAGAATCAGAATTCTGATTCTGATTCCTCTATGACCATCCACTCTGACACTCAACTCCATTGTACGCCACTCCACTCTGATACTCCATGCTACTTTACTCTACTCCATGCCCCTGCACTCTACAGCACTCCACCCTATGACACTCTGCTTCACAACACTACTCCATTCTATGCCATTCCACGCCTCTCTACTCTTCTCCACTTTATGCCACTCTACGCCCCTCCACTCTGACACTATACTTTAGCCACTGCACTCTGCCACTTAACGCTACACCCCACCACTCTATGCCACTGTACACCATGACACTATGCTCCACTCTACTTGATGTCACTCCACTCTTCAACACTCCACTCTACTCGGTGACACCTCACTCAACAACCCTCTACGACACTCCACAACCCTCTACTCTACTCCACTTTTCTCTTTTGTACACCACTCCACTCTGGCACTCTGACCCTCTACACCACTCCCCTCCATGCTGCTCCACTCCGACATTCTAGTCCCTGCTATGCTACTGCACTCGATGCTGCTGCACTCTGCCTAACTCTGACACTCCATGTTACGATATTCTACTCTACTCAACTCCATTCTGACACTCCACTCTACAACACTCTATGCCAATCCAGTCTGACATTCTACTCCACTCTATATCACTCCACTCTGTGACACTCTACACCACTCCACAACACTGTACGCCACTCCACTCTATGCCACTGCACTCTACACCACTCCATGACACTCTGCCACTCCATGCCACTCTACTCCACTCTATACCACTTCATTCTATATCACTCCACGCCACTCCACTCTGACACTCTACGCCACTCAACTCCATGCCACTCCACTCTACACCACTCCACTGTTCTGCACTCTACAGCACTATATGCCACTCCACAACACTCCATACTCCATTCCAGTCTATAACACTCAACTCCACTCTACACCACTTTATTCTATGCCACTTTACACCACCCCACTCTGACACTTGACTCCACTCCTCTCCACTCCACTCTATGCCACTCCACGACACTCCACAATACTCTTTTCTGCTCTACGTCACTCCACTTTACGCCACTCTGCTCCATTCCAGTCATGATACACTCCTCCACTCTATTCCACTCCACTCTTTGCCACTCCACTCTATGTCACTCCATTCTATGACACTCTAATCCACTCTACACCACCCCACTCTGACACTTTACTCCACGGCACTCCACGCCATTACGCTCTATGGCATTCTACGACACTCTACACCACTCCATGACATTCCACTCTACGACAGTCCTCGCCATGACACTCCACGCCACCCCACTCCATGCCACTCTCTTCTACGCCACTAACTTTTAGCCATTCTGAACAGAAGCTGCACTGATGTACAATATGACTAAAACACATTTGCAAAGCCAATAGCTCTCGCATAGGCAAGACCTATTGGCTTTGCCAATGCTTACTTCCAGGGCTCGAGTCGGGGTACCACGCGGGTGGACGGCGTCCCCCCACATATTTTACCGGGAGCTCGATAACTGGAGCAAATGGAGCCACACATTCACTCTTTGGCCTCTCTGGGGCGAGATCGGAGCTCATTCAGAACGCTGGTCACGCGCTGGCTTCTCTGATGCAATCGCATCTAAGGGGTGAGCGAGGGGAGGCAATGAGTCTGATGGTGCAAGCCACCTTTCGTGACGTCACTTCCTGTCGTGACGTCAGCGTCCCCCCACTTCTTTTTTTAGGACTTGTGCCCTGCTTACGTCATTATCCTCCGTGTTAATGTGTTCACCTGATAGAAGATAAGGCTTGACCCCTTTAATAGAGACTGAAGTGGAAGACAAGACATTATAGACGGAGCCTATATATGGAACTGATCTGCAGGCCACTGACCACGGCTGAGAAATTATTTTACACAGCCCCATTTTAATTCAGCCTGAATCATACAGATGTGTCTTTAGGTGAGTTTGTGCACATATTGATCTATATGAAGCTATGCTGTACACTTGTGTTTTTTAGAAAGAAAGCAGGAGGGACGGTGAAGCACACTCCAAAGGGCCAGTACTGTCAGGGCTCAGAGTTGATCATGGCAGAATCTAAAGGCCAGATTTTATCGGTATACCTGCAGAGTCACCAACTCTGCTTCATCACAGTGCTGCAACATATCTATCTCAAGTTAGTGACAGGGGAAGCACTTATGTCTATGAAACCCATCTTATTCTTGTTGCCATAGTCGCCTGTTTTCGTGATGTGATAGATATTTGTAACAAAATAAATATTAGTGTATTTTAATTTGAGTTTGTGAAATGTCTCTAAGCCTGACCTGCGCCTTCGGAACACGCTTATAGTAACACAGGTATTATAACACAATTATCATAACACTGTTTTTATAACTGTTATAATAACACTGTTGTTTACAGTGACACCCAAAAGCAACAAGGGGCGAAAGAATTGGTGAATATTGTGTTTTACAAAACAAACGCCCAAGACCATAATAGTGTCTGGTTTGTTTTTAATGTCTGCCTGGCAGACAGACCCATTGGTAACTTTGGGGCGGCAGTGTTGTTTCTTTTTCACAACAAATGTTAAATAGTCGAAGAATGTGATTTCTCGTTTAGTGTCAAAGGGAAAGCGCCTGAAATATCCGCTGCTTGAAGTATAGTATGTCCTGTTATGACTTTAGGGGAGCTTGAAACTCCTTCACCGCACACGTGTTCCTTCACACATTAGCCTGCCTCTCCAGCCGCACCTCTGCACCCTACTGTATTTCACATTGACAAGTGACATGTGACGCTGGTCATGGTAGACCAGGTCTGACGCCGAAGCCCCTTCTCCTGTTTCAGCCTCCTCGGGGGTCTGCCCGATCTAATACATATATGGTCTAGCAGGGCTTGTGTTAGCTTTTCCTGTCACCACGTCTCTGATTGGAGGGCTTTCGGTCCAAAATATCCCCTGGCGTCGCGCAGCGCCTTGGCGGCGTTTCAAGTGACGTCCATTTTTTTTTTTTAATTCCTACGGAGTTTCCCTACGCATGGGTTACCCCGGACGAGTCCAAATGTTGATTCAGTGCCTCCCTGACTGGAAGCTGTTATTACCTGATGTGTGGCCTCGACGCGCGCTCCTTTCTGTCAGATGCAGCAGTGGCGGGGCGGGGGTGCCTCCTGAGGGGTAGTAGCTGCGTTCACGTAACATGCCAGTCCGGAGGGTTCGGCACGGGCACCTCAAGGGGGTCACCTGGGCGACGATCGACGTGACCTGTAAGTAACAGCACGAGAGGCCGCTAAAGTAAACACAATATTGCATCAAGTATTAATTTGAGTTCTGTTGTATTATGCATATAGAGAGTTCTATTTTACTTACTAGCATATTTTATTTATTGTCGCGAAGTTTTTATTTGGTTCTAAAAGTACAAAAAGTACTAGTAACTATCATGCGCAAATCTGTATACAAAGTAACCTCAAAATACAAATATTTAATTAAATAATGAATTGTCAAAAAGGCTCGCCCGAAAATGGACGGTCATTGGGGCACAGGGCCAATTTCTTTCTTCCAAAAAGATTCAGAAAGTGGAATATCGTTCAAAAAAGCAGCAGAGAAATCCAACGCTTTGTTTTTTAAAGGCACACTTATCATTTTAAATACTTCATGAGCGTGCTGCCAGAGACAGGAAATGTTCAGTTTATTTCGGGCTTTAAGCATACTCCCTGATGTGATTGTTTTTGTCATTTGTTTTGAACAGAAATATGGAAACTCTGCTTTGAATGGGGTTCTGTTTTATTTATTTGAATCGCATATGCACGCATACGGTTCAAATCGGGCTTCTGTGTTGGGTACTGTAATAGGGTTTCTCCTTATAGAGTGGGTTCTGATACACTCTCCTGTCTTCTTAGCGCTGTAAATCAACGGGTCTCTTTTTGCACAAGGCACATATTTTAAGATTGTACTTTTATATGCATCTGTGTTTTTGTTGTGCTTGCCTGTGTGCAAATTGCATCATTTCTAACTTTAGGGTATCACAAAAAGGTTAACTTTCACTCTTAAATCTCTTTACTCATTCACAATATTATGACACGATGGTGTGATGTGATGGTAGGTGTGGGTAAATCCTGCTCCAGGGGTGGGAATGCGTTTCCAGGTCAGAGAAGTTTGGTAACACCCAAAATAAAAATTCACAAATTTGTTTTCAATAATTTACCAACCTGGAAGCGGTTAGAGATTTATTCTCGTCAAGGGCAAGAGTACTTTCTTTTCTAAGGTGAAATGGGGTGGGATTACCACAAAGTTGGTTGGGGCCGGTCTTAGACAGCCGGCCAAACCGTCATGCGCACTTACAGTGTGCGCTACTCCTCCCCCTGATCTCATCATGGCCTGCCCTGCCCAGATTTGGCTGCCTTTAGCAGAAAGAAAAACAAAATGTAAATAACATGGTTTTATTATCATTTAATTTTTCCCGTTTCCCTCAGCTGCCTGGCTCTCAGTGGGGCAGGGGGAGGGGAGAGTTAACGCTCCTCCATCATAGCAGGTAGCCGCCCCTGGAAGGTTTTAGTATTGAGAGCAGCAAACCTGTCAGATCTAGGTTTCCAGTGGATACCTGCGATAGTGCTCCAAAGATGTGCTTAATTTGAGTCAGTGGTTACCTGTGGGGCCCACCGGGACTCCTTTTTAGGGGCTGGCACTTATTTTTCCTCATCAGATAATTTCCTAGAGCAAAAGGGGAAAACACTCAAAGGGGAAAGAAGGAGGTAGAGAGAGAAGAAAAAAAACACCTCAAAAGGAAACAGCAGGACCCTGCACAAGTGAGATAAATGGCCAGAGTGTCTCCTAGTGGATTAAGGCGGCATGAGTGGATTCAACACCACGCAGCATTGGTGTTGGATACGCCAACATTTAGTAGCTCCAGTCATGGGCTTCTGAGCAGAGCTTTGGGCCCGGTAGTTATTCTTTTACAAATTAACCACTGCTCAAAAGTCAGTTCCTTGTCCTACCATATGTGAAATGAATCAAGTAATCTCGTCCGAATGAGTTCCTCTTTAATGCATTACACTGGAAATGATCATTTCAACTGGTACTCTCCCGCCACCAGTATAAGGTGTATGAAAGGAGCAAACTAACCAGCATGCCTGTTGAGTTAGAACTTGAAGTATCTTAACTTAGTCTGGTGAAGTAACTGCAGAGGGACTCAGTGAAGTACAAAGTAAGGTAACACATATATACCATACTATGCAATCTTTCCATCCATCCGTCCGTTCACCTGTCTATCCTTATTCCTGTCTGTTCTTTTTTTCGTTTGTTCGCATGTAATGATCCAGCTGCACTTACATGCATGAAGGTGGCAGGATAATTAAAATGTCATTGGCCACTGCTATGGGTAGACACAGTGGTTAACACTCCCTGAAGAGGGTGATGAGTGATGCTAATTGCCACCCCACAACTATAGGCCCTGAGGTGAAGAAGAGGGCTAGTAATGAGCTGAATGGCAATTAAAAACTTTTGAGACCCAACTGCCTGTAGGCACGCAGATTATTAGCACCTGCCTCCATTCTGTCACTCAACACTACCAGAAAAACATACCAACTGTTTGTCTGTCCGCGTCTTGTCCATACTTCGTGCTCTCACTAAATACAACAGTAGGTTAGTGCTAGGGTTCTAGGATTCTGATTGGTGTAGCCAATGTTAGCATTTCATTTCGGGTACTAATTGCGACAAAATGATTGGGGAATCATGATAGATGGAAATGGATCGCACACATTTGAGGATGACTGGGCTGTTTGTTGTGCCACTCAACTCTCTGTAAAGGCCCACATATTTGACCTGCAGTTAATTCCTACAAGTTTGACACAAGCACATGCATGGTATGCAGTGTTGTATAAGAATTTGTAACACGACCATGAAGTCACTGGATCACAAGTCAGGCCGCATCTAGGAGTGGTAATAGTGTCTGCAGACCTAATTAGAGGCTTGCTATGTGTTACAGGATAACTGCACTCAGTGCCTCATTTTTTCTCATTTATGTTTGAAAATGTAATAAAAATGCATGCATAGTTACATGCTGGTGCTGGTAAAAGTCCACAATATGCCAAGAAGCAAAGGCCAATGTCAAGTTAAAGTACACATTGTAGTATCACAAAAGTATGGAAGAATGACAATAAGATATCCACACGAGGGCAAAAACTACCTAAGGAATTGTGTGTGTTTTTTAAATTCAAGAATTGAATTAAACATTACATCATTAGAAAAATGTGCTAACAAATACTAGCAAGATCTTTAAGCATGAAGGGGTGGAGTTGAACAAAACCAGATGCATATCAAATAAATGCATAATAAAAAAAAGTATATAAATAAAAATTGCAAGCAATTGAAAGAAGCAACAAATAATGATGTTAGCATTGTGTTACATGAATTGGATACAATTAAGAAAATGAACACGTCTGTAATAAAGTAAATACCCAAAACATTATATGTAAAGCATTAGGCATATGTAAACCTGTGCCTTTTTAGAGAAGGCAACAGTAACATGCAGATTAAGGTGTCTGTTTCACTTGTTTTGTGCCATATGAATTGGTGTGAAAGCAAGTGACCTGGTTAATTCTACTTTTTAGTACACAAAATACATGAGCATACAGCATATGTGTTTTGAATAAAGATAAAGGACCTAGTTTCTAAAGTAGTTGATAATTTCAACCAAATACACTTATTTGCTTAGGGCAGGTTAATATATAATTCAACATTTATATGCAAATTGATCTATGCCCAGCCATGCACATTATTGACCAGGTTTTAGCTGCATTGACCTCCTGTACAGGGAAGGGGGAAGGATGACATACATTCATGCCATTGCATTGTAGAGTTTTTATTCAGCAAGAACAACAAAACTAGTCATTAGCAGGAAAGATCACTGCTTCTTACCCAGCATAAAATATACTAGACTCGTGTCTAGAGATGCACAGCACTGGCTTCACCAACAATGGTGAATACTAAAGTCTTTCAACTAAAGTGAGTTTTATCGTGCACTACATTGACCACAATGCATCTGGGCTAATTGTGTGTTGGTAGGCCACGCAGTGTGCTCCCTTCTTTTTCAAAATGAGTGTTCAGCGGCAAAATTTAGAAAACCATGACTTTTCCTTCATTTGGAACAGTAATATTCCAATTTCTCTTGTTAATATCTGGCCTTTCGCGGGAGGGCCATGCCCCAATCCAGTCTCAACTTTTTGAAATCTGGGAGTTCTCATGGCAGTGCCTTTACTGGACAGACATTTCTTATGGAAGCATACAAGCACTCTCCCATTAGAAATGTCTGTTCATTTAAAGTACCACCCATGGGACGTCACTATGTCAGATCAGCACAAATGAAAGGATCCTAATAAATGTTAAGGTGCCCTCATACCAATTTCATGCCATGGTCGCAAATGTCTACCAGCAGAATTTCTGCAGTTCTCTTAATTCCTGAAAATGTATAACCACCATGGAAGCTCGTTCTTTGATGCTTAACTTACAGAGCCTTCTGTCTCCCAACACATTAGAAAGCAGCACCAAGGTAAGGTACAATTTTAATATAGTGCAGATTTGCATCTCATGCAAGTTTCCTTTGACTGGTACTTGATGGGTGGAAATGCAACATTGTGTGCATTCTTCCCGCTTATTTCAGCTGTCCCTTTCCCATTTATTACAACTTCCTCATCCACAGGATGCATCTGTCTCAACGACAAACTGCAGTAATTATAACACATTTCATCCACTCTACTTTGTGATGGTCATAGAGCAGTTCCTGAGCCAAACGAGAGAAATGAAAGTCATAACTTAAATAATGCATAAGAAACTTATCAGGATCATTAATGACCTGATCTATATGTTGGCAGAAAGGGAACTCCGTCACAGCGGCAACAGAGTTCCCTCCCTGCCAACATAGTGGTCCCCCGCCTTATTTAATTTCGGGCAGTCCGTAAGTTTGGCCACAGTGGAGACTACTCCATCTCCGTCGTGACCAAACTTCTCCAGTGGTCCTGGGGAGTAAGGGCCATAGGAGAAATGACTACATGTCTGCCCACCTAATGTAGATGGGCAGACATGGAGCCATTTTTTACTGTTCATTACCGCCAGGCACAACCTGGTGGTAAAGGACAGTAAAATTGTAATAATGATCCTGCCGCCGTAAGAGAGAACTCCCATGGTGAGGGCAGCATTATTTATTTTTCTGTACAAAAAGAAAATCCCATTTCGCTATTTTCTTTATGTAAAGAAAAAGAAAATACTCTGTGCTACAGGGCCGCGTCCTGCTGACGCAGCCCGTAGCACAGAGTACAAGGCAATGACGGAAACCGCCGTAACGGCGGTTCCTGGCAATGCTTTTATAAATGACCGCTTGCTTGGCTGTCATTTATAAATGAGGTGGGCGTCCCCTCCACCATGTGGAAGGAGTAATTTACTTAGTCCCCATGGCGAAATGGCATGCTGCCCACCCGCCATGATTTAAATCAATCCCCAAGTTATCTATAAAGGACCAAATAACATTTAATATGACTGTTATTCAACACTATGCTTACTAAATCCAACTCCTGCCAGAGCAAACCAAGGCCATAATGGCTGTAAAAGTATCAGGCATTGTAGGATTATTCCGCAGTAGTGTCTCAGATTTTGTTAAATGTACCATGATATGTTTAGTGAGTACGTTCCACATTAATAACTCAGATTCACTGACTTTTATGTAATGTTTTTTAAAAATCTCTTGGTGATGAAATTAATAGTGGGTTCCCCATATTGGAGGCTTAAGATAAACAATGCTATACAGATTGTTGAAAATAGAGCTTTGGGATAAAGGGTTTAGCCTAGTAGGTATAGGTGATGACAGAGACATTTAGTTATTGATTTGATACGTGCATCCATGTCCAGTTTGCTGTTACGTGTATTTCCAATGGATTTAGTGTCTTTAGTGACTTTCCATCAAATTGATTGCTGATACTTGGTAGGCTTCAAGTTTAGTTTTCTGTGAGCCATCCAGTCTTGGATTATGTGGTCTTTATAGAGATATTCTACGGATTCGTTGGAGGTAAGTCTTACGAACATTTGCAGGTCAACGCTTATTGATGATGTGTGATGTTGAAGGAGTTCATTCATTCTTTGTATGATCCTAAATGATCCCGAATTAAGGCTAAATAGGATTTTGGCATATTTGAGCCTTGTGGCATTTCAAAGGATGTGGGCAGGGGTTTAGAGAGAGTTTTGTTAACTTTGATCAACTTTGAGCATTTGGTTAGGTAGAATTTGAATTGTTCTTCATATACCAAATCTCTCTTCAAGGCAGTTGCACATGGTGCCGTGATTAACTATGTCAAATGCTGCAGATACTTCTCGCTTGACTTCCAGATGAATTGCAGTGCATTATCCATAACTTTCATCATTGCCAGATATGTGCTATGCCTTTTTCTAGAGGCTAATTGGTGATTATTTAGTAGGGAGTGGTTGCTCATCTGCACATACGTTCTTCCACAACACAGCATTTTAAGAGTTTAACATTTAGAGGATGCAAGAAATTGGCCATTTGTGTTGGAATACATATTTCGATATTTCAGAGCAGGAGTAACAATGTCTTTTTAGTGCAGTGGATATGGTTTCTTTAAAAGTTAAACATTGGTGACAAAGTGCCACAAATAAAGGTTTGTGGAGAGGCATTAATTAGGTGGAATGGTAAGTGAGTCCGCCATATAGCTTGAGGGTGTTTTTTGATCGCAGATGTTTTCTAGTCGGACATAAAATAGAGCAGCTGTCTTTTTTTTAAAGCTTCAGTAAGTATGGATGAGGAACTCAGTAGCTGAGCTGTTTTGTCTGACGTAGGAGGACTGTGATAGCAAATGAGAATTGAGAGAAAGACTGCTGATATGTTGGCAAAAGTAGAAAGTGCAGAACAACAATAGTGTAGCATGTATGCAATTTTAGGTTTTGAGTTTGTTGTATGATAATATAATTTGTTTTGATCTGGATGAGATTGCTAGGGCAGGCAGAGAGTAGTTTGCTGATGAAAGGTGTCTGTGATTTTGATGGGCTGTAGTGTTTGTATTATCATGTTATTAAATGTGGTTTTCCTTAGTTTCTTTTATTTTAGAGATAACAGACTATTTTGTTCAGTACTGTGTTAGTCCGCCCATTGGTTGGGTTCTTTCCGTGATGCAGAGTTGAAGACCTAGAGTGAGTCTTTTGATATTTATTGTGTTCCATAGTTTTAATATTGGTCTGTTTAAAGTGTTAGGTGACAAGGGCTGCTATGGGCTAAGGTTGTGTGTTGGCGATGTGTGATGGTGATTTTAAAGAGATTACTGGCAAATTATTAAAGTGGTAATTAATTTGAATTGTTCATTGCGGGGGAGTCAAGTTCAGCGTTGGCAGTGAGTGTTTAGGGGAAGTGAGTGTCTGGATTGAGAGAGAGTTTTCCTGCAAACTGGTTGTTGTGGAACTGAATATAACAGGGCAGTTTTATGTTGAATAGTAAGTAGTTCAGAAGAAAGCAGATATTCTGAACACACTTATGTCCACAGGTCCTGTGAATGCGTTGACTTTCTTGGATCCCAGTGAATTTCACTCATCTGATGACAGGGCGCTGGTATTGCCTCAAGATAGCATTGCAACCGATAAGGATAAATGTTACTTCACCATTGCCTGCTACTGTCCAATATATCAAAGATAGTAGGGCATGAAAATGCATGTTAAATGAGATGTCATAATAGTCTCCTGGTTAAAGGTCTTGATATATATACCATGTAGAATGTTCAGTAAAACCGAGTTTCCAAAGGTAACAGTACAATTACTAAAATTGGCGTCAAACAGCTGACAGATAAAATTAAATGATGACTATGTTGTGAGCCGCAGCTGCATTAAGAAAAATATGAATATACTATTCCCTTCACTTACTACTCTAAGTAACACATAGCTCGCACCTCCCTATGTAGAGTTATCTCACTGCTGCAGAAATAAGGTGGGCCTAAGTCCTCGTGTAAAAACAAAACTCCATAATTGACAGTTCTATTAAACAAATGGCTGATGGTTGTGATGAATGGCACACCATCTAATGGGGGGGTTGAACTCAATGCTCCTTCTGTATAGACTGCATAAGGTCTGGCAAACAAACAAGTCTCTGCCAGATCTATAAATAAATAAATCATTGGCCTCCCAAATCTCCATGTCTCAGCTGGTGCATTAGTTGTTGATGTTTGGTGGCGTGCCTGCAAATATATAAACTGTATTTTATTGAATGTATTGTAGAAACAAAGGATAGAGTCAAAGACTAATTAAGATCAATCTGTTTATTGATATAGGAGAGAGGTGGTTCGTTATTTAAATCAAATTATTCGAAGTGACTTAGGCAGTGCCATGGTTACCATTGTTGCAGCGCTTAGTCCAACCCTCTTACCATTCGCCATCCAATGGACCTTTTTCCCCGACTGAGATTAAAGGAGAGTTAACATTACATCAATCAATTTCAATTAACAGTGTAACCCATTTGGCTACACATTAAAGACCAGGAATCAGTGACTATAGTTAAGAAGGTTTATTACAAATTAGCAATCAGGTTAAGGTACACAAATCTCGCACCAAGCTCTAAAGATACAGAATAACAACTGGTAAACCCAACCTCCTAAAGAAGTTTAGTCGTATCAGTATTATACAAACAAGAAGTTCAGTCACAGCAATACAAAAGATCAGCATTAATATCTGGTGCTCAGAGTAAAGTTTCCGGTCCTCTCCTCTATACATGAATAAATCTAAAATCATCTAAGTTAAAGTCCAAACGAAGAAGATGGTTCATTAGTCTAAGGAATCGCAAATTTAAGGGAAATGCAAAAACATAGGAAAATGCAGGAAAGTAAAGAGAGGTGTCAGCATTTCAGAAGCTCGGTCAAGAGTCTTCTTGGGTCAGGGGAACTTGAGTGGTAGCCTAAACCACACTCAGCAAGAATCAAAGGGAATAAACAGAGGTCGAAACCTCTCAAAGTCCATGAAAAAGTGTCTCTGGCATCAGACAGTGTAGACGCCTGTTATTCACACTAAAATCATTCAGGTACCACCCCTCTGTCTGCATAAACAGGGGTTTCATTGTCCTTTTTCATTCTCAGAGATGTAACATTGGCGAAATATCCCTCACTGAACATGGGAACTACATCGTCCTTGCCCAACCAAGCCATGTTGAAACATTGCTGAATAGGACTCTTCAGTTATCGCTCTGGTTCTCCATGTTCTTTCATCAAGATCATCTTCTCAAGCTCTCTCTATCACTAATATAGTGTTGTAGCTGTTCTCAAACTAACAATGTATGTGAACGCACCTGCAAGGGAAAAGCCATGTTAGCAGAAATGGAAAAACAAATTTTATACAGAATGAAAAACAGGCTTACTAAGGGCAAGTTTAGAATATTAACTCAGTGGTGCAGAATTAATATGCGTGTGCACATTTAAACGCAAATGAATATAACTTCTCAACACATTAGATTAATATTGCATGTGGCATACAGTAAATCTTTAATAAGCATGTGTAAGTTTGGCTGAGAACTACATTTTATTTGAAATATATGTGTAACTGCACACATTACATAAATCCATTATCATTTCTGGAGTAAGCACATTCTAAATATGTGAGGATGATTTCTATTCAATCATCGAAGCACTAAATCTCATTTAATGAGTTAACACACAGTGTTATGTATGAATTCACTATTTCTACAGTGAATGCACTTAAATAATGATGTCAAGTGCAACATTTCATTTAATGTTCGTTAGGTCACACAGGAAACATGTGCTAAGTGTACGTTTAGGTTATGCATTTGTGACGTGTAAAGGTGGGATCAAAATTACGCTGTACCACCATTCCTACTGACTGTCATATAAAGTCCAGATTTTGGTGCCTTCCTGTGACCCGTGAATATCCCCAATTCTGAAGTTGAAGTGGATGGAGTTGCCTTAACCTCAAACCTCTTCTTCGTCACCTAGGAATCAAAGCCTCTTCTTTTTAGCTGGAAGTAAAGGAGTGCCCAAATAAACTTTCCAGGGTCATCATTGTGTGTGCAGTCCTAGCCTAAGCAATTATGGGGCAAGAGAGCTCCTACTCTTTGTTTATATGATAACATTTGTATTCAGTGGTTTACTAGAAGTTTGAAGGGAAGCAGCACTTTCCCTTGGGTAACATCTTACTTGGGCAAGCGACCACAACCTGAACAAGATGTTACCTGACTGCAAAAGTTTCGTTCCTGGGTATAAAGGAATCCTGCACAGGAGAAAGAGGCTGAACACTTACAAAGCGGGACATGAAGGATAGAGATTGACAGTGGACAAAAAAGGAGATGGAGAGAGACAGGGTAAAAGTGTTTCTGTGAGAGGCAGAGAGGGACACTGGGAACGAGAGAACTCAAGAGACAATGAGTGAAAGTGATTTATAGAGAGAATGTGAAGAGATGAAAGTAAAGATTGTAAAAGACTACTAAGAAAGAAGTTAAAGTAAATGCTTGACCAAAAAGAAGTATTAATCCCAGCAAGGCCAGCTCAGACTTCCATCCTTCTGAGGTTGGTGAATTGAGTACAATTAAGTTGAACCTATTTAAAGCATTTATAAACAGCTGTACAAAGCACTATGTAATGAAAACAAGTTATTATAGATGTCTGTGAACAGAGAGTGAAGGAGCGAGGGAAAGCATGCAAGTGCCACAGAGAAAACAAAGCAACAAAGGGTGAAAGAGTACCATAGGAAATGTTTACAGAAAACTCCAACGAGGAACCTAAAAAGAAATCTCCAAAGACCATGAGGAAGGGTGAAAGAGAGCCACATAAGGAGTGAAAACCCCACTGGAGTGAACAAGGGACACAGAAAGGGAGAAAGGATAAATAAGCCCCAAAGAAATGGTGGGTGAATGAATGAATGACTGAAATGAGTTTTATAACAGGCACTGATACTTAATAAGATTTATGTCTGCTGCACATCAATAGAGAACATGAACGAAGCCGGAAGTTGAATGTAAGGGAATCTCAAACAGAAAGATATTGGGAGTGATAGTGTTAAAACACCCAAAATACAGTGGCAGAGAGCTCCCAACACTGGGAGGGATTTAGGATAAATAAAAGCCTTGGGGAGAGGGAGTCAAGCAGAGCCCCTTAAAGGAATAGTATCATTGCATCAGGAAGGAAGAAAGGGTGAAATAAACACCCAAACTGCAAAATGGTAAAATATCCCTAGTGGGGGTGGGGGAGAGCACAAGGCAGTCCTTGAATGAGAAGAGAGAGTATGAAGGAGCTCCATAAAGATAGAGAGAGACAGGGAACTCGTAAAAATGAGAATGAAGAAATGAAAAAGGGCCCTAGAAAAAGAACAAAACAGAATATAAACTACACCAGAAAACAGCAACGCCGTATAAAAGAGAAACAATTGTGAAAACGTGAAAAAGAAATCTATAGCAAACGAATGGGTAAAGGAGAACCACAGAAATAAAATGGGTAAAAGGAGGAGAAAATGAGGCATGGGTTTTGGGGGAAGGGGCTAGCTGGGTCCTGCGGGACTGTGATGAACCTACATTTTGTTTGGGTTTTTGTCCCCTTTGTGGTACCTCTAGGATCCCCCAAATGTTCTAGGGGATCTAGGTGTCCTAATATCTTTATTAATTTGGTCCCCGAGTCCTGTAATGGTGGATGCATCATCTTTCTTCATGTTGTGCCCACAATCCCAACGTTCAATCACGTGGGACCAGCCAAACAAAATGCTTTTCATTTTATTTTCTCTCACCACTCCAGAAAGAGTCCTGCGGGAGTACCACAGCAACAGATATTGCTATTTTTCAAACCTTATTTCTCTAAAATGGCAGATTTACACAAAATCACAAAAACATGCTTTCTGGATAAATATCTAGCTTTCTGCCACATGTAGTGTAATTATGTTCAGCCATTTTTAAGTTGAAGCCTACCAGAGAGCTCAGTTTCTGGTTTGCTAACATCATCTTTGGGACATTCGGAAAGCTTCCCTGGGAATGCATTCCGCTCATTGCTTACCATTGGCTTTGTGGTTTGTAACTCACATTTTCTTGCTTCCTATTTGCTGGCTCTATTTCTATTAGGCTGTCCAACTTGAGTTTGTCCGTTCCCTTGCCCAAGCCCTATTTACTTTATTCTTCCAACACTACTGGATTTCTGTAAACAGGCATTTAAATCATGTTCTTATCTTGTCACATTTGCTGTACATTCAAAGATAGAGATCGAATGGCAGGCACATTTTTTAGTAATTCTGAAGTGTGGTGGAAACAAATATTTTAATACGATCAAAACAAATCAATACACTACGTGATGACATTTCCAGACATTATCGTTTGTGCGCTGTATACTTTTATCAGTAAAACTGTTTGTCTGTGCAAATGTAATCGTCATTTCAATTGAAGTTGTGTTGTCTGTAATGGCAGTGTGCTATCACACCATTCATATTCCACTCTATGCCACTTCAGTCTACTCTGCACCACTCCACACTAGGCCACTCCACTCCACACTGCGTCACTGCACTCTACTCTGCACCACTCCACTCTACTCTGCACCACTCCACTCTACGCTTCTGTACTCTTCACCACTCTACTCTATGCAGTGCACTCTACCCGGCACTACTCTACTATGCACCACTGAACTCTGCGCCACTCCACTTTGTGCCATCCACTCTATGCCACTCTACTCTTCATGCAACACTGAACTGTATGCCAATGCACTCTACTCTGTACCACTCCTATCTATGCCAGTTTACTTGACGTCACTCTAATCTACTCTGTACTCTATGCCATTGTATTCTAATGTGCACCAATCCTCTCTACTCTGAAACAATCTACTCTATGCCACTGCACTCAGTGCCGCACCACTCTACTCTGCGCCACCCCACTACTCTGCACCACTCCACTCTACTCTGCACCACTCCACTCTACTCTGCATCATTGCAACTTACACCAATGTACCCTTCACCACTTTACTCAAAACCAATACATTCTACGTCACTGCACTCTACGCCAATCTAATTTACTCCCACTGCACTCTACGCCGCAATAATCTACTCTGCAAAACTATATGCCACTGCACTCTGCCATTGTGCTCTGTCACTACACTCTGTCCAGTCTGTTCTCCTCTGTACCACAGTACTCTGCCCCACTGCTGTTTATGCCATTCTACTCTGCACCACTCTACGCAACTCCACGCCAATGCTCTCTACGCCACTCTACTATACACCACTGCAGTTTACTCTGCAACACTGCACTCTGTCACTGAAGTCTATGCCACTGCATGCTATGCTATTGCACACTACGCCACTGCACGCTAAGCCACTATATTCTACTTTGCACCACTGTACTCTGCTCAACTATACTCTGCTCCACTGTACTCTGCACCACTCTACTCTGCACCACTCTACGCCACTGCCCTCTATGCCACTCTACTCTAAACCACTGCAGTCTAAGCCAATGCACTAAACAGCCCTTTAATCAAAACCAATGCACTCTACACCACTGCAGTCTACGCCAACTACTCTGCACCACTATACTCTACTCCCCAACATGCTACGTGACTGAACAATACGCGACTGCACGCTAAGCCACTGCACACTAAACCACTCTGTTCTACTTGGCTCCACTGTGCTCTGCTCCACTGTGCTTCCCTCCATTGTACTCTGCGCCACTGCACTCTGTGCAAGTGCACTCTACAACACTGCATTCTACGACTCTCTACTCTGCAGGATTGCACTCTCTGCCACTGACCTCAATGCCACTCTACTCTGCTCCCTAAGCCCATCCATGCTATGCCACTCTACACCATTGAATTGTATGTCACTTCACTCTACACCTCTCTATTCTACTCTGCCCCACTATACTCTGCTCATCTGCACTCTATGCCTCTGCACTCTATGCCACTGCACTATACTCTACCCCACTTTACTGAATTCTACACCAATGCACTCTAAACTACACTCTGCATCACTCCACCCCACTTTAATCTGCACCATTGCACGCTACACCACTGCACTCTATGCCACTGTACTTTACACCACTCTACACCTCTGCAGTCTACCCGGTACCACTCCACGCCACTTCACTCTACTCTGAAACAACCTACTCTAGGCCACTGCACTCTACGCCACTCTAATCTACGTCACAGCACTCTGTGCTAATGCACTCTTCACCAATCTACTCTGCACCACTGTAGTATATGCCACTTCACTCTAGGCCACTCTACTCTACTCCACTCTACAATACTCCACTCTATGATACTCCACTCTGATGCTCTACTCCATTAAACTCTACTTCAGACTGGCACTCTACTCCACTCTGTGCCACTGCACTCTGCAACACAGTACTCCACTCTGACACTCTACAACACTACTCCACTCTACCACGCTCTAAGTAACTCCCTCAATGCCACTCCATCCTTTTTTACTCCACTCTATTCTACTCCACTTCACTCTGTCACTCCACTCTGACCCTCTATCCCACTCCACTCCAGTCTACTCCACTCTACAACACTGTATTCCACTCTATGCAATTCTTCTCTCCTGCACTACTCCACTCTATGCCCCTCCACTCTACGACAATCTACTCCACTGTACGCCACTCTACTACGCAACATTCTACTCCACACTCTCTACGCCACTCCATTCTGCCCTACACCACTCCACAACACTATACCCCTGCACTCTACGACACTCGACTCCACTCTACGCCACTCAGCTCCACGCCCTTCCACTGTACACCTTCCACGACACTCCATGACATTCCACTTCACTCCATGCCCCTCAGCTCTACTCTACACCACTCTACGCCACTCCATAGCACTCCACTCTACTTTACGATGCTCCACGCCACTTCCCTTTACCCCACTAACCTTTAGCCATGCTGTTGTATAACATGGCTCAAACATATTGGCAAAGTCAATAGCTCTTGCGTAGGTGAGACGTATTGGCTTTGCCAAGGCTTGTTTCACTATGGTTGTTTAATTTTTCCTTTGGACATTGCATAGGGAAAAAAGTGTTTGGGCACCCCACCTTTACTTGCCCTGCCCTCCCACCAAGAGATCCCTCCCCACCCCCCACCCCCTCAGATCACCCTGAAGCTTAAGAGTAAGGAGATTTTTTTTTGAAAAAATGTTGTGAAGATTCATCAAACAGCACCAAAGGTATTAGCATAACAAAAAACACGCTTCATTGGGAAAACGCCGACTTACTTATAAGTACACAGTGGCTACTGCCACTGTGTAATTCGAATTTAAAATATATTGTATTGACCTAAAGAAAACAACGGTTAGGTGTTGAAATGGGTTAAAAACTAAACTTTATAAACCGATAACCACTGAAATTAGCCAGTTCTAGTTCAGTGAATTAACTATAACTTGTGCCCCCATCATGCACTGCTATGACATCATATATTCTATCACCCATGACATGTTAAATGACATAATTGATGACATCACTGATAACACCGTAGTCCTATACAGCAGAGAGTTACTGAGTGTAAACGTGTAGTCCATCACAGGGAAACAGTGTCATTCTTGGAGGCAACTGTGATTGTGCATTTTAAAAGTTATATGGTGTACTGTTTACAAATCACTAAAGTTTGGGTTGCAGATATTACTCCTTGTTAAACAAAATAAAGGCTGAGTGCACCTGATGTGGGTTGCATAGGTATGTTTGTCTTCAAGCAAAAGCCTGTTCCCAAAAATCTGTGAAAGCGGCCAAAGCTTTGGTTGACAATACACTATCTCCCAGTGGATCTCAGGGCATGTGCCCATGTTAAATAGTTGTAATACTGTGCTATAGACTAATTCTATGTAGTAAGCCCCTTTATAAGGTGTGAATGTTTATTTTCAGAACTTCACTGAAGATTTTGAAGCAGTGCAGATTGTTGAATAAGCTAGAATGGAGCGGTCTTCCCAATTAGAGTTGGTTTATCTCACACTGGTGTTGTAGGCATGGTTCTCAGATTGTATGCCATTGTGCCCCTTTCAGGAATGTATGTAGTTTATTTTATTAAACTACAAAAAGTTGTCCATCGGGCATGGCAGAAGATATCTTTTCAGTGGCAAACGCATACAGATGTAGCATGTTGAATTACTTCAAATACACAATATAGGATAGTAACACAATCGTTTGATGTCATCAGTGATGTCATTTAACATTTCATGAGTGATGTCATAAGTGCATGGGAGGGGCACAAGTTATAGTTAGCTCAGTAAACTATAACTGGTGAATTTCAGTGTTTTCTTTTGGTTTTTAAATGTTCGTTTTTATCTCATTTCAACAACTAACTATAACTTAACTTTGGTTCAATGCACAGTCGCTAGTCAAACGCCACGGAGATCTGGGACACGATCTCATTCTTTACCCCTGACGTCATCTTCCTCACAGAGACCTGGCTGAACCCCGCCTCCGTACCGGACATTGCCATCACCACCCCGAAGGCGACATGATAGTACACCGTGACCAAACCAACAAACACGGAGGTGGAATTCCCATCATCTACAAGGACACTATCCGCTGCATGACCTCCTCGGACGACTCGACCCAGATAATGGAGCATCCAACTTCCAAGTTCACACAGATGGAAAAAGCACCATCAGAGGCACCCTTGCCCATAGACCACTAGGACCACGCCCCAGCTTCTACAGCCCCATCCCTGACCTCATCGCACCGATCGCCATCGATTTCGAGGACTACATCTTCCTAGGGGATCTCAACTTCCACCTCGACAACCCCAGCAACACCAACACAACAGACCTCCTGGAATGCATGAGCAACATAGGCCTCAAGCAATTTGTCACCGACCCAACCTACATCGCAGGACACACGCTTGACCCCATCATCACATCCAGCAACAGATTGAAGTAAAACCACATCTTACAGCTCACTTGGACCGACCACTACAGCATCCACTTCACCATCTCAGGGTTTATCAACACTGGCACCATGCCCCCATCCCTTGTTTCACGGGCAGAAAGTGTAAAAAGATATCAGAAGACCAGTGGGACAATGCTCTCAAGTTCCACCTCTCAGACACAACATCCAACCCTGAACAGGCTGCAAAGAGCTTCTCCCAGTGGATAACAGAATGCACTGTCACAATCACCCCCGCCAAGCCATCCTAATCCAAAGGACTTTCCAGAAGAGCCCTCTGGTTCACAGCAGAGCTGAAATCCACCAAACACAACTGCCGGTAACTAGAAAGGAAGTGGTGCACCAGCAAAGAGAAAGGAGACCATACCACCTTCAAGACAGCACTCAACCAGTACCACCACCTCTCAAAAGAAACAAAAGACGAAGGCTCTAGCAGAATGCGTAGAAGCCAGCACAACCTTCAGCAAGGAACTATTCGCCATCTTGAAAGAGTTCTCCCACCCCGTTGACGCCAAGAACGACATCACAACATCCCAAGAACTGTGTAACACCCTGGAGGTCTTATTCCACGACTATTTCAGTCATCTCTGAAAACTTCAAACATCATCCCCTGCCGCTAACAGTAACAGCCTGCTCACACCTGCGACCACAAACCCCCAACACCTGCTCACCCAGTGGGTCCCTCTCACAACTCAAGCCACAATCTCCGTCATGAACTCCGTGCACTCGTGTGCACCCACAGACCCATTCCCACCACATCTTCAACCTCTGGAGCAAAACGATTGGTGACAAGCTCAAGAAAGTCCTGAACACCTCCATCACCTCACCCTCATTCCCTGAGGACTGGAAACACGCTGAAGTGAGGCCCCTCCTGAAGAAACCATTCTCCGATCCAGCGGAACCGAAGAACTACTGACCCATCTCCCTGTTCCCCCTTCCAGTGAAGGTTCTCGAGAAGGCAATCAACCAGCAACACCTAACACCTGGAACACAACAACCTTCTGGACTCCTCTCAATCCAGAATCTGAGCCAACAACAGCATCGAGACAGCCCTGATTGCAACCACCGACGACATCAAGGCCCTCCTGGACTGTGACGAAACGGCAGACCTCATCCTCCTGGCTTGTAAGCCGCTTTCAACACCGTCTCCCATCACTTCTTGATCAATAGACTCCACCACATCGGAATCCAGGGAGACCTCCTCAAATGGATCACCTCATACCTCACCGGAAAAGCCCTGAGAATCCGTCTCCCACCGTTCTCCTTGGAACCCAGGAAGATCTGCGGCATCCCCCAAGGATCGTCCCCCAGCTCCACCCTCATCAACACGTACATGACACCCCTGGCAAACACTTCGACAGACGTATGATGATCATCGCTGACTGGATGAAGTGCAACTGTTTCAAGCGTAACACACTAAAGACAGAAGTCCTCATCTTTGGGAACAACACCTCTCCATGGAACAATGCATAGTGGCCTTCTGAACTCAGCCCATCCCTGCCCAACAGACCACACCTGCAACCTCTTCATCTTCTTGGACAGCAATCTATCTATGAAGAAACAGATAAACGCAGTCTCATCCACCTGCTACCACACCCTACGCATGCTCCACAAGATCTTCCGGTGGCTCCCAGTCAACACCAGAAGGGCCGTCCTGCAGGCCCTCGTCACTAGCAGGCTGGACTATGGGAGCACTCTACGTAGGAACCACCGCACGCCTCCTGAAGATACTACAGATAAGCCAAAACTCTGCAGCAAGACTCACCCTCAACCTCCCAGACAGACTCGTATCACATCACACCTCAAGAAGCTACAATGGCTCCCGATCCAGAAGAGATGTCAGTTCAAGATGTTGACCCCTGTATACAAAGCCCTTCACAACAAAGGACCAGCATAAATCAACAAAAGGAGGACCTTCCACCAACAGACCAGAAACCTCCCTCTTCCTCACAGACACCTCGCCCCCCCTGGATCTGCCGAAGCAACAGCGGAAGATGCTCCTTCTCTTACCTGGTGATCAAAGCTTGGAAGGACCTTCCCCCTGCACCTCAAGACTGCCCCATCGCTCCGGAAATTTAGGAAAGGACCCGAGACCTGGCTGTTCGAATGGAAAAATCACCACGAAGCAGTTAGTGACTCCAGCGCTTGAGACCCTCATGGGTGATTTGCTGCGCTCTATAAATCCCTGATTGATTGATTTTTTTTTGTCCTTCAGGAAGCTTGCAGGGTACTGTGAGACTATAGGGGTGAAGCTTGAGCAGTAAATACCACATCACCTTATGGGAGGGCAATGCTGGGTCCCACAGAAGTTCTATGGTACCCAGAGCACAATTTCGTTTTTAATTTTGGCCTCTGGTTGGCCCGCTGGGTCTCCACACAATGGCCAGGGTGCTGAGCGATCCCTACCCTGCACCCTTATACTGTATATTTTTAAACATTTGCTAGACACAGGGCCTGAGTCCCCGATTCCTGTAATAGCGGATGCAACCTTTTCATCTTGGTTGCGACCAGCCAATCCGATCACTCGTAACTGTGGGACTGCTCCCGGATTAACTAAATGGCTGATGGGGGGAAAAAGCTCCCTCGGTCAATGAGCGGTCCCTATATTTTTTGACTGTACAGTAGAGCACCATTCCCATGGGACCAACCTCCCAGATATACTTTACTTTCATCCCTTCAGGCCCAACCGAGCTCTTCTTTAATTGTGAATTTCTCGAAAATGGATCAATGAATATACACCAAATCACAAAAAGCATGCCTTCTGAGTAAAGTTTTAACTTTCTGACAAATTTGGTGTAATTCCGTTGAGCAATTTTTTTCTGTATCATAGAGCGAAATTTCCTATGGTAATTAACATAGGAGATCAATATTTTGCCTCCCTCCTTTTCTGTGGCCACCGCTTGACAGATCGGTGTGAAGCTTACCAGGAAGATAACTTTCAGTCAGGTAACCCTTTCTGATAACTTGCAACTTGCTAGTCAGGAGCTCTATTCCCACGAGCACCATCAGCCTTTTAATCTTCTAATGTTGATAAAATTAGTGCCATTACTTTGGGCACTAGTACCACCGAGGTTGCCACCTGGCTGGTTTCATACCTGCGTGACCGTTATTTTAATGTCCTGGACGGTACAGGAATTCGAAAAATTACCTAATTTTTCTCCTTATAGGTACATATTTTAAACAGTAAATGTGAGGAAAAGACACTTCTACTTCTGCCGTCAGGACCCCTGACTGATAATAAAGTAAACAAAGGCAGCAAGTCTATGTTAAAAATGAATTACAGACAGATGCTTTCATATAAAGTTCCACTTAAGAATCATGTCTGAGCCATTGCAGATTGTTAGAACTTGAACAGATGGCCGGTATTTTTCTATGGGAAATGTGTCAACCAGTAGTGGCTCCTCCACTACGGCGGAGGAGCATCGCTCCACTGCTTTTTGCAGTGTAAAAAAAGGAAAAATAAAATAATAACTTGAGGTTATTATCATTTTAGTTTTCCCCATTGCGGCATATTTGTGGTGCGGGACTGCTCTCAGAGCAGGGGGAGGAGTAGTTTGTACGCGCTATGTGAGCATAAGTGGTTGGCCGGCCCTCTCAGGACGCCCAAAACAGTCATGCACACATACCGTTTTCCCCATGCAGGCTGCATTACAGCCTGCGTGGAGAACATTGCCCCCCCCCCCCGCCCCTGGCTGAGCACCGTGTCATGGCGCTCAGACCGATCACAACGCTGCAGCATTGTGATTGGGTGCAGGGACCCCGGGAGCCCTGGTGCTTCCTTCCTGTCTCCCCCAAGAAGCCAGGAAGAGGACGTAGGAGAGGCGGATGCCGGCCAGGAGGTAAATTGTTTTTTAACCAATCCCTCCGCGCACCTTTCCCCCCCCACCCCGCCGCTGCTGCTTCCAGGTAGCAGCTGCCACTGGTGTCAACCCTAGTAACACTGGTATTTTACTGCACTTAAATACAGCAAGAACTAAGATTTAAAACCCTGATTCAAAACAAGTTACTACAAACCAATAGGGCAGAAACAACATATATTTTGCCATGGTATCTCCGGGATGCAGTAGCCTTCAAACATGGCAGCACATATTTCAAACTCCTATTTCCCTCATTTTTTTCAATACATTTCTGTAAAATGCCTGCCAAAGATCAAGTGGAGCCTCACTTAATGGCTTATATTTGGCAGGAGAGCTTCAGTACACACACTTCCCCTTTTAAAAAGGTATTCTATTTTAAGAATTCAAACTTAGAAAACGGAAATGTTAATTATAAAGCAGTATCTTACAGCTTACTTACAAGTCTTATTTGTTATTTCTGTTGAGTGAGTTGGATTTGTCAGCAAATAGTTCCTTGACATTTGGAAGGCTCAAGTAAGTGAAGATATGAAGTTACTTTTCCCACTCGTCCCCCCCTCCGCTTGCGATCATGTGCTGTCACGGTTCAGTTTGCTGGTCTAGCGGATGGCCGAAAGATTGTATAACAGAAAGGAAATATGTTAAAAACCTCAGTCCCTACACCTGTGTGGGTCGTTTACGCAGCTTGGAAACATGAAAATTATATTAGCATCCAAGTGATGTGTAGCTAAGAACGAGCAAGTGACCATGTGTATATATATTTAAGTGACCTTGAAAAAGTATTAAGTAAAAAAGGACATATCTTGCCTAATGCATTAGGAACTTACCCACTAAGTTAGTCAAAAATGTACACAGCCAGTGGCCTGTTTAAATCTGCTAGAAGTAGATTGAATGAAATGGGAAAGATTCCTCATTTAAAGGTATGTAAATGGAAATGGATTTTTTTTTTTAAATGCAAGAAGAAAAAACAAGTAAGAAAAAAGTTAGGGTAGAAGAGAGAGTGGGTTGGCAGCAATAGGATAGGGTATAAAGGGCAGAGAGTTCCAGAAGATAGGTGGGATGAGGGTTGTGAAGTGTGAGGTTAAGGATCATGGAAGAAAGGAGGCTTAACAGTGCCCCCCCTTTTTGTAAAAAAAAAAAATGTTCATAAAATATTATTCAAACTAATTTGAATTCTAGTGTACATGGGAATTTTCGAACGCTTCCTGCATGCTTAAAAGCTTGTGTTTTCAACAAAATATTTAAATATTTAAAGTAAATTCCTGTGTACATATGTGGAAGGTTAACCTTCATGTACTTTACTAGAGAAGCAAAAAGCAGTTATTAGCATACAAAAGGGCCTGATTTGGAATTGGGTGATAACTGAAAATCCTCACATTTCTGAAGGAAGTGCTGAATGTGAAGTGGAATTCTAAGAAATATTTGTTTCTCCATACTATCTTCATGGAGGAGGATATTGAGCCAGTGAATTCTCCTGCAGATTTAGCATTTTCTCCAAAAATAAGGGGATCTTCTATAACAACCATCTCTATATCAGACCCCATGACACACCTAGGAGTTTCTTGATCAGCTCTGCGCTGGGTGCTTGACAAACCATCGGCTGCATGAAGCAGAGGTATAATATGTGCCTGTCCTCTGCAGCATAGATTCACGTAGCTCAAGAGCTAATCTGGGATCAATGCATAGTGACAGAGTAGCAATTGTAAATGCTCCACTGTTAGTTAATGAAGGGATTCCACGTAGTAATTGCTGTGGAAAGTACCAGGGGCGGCTCCTCCGCTGTGGCAGAGGAGGGTCGCCCCACTGGCTCAGAACCAGCAGCTAAAAAATAAAACAATATTTTATTATCGTTTTATTTTTAAGCAGCTGGCTCAGCCATCGTGTGCAGGGATGGGCAGGGCTAGGGCATGGGAGGGGAGAGGAGTGCTATGTGCAGTCTCTAAGTGAGAATGTGTGTTTAGCCGGCTGTCTCAGGCCGACCAAACACACATGCTCACTTAGGTTTCTCTAACCCGGCTGTATTGAACAGCCGGGCTGGAGAAACCCCACAGACTCCTTGACCTAAGCGTCTTTTCAGTCCCCTCAGGCCAATCCCCGCGCTCTTAGCAGGAGAGCAGCACGGGGATTGGACAGGGAGTCTGTGACGTGGTCCCAGTGTCTGCTGGGACAAGGAAGAACCAACAGCGAGGTGCGACGCAGGAGGCGGCCGGCAGCAGGTAAGTTTTTAACTTTTTTTAAATGTATTATTATTATCAAACTCCTTCCCCCTGCACTCCCACCGCACAGAAAGAGCAGTAGTTCAGGGTTCCATCTCATTTACAAAACAAGTACATTATGGGAAGTAGCAGCACAGTCATTGACACACTGAAGATGAGCAGCACAAACAAATCTGTGTACACTTCCCTCAACAGATAAAATAAGTACCACATATAAGCAGCAGTTAGAGGTTCCTTTTTCAAGTGACCAGGTACTGCAAGGCAAACAGGACGGCCAGCTTATCGCAGAAGCACAGAACAAGTTTGGCACAGAACAGTGCTCAATTTGAGCCAGTGGTTTCCGGTGCTCTGAAACCGGCACTTAATTATCAACACAGGCGCTTTTCATGAGCACCAGTTAAGGACACATTTATTTATGCTGGGCACGGGGAGATTAAGTGATTTGCCAAGAATCACAGGATTTTGAGCCGCTGCTGAGACTCGAACCTGGTTCCCCAGCTCTGAAGTCAGCAGCTCTGGCCATTATGCCATCCTCTCCCCACTTTCATGGTTAGTGGTTAGTGTTCTGATTTAGGCGGCGCTAACAGGAGAAATGGGCTGGTGAAAGCTGTCTCCTGACGAGAGCCCAGGCACTTTTTTTTTTTTTTTTAACAAATGAAGCACTGGCACAGAACAACATCCATTGTGCCTAAATTAAAGCAGACGTTGGCAAAACCAATAGGTCTGTCTTAATGAGCTAATGCATCCAAACACAGACATGCATAGACATACAAAGACTATTTGTGCAATGTCTCTGTGCGACTGGCCTCTTTCTGTGGCTTTTATGTTTGTGCTATATTGTTTGTTCCCGATGCTTGTGGCCCTGCACCGCACCAGCACCACAAGGGTGGGGAAAAAACACAGCAACACTGTTAGCTTGCTAAATAAAAAAATAGTAACATAGGTTCAAAACTACTGTTAGGTTCAAAAACACCCTTTGTGCAACATTATCAGGCATGGGAAGCAACTTTAGGAACACAAATCTCATTCAGAAGCAAAAACACGTTTTGATGCAAAATCACCCTTCGTGCACCATAAACAGGAGTATAAAAACATTTAAAGCAAAAATCACATTTAGGTACAAAATTACATTTACATGGAAAATCACTTTTGTACAATATCAGCAGTACAGTAGAAATACTTTCGGGCAAAATCACCATTTGAGCAACATCAACAGGAGTGTAGAGATACTTTTAGGTGCAAAAATGCTTCCAACAGCATGAATCACAAGAACTTTACTGTATGGTGCCAGCACAGGGACCACTCTAAGGTAGTTTAGCAGTGTACTTTTTAATATTTTTTCAATAGATTTATTTCAGTTAATACAAACCACATACGCAATAATCACTTAAAAAATGAATGATCTGCTAGGATAATTTGCCATTCTCTCAGAATTTGTAGACTAATAAAATAGTACACCTGTTATCCAAATTAATTAATTATTATATAGATTGGTTTTTATCAGACTATTGCTTAAGGCAGTAGTAGGTTTGAAGTGGCAACTCCTTTCAAATCATCCTTAAACATGAGCCATATTACAGCTCCTTGCATTCATTTGCATTCAAAGAATCACTGTGGAAGGCCTTAAACATGGACCACTGAGCACAGTATACAACACAGGAACCCGTGATGGCGGTCCACCCGCCATATTACAAGTACGGCGGTTGGACCATCACTGGACCGCTGCTCCTGCCGAGATTTTTGATCCCGCGGTGGTGGCCAGCGGTCTGAGGCAGCAATATGCTGGCAGTGCCGCTGCGGTATCGCCGAGCATATTACGAGTTGCCTGACTGCGACCCTTTCCATGGCAGTGAGCCCCGCCATGCAAAGGATGGTGGTGAGGCAACTCAGGGGGCCCATACAGGGCCCCCTGATGCCTCTGTGCATGAGGGTGCATGCAGGGGGTGTGCACCCCTGTTCCTGCATGGAAAGAAATGCACTACATTGTGCATTTCTGTCCGTGCATGAACGGGCTGCGGAGCTTCTACGGCGGTGCCTTTATAAGGCTCTCCTATGAGCCTTAGAAAGGCACCGCCGCGAGCCCGCCGCCACAGGACCGCATGCCAGGATTATACTCATAATCCGGTGGGCGGTTAGACTACTGGTTTGGGCGTCTCGCAGCGGGGCGCTGGCATGGCAGCCCGCTGCGAGACCACCAAACTCGTAATCAGGCTCTTAGTGTTTTGCAGTAAGGCATGAAAAAGTGAATGCAATACTTCTGTTAGTCACACTTGGATAGTCCTTACAGATGTTTTTAAATACCACGGCTTAACATTGCACAAGTAATGCTGTTACACCATTATGTAATAATGTAAAGAGGCTGAACTTTGCAGTCGGTCCATCAGAATGCTCTGAATGAACCGCGATTGGGTTTTTGTAGTCGGTTACTCAACAAGTATCAGTCATTGATAAGTTTGGAGGGGTAAATATGTTTAAGGAATGTCTCTATCATTATATTTCTAATATATCAATCGTGTTTTGGTAGCAGCTCGTGATAATGCAGTATTTGATTAAGAGGGCTTGATTATATACTCGTAGATTTTTATGGTTCTAGTTCCTCCATAAGTTTGACTTGTAACATCTGAGAACCCAGGAAATGTTTCAAGTGCCGTAGAAATCCATTGGACCCCACCCGCATCAATGTAGCTGCAGGTCCAACATTCTTCAGTTGCCTTCAAGGTCGAAAATGAAAAGGAAAAAAATAGCGATTTATCTCAAATTAAAAAATAGGTTTCTGGAATTGTTTAGCCATGCCTGAAGGCGTGCAATTAAAGTTTCATCCCGTCCTCAGCATACTTTCAAAGCACTGCCAGGAGCGAGACAAATAATGAAATGTCAACAAATCAAGTTTAGAGCTCAAACCAAAAATCAAACAACACTATATTTTTCGTCTGTTCTTACAATTTGTAATGTTCCTTCTGATTGTTGGTATGTCTTTTATGGGACTCCTATCAATAAGCAGACTCTCGTTGATTCTCTAAAAGATGAAATAGGTGGGTTATTAATAGCAGAATAATCTGTTTAAGGAGACACGCCTTGAAATGATGGCATCCCCTTCACCAAACAATTTTATTTAGTAGACATTTCATTTTAACGTGAACTAAAATAAGCCCATCCTTGTGCTTGCATTGATTTTTAACCTAGTCATTTACATCTTCCTAATTTATTCAGTTACATATAAAATACAGGTGTTTTGTTCTTTATTTTTTCCTTTAAGTTATGTTTTAGGTGTTGCCTACATGCCGATTTAGGTGGCTGCAGAGCTTCCAAGTTCATGTGAGAGTAACTCATCCAGTCCAGGTTTTTGAGTTGTATGCTGGGACTTGTAGTTCTTATTTTATAATGCAGCAAACAGGACTACAAGTCTCAAAATGCAAAGCAAGAAACCTGCACTGGATGAGTTACTCTTGCATGAAACTTCAGAACTTGAGAGCTAGCTCTGTGTTTACTGGCAAGTAGACCTATTGTATCTAATGTAGACTGTGGGCCTTGTATACACTCCTTGGACTTGATTCAGCGGCTTTCTTATTTATCTCACTTCCCTGCTCCCAATTGAGAGGTTTTCTTTCCTTTTTTGTGTTTATGCCACCCAAGGATCATTTTTGCCTCCTTGTGTTTTGTTTGAAGGATTTATATTCTTCGACTGGATATGTTAGAACCTTGCATGGCGGTGGTTGCAGGACTCTTTTCCCTCCCACTGTGTCTCTCCCTGTTGCTCCCGCTCATTTCAAACATTACTCTCTTTATAAAATGTTAGCTCCCCAAACACTGCTCTCTTTATAAATTATTCGCTTGGATCGCCATTATTCGACAGGTGCTTTGCTGTTAATTACTGAGTAGAATCACTTAATGAATTACATATTTAACTTTGAATTTAAAATCACATTTTTAATGACAACTCTCCAGCTTTTGTTGACAGTCAGTTGTATCTGACGCTGCAACAAATGTAACTGCCGTTTTTCCCAGGAAATATTGGAAGCACTCTTAAAGTATAAAAAGTTCCTTGTGAGAGTGCAGTTAGTAACTTTCTTTTTGTGTTTTAGGAAGTGCTTTTGAGATAATATAGGCACCTGCACTCCCTCCCTTCAGATACCTTTATATAACTTTTATTTAGAGCTTTTTAAAATAATACATCACAACAGTGCACTCCTATTATAACTGTCATTTAATCATCCGGACCTGCATGGTTGCATTTGATATATACCTCCTTCACAACATGCACCTCCATATGGTAGTCGCATCATTCCTCGAGTTACACCACACAGTGTCCCCTCTGATACATTTATCCCACTGAGAGACTTCCACCAGAACTTTTGCATGCCCCCTTAATTCATCTGCTTCAAGAGCTCTTTAAAATAAATGTTCAGGAAGAGTAAACAATATGCATGCCACATCGTCCTTGCATTCTTTGTGGGGGGAAATTTAGTCGTGTAGCTTAGTTGCTTACCTTCTACCCCTAAATGCTAACTCCAGCTTCATTACGTAACCAAAAATTGTGTGAGCAAATTACTTTACCTCCTTAAGCCTCATATTGCAAAGATGGCTGTCAATGTAAACGTGTGATGTAAAAATGCCTGCTGTTCAGTACTATCCCAGGTATGCTTGTATGTCAGAATATCGAAATTTTAGATCTCGTGCTACCAAGCATCTGAGCAGAAATATTGAAGACCAAACTAATGAGAAGTGTATATTTGCTACTCTTAACTCCACATCTACATACTTTGAAGACCTATATATCGTCAAAAGACATATCATCAAATTATGTATATGGGTATTTAATAATAGAAAACCTTCACTTGCCTGTATTTGCATACCTTGTTAATATTTTGGTCATCAACATTTTTGCTATCATATTATGCTTGCACGATCTTAAAGATTTGACTTTCTGGTACTGAACCCAAAGTTAAATGCTCCACCCATGCCCCCTTACCTTCACTAACTGGTTTCACCAATAGCCAACAGAAACGTATTTCAGTGTGATGTACACTGCCCCCATCCCACTGTGCATGCGTTTTCATGTATGGCATCCATCTTGTAATGTAATTTCAAACAAACAAAAGAGACTCCATTACAAGATGGCCACTGTACATATGCGTGCATGTATAGTAGCCATCCAATTATGGAGTTTATTTTGTTTTTTAAACTCATTTTCAAGAGGACTGCCTTGTATTGCGAAGATGTATATGGTGGCCATTTTAGAATGGTTTCGCCTTGGCAATGCTCGGGAAGCTAGTCAATAGCAGTTGGTGGAGGTACTGCAAGGGGCATATCCTGCACTAATGATTTGAAGAGTGGTTTGGAGTAGGGCACAGAGACAGCGATTGAGGCAGCAGAACTGTGGAGAGGTTGCCACATGGGATTCCTTTTACTTAAAGCCCCATGTAGCATTCCACGAAATTGTATAGCTTTAGGGACAGTAAAAAAGTTAGTAAAAAGCAGTTCCCAAAAAATTCCAATAGCCATTGGCTGAACGTAGGCCTACCAAATGCCCATTCTACTCTACGTATGTTTATATGTATGTTAATGTGTTTTGGTAGCATGAGTTCTCCAACAGATAGGCAAAGCTGTCTGTAGGAGTTGGTGTACTAACTATGATGAAACATTTGTGCCACTGTTTTTGGTGAAGTCTGGATGAAATAGGCCTATTGATGGAATACTTAAAACAAGCAGCAAGTCTGATCATTGATTAGCATATTTTGCTGGTGTTTACCTATTGCTTTTTGTCAAAGTACATTTTTAAAAGAAGGCATTGTACTACATATTCTTTCCCTTACACTATCCTCACTATATTGTGCCATCGGAGAGCTGAACCAGAAGCAGTGGACTATTGCTCAACTTAACAATCAGTGAGGATTGGTAGAGATTTTCATATGCAGATTTAATTACTCGGCTTGATCTAAAGTTCAATGAATTTGAGCATCCATCTAATGAATCTAATCTTTGAAAGTACTCAATCAATACTTAATTTCACTTATCAAAAGGTTTCAAAATTAGTGCTATCATTTACACATTTAACAAGCCCAACTGAGACTTGTGGCCTAATTACGAGTTTGAAGGTCCGACTGCAGGAATCCTCATCCGCCAGAAAACCACGGTGTTGGCGGTCTTTCGACCACCATATTATGAGTTTGCCATGGTGCTGGTGGCGTGGCTGTGTAGATCTTGCAGCTGTGTTGATTAGTTTTCCATATGTACCAATGTCTGTGTAAACATTTTGGCTGCATATTTGTCGAATACACACATGCATGATACATGTGGAATAATTCCACCTACCCATTGCCGGAGTCTGGCCATTATGTGGTACAAAAAGAAGTTACCTTTATATTGCCGCAAAGAGGGTCGTAATCCTCGGGGTGAAGATGCTGCTGTGAAGGGGGCCTGAAGAAAGGGATTCACGTTGAACTCTGACCGAAATAACAGGAATTGGGTGAGTACGCACCCCAAATCCTTTGTTTCCGTGGACTTGAAGCTGGCGGTCCCATCGCCGAGGTCGGCTTATCGGAAAGCCAACTTGTATTACAGATGGCAGTGAAACTCCTATGTACTGCTCTATGGCAGCTGCTTTTCCCCGACCGCGACCCCGGCTGTGTGCTGGTGGTGTAGGCGGTACAGCCACCGTCTTTGCAATACCAATCCGCCCATCTTGTAATACAGCAGTCGGACTGCCGAGCTTGCAGCAGACGGACCATAACAGCTGGTACGGCAGGTCACGGACTACCAAACTCGTAATAAGGCCCTAAGTTGAGCATTGGTTTGAAAAATTGCTCAAATCAGAGCACTTAACTACTTTGAGAATTTCTATGGTGTTTATGATGTTCATTTTGCTGTGAATAAATGGGTTGTGAGCTCTCATGTACATTTTTGTAGGACTTTTCTGAAACAGAAATATTACATCCAAAGTATGAGTACACTTGTATGCTCATCGTGATGTATCCTGCATTTCTGGCTAGCTCCTGGTGATTTCATTTTTTTGTTATATTTTATGATTTCCACTGTATATTTATTTTGAATCTTCTAACCAGTTCTATGTAAACACTTAAGCATACTAAGGCTCATAAAGCTGAAGTAGATTTTTGTGTCATTAGCGCAGACGCCGAATTTAGCGTTGAGCAATTAAGGTTTCCAATCGCATATATTTGTTTATTTCGAAATGTATATGGGAGGCAAATGAATATTGAGGGACTTCAGGGATATGGTGCGGAAACTATGAGAGCTTATTCAGACTTGTTACAGACTGATTAGGGAGGCGTGGTTCCAGTTATTTTAGAGATGAGGAAGGTTATGGGTGATTGTAATAAGTGATGATTAAAGACAATGACTAGGGACGTCATTCCCACTACTGAGCAGTTGTGTAGGCCTTAGCTGATAAAGTGGCAGGCTGATTCTGTGGCATGACCTTGAGCACATAGGCGGTCAATAGTGTCAAGATGCAGCTAATCTGGATGGCTAGCACCTTTATAGGGACGCTGGATAAAATGTGCGATTCTGGACAGAGGGCACATTCTGGTTGGACAAGAGTGAGCTCTTTTAATAATGGTGCGACATGTACATCTAGGGTTGTTCCTAGCGAGGGGGTTTATTTGTCAAGGGGAAGTCATTTCAGGTCGTTACGTCCTTATGCAAATCAAAGAGGGGCCCTCTTTGGCATTTTCAAATTTGATGGATGTCGGGAAGTGCCATTTCAATTTACGATTTCTCTGAGCAGGCTCTAGAAATATGCTACCCTCTTATATTTACAGGCTTGGAGTAGGGGCTGTCTTCTTCTATTGCGACACTGGCCACCTACGACTGTGCCTGCATTGTTCAAAGAGCAACTGTTTATATGCACAGCAACAGAAATGTTTAATCACTCCCTAACCGTTTGTTTAATGTGTTTAACCCTAGCTTGGGTGAATGATAATGAATATCTTTAGTCATGTGTCATATACTCATTGAGAGGAAAGCAGTGCCTTAAATGGTCCAGACAATGCAACAATAAGCGAGACTATGTACCCTAAAGCAAAACAACGATAAATCTGAATAATAATTAATGTGGTGTCGTTTTCATCTATTAACACCAGGGATATAATCTGTGCCAATCAGAAGCCTATATATTATATTTTTCAGTAGCTACAAGAATCAAAATGGAAGAAAGTCTGACTTTTAAATGACCAGATCAGACACCATAGCATGCATGATAGTCAACAGAAAAATGTACAAACACCGTAGCTTTGGGTGAAATGCTTCTCCAGCACAAGTTCTAGGAAAGTAGTGTTTTTCATTTTCCGGGTTCTATAGTATATGAAATTAGACTCCAGTACACAGTGACATTTACGGAAATATAGTAGCTTCCAATAGTTACAGTGGTATACCATCCTTCGCAATACATCTTACGCGCATTTAAAACAGAGGAGAAAATGTATAAGAGAAGAGAGCAATGTACATGTTAAATATACCCAGAGTCACTGTACTCAGAGAGGAGCACTGGTAAAAGAATTAAGAAGGGGGGCATTTTACACTTCTCTTTTCAACTTTATACGCTCAAACAGCTTAATTGGTATTATAAAAAAAAAAAACACAACTTTTGTTCTGTAACCACTTTTGGCTATCAATTTTAAGAATAATGATCTCAATAGGGTAAAAGTCGAGCATCGTATTCCACTATTGTTTAAAAGGTGGGGGTTTGGATCAAATCCCCAATTTGGAAACACAAAGTCAAACCATCATCTTAGTGATAACTATAAAATTCAATAAATATCACTTCACTTAACAGCAGACTCCAGCATAATAGTTTTTTGCAGATAGTTTGAAATAAGAATTAGTGATCAAGTTAAATCAAAAACTCAAGACAGGAATATGGCTTAACAGGAAGTTCAGTTATGTAAATGTTGTGCTTCACGTTGCCCGGACCATGTAGAGGAAAAATCTAAATTACATTTCTAATCATCCTGACCAGATGTACGAAGCTAAGTATTTGCGATTACTGAATTGCGAATATTTGCGATTCGCAATTTGGTAACTGCAAACTCTAATTTACGAAAGTGTGCATTACACTTTATGCGATTCCCAGTGGGTCGCAAATAGACCTACCTAATGCATATTAATGAGGTAGGTCACAATTTGCAACCCGTTAGGAATCCCAAAAGTCACAGGGTTGGTGGCTTGCTGGGGTCAGCAGACAACCATGTCTGTGATTGTTTTTAAATAAAGCAATCTTTTATTTATTTATTTTAAATGTATCCCGTTTTCCTTAAAGGTAAACTGGCTGCGTTTCAAAAAAAAAAAAAATGAAATGTTTTCTGTTTCATTTTTTAAGAGTATGTAGTCGTCCTTGGGACCACTGCCTGCTCTTAAGAAATATATATATATTTTCATTCTCAAGCAGGAAGGGATCCCACAGGGACCCCTATCCTTTTCCAAATGGCTTTTAAAGTTGGTGGGAAAATGCAAATGTTTTGCAACCGCATTTCGGTCACAAAACATTTATACATACCAATGCGAATCGGTATCAGAAAGGGACAACCTAAGCACACCCCTTCCAAATAGCAATTCATAAGCCCAAATTGCGATTCAGTAACAAGTTACCGAATCGCAATTTGACCTTTGTACATTGGAAAATTACTTTTTGCGTTTCGCAAATGGCCCGATTTGGTGAATCAGGCCTTTTGCGAACGCAAAAAAGCTTCATACATCTGGCACCCTAGCATGGCCGGACTTGGAATGCAAACCAGCCCTGGCAAGTAACTCGGCCTGGTCCCCCGGGGGGTGGGGGGAGATACGGCCATTCCGGCCCTGCCCCCTAGTCATTTAGCTATACAGTGGATGTCCTTAATCGTTCCAAGGGTTGCATCTTAAATGGAGCAGACATGTGACATGTGCATTTTGAAAAAACCCAGACATGAACGTCTCTGAAGATTGAAATTAGGTTATATTTGCTTGCGATTGTTTGAATACCTCTAATCCTGTCTGCGATTAATTCCATCACAAGGATATTTTAACAAATGGAACCAGTGATGCTTAGAAGGGAAACGTTTAACCCCTCCCTCCATTGCATGTGTTTCCCAATAATACAAGGTATTGTCACATTGTATTTTGCTAATATGTCACTCCATTCACAAAGCATTTTTGCACCAACCTAAACTTAGGTGTGAAAATGACCGTCTTTGGCGGCTAATTTCCCAATCCTTATTCACAGAATTAGAACTGATGAAATCCTTTCCAATCTGTAGATATTCCAGATTTGCAAATGTAGAGTTACGGGTGGTTTTGTTTTGTTTCAGAGAGGGCCTACAGCGATGGTAGGTGAACACTGAGAAGCGTATACATTCGTGAGTGTTCACATACCTCTTGTAAATTGTTTTTTTTTACCCCTGAAACTAATGCAGATTTTCTACAATCCAAGATTGGAGTTGGGCCACTTCAAGTATGCAAATAGGGAGGCAACACTTTCATATTTGAGAATGTAGTACTACAAATGGTTACTGGGAAAAGTAGTTTCCATGTTGAGATATATAAAAACATAAATGTAGACATTCACTTTGCCTTACATGTAAGCATTTAGAATTTTCTACCTGCCGGAAATTATACATAAGCATATTTGTGCATTGAAGTACTTAAGAAAATCTACAACTGTCACAAGTGGTCTTGAGATCTTCTGTCAAATGGGTGTGTCAGAAAATGTGTCAAAATATAGGACATTTCATTTAGGAGTACATTTCTGACTTTCAAAGCCTGGACTTGTTAATCAGGCCCTTCACTTTTAAACACAAAAATAATTAACCTAAACACATACCTGGTTAGAATAAGAAATCCTGGATTTAAATCGTGAAACAAGTGTTTATTTTAAATGCTGCATTTGTATCTCATCTGTATTTACCTTATGCCTGCTTGTTTAAGTGAACCATGAATTGCATTGTAGATTTAGGAATGTGGTATTTGTTATTTTTGTTTATCCTGAATTCAGATGTACCACACCCAAACCGGCTTCCATTTTTGCTTGTTTACCAATGAGACAGAAGAGAAAGGGGAGATAAAGTGATTGACAAGTGTACTGAAAGGGAAAAGAGAGTTAAAAAAAGAAACACAATACAAGGTGACTGTGAAAAAAGAAGGTTCAGTTCAAGAACTATTTGTTGCCATTTTTGTGCTCTCCAACTCGCCACGACTGTCATTCTGTTGATCCAATAAATATATTAAATCTTGCGAGACATCTGTGCAGTAAATGGACTGAGCAAATGTGAATACAAGTAATAACAACCAGGAGAAACGAAAAGAGCTTGCTTGTGAATGAATAGAGAAAATAAATTGTAAGGGGACAGGTGGTAAATTTAACAAATAAATAATTTAATTCTCTGTGAATGCAATGCACAGCCATAGTTTCAGCATAATGAATCAGCAGGAATAGTTATACTAAGGCTTGGCCGCTCTATTTACCACAGAGAATTAAGTTAATTCTGATAAACCAACAAGACAGTAAGTAGAACTACTGCCTGCGGTTTCTTCAGTGCACACAAATATAGTTGATTGGTGCAGTATAAATGCCGCACAAACAACACCGATGGTTTTGGAAATGTTAGTAAGTAGCGCTGATGAAATATTTACAGTCGGAGGCACACTTCACTGCTGTAGTGGAGTATTGGTTACTCTTGGTGTAACTTGGCCTGCTGCGGGAGGGCGGGCAGGTGCGGATCATGAAAAGCCGACGCGGGGGCTTGTTCTGAGGCGGCCCTGTCATACTATGGTCAGCAGGGAGTGGATCTGCCATTGCTTCTGCTTTTGCCACTTTGACTGCGTCGTCCTCTGCAGAATGTCTTGTAAGTGGAGGGTTTTTTCAGTTGCTATTCTGTTTTTATTTATTTCTTTACTATTTCTGATCTCTAAAAAGGTTAAGCTCTGTTAAATGCATGGAGAGGTCAGAGTGGAACATGTGATGCCCCTTTGAGGGTTCATATTTTATTTTCTGTTATTAGGTTCATGTTCAGACAGTCTATGCTGAGCGCACAAATATTTTGTTATTTGAAGGCTTGAGGAGTTGTGTTTCATGCTGGATAGTTTTTATATAGGTTGATGAGTGTTTTATGCAGATGCTTTCGTTTGATGCTTTTAACTATATTTAATGTAATTGTATTGGTTTTTTGGGGTATGCAAAACATCATTTATATATTGGCATAGTTGAACATCTGAGTAATAGGAACGTTAAGTAAAGATTAACTTCACTGCAGTCACATTCCAGCTGACTAGTCACAAGTGAGCTCAAAAACGCCGTTAATACCAGTTGTATCTTTGCTCTAGTTACTGGTGTCTACTGCTTTTAAGTGATATTTTAATCTAACTGGTAGAATTGTCCTTATTTGCTTATATACAGTTCAATATTAAAAAAATTGTGCCCTAAGTGGATGCATTGGAAGCCGCTTGTACCTGGCCAACATGAGTTTTCACAAGGGTTGAGCAAAATATAACATATTAAAAACTGGTTTTATTGCTGAAAACATACATCGCAGACCGTGTGTGTAGATAATTTTGCATGAAATAAACCCATTAATTCTACCAACACCGCCACCCGTATACTTTTGGGAGGTAACTACCGCTGTATTATGGATTGCTAACCAACACTCCTGTTGCTACCAATTGATCGCCTACCCTGAAGGTGTATTGTGCTTTTTTTCAATGTTACATTTCTTGACTCTAGATGCAGTTTGGATTTTGTGGATGTTTAAAGTACTGGTTTGAAATCCGTTTTTACAAAGCTATAACTGAGTAGACATTTGGTTTTCAGTCCTGTCAGAACTGCTATTTTGTCAACTCACACTTGCAGACATATTGAATGTATTATGTAAATTGTTCTTTCAGTGCCAGACACCTTCAAATGCATGTCAGATGTTTAGAATTTTCTTGCATTTAATTTTTTATGACCTTAGAAAAGTGCCCTAACTGGGTTATCATTTAAGTTACTGGAAAGACTTTTTATTATAAATATCAAAATGCGGCTCTGGTTTTTGTCATTAAGTTGCGTTTTTTCATAAATGAATGATTTCGAGTAAATAATAATAATTGCTCATCAGTGATAACTGTTAATGGACACTGTGTTTTTCTCTGAAAGATTAAAAAAGACAGCTCAGATTTCTAGAAACGTGTGTATCCTGGATGGTGTTGTATTGTGTTTCATGAACAGGTGGCAAGCTTGTGGTTCTGCATTACATTAAAATATAATCCAAGAGTTCACTTCTGGTATCTACTAGGTTACAGGCCTTGAATAACTTTTAGAAGCAGTCATATGGTGCATCACTTACAATTCTACACTACGCATGCGCATTTCCTGTCCATCCTTCTTAACTAGATTGTGTTTCACAGTGCTTTGAAAATACATGTTTGTATTTGTCAATAGTGAGCATTTGTGTGAGTATGGGGCTACTTTTGTGAATGCAATTTGGAGCAGTGCACTAGGTCATTCCCTATATTTACAAACGCTCAGACGCTTCTAATTAAACCTGCATCTAAAGGTCAACTCAAACTACTTGTGGAATATGAACCTTTGCTGAATTCATTAGCTTACACCACAGTGAAGTTTGTTTACTCACTTTTTATTTGTATTTACTTTCTATTTTTTTGCTATGTACTGGGCTTTGATTACTTGTAAATGTAAATGTAGTAAATGTAGTAGTATTTTGTATAGCGCCCGAATCGACCCCCGAAGGGGTATCTCAGGCGCTTGTACGCATACCGCTGTGGAACCCTTCCTGGCCTTTCCCTGTGAGATGCCCACTCCTGGGCACCCCCAAGGTGAAGCCAGGCATCCTAGCGTTGTGGGGGCCGTTGTGGAGATTAAGCAAGCTATTGCCCAGAGTTGCAGAGTGGGACCCATGATCAGAATAGGCACCGAGGCGAGAATTATCAGGTCCGAGGAAATTGAGCCCAAGACCCGCCGAGGCGGGAATTGAACCCTGGTCCCGGGCTAGACCTCTGCATCAGGGTCTGCCGCTCTAACCATTGAGCCACACTTCTCCACGCATTTTCTTTGGCCAGCTTAATAAAATCGGCAGGATTCCCTAACAGCCACATGAGTTTTGTGCCATTACAGTTAAAAAGGCCCCAAAAGTGTTATTACTGTCCTGACAAATTTATAATTTTGACCCGAATGGCCAGAGATTGCACAAGTAAGTGTTATGTATAACATATATTTGATGTGTCAGTTTGTAAGATAGCTACTGTTGGAAATTTTCCCTTTCTGCAGGGTCAGCCCAAATTTTTTGCCTTTTTTCTGAACCCTATTTTTGCTGTCTATAGAACTCTGTGCCATTTACCCCTGCTAAATAGTGGTACAGTGCTTGTGCTCCTCCTTTCAACATGGTTAAATGGGTATTCTCCTTATTGGCATATTTAACTTACCTCCAAGACCCTAGTTTATGGTGCCCAAAGTGTAGCCAAGGCCTGTAAGTCAAATGTCATTAATGGCTGCAGCGCTCATTGTGCCTCCCACTGCAGTGACAATGCATTTCCTAGAAGTCTTGTTCTTCAACTATCATTTTAATGTCATTTGACACTTTTGTCTCCTTGGTGTGTACAGTTACTCTTCTGGGAGGAGTGACAGTATAGGAAAATGCAAAATAAATTTATTGATGGTGCTGTAAAGTTTGTTGAGTTCAACTGTTGGCTGGTTTTATGTCAACCTACTAAATATTCATTAACTATTATTGACTTGCTGTTATGTGCATTGGAGGTAGCTAAGCACAGTAGAGCACCTCAGATCATACTGTAAGAAATTATGATACTTCCTCGATCATTGGCAGCAGTTAGCTTTCTGTGACAGTGTATATGTATGCCTTATTGTGGAAGACATCAGTCATTTAGAGAATGCAACATATATGATCTGCTTACGTGCCACATAAAAATACCCATTTCAAGGATTTAACCAAACATTCATTTTGTTTTTGTGAACTCGGGGAGCCCTGTTGAGGTTAGCAGATTCAAGAATTTTAAGAGAATATGATTAAGAATGGTCTTCCTTCGATAACTAGGTTATCACTGATGACTAACAACAAATGTTTAAGGTTATGTTGATTTCTTGTACAATGATTCATTTGCTTCTAAGACTGCCTCAGAACCTTGGGAAAGGACGAGAAAGAGTAGTATTTTTGAAGGAGCTTTATGAATGAACATCTCTTTTTTCCCGCAATGTTTATGTCTCACCAGGTGGGGTAATGCTAGTGTTAGTTACTGGGATTAGTCTGGCACCCCTGGACCATGGGAGACCACTCCCTCCCTCCTCTTAAGTGTTGCCATTCAGATCCACCATGCTGCTTTTCCTTAATCACTGCTTTTACCACAGGCTTGAAGGTGAAGTGCTACAAGCCTGTACGTGGCAGAGAACTGCTATGAGTAGTTCCACTGGTCGCTACCCTCCACTCTCTTTCTCTTAGTGCTGATGGGTGTGGGGGATGTGTGGGTGAGGAGTTGTCGTCTACTGTTGGATGCTTAGACTATAGTAATGTGCTGCAGTGCCTGGGCATGAATTGAAACTAAAAGGTGTGAGATAGGATTAGATGGTAGTGTATTTATGAATTGTAGATGCAGTTTGGCTTATGTGCACAGAGGCTCGCCTATTAATATCACAAATCATGTGCATGAGATCACCCTCCTCCCCCCACACACACACACACACACACACACACACACACACACACACACACACACACACTAAAGATCACAACTAACTCTTATTCATTTAATCCATCACAGAGAAACTGGCGTAAATGCATGGAATGGTTATTTTAAACACACAAAACTAAGCTCAATAGCCAACAATAATACTGGACTAACGACTAACCTTCGGTTCCGGAGCAGAGTGCTGCCTGGCATAAAGCGCTTCAGTGCCTCCTCAGGGGTAGTGAGTGCTATATCAATGCAATTACAATTACAAAATGACAGCAGGGCTGCTATCAGTGGTCTGTCTGTGCAGATCTAAACTGCAAATTTGATCTGACAAAATTACCCCTTTTGACAGACCTAAACCCTCCTTTTAAATATTAATATGTCACCCCGAGTAGGGGTTCATGGTATTTAAGAGTAAGACATGTAAAAGTTTAATGTTAAACATGTCCTTTCAGTGACTCGCTCCTCAAAGCTATATTACCTGTAGCAGGTTTGGCTTTCCATAGAAAAGCCTTGGAGTGCAATATTAAGTTAGATGCATGTTATTTCCACCTAGAAAACCGCTACAAATTAAATTTTTTGACTTTTTGAATTACTTTTTCCAAGCCCAATTTACTGATGAAGTCGGATTTGTAATAAATATTTTGAAAAGATGACTTTTAAAAAGTCACTTTTGCCCTGCCTAAAGTCCTTTGAATCTAAGCTAAATCTTCATATTGCTCGCTCTCTTCTGCCAGCCAATAATTAGCATTTCAGTAGGCATGAGTGAGGTGTGAACTTGCTCCCAGGACAGGGACGAAATTTCCTGGGTGTGGGAAGGT
The DNA here is from genome assembly GCA_963921515.1 of Calotriton arnoldi. NCBI lineage: Eukaryota > Metazoa > Chordata > Amphibia > Caudata > Salamandridae > Calotriton > Calotriton arnoldi. Next base: position 2,869,186 of record CAWUFW010000889.1, on the reverse strand, counting down.
GGTGTTGTGCCCTTGACAGGAAGGCCTTTGGGCTGGGCCCAAGGACTTGAGTACCTTCAAAGAGGCCTATCCTGCCTAAAGCAGATGTAGTTAACACCCAGGACTGCATCCTTCTATTGTCCGACTAGCCAGATTGGCCTCCATCACAGCCAGATTGGCCTCCATAACAGTGGTCCTCTTGTTAACATCACCGTGTCTGATCCTGCTGGAATGTCTTGGAAACCTTTACCCCATTGGTTAGGGCACCCCAAGGGGTCATTCCCACCCACTAGCTTATGCCAGGCATAAATGTGGCATCTCCAAGCACTCTCTTTAGAACACTCCTGGACCTGAGGAAGATCCTGCAAACTTCCTTAAAAAAAGCTAGTGTAAAAAACAATAAAGTTAATTGCAAATATTTTTTAAACCAAATTGTGTTTCTAAGCCTCTATCAGTAATGGAGGAGGGGGAGGGAAGATGGTAAAATAGTGCAAAAGGTATTTTGGCAAAATTACTGGAAAAAAATGATGAGTGAAATGCTTGAATTAATAATTCACTGTTAATTTTACTCTGAGTCACCTTTCAGTTAATTTTTTGCTTACTGCTCCATTACAGACAAAGAACCAATTATGTACCTATCACCTTGGTCCTTGTCCGGTTCGGCAAATGGAGATAGGTGTACCCTCAGGAGTGGATCAGAGGAGGTGTCTCACAAGACTGTAAGGGACCACTGCTCACCAATATAAGTCTATGCCAAAGTTATACACTTTCCCTACTTTTGCTTACATTGGAAAGGGAATAGAAAATATAATTCTTCCAATGCCTAACACTTTCCCTTCTTTGGCTTATGCTGGAGTCGTAATAGTAAATTTGACTCCTCCAATATCCAACATTTTCCCTAATATTGCTCAGATTGAAGCATGTCTAGTAAATTAGTCACTCCAGTATCAAGGATCTGTTAAAAAATCAACAGTCCTGTTAAGAATATCTGCTGAAAAACATATAACTAAATATAGTAGCTGCACCTCTAGCATTATATGGGGGTACATCTTATTATCCTTCAAAAATAGGAGTTGATGTCAACCAGATTGTGTTACCATAATATCTAATAATGTTAAATCTTGAACTTCAGGAAGGCTACTGAATTGATCACTATGATCCCTACACCGGTTCTTTCCTAAATAAACTTCTCCACCCTTGCCCACCTCCGCATTAAAATCTACAGTCAGAACAATCCTCAGCAGATGTATAGCATAAACTCCACTGTCCACAATATAATAATTATTCAGCTTTTGAAAATGAAGTTAGATGTATTACTAAAATGGATATTACAGAAATTTGCTAGTATAATTTTGTTATAATGATTAAAATCAAGTTCTAAAACTAAAATATTTGGTCACAAGGTATCCATTATCACATTGGTGCAAGCTGAATTTACTTTCTTCCAAATGATTAAGACCCCCTTGCCCCTCCCTTGGGCTGAGGGAATACCTAAGGTGTGAAATGATTGAAACCCATCCAGATCATACATGGCCCAAATCTCTTGGAGTCGGTTAATAATAAATACCAATTAGCATCATCCAATTCCATATGTTGCCTTGCCACATTCTTGGATATAATCAGGATTAAATGCCCCTAAGAACACTGGGATACTTGCTACATCCCCAAAGGCTGAAACTCTGATGTTTCAGGGGATGCAGCTGGTCTTGTCCTAGTTTCGGCAGAAGGTTCAATTGAGAAAAACTAGTTGAAGTAAAAGTCTGAGACTCCCGATTAGCCAAGGTTTCCGAATCTGAAAGTTCCAGATGTAGAGAAACAGTTGATGACTGAAATTGAGCATTTATCATGCATTTATCATTATCATCATCCTCAAATTGAGCATTAATCATCATCTTCTAAGGAGAAATAAGTGAAGTGATTCAGGGGTGTGGAATTTAATACAATATCTACTTGTCCATGGGGCAGGTTGCTTCTTAAATCTACTTGTCCTGTAACAGAATCCACTTGCCCCTTTGGTTCCATGTAGTGCAGCGACAAATTATGGCAGCAATCTCATTATATAAGAGCTCTGATATAGCCTCTCTGATTATGCCAGGGCTCATCTCATAGTAGTGTTTGAATACTTGCAATCCCCTTATGTTGCCAAGTTTCTACAGATCTATATACTGGGGCTGAAGATAGTGGTAAGCAAAAGTTCCAGGGTTAGAATGGCCTTTTGAGTCTGTGCAAACCTACTAACTTGCATGTTTTAAGGGTTTTCAACAACTCTTCTCTAATCTTTTCCCATACTGAGAAATGCTGGAAATTTACTCCTGACAATGGCAGACGTAAACCTTCTTCCAGAGTTGGGGAAAAAAGTAGTTGGAGGAAGAGTGAACTTGCAAACACTCAGATTTTTGCATGAGCAAATCTTCACATTCATATTTGCTCATGCTAAAATGCAGTTCATAAATATTTTCTAGGAGTATTACTTCTTGTCCTACTTCTGTAAATTTTTGGGAATTCACGAAGGCTGTATAGCTGCACTTAATGCAAGGACATATACCATGAGTGCACTTTTGAGACTTTCTTTAATAATTGGGCCCCTAATTTGGTCTGCCGTTGACCGTGACCTTTTGTGTTTATTAAAATTCTGTCTCTCTCTCTGTATCGGCTGGCTTCACTGTGAGTGACAGCATTCTGCTCTTTCACAAGGAGCATATCTGCACACAAAGTAGTTTTGTTCAGTGCCAGTAACTACTTTGGCAGTGTGTGCTTTTGAGACCAAAAAACAATTTTTGCTTTTGCCAATGTTTGTTGTAATGGCGAGGGCCCAGCAGCTCCCACACCAATAAGGTTTTACAAAAACCATGCCAAAACAAGTCACACATTGACAGTGGCGTAACGAAACTTGAGGGGGCCCCCCTGCAATGTACGTGGAGGGCCCCCCTTCGGACTCTATTAGGAGCTCTCCTGCTGAAGTGCTGTGCTGAGGGGGCCCCCTGGAGCTTGGGGCCCCCCGCACCGTGGGGGCTGCGGGGTCCTGTGTTGCACCCCTGCACATTAACAAAACTAAAAAGTTGACCACCAATTTCAGACCTACTGGCTTTGCCAAAACTCGTTTACTTTTGTTTCCCATAATTTTATTGAAACTGGTTACACTGATTTTCCATTATGAATATTTTTGGGCACTACTAGCATGCATCAACACATATTACTAAATGATGCTGCAAAGAAATGGTACCTGGAATTTTACAGTAGTTTAGCAAAATGTGTTTTTCCTTGCTTTCATTTTTTTATGAACATTTTATTTTGAAAGCAAAGGATCATCAATCTTGCTTTCAAGCTTCTGTAAATATTTGCATCAAATCAGAGAGCATTCAGGGAGCATTATGCATTGCCTCACATTGCTAAACTTTAAAAACGTGTACATGTGTACACATTTTTGTACTGGAACCACTGTCAGTAGTGCAGTCTGAGCTTACAACATTAATTTAGAGCGCTCACCCTAATAATAAAGGCTTTCAATTAATGAACCATAAATACACGTTTGAACAGCATTAACATATGGGCAAAAATATTACCTTAACTGCAGAAAGTGCCCTTCCCTGATCCATAATGTGGTACTGCAAACTGGCAGCCAAAGGGTTTGTGTTGCAGGGGGTTGGGCCTACTTGTCCCAAGGACAAAATACACATGAAAACTTGTTGCTCTCCAAACAATATGTCATGGGCGTTGGGCTATAGGAATTCCACATCCCTGTGATTATTGGTCAAAATTAGCCTAACACTGTCTCCAGGATTACTTGGTGCTTAAAAGTGGCCTTTTTATTAGGTTGTAGCTTAAAGAAAGACATGCTACTAACTCCCTAACCAGGGTTGGTTTATGGAAAAAAATAAGAAAACTGGGATAATATTTGTGTGAGGATTCACAGGAAAAAGTTACAAGCGTACACAAATTCTTAACAGTTATAGGGCTTATGAATTTTATTAGAACACACAGGACCCTGTATTACACTTCAGCTCTAATGTCCTTATTACAGGCGAGTTGTGACACCTCTAGACACTTGTAATAAAAACATAGCTGCATTACTATGATAAGTTATTACAGTTGAATTGTGACGTCATAATGCATGCTGCCAGAAACAGCAGCCAAGGTGAAAGGCAGGTCACAGAGCATAATTAGAGCAGCAGTTTAAACAACAGAAATGTGAACTGTTTTTTTCTTCTGTTTTTTTAATATAAATGAACAGTGATCAGCAAAAAGGAGATGTTTGCGGCAATATGTTTATTTTCTGCAAGCTGTAGGTCATTACATACATAGAATCGCTCTGCTGCACCTAATATCTTTTATGCAATGTAATACTGAATACTTTTTCGTGTGTTTAAGTTTGCACTACAGATCCTGCTTTTATTCTACAGGTCGGCAACTGTACTCTCTCACGCAAAAGAGCAAGGCACCAAGAACTTAAGCAGTTTGTGAGAAAGGTGATGGTGTGACCATGGATTATATGGAATAAAAAACCCTCTGCAACACATTCATATCATGTCATCTCTGAGTTCTGTGACCTTATAAATGTACCCGACCTTCGGCCTCATTCCTGTACATGGTCACGGAACTCCTCAGTGATTTGCAGTATTCTTTTACGGCTGGGGGGTACTTTATCCCATATATAATTCATTCTCTTGGGCCAGGATTCATTGAATCTCCAATCCAGTTACAGTGTATAGTTATCAAAATGTCAGAAAAAGAAACATTACTGTCATCCACATTACGAATTATCTAGTGAAAAGGTTTGTTTTATACGACTCCAAAGCCTTCTCTCTGCTCCACTATTGGGAGATCTCATTGGTCAGAAACCAAAGTGTATAGGGTGGCCTGAAGGAGTAGCCATAAAAAAGGTGTACAGGTAACCTTACAATCAGCCCATTACCAGAAAAATCTGAAAAAGAAGGTGTATAAGAGGATTGCCGCTCTGCGCATGCCGATATTTTAAAGGAAGGTAAGTTGATGCGAGCAGTTGAGATGCTACATAAACCACTCGGCTCCTGTTGCGAAGTGGCATAGGTTTGAGTATCAGCATCAACGTTTACTGAAGGGTTTTCCAGGATCAATATGCTGACCTCTAGAACAGAAAGTCTGCCATGAATAGCCAAGGGGATAGACTGCCTTCTAGCTGATCGCAGAAGGGTTGGCAAAAAACATCCAACTGTAATAATAAACATCTCCTAGAGGGATTCATTTGACTATGTGGTAGCTTCACCAGAAAAGGAAGTATTAAACTATCTGAAGCCACCATCAGGCAGACTAGTCTCTGATGAAGCATGAATCAACGCATGCACCACAGGTTTCTGGGAATTCTGTACACTCATTCGGTTGAAAACTAAAGACCTGTCTGTTCCAGGTGCACCTCATCAATCATTAATAAGAACCCTGCATGTCCTCGGGCCTTAAGACCAGATGTAATCAAATCCTTTTACCATGTAGATGATCTACCACAGAGTGCGAAAGGTGCCTCTACAATGCTCCATTGCTACGTAGCTAGATGTCAACTCCACAAGTATTATCAATCAGCGACACATCCGTGTTTGTTGTGGTGTTATGAAAGCAAAATAAAAAGCAACTGTTTTAATCATTGTGTAAGAACTTGGATTATTAGTTGTGAAGGATGTGTGTCCTTCACAAGTAATGAATACCCCAATAGTCTTTTTACTATGAACCGAGTACCCCATTGTAGTACTTGGCTCCCTCAGTGTAGGAAAGCAGAACTGTGCTAGGCCTTTTCAGGGGAGGTGGTGTGGACTAGTAACCCTAGGTCGATGGTACTCTACAACAAAACTCATTAAAAGATTGCCCTGTCGTTGCTTTTTCTTTTGGAAAGGAAAAGTACTTTTATTACACTCACTACTAAATACTACGTATCCAATTACAAATATATACATTCAGGTAGATGGAAATAACTTTGGTGACACCCTCATATCCTGTTACACCCCTAGTGAGTCCAGAACCATTTAACAACAATACCCCCACCTATACCTCATGCTACATCACAATATAAGGGGGTGTTATTCACAATAAGGCAGGCCTACTGGCTTTGTCAGAGTGCCACCACATCAGTAAAAGCAGCCACATGTTATAATTCACCAAAGTAACACCATTGAAGTCAAGGAGGATAGTACCATTATGTAATACATTATTACCCATCATTGAATTCAAAGGGGGTAGCACAAGCAGTCAATAGAATTCATTATATTGAAAACGTTTGCCTTGTCTACCATCCACATCAATAATAAAGCATTGAATTCCATAACGGGTGTCTCAGACGCTTTCCTTTACTTTTATTAGTCTGCTACTGGAGTTATTAAATCGATCAACAGATGTCCTTGCACTCTGGAGCCTCTGTACGAATATACAAGCTCAAGAAGTGCTTTAAAATGCAGCAAAACATGGGGCATAAATACATCCCCATTGGAGACTTGGGGGTAATGTCTGGTACCAATTCTGGGTGACTGCTGCACTCAATGCTTACCCCTAAACATTCTTTAGGACTATGGTGGTGGTGCCCCTGCTCTTCTGAGGCATCACACAGGAGAATGATATATGCAGATTAGGCCCCCCGCATGGGCTTATGGGGTGCCTGTATCACCTAGGGCATGAATTTGTATTGAGTGGACACGCGCCATATTCATTTTCTTTGCAAACATTTTTTCTTTTAATCTGCAGCCATGCACCGCTCTGCTTGTATATGGGTGCTGTGCCTACTCAGTGACCTGGTGTGACAATGCATTAGGGGTCATTGGGGATGTGCGGGGGAGGCCCAGGGTGCCCGTAACCCCTGCAAGCTCCCCACTCAGCACCCAATCTCTCATTGCAGTGTGAGACTGGCACATATTCTTGTGCTCCTGCTGAGGCACAAACCTTACTGTGCTCTTTTTGCTCCTGGTGCCTAGCCATCACAAGTATTTCCTTCAAGCCCCCTGGCCTCCTAAGGGCACTCTTATAAGTAGTTGGGTTTTCTGGCTCCTTGTGCCAAACTAGTCCTCTGCCTGCACTCCTGAGGCTGTCTTCTACATGGGTTGCATCTTCCACAGACTCTCCACAGCTGGCAAGCAGAACACCATCTTTGCCACACTCCCAAGACCCCGTGGCCATCTTGCAGGGCACCAGTGTGTCAAGCGCCAGCGCACAGAAGGTTCAGGAGAATCATCCAGTGCCTCCCAGAAGGTCCATTCCCCAACTATTCCTCATGAGGCATAAATGGGCCAGTGACACTAGCCCTGGAGAGACCTGTCTGAGTCCTGGGGAACATCTGAAGTAAATGTCCCAAAATCCACCCTTGCAGCGCATCAACTGGCTTCTCCTTTCAGCTGCCCATTCTTTTGTCATTGGCCCAGTATCTTCTCATCTGTCTCTCCCTTGTGTAGGGTTTTTTAAGTGGGGGTGGAAAGTTCTAGAATTCAGGCACCCCAGGCCAGTCCTGAGGTGAAACATCACTCCACCTGTGTGCCAACCATCCTGCTCAGCATTCTGGGATAATCCAAAATGGTGACTTTAAGTTGTCCATGGAAAGAGCTCCCCTGAGAGTCTCTGCTCCACACCCCTAGCTGACGCAACTGCCTTATCCCTTCCCACCAAAACTTCAAAGATGAATCCCTCCTGTGTGGTTCAAAAGGTCTGGCACTCCTCCTTGTTTTCTGTGGGCTTGCCAGGTGCAGTGCGACAAGCTAATTAACAGATGCAAATTTCCTCCCCTTCCATTCCCAGGATCTCGGTCAAGCACTGTTAATGGCACTGTTGTGTGGGGAGACTTTGATCCTACGGCTGGGAGAAGAGTAATTAACTGGCCTCAATTTGGGGGGAAAAGGCCTGAAATCTGATTATGAGCTGAGTCGGGGGATATATGGCAATTCTTAAAGTTCTATAAGGAGTATATGTATGATGTTAGGGGCTGTAACTGTACACTCAAGGTGCATGTTTACCCGCAGATGTTTTGCTCACTGGACCCTGTAGTGGTGCAAAACTGCATTTTACTTATTAAAGTGTAGATCAGTATAAGCACCACAGGCTTTCAGTAAGCACTGCAGACCTACACTGGGAATGTTCACTCGCATTAAAAGGCCTACCCCAGGTCAGTTCCAATCCTTGAAGAGTCTATTCTGCGGCATGGTACCTGTGAACAGATTCTGGGCCATAGTCTCAAACACACAGCTTGCACACATGTGTGATCATGTGTTCACGTTACCAGCACTAAGCCTCTAACCCTGGCTGTGCAGAAGCGGCTTTATCTTAAGGCAGACGCTGGCAGTTTGCAGCGTGAGTCTATTTACCATGAATTTATTGTGAGTGAGACTTTATTACTGAGACTCGCTCGCAGTAAAAGTCCAACAAACAGGTAGTCAAATGTGAAAAGTCCAGGCGGACTATAGGAGCGGAACCTATTTGCTACACATAGCAAAACAGTTTATACATAATTACTGGTTAAGCAGTTTGTTCTTGGATACAATTAACAATTTAAAAATTCTGAGCAGATTTATGCATTAATTTGTTTAGTGTATTTTTTATCTGAAAGTTATTTCATTTTGATCAGTAATTCTGCACAAAAGAGTGATATTGGTACACCATAGAGGGAGCAGATATGGGTGAGTAACTGAAAGTGAGCACTTGTGATGAGAACAAAAGTGCAGTTGTATAAGTGTTGACAGTGTAGACATCTGTCAAACATGCCTAAATGTAGAATAACACATATAGACAGCAAAATGATCATTTACTTTGCACTTTTGTTTTGAGTAGCAAAAGATGCCTCTTTTTTTTATAAAGCAAGTTGTGAGGTGTCTGTAGAATAATACTTATTTTGTAAGAGAAGTTGGTTGTAAAGAGATAGGAGTGTGACAGGTGTGAATGGCAAAGAGAGTGTTCATTGTATTGGTGGTGACAAAGAGGTGAGATATAATGTAGTGCTAGAAGTTTACTTATTGAGCAATATTGAGCTATGATGTTAGCTCTTCCATAGGTTGTATGCAGCAGCAGTCTGTCCTTAATGATGGAGTGGCCCACACCCCCACCTTTTGGCAGGCATGAAGAATGTCTGTCAGGCTGAGCAAAGGTCAGCCTGACAGACACTCCTTATGTTCAGGTTAGACAGCCAGGCACTATACATGTGCTAAATGCGCAGGTGCCTGGCTGCCTGAGCTGACCTTAGCTAGGCTGAAGATTTCACAGCCCTGTGGGTAGTTCCTCCTCGGCCCGACAAAGCGCTTGGAGGATCTCCCCCTCATGATGAGGGGGAGCGTCACTGATATCCTCGGAACTGAGCAATTCAGTTTTAAGCCCTAAAGTGCCCAGGGCTAAATGACCATCAGTGACGCCTTGTCACAGAGTGGGGTGGGGTGGTGAGCAGTCTCACTGACCACTTCCCACTCTGTGACGAGTAAGGACTGCCGCCACCTCTTCTCATTGGCTGACTCAAGGTCAGCCAATGAGAGGAGGCAGCAGTCCTAATCCTCCAGGAACTTTGGAGGCCAAGATTACTGCTGCGGCCAGTAAGTTGTTTTTTGTTTAATGTGTGGGGTTTGTGTGTGTATGTGTATTTGTGAGTGTGTGCTGTGAATGGGTGTGTGTGTGTATGTGCTTGTGAATGGTGGGTGTATGTGCCACGGATCCGCAAGACCACGGCTGGAGGAAGATCCTTCCCCTAACTCGCTGCGCAGACCTGGAACTCCCTGCCTCTGCACCTCAGGCAATCACCATCACTGCCGCAATTCAGGAAAGACCTCAAGACCTAGCTCTTCGACTGAACCACAGACCCAACTCCCCCCCCAGCGCCTTGAGACCCTCACGGGTGAGTAGTCGTGCTTTATAAGACACTGGTTGATTGATTGATGTGTGCACACTTTTGAATGCATGGGTTTGTGAGTGACTCTGCATGAGTATGGGTGAGTGTGGTCCGTCCGCCCAGTCCTGCTCGAATTATCAGCTACCACTGTTTGTTTGTATGTGTGGGGATTGTCTGTTCTTTTATTCCTGCACTATTTACAAAGGAGTGTTAGCATTTTAGTTCCAATGGCTCACTTCATTCAAAGTTGCAAAGACCAGCACTACCAGCAGCTTGACCTAGGATGTTAGTTGTCGCTAACCAAAAGGATTGCAATCTAACGTACACCCGTTTCATGTTTTTAAAGTCTGCATCAGGGGCATGCTTCACCTGTTCTGTGGTAGGTTTCATTAAGTCTTATGTCTGGTAAGCCCTGTGTAGCATTTAAAATGGTATAAGTTTAAAACGGGAATTGTGAGAAACCTTGCGTGGGTACCATAACATTTTCCCCCACTCCATGACATGAAATTCTCGGCCTAAATCTATGTCCCATTTAGCCTTTAATGACTGTAGGAAAACTCCTTCATACTCTTTCAAAGCTATGTAAAACCAGCCAATTAATCTATATCCCTTGTCCATGATGTGAAGGGCATGTAGCGCTGCATGCATTGCTGGTTCTTCTGCGTGACATTGCAGTGCTTCGTAAAAGCCTTTACTATTCTGGTGTGTAGTAAAAAATGACCTCTTTGCAGACCATGTCATCTTGTAACTTCTGAAAGCTTGTTAGGTTACCATCTTCAAATAACTTGCCTACAACTGTGATGCCGAGCTCTCCCAAAGTATTAGCTGACATGCCATGGATAGGCCTGCTTGAGTTGGGAACTCGATATATTGTTTGTTGATTAAATAGTGACCTGGGAAGATCCTTGCAAGCAATGTGATCTGTTCTTGGTTGCTGAAATGTAACTTAAAGTTGTCAGGTATGATTATAGGAGTTGGTGACTGGAAAAGTTTGAGTAAAGAGTCAAGTTCTTCAAAGAATTTTCCTATTACACATGGAAAACGATAAGTCACAATATTGGCCTTAAATATGGCATTGACTGCCCATCAGAAGGCAAAGACGGTGACCAATGCCAAGGACAGCCCCCATTAAGTCCCAGAAATGAAGGGGTGTGGCCTCTTCCAATTCAAATCCGTGGAAAATGGCAGAACAAGGTTACAACATTTCTTTAGCACCTCGATTTCTTGGCCTTCAAGTAGGAACTTTTTGGTTTTGCTGATTTTGGATTTCTCATTCTTGAAAGGATTTTCTTTGCCACAGGCTTCAGACATGTTCATAAGAAAGTGTAGCTAATTTGGTAAGGACTGAGTAATTCCTGTACAGTGTCACTGATCTTCTTTTTGTCTGTTGCTGGAACATTTTAGAAAGGAGACACTCTGGGAAGTAATTTATGTTGTTGTTGAATTGAGGTTTTAGCAGTTGTTTTGGCATTAGATTTTCTTTTACTGACAATTGGTCTTCCTGGACATATGTTACTTGGACCCTAGAATTTGAATATAGGTCGTCAGAAGCTTGCTACATGTAGGTTGATCTTTATTTTTTTCATTTCTCCTCACTGTTGAGAGTCGGTCCAGGCGCGATAAAAATATTATGAAGGCCTAGGAGTGGCCCAGAGTATTCATTAATTCTAGGATGTAAATCAAATACTTGGTCTTTGAATGAGGTGAATACCTTAAAAATAAAAGTACATACACCCTGGAAATGAATTTCCATTTTTTTGTTGGTCTTGGCTTTGATTGTTGGTCAACAGTTCAAACTGAGAAGTACTCCTGTGTCATGCAGGTCAGGGTTGTCAACTGTTGTGAAGTAAGTGGTAGAAGTGTTGTAGATATGAGACTGATCGAATAAGCACACATAACTTGTAAATATGTATCAAATATAATGACTTTGAAATCAATCATAAGACTGTAAATGTTACAAAACATTACCTTTCACTGAAGTGATATTAGCTATATCCAGTCCTGCCAAGTACCACGCATCAGGCGTTCGACTAATGCATTTCAGTGTCGTGCTCTACATCACTGCACAGAAATGCATTGTCACGCATATGATGCATGTTGCATTATGTGCCTCTGCTGAAGTACTGGCTAAAACTTTGGAGTGTATGGTGGCTGGCAGTGCGTCGCCCTGGCCTGCGCGCGCGCTTCCCTGCAGGCTTGGGGCGCTTGCAGCTAAGCTACGGGCTGTTGGCAGGCTCAAGGCTCTGCTACAATGTATCTTGATTCCCGTGGCACCGCGCAGCTCTGAGTCAGACAGCCTGCTGCCTGACCTCACGAGGTAGTGCCCAATGAGACAACCGGCCCAGGCAGTCGGGTTGTAATAAGTCTGGCCACCCATGGCGCTGCACGGGGGACGTTACTTTCTTCTGCCAGCGGCCCGGGAAGTTTGTGAGCGGCTGGATACCGGTTTGCCGGAGGTGCAGTCATCATGGCACTCTGCTCGCACCAGCCCTGCCGGGCCGCCCACGAGGTGGCTCGGGTATTATGGCCACCACCTGTGGCAAAATCAATTATATGGTCTGGGGTCCGAGTCAAGTGCAGTCCGGAGTCAGTGACTGACTGTCACTCTGTTGTGCTCCGGCCCCGGGCCGCCAGGACAGACTCTCTGTCACACTGGACGGGCCGACTTACTCAGGACAGCTGGCCAGCCTGGACTAAGAAGGCAGGTGCCGGCAAACCGAAATGATTGCCGCCCGCAGCTAACAGGTAATTGAAATAATTATTCATGTTGACAATGTCAACATATATTAATTTATGATATTTAGGCAGTTTGCGTCATAGAGAGGTGAAATATCTGCTCAGACTATTTTAAAACACAAAATGTCACAGAATGTGCCTTATAATTTGCTTTGTCGCATAATTTAATCAACATGGCCTTCTAACGTGGCCCTCAACTGCTGTATAATTCCAGTGGCTATGGGGATAAATTATCCTTCGTTATATCAGCGAACAGCTGTCTATGTAACTCAGTCTAGACTATAGGTCACCTTCTTTGAGTTGAAGGGGACGTTTACCCACAGGGTGGGGATACTTAACCCCACTTTGCTTCACTCCAGTGCTGCCTTGCCCCCCACCCAGCGCATTTCCATATGCACCTATTGCAGCTAGCTGCAATCACTTTATAAACAGCCAGCTGTAGTGCCACACACCATCCCCTGTCCAGCCATATGAAACACAGAAGTGGGGAGAAAACAGAGTGACTGCCACTTTCAAAGCAAGCAGAGCCCCAGTGTAGACTTGTGACTACAGCCTTTCGAGGAACGACCACTGTACTGGTGTTGGTCACCTCCCAGCACACTAAGTTTGGGTTGCCACTTGGCGTATTTTACCGGCATGGCATGTATTTTTAAGTGTAGACCGATAAGCAAGTCGTACGTCTACTCACTTGGAATTTTCAAAGTATGCCCAGCGTACACATCTTCGTGTGAATCGTTTTCAGCCTGGTTATGGTTGACAGCACTAAAATCTCACGCTGCCCAGTGAGGATTTACATCGGCATTGCCACGGTGTCCACCTTAAGCAGATGTCATGTGCTGTATTCATTTCTGCCACCAGTTGGCCTCGCGGGTGGGGGGGCAGACACGGGGGTGAAAGGGTTCGCGGGGAGGAGGGGGGGCATGGGGGGTCATAATAAATAAAAAAAACGTACCTTTAGGCCAGGTCCCGAGTCTTCTCTGCTCCTGCTCTCCTGCGTCCGACAGGAACAGGAAGCAGGCGGCCAGGCTCCCTCCCCTAAGCCAATCACAACGCTGCAGTGCAGCGTTGTGATTAGTCTGAGCGCCGTCACACGGCGCTCAGCCAGGGGCTGGAGGGGTGGGCATGTTCTCCATGGGCATGTTCTCCATGCAGGCTGCAATGCAGCCTGCATGGAGAAGGGGAAAGTGCGCATGACTGGTTTGGGCGGCCCGAGAGGGCCGACCAGACAGTCATTGCGCACTCAGGAGTGGGCAAACCACTCCTCCCCTGCCCTGCTCTGTAAGCAGAGCAGCCCCGCCCACCTGCCCGGAAAAAAAAATGGTACTAACTAAAAGTTATTATCATTTTATGTTTTTGCTTCTCGCACTGCGAGAAAGCAGTGGGGAGACACTCCTCCACCATAGCTAAGGAGCCGCCACTGTCTGCCACTTCTGTTGGGTGGGTGGGGGTGTGGGGCACAAATGACAGCTGAAACGCAGGTGACAAGTGACGACTTAACTGCCAAACGAAAGCAGTTTGGTGGGACGCTGAACTGGTCAGCTAAGTCAGCTGGGAAGATCCATTTTGAGGTCCCTCAGTAGCGCTAGCGTGCAGTGACAACACTGGTACCGCTTCTCTATTTATATATGCCAATTAAGTAGTTTTTTTAACATTCTGGTAATTTTCTCCACAAACCGGGCCCACAGGAATTGCTGCTGCCGCCCGGCGCTGGCTGAGTTAAATTACAGGAAGACCCAACGCCCAGGGGTGGCTCCTCCATTAGGGCGGAGGAGCATCGCCCCACTGCGTTCTCGCAGTGCGAGAAGCAGAAACATAAAATGGTATTTTAAATACCATTTTGGGTTTCTGCTTCTCGCGCTGCGAGAAAGCAGAAGGCATGGTATGCCTGGTTGGGGGCGGTCAGGAGGTTATGCCTGGTTGGGGGTGAGCGGGTCCGGGAGGAGTGGCTTGCCCACTGTTGTGGGCCTTAACCAGTCATGCACATTCTACATTTTCTCTATGTAGGCTGCATGCAGCCTACATAGAGAAAATGGCCTCCCTACAGGTGCCTGGCTGAGCGCTGTCCGCACCAATCACAACGCTGCCATTGCAGCGTTGTGATTGGCTTAGGGGAGGGGATGGAGGATGCATGCTTCCTGTTCCAGGAAAACGCGGTCGCGGGACCAGGCTAGGAGCAGAGGCGGCGCGGGACCCAGTAAGGTAAGTTTAAAAAAAAAAAAATTGTACCCCCTCCCCCGCAACCCTCCACCTGCGAGACATGCGAGCCGCGACTGCCGACGCCGGTTATGACCTCCTGACCTCGACACACAAGTGCATGTTAGTGGCCTTCCATTACTGATGCTTTGCAGCAGTTTTGAAATCTTCTTTGGGTTTATCGTTGCTCAAATTAATGTAATTTCTGATGTTTATATATTTCCCTTGTCTTCATTGCTCGTGAGAAAGTGTCACTCGTAGTTGCTGAAATGTCACTCATAATTAGACCGAAATTATTAAAATGTCACACATGGCAATCTGAAACCTTGGCAGCTATGTATATCCTTTGAATCATAGGAAAGTGTGATCAGCTGTGTAAAGGGAAAGTTACGGGCCAGGATGTGAAATTTGCTGCACACTGACTATTGTAGGAAAGGGTATGAAATTTACGTTGCGACTTTAGTACTAATAGGCCACATCGCAAATTGTCCCATCACAGAGGGTGGCGAAATGACTTGCGTAGTGAACATGAAGTAGGCAGGTCACAATTTGTTATCCCTTGAGATTGGCAGCGAATAAAGGGATGGTAGGCTGCAACGGATAGCAGAGATCTTTCCTTGTATTTGCATTCTTAAAAAGAAAACATTTTTATTTAAACAAGCCCATGTTCATTAAAGGGAATTTTTTTTTTCTCTTCCCCAATAATGTTTATTGGAGACAATACAAGGGGAAGACTTTGGGAGGACCAAGCAGAATTTCTGCGAACCACTGCATTCTCCCCTCTCCCGTCATAGTTCCCAAAATTGAAGCTCTCTCACAGGAACCCTTCCCCGTTATGAATCACCACAACTCAGGAGTCGGTAGCTCTTCAATGGTTTTCGACCACTATTGTGGTCGCAAATCATTGATTCATTTCATTGTGGAACCTGAAGTGGGGGACTGCCTTTTTTTATGCCCCCCCCCCCTCCCTCCTTGAGATTCGGAATGAATAGCAATTGATTTTAGAGTCGGATAACCTTTTCCAACTCGTAAAGCGCTTTTAGTCCATTGTAATTGGCTATTTTGCAGTTTCAAAGCATGTGATTTTGCGAATCACAGTCTTTCTTTGTGACCGCAGAACGATGTCAAACGTTAGGCACATACTCTGTTATTTATATATCAAAGCCATGCTTACTTAACTTTTGAGAATTTTTTTTTTTTGCCGTTTTATATTGTGCGAACTCGACCCGAAGGTATCGGAGGAGCTTTCCATGATCACCAGTTGCATTACAAACGGATACCCTTTTGTTTGTTTTTGGAGACACGGGGAGATTGTGATTTGCCCAGAATCACAAGATGTTTAAGCCTCCTGACAGACTCGAACCTGGTTCCTCAGCTTCAAAGTCGGCCGCCCTAGCCGTTCAGCCACACCCTCTCCATCATTCTTTGTGAAAATGATAGATTGGGCAACAATATAATACAGGCATGCAAAGTGATGATGTACTTTTTGTTTGGGATTCAAGGAAATGAATTCAACAAACAAACTCTGTTGTCACCTCTCTGAGACAGGTATACCTGGGGAAGTGTGATCCGGCGATGGTGTTACGTTACTATTTACAGATGCGCTCTCCATTTTTCACAAGTGCATTTTGGCAGTAAGTGGATGTGCTATTTCATATCAAACTGTTGCAGGTGACCTTTTTGTGACATATCAGGCGCACATGCAAAAATATAAAATAATGCAATAGAAAAAATTAAATCTCCATTTAATTTACTACATTGTTTTGAAGATTCTTTGCTCCACTCCAGAGCTTAATTTGGTTCCAGGTGGTGAGCACAGGCACTCGTTTTGATTCAAAATCTTTATTCGGTTCAATATCAATTGACCATAAAAAGTACAGACTTAAAGTTAGTTTAAAATCAACTCCTAACAAGGAAACATTAAATGGCACATCAACAGCAATTAACATCAAAAGTGTAGTACATACCTCCGCCAACTACATTTCTAAATATATTTCAGTAAGAGGGAAACGACCACACCTGATAAAATAATTAAGAACAGAATAATAAAATGAATAAAATTAAACTAAGCGACATAATGACTTAGAAGATTAGGCTAGTTTCCTAATACAGATTTACTCCCTATAAATAAGACAGTATTAAAACAGAGTAACCGGTCCAATGATAAGTTGGAATCCTCTGTAATCTCTATAACTCAGTTTCCAATACCACAAACCCAATTAAAAAAAAAAATACATTTATCTCATCAGATCCTTCTAAAATTCAATGCAATAAAACATAAAATGCATATGACCTTATACAGCTTACAGAACAACACTTTCCCTAATTCGAACTGTGCCCCATATAGATGAGGCAATACTGAAACATCACAGTGGCTCGGTCAAGGTACATACAAATTTTAGGGTAGCCTTATGATCACTAATATTATTTGCAACCAAAAAAGGCTTTATACTATCTCCGTAGTTCGTCATAAAACCTACAAAAAAGGATAAAGTGCTTTGGTTTCAGGTGCCGTCACATGGACATGGGATCTTATCAATGGGTCGCTGTTTCATAACTGGAAAAGAGACTGAAAAGTGTGATATACATAGCCGCAGCCTTGTTAAAACAAATTGATGCTGGGGCCGCGAGACTTTGGGCAAGTATGGCTAAAATTCTTCCTCAGAGGGGTCTGACATGCATAGTGCACCCATAGGTTTCGTACTTTTGCTGTGCATCCTATTTTCTGTCCTCGTGCCTAAGAGTAAAGTTTTTATTTCATTCTTATGCAAAGCCAGCACACTGTGTGATGATGTAATTACAGACAGGAAATATAACTGCTTAAATATTTCATTAATGCAGGCATGCAAGGGTATATTAAAAGCATGATCAAGTGCTAAGCAATCCCTGATAGTAGCTCTCATAAAGGATGTTTCAGATTTGGCCCAGATTGACCGCCAGAACAAAACTGGCTTAAGTGTAGGTAAATCTTCCACATAGGTTAACCCCACCTCTTTGTGGGTGATATATGTTGAGGTAGAGGTGGGGATACTTGACAGCCGGTTGATGAAGACGTTCTCTTCGGTCTGCAAAGGGCTGCATGATGCGTGGCCCCAAATTCCTCTTCGATACATGGCAACTGATAATGCTTTGGCTTTTTATATATTCATCATTTCTCTTATAGGCCGACTTCCCAGCTTACTAGAGAATCTAAATACACCTTCACAAATCCTACTCATTTTTGATCTTGTGTTTTGTACATGTTTTTCCCAGGAACTATTGCTACCAAATAATATACCCAGATAGTTAAATGTCAACCCTCACAATTGGGGAGCCTTTAATGAGATGAGTTCTACATTTCTGTTTTTTCCCCCCACAAATCATCGTGAAAGTCTTAGTGCTGTTAATTGAGTGCCCTCAGTCGAGTAACCTGGACTACGCTGGCTCTTTTAGTGTATTCTCAAACCTCCCCCGCCTTATAGATGAACCTGCCCATCTCCAAACTTACGTAGTGCATTAAGGGTGCTTAAGAGCCAAATCTTACCCTGCCAACGTAAAATTCTGTGTATCCCACAAACTACAAAGCTGTATAGGCCAAAAAACCAGACCAGTTTCAGGTCTATATTTATCGAGGCTAGAAAATCAGACTCTTGAATAAACAGATTGGGGATTGGGAATTCATTCTACCTCCTTGTTTAAGGATTAACTTGTCCACATTCAATGAAGGAAACAGTTCAATCTACCTTTCATTGTGCAATGGTCGCTCTCCCCTTGATAGCCCGGGTAAATACACATTCGAAAAACTGGGACAGGCCTCTATAATTGACTATATTCTAGTCGATGTCGAGATATGGCATAGAATCCTGAATTTCTCAGTTCAACCTAGATGTGAGAGTGACCACAATCCACTGGTCCTAACTTTAGACCAACCCCAAATTAAAGGGGCCCAAGGCACGCTGCAACAACCTGCCTCGAATTTAACAGCAATTGAGGGGGGCAGAAGAGTACGCTGGGAAACACTTGTACAAGCACCAGAAAAAATGGCCTCTGTGTATGACCAAATTATTCCATTTCTAGCAACTGCATTCGCAGCCTCTGAAAACAGTGATGCTCCAGAATCCCTCCTGGTAATAGGTAAGAACCACCAAGATTTGGCATCAAATCTGGCTGAGTTTTTTTACAATGGTAGGAGTCCCGCCAGTCTTGATTTAAAACCTAAAAACTCCTGGTATACCAAGGCGTGTAGGGTAGCCAAACGCGCCCTGATACTAAAGATCAGGGAAGGTGACAGCTCTGGTATTAAAGTATCCAGAGCGCACTACAAAAACACTCTTGCCGAAGCGAAAGCAGAATGGGAGACCGATAGATGGGACGCGATTAAGAAAGCATTAAATGCTAGGGATATGAGATCTTTTTGGAACCTAGTTAAAACGGGAAAATCTGAAGGCAATACGACCATAGAACCAAATTTGGGGGAGGAAGTCTGGAGATCCCATTTTAAAGCCTTATATTCAAAAACCCAAGCTAAAGATAAAGATGGTAGGGCTCCAGACTCTGATGAAATTGCCGCCAATCAGAATTGTTTACCACTGTGTACATTGGCAGAGGTATCTTTGGCATTGACTAAATTGTTACCAAACAAAGCCCCAGGGTTGGACAGGATCCCTGGAGATCTGTTCAGGAATGAACAAGTAGTATGGGCCCCCTATTTACGGATCTTAATCAATGCCATCTTTTGCGGTATGGCACTCCCTTCAACATGGGCTGGGGCCGAAATTATTCCCATTTATAAAAAAGGCTCCCCGCTAAATCCAGCAAACTACCGACCAATAAGCCTTATTGATGTCACCCAAAAGATATTTGCTCGTGTCCTCCTGGGTCGACTGCAATCATGGATGGATGAGACGGCAGTTTTAACCCCATTACAAGCCGGCTTTAGGTCTAAAACATCAACTATAGACCAGCTATTCAGGTTGCAGTTGATCCATTGGAAAACTGTTATCTTGGTGGGTGGCACCCTTTACTTAACCTTCGTAGACCTCAAATCCGCGTTTGATATGGTGCCGCGCGATCAGCTATGGGGCCTTCTTCATGATATGGGTACCCCAGTATATCTTTGTCATCTGCTGAAGCGCCTCCATGAAGGCACCTATGCAAGGATAAGATACGGTAGGAACGGGGAACTGTCAGCTCCATTCCCGGTTGAGAAGGGGGTGAGACAGGGGTGCGTGTTGGCACCGACCCTGTTCTCCCTCTTCCTAAACGGTTTAATCAAAACCTTACTCTCAGTCAAAGATATCGACTCACCAAGGCTAGCGAACCGCAAAATGCCAGCCCTAATGTTTGCGGACGATACGCTGCTCTTATCCAAGTCACCCATGGGTATGCAGCGGGTATTGGAAGAATTCAGCCTATTCTGTAAGAGAAGAGACTTGGAGATAAATCTACAGAAGACTAAGTACATGGTTTTTGGCGCCAATACTAGAAATCGCCTGCATCCTCGACTGGATGGCAGATCGCTTGAGCAAGTGACTATCTTTGACTACTTGGGCCTTACACTCAACGACACGATGGAGTGGGGGACCCAAGTAAAGAGAGCAAATCTCAAATTAATACAGTCAATAGGGGGAATCATAAAAGTATTTAAAAATTGTACCCATAAAGCCCTAGGCCCCCCAGCAGAAATGTACAAAACCCAAGCGAGGGGAGCCTCGCTATATGGTGCCGAACTCTGGGGCCATTGTCCGTCTAACACCCTGTCAAAAACTGAGAACACCTTTATTAGGCAGCTGACGGGTCTCCCCAAAAGCACCCCCCTAACTCCACTTAGGATGGACCTGGGCATTGATCCAATAGCTGACCTAATTGCCTCTCGCCCTCTCCATTATTGGCGACGCCTTTGGAGTACGCCTGAGCTACAAACATACAGGGAGAAACTGAAGGATGTCATGTCTATCCTGGGAGCAGGTAACCTACCGTGGTTGACTTATATCAGGAACACGTGTCACCAAATGGGGAGGGCTAATATGTGGATAACCCCAGAAGTGACCTGCCCAGTTATCCCTAAAAAATCCCTAACCACCGCTTTTAAAAATTATAAATTAGCCCAAATTTCCCAGAGTATAGACTCTTCAACCCTGACGTCCAGGTTTTTGGACATCAAACAGCAATATATTCTAGAGCCTGCCTTGGATAGTATTCAACCTCCCATGGCTAAGAAACTGTATTTACAATTTAGGCACGGGACGCTCCCGTTGCGCGCATTTACCAATAAATGGAAGGGAGCAATAAAACAATAATGCCCGGGGTGTTCCCACACGGAAGAAACAGAACTCCATGCCATCCTTTTCTGCCCTGCATATAGTAAGGCGAGGTCCAAGTGGGTACTCCAGCTCTGTAGGAATTTAGGGATCAGAGATTACACCGAAGTGTTCAGGCTCCTAAAATATGAGACGCAGCCACTATTTGTAACTGTCACTTCGAGATTTCTACTTGCAATGTGGAACACACGCAGAGGTATCATAAAGTTGAAAGAGTCGGGCAACAACATAACTCTGCCTTCTCCCTAGACAATCTATTGTATTTGCATATAGTTCTTAATGAGAAAATCTGTTTACAAAGTCATTCTGGACAAGTGGTTTTAAATGCTCTTTTAATGATCTTTTTAAAAATAGGCAATAATCCAATTGTTTATACTGCTTTTAAATTTTTATCAAACAGCACTTGATACCAGATGATGTATTGGTCTGTTGTACATCAGGTGATGACTCAGATTTGGGGACAAGACTAATTTTTGTGCCGGCAAAGCTCAACAATGTTTTTCTTTTTAATGTCACCCTGCACTATCATTATGCCGATTACATTTGCTGTCAATTTTAACTTTTTGTAAAAATTATTTCTAAATGTTATATCTTACTGTGCTTTTTTTTATGGCTGTACAGCCGAAATAAAGTTTTATTTGACTTTGACTTTGACCTTTCATTGTGCTCTTGCCTTCACCAGAGAATTTGATGCCAACCAAACTGCCATCCATGTGAGCAAGCCAGCCCCCACCTCAAAAACACTTCGTACTGTACCCCTATGATGTGTCGCGCTTCATAGTATGGATTCTACCATCTCCTAATTCTAAGCTACTGTGCGGCCTAAATCCACACTTTATAGCTTGATTTAATGTTTTTAATCTTGGTGATAGGCAGTGCCACCGGGTGAGTGGGTGGCAGCTATTGACTTGGATCTGTGGTTTTTTTTTTAGGGAAGGCATGCTACTGCTCATATTACACTTTGTAGGCCATACTTTTTTGGTTCATGACTAGGTCCTGTTGTAACAGTTGCCCCATGTTTGCAGTGCTCGCCTACAATTTTTGAGGAATTACTATAATCTTGTATCAGACTTTTTGCTGGTGTAAAGGCTGAAGTTGATTCTATGCTTTTCTTTGTGAAAGCAACAGCAAGTTGTAGAATTGAACGTTCCAGCTGGCTAGCCTTCCCTAGCAACTTTTGTAATGAAAAAACAATGGAAAGGCTTCTTTTGGAGCTAAGTAGCTCTGTGTGCTTTATTTCTGTGCCTTGTTCCCTGTTGTCTGTTCATGTCGTATTCCAACGGCCAGGTATGGGGGCCACTCTTTTTCTTTTTTGCCCCCCCCAATATTGGAATCAGTTGCCACAACATCTGCCCTCCTGGCCTGACATAGCTTCATTTAAAAAATCCTTAAAAACATGGCTTTTTAATCTCTAAATTCTGTCAATTTTATCCTCTGACCTGTGTGGGTGCTCCAGCACAGAGAGACCCCCTCCGGGGTGAATTGTGCTCTTAATAAAATAATAAAATTTAAAATTAATCTTTTGCACCCTCTCCCCCATATAGTTAGAAAATACATCTATCAGACTCTGCAGACCGATGGGAGTTCTTGACATAAATACCGCATCATGGGCATAGAGCAACACAGTGACCGAACGACCGGCAATTATAGGCGCATCTGCCTGCAGCATTCTGATGACATCATCAACCCACATTAATATAGAGGGAAAATAAAAACGAGGCTAAGACACAGCCTAGCCTAATTCCTTCCTTGACTCTAAATGGTTGCCTACACTCCTCGTTTGGACCAAAGCGTACCCTTGCAGTCAAATTCTCCTATAGTTTGACAAGAAAGCTAACAATATTTCCCAGTGTCCCTAGTGAGAGTAGTGCATGCCATAGGGTCTTATGATCCACCAAGTCAAAGGCACTACTAAGGTCAGCAAAACATAAATACAATGAGCCAGGCTTAGCCTTAGTGTATTTCCCAATAATCAGGTCTAGGTTAACACACTGTTCTACAGTTCCCAAACCTTTTTTTAAAAACCATATAAGACCTCTAAGAGAATAGAGTTATCAATGGCCCACTGCTCCAATCTTTGTAATAGAACCCTACCCATCAGTTTAGCAGAGGAGTCCAAAAGAGAAATTGGGCAAAAACATTTAGGGTTGGATCTATCACCTTTCTTAAACATGGGCACTATAATAGAATTTGCCCAACTCGGAGGGATCTTATACTCAGCGGCTGCATTGAGGATGCAAGTCAGAATAGGGCCCTAAAGTTTCCCAATGGCCTTAAAGGCATCGACCGGGACACCATCTGGTCCGCGCACTTTGCCCCCTGGATTATGATCTACTGCGGGAAGTACCTTCTCCAAGGACACCTCCAATGGGCTACCATAAGTTGGGATGTCAATCATATTTGTATCACTCTCTGATGTGCAAATAATATCTGAATAATTCTTAACCCATGCATAAGAGGGCACATGCAAAGTGAATTCAGGAAATGAATCCTCTCTTAGAAAAGGAGCATTGACTGTTTTCCAAAATAAAGTGACATCATTGGTCTCGGCTGCCTGTACCAAATTGGCCCACACCTCTTCCCTTAGAACCCCTTTCCTGTTTGTTAATTCCAATTTATAACCCCTCCTTAGTTGCTTGATGGTAGTAAAGTCCCTAGGTGAGCTATGTAATGCAATCCACAGTAATTTGGCAGCCTTAGAACATGAGTGACCAAAGCAACCTTGCTTCAATGCGCTTCGGAGTCTAGATATGCGTGTCAGGAGAACATTAATTGATCCAGCAAAAGCCTCAAATGCCTCTAATAGTCACTTATTGTCCACCTTGTCACTCAGGCAGTATCTTAACTCTGCTGCATTAATATCTAACAGCCTTTGCAGCACTGCTGGGGGATCAACCCCTGTTCAGTTTGTGCCCCTTTGGGCCTAATGGTGTCTATACTGGTAATTATTTTGCTTACCTCCAACCTCTCAAACTGTATTAACAGAAATACGGTCTGGGGTTTATGGTCACTTACAGCCATTGCTATTCTTCTATAGTTAGTGACAAGGGTCCTGGCTGAGTAGGAAACTAATGTATGGTCAATAATCGTATTAGTACCTATACCAATAAATGAGGGGATCTGACTGTTGTCTCTAATAATAATAGGTCATACTTGGAAATTAATGAGTTAAGGGCATGTCTATAGACATTGTGTATAAAATGTGAGGCCCGTCATCGGCTGAATCGGTAATGCCACACATGGGTTCTGCTGGAAGGGCACATTTCTGGGTGTTAAAATCCCCAACCCATAAAATTAAACAGTTTTGGGAACAGCTTGCAAAAATGTATGTAGGTCAGCCTCTATCATGGTGACAACCAAACTGCGGGTGGAGTCAAAGATATTACTATAAAAATTAATTGTAACCAACTCTAGCCTGCCCTTAAAAGACAGCCGCAAAAACTAATATGGCGAGGAAGTAAAAGACCTCCTAATAACCGCAGGTACTGTGTTAGAGATAAAGGTTTGGAGACCACCCTTTGGGTGTCTGATGATGAAGGGATAGCAGAGGTAAAGATGATATTGAACCCTTCCACATGGCAGGGGTTTACACCATGTTTCCTGAAGACAAATCTCATGGGTCATCACAATAAGATGTATCCAGTCCGGGCGAGTTATTTATTTTTAAAGCTGGCTACGATCTATGAAGTGAGTAGACATTTTCTTTTGTAACCTTCTGAAAGTGACAAAGGAGATGTGGTGATTCAACTAGAGTCACATCTAAGGGCCTCCGAAACAGATAACCCAGCTAGCAGACAAGGAGGGGAAGGAATAGTAGGTCCTGCAGTGGAACCGTAAGTAGGGCTTGTAAAGTTGGTTTGATCTCCTACTTCTTGACAGAGTGTGTCTCCTGAGATGTCTTGTCATTCTATCTTGTGTAGAAATTTATACTTGGCATTGGAGCCCTTGATAGAATCTGTCCTGCAACTCTAGGGTGTCTAACATTCATAATGATACAGTCCCCCTTTATTTTCTTCTTAGTAGGTCCAATCCACCCAGCCCTTCTTGTCATGATTATTTGGTCAGCTCTCATAATTGAAAACCCATCTTAGTCTTTAACCAATGTAGGACCTTATTCCTCAGTTGGTCACATGACTCAACTGTACCTTGGTTCAAAGAGGGGGCATTTGTCATAATTGCCACATAACGGCAGCAAGCAGGTGGTAGATTGATGTTGAAATTTTCTAGCTGTTCCTCCTTCCTCCCTACACTAGTATTGTCCCCTGGATGCGGATAGGTATTTCTCAGTAATGGTACAGGTGGACATCTATTACCAGGAAAATTGTCCAAATCATTTGTTCTACACTCAACTGAGTGTGAGGTAAAGCTCTTACTATTCCTGGAACCAAATTATGGGGGATGTCCTTCACTTGTCTAGTGGGCCCCTCCACATTCCCAATCCTATCTGTAGGGTGTAACTGATCTTTTTGTAGTATACAATTACCCCATATAGGGTCATCCTGCCCACACAGCAGGGACCTTTGTATTGCTTGAATTGAATGAGGTAGTGCCCCATTAGCCGAACTCTACTTTGATTTAATATAGTCCAAATGTCCTTCAATCACTTCCAACCGATCATGAATAGGCGACAACAGAGTTCCAGCATCTCTTCCAATCTGGATAACGGGTTCTTCTGAAACATTCTCACCTCAGCTTGCAAAGATACAGTAAAAGTCTCTTTATTAAGAGCAGCTACACTAGGCTGAGAAGATGGGTGGGTCTTTTTTGTCACTTGTTGCCTTTTACGTTTGGCTGGGGGGCACTATTACTTAGAGAGAGTATAGGTCTGTTGATGTTTCATACTCCCTCTCCGACAGGAGTGTGACTCACTGGTGTTACCTTCGGTACTTCCTCTTGGCCATATAGCATTCCTGAAGCTACCTCAATAGCAGGTTGTACTGGAGCCTCCGTGTTCAGTAGAGCCTCTAGGGCTGCAGCTACAGTGGCCGATAAACTGTGGTCCACCTGTTCAATCTCGTTATTTAAAGCCTGCACTACTTGTGTGTATATACCCATTCAATGATGCAGTGTTTTGGCCAGATTTGGCATAGATGTGGGCTTTGTGTTTTGTCATTGTGCACCCACAACCAAAGTGTAAAATTACTGCGTAGATTTAAATACTCAGGCAAATAGTTAGACAATACTGCTGCAACACCCTATGCATAAGGAGAAACCTCCACCAGTAACTAAAACAAAGGTATTATCACCAAGCGTATTCAGATGATAAAAGTGCAAAGTTATTGGAACGGTGAGCCCAGCAGGGTGCGTGCCAGGCTGTAATCTGTGCCTGCTGGGGTCAAAAAGTTGGCATCTTCATGTGCATATTCTCCTGTGGTCCCGAGATCCAGTATATAACAAGCATCTGCAATGCAATAGGTCTCGCATTTACGCGAGTTTGAGCTATTGGCATTATAAATGACAATGCCTTTTATTTATGTTTTTGTTTTTAAAACATAAATAAAAGGCATTGTCAATTACAATGCCAATAGCTTAAACTCTTGCAAATACAAGACCAATTGCAGAATTTACATCATGCACCTTTGACCTCCCTAAAGGCTTCGCTGAGTTGCCCCCTTCTGTCTCCCGTGGTCCCTGAAGAGCTCCCCCTTTGCTGCTTGTTAAACAAGCCGGTGGTCACAACTGCGCATGAGAGACCCTCCTGCCTTCCTGCAGTAAGAGAAACTCATTAAAGAAAATAGTGCTTACAGAGTAAAGAAGACATACAGCGTAACAACAGAAGTAAAAGGTCCAGTCCTCATGGGAGGTTACAAACGAAGAAAAGGCGGTGCTAAGGAGGGACTAACAAGCCTATGAACGAATCAGAAGCCAGCCTTTACAAAGGACAATGACACAAGCCAATGACAAATATGGGCGAAGAGTGGGCGGGCTTCAAGAACATTTCCAATACAGCATGGCTCGCAGCGCATGCGCTGCCCAGGCTCGACCTAAAAAGTGTCCTCCACTTCAGGAAATGTGGCTGCCAAGCTTTACCAGGGATGATTAAATTGTAGAGCGGGGCTGGTAAACGTGCTGTATAGCGTTATGCTGGACAGGTGGAGTAATCACCGACACCGCCTCCTGGAGCCCTGTGAATCCTGGAGCATGTAGTTCTCCCCCTCACATTGCCTCCAACACACGTACACATTTGAAGGTTCCTCACTTATTTTTCATTATCAAACGTTTTACTTAGAGCGAGAGACACAAAAGCATTGCAGGAACGAAGAGAACGATAGGAAAACAGTAACAAAGATATAAAAGAATCTGCAATAATGAGATGTGCAAAATGGGTGGAAGAAAGAGGGCTGAGATGGAATCACGTCTAGGCGGCCTTAGTATTCGGGAACCCGAGCATACACCACCAGCGGCAGGCTCCAAAGAAAGACCTATGGCCTCTGCGCTTATTTCTAGGTCTGGCATTAACCCAGACCTTTTGATTTTTAATAAAATTATATGTATAATATATTTACTTATTGCGGATGTCTTCTGCTCAGTGCAGCATGCACCATTGCGCAGTGGGTTGGCCCACTTCAGCCACTGGCTAACTTGACTGTGAAATGCCGCATTCTGTCTTCTCACAAGGAACGCATCTACACACAAAGTAATTCCCAAAAGTGAGAGTCTGTGTGCATTTTGAGACCCCCAAAATATTTTTGCTTTTAGCCAGGTTTTTTTTTAGGTTGAAGAGGCCCTTCAGCTTCCCCAACAAAGTTTTGCAAAATAGCAAGACAAATCAAGCACGCTGTCAAAGACAAAAGGCTGTCAGCCAACGCTGTTAGTTTTTAGGTCGAGCCTCGAGTAGCGCGCAAGATCAGCTCTGGCATGACTTTATGTTAGGGGGTTTCAAAAGCTGACCAGACGCTCGTGCGTCATGGCCTTTTCCCTGCGGTTACGCGCGCGGCAGACATGTGTTTCCAATTATCGTGCCCAGACGCGGGCGCGATAATTGGAAACACATGCCTGCCGTGCGTGTAATCGCAGGCAAAAGGCCATGACGCACGAGCGTCTGGTCAGCTCTGCAGGCTGCCGCGCTCGCTCGCCCCCGCTCCTCTCTTGTTTACATGGGCGATTGTATGCTTGACTATACTATGAAGTTCTCCGTCTCAAGATGGCAGCCTGGTTGACGAACAGCTTTGGGCAGGATTGGACTCTCGTAACACTGTAGTCTCTCTTCCTTGTTTATGATAGTTTCTTGCTTTCGCCTTTGCCATTTGGTGTTTACTCAGTATAGTCTCCGCTCGGCACAGAGTAAAAGTCTTTAATAGAACTGTCTCTGGTGCTCCATTACAGTATTTTTCCGACGATCAGTTGTACCTTACTACTTGTCTTACTTCCTTATCAGTGGCATTGGACTACAAGTCCCAGTGTGCTCCGAGGCGGCAAAAACGTCACTATTGTTGACGTACTGTGCAGGAGGTGGAGGGAGCGGTGGGGGAGACTGGGGTTGATGCTGTCTATAGACAGTCAGAAGCAGCGGAGGGAGACGGGCAGCGGCGGCTGGAGAGAGCGCAAGCAGGGGTTGTCCTGGGCCTGTGACAGCAGCGGGGGGCAGCAGGTCACGGGGTGGTTTAAAAGAACGCGGATGGCGCTGGACATCTCTCTGGGGACTGCTTTCAACTATTGTCGCCCCAGACACCGCCAGGGTTTTGTGTATTACTAAGGACACAAGTCATCGCCGGGTGGCTCTAGAACCATTAGGAACCCGTGGACCCTGACACCCTTAAGAGCCCGGGTACTACGGGATCCTGTGTCACTACTGGGGCATTAATATTTGGCACCAATGCTGTAACCCCTGTAATTTTTCTAGGAACATCTTGTTCTAAAATGTAGATACTCGTATTTAACACATACAGTTAGGCAGGGCTTTAAGTGAGAAGAATGAAAAAAACTGGGGGGGGGTCTCTCAAAACAACGTTGCCGATGTAATAAGGGCGTGGCTTAAAAACACGATAAACAAAAAATCTGTGCTTAGCATTGTGTGCCGCCCACTAGTATTTTGCTGCTTCTGTCATTGCATCCAGATACATAATACAACAAGTAATGATACACCTACAAGAAGCCAGGACTATTGGCTTTGTCAATGGCTGTTAGTTGCATAAGATAAAAACAAGCATTGGCATAGCCAATAGGTCTAGCTTTGGGACCTTATAAGTGTTTAGCCATGCAACAGTTGATGTTGTTGCACCAAGGATATTGTGCTGCATAACTAAATACTTATAAGGTCCCAAAAGCGAGACCTATTGGCTATGCCAATGCTTGTTTGTTTTACAGGTGAAGCAATGCCCACTTGAACCTGTCACCGCAGAGTGGAGGCTTCTTCCTGTGCATGTCTGATTATTTCTGTGTGGTTGCGCCTGTTGTATCTTCCAGAAGATCCGAGCATCTAGGCGCGTAAACTTGCTGCTCCTGCGTGTTAGAAGAATTGTGTCAACCCCTGATTTGTGTGCGCTTCATAGGCGCTGACTTGCACAACTGTGTGTGAGTTTACAGAATTGATTGACGATGCATGCGAGGAAAAACAGCTGTCTGTGTATGTTCGGGTATGTGTCAGAGTGAAAAGCAGCCTGCAACTGAGCGCTCACGGCCTCACGCAGTGAGTTACAGTCTTTTATTTTTAATCATCACGGTTTAAAGATAACGCGCTGCTTACACCAGCACAAGGCACTACATAAAAAAGTCTGGAATGCATAAAACGCTGTAAATTATTAGTGTTACAAGTATTGACTCCTTTATTTTGTTGTTTTATGTTGTTTCACTATGTAGTGTCTTGGCTACTTCGGGGCGCCACAAAAAAGTGGCTGGGGGTGTCTTGTTTTATTTTAAGGTTGTACCCAGTAATGTCATGATTTTAATTTGCCCCAGACCAGCATCTGCATTTGATTCTGCACTGCTATTCCTTGTACAGGGTGAATGGTCTCTAATGAGGTCATGGTGGTCGGAACGCGCTGTAGGCATGGCTGGGCAATATTCTGTTTTTTCGCCAGCCGAGTTTTGCAAAGTTGCTGGTTTTCACCTTTGATGACGGCTAAAGAGCCTCCCAGTTTACAATCGACCGATACAACATTGTGAGATCATTTTCACTACGTGTCGGGACAATTTTGACTACAATTGAAATGAAACAAACTGGAAAATGTGATTTTACCTTTTGCGAATAAGCTCTATGCAGAATGACTGGCACATACTTCTTATGCAGAACAATTTCTTTGTGCTAAATAATATGTGCAATATATATGGATTCAAAGCTTATGATTTTCACACTGAAGTTACAAAATGAAAAACTTTGCAAACTTTTCAGAGCCTTCTATAGAAATAAATCTTCCTATGTAATAACTCTTCCTAGCTTCATTCTGCTAAAGACGCAGTGTCGCAAATAAAAATATTTGCACCCTCTTGATAAGTTTGTCTTCTTTTAGTACTCATGGCTCCATCAATGATGAGAAAACAGTAACATAAAAAGTAAATGTAACATTCGTATATGTTAGCAAACCTTGTAGTATATGTGTCATAAAAGTGCGAGCGCATGAAATTGTTTTTGTCATGGTAAATTTGCTGTGTTTAATTATACCGTCTCACTCCTCTGCAGGTCCAGCAACCCAGCGCCAGGTTCAGAATATTCAGAATGGGCCGTCTCCAGATGAAATGGAAATACAGAGAAGGTGAGAAGTAAAACTCTTCTGAGATCAGACCAGATCAGGTGCTTTCATCGTGGTAAGGCCGTAGGCCGAAGTAAAACTCGACATGAATATGGGCCACGTCCCTCGCACTTCTCTGAAGAGAATTTTGCAGATGTTGGACAATTTCCATCATGCGCTAGATGTTATTTGACCGCTTCATATGTTCACAAACGTGATGCCATCTTGTGTTTATAACAGGTTATTTAGTCATTAATTGGTTTTTCGTTTTTTTGTAAACAGTTTACCTTCTAGAGACTAGCGCCTAGACACCCTAGGGCCTAGGGTATTAAGTGCGCTTTATAAATTTTACTTTCATTTCATAACCAAAAACAATAGCCCTGTGGGACTCGTTCATTCACACATCTATATCTGCTTTAGAGGTTTGTAAATCAATTTTCTCATTTATATCATACTCCATATTCTCAAGGACAGGGTACAGGACATATTTAGTGTGTAAAATTTTTTTTTTACATTTGTATTGCATGAACAATAAAAGACAATAATAAACAATATCTTGTTCCAAAATTAGTGCAGACGTTGCAGTGCTCAGTGAACAGATCTATATACATAATAACATCAACCAATACACTGAATAAAATCCCAGAGTTGCCTATAACTTCAAGGTATAAGTGGAGATCCTGTTAATACGTATAACATATCTCCTAGTGAACCACAGAATTTTCGCTAGCAACTTTTAAAAGGGGATGTCGACGTTTCGACCCATGTTTATTTTTCGGATCTCATCAGGACAAACTCATTCCACCATGCTGCTGCCGTTATTTTAGAAGGCTTCAGCCGTCTTCAGTCATGGCGCTGGCATGACGGAATAAATGTGATACTTCTACCTTGAAATTAACTTGGACGGGACTATTAATGAAGAATATCTGCTCGAGTTAACTTTGTTAACTGAACAAATCCCACAAATTGCTTAGATCCTGCAAGGTGCGAGTAAGACTGATTTCGGGCCAATCGGCCCTGACGGTATTTGCTGCTAATTAGTGCCGCATCGCGAGAATACTGTTGCCATTAAAAAAGAGTCATAGTGGACTCTTGTGACTCGGACTACTAGTGAGGCTTCCTCTGGATGTTGCCTATAGTGAATGGGGAACACCCAAAACCATTAGAAGCGAGGAGGAAGTGGGACCGCCTAAGGCAACACTAGAGCCCTAACCTCAGGGGGACTGTGTAGTTGTTTGTGAATGTCTTATTTTTCTTTTGTGTGGGTAGCAGTAAAAATAAAATATTTCTCTTTTTTCATAAAAGTGAGTATTTGACTAGACAATGATTTATTGTTGCTACTCTGCACATTTTGAGTTGTGAGCCTTTGTTCACTCCCCTGTAACCACACCTGCCCTCTGAGGGAGCCTTGGACTGCTCAGACCATGCTAACCCCGAGAACCAAGTGCAGAAGGGGTACTTTGTCCAGTTGCTCGGAATCCATAGTAGGTCAAGCCCAGGGCATCGGGAGTTAAAGGCTTCAACCCCCACTGCTGGGCCCACTAACCCCTGCTTGCCTCGTGGCCCTCTGAAAGGGGTTTTGCCATTACATCAGCTGTCTTTCAAGAAATATACTTTAGCATCGCAGCAATTCTAACTTGCAGTACATGGAATTCTCTCTCCTCAAATCCTCTAACTATATCAAATTTAGTCTTAGAAACTTTTTATTGCCTACTGTGCGCAACATGCAAGAACTGTGCTCTTCCCAAAAAAAAAAAACAATTGGGAAAAAATTATTGGTAGCCTACTCTTGGTAAAAGTCGGAATGTTGGGGGCTACATTATAGGCCATCAGAAGATAACTAAGACCAATTGGTCACAAACTGCACCATTGTTAAAGGTTTTATCACATACTTGAATATTATAGTAAACACAACCGGTTTCAGCATAGAAGTGAATTTCCACTTAAGAAACAGGTTACTTTTGCTTCGCAAGGACCACTTTGAGGACATTAAGGGCCTAGTCACAAAATCTATTTTGCAGTACATAAAGTAGAGTTGCTTTACATACTCCAAAATGCAGTTCAAAAACCTGCTGCTGGAAATTTCTCACTCCGCCTCTCCTAAATTTTCTGTATGGAGATCTCCATCCTGGTGGCAGAGATCTCCGCACACATAAGTACAAGATTTCATAGTAAATGTGGGAGGAACAAGGGGGAGTGGTGGGAAAACGGGGAATAATTACTACAAACTGGGTAAGGATAAGGGAATTTGAAGTAGAGGTTTGGCAGCAAATGCTAATACGAAACACACAATCAGACACTCTACTACAGTATAATACTACAGTCTACTACAGTAGCACTTCTGACCAAGCAGGCTAAGATGTGCTCCAGCTCAGTCTTACAGTCAAGTACCACACACGGCCAACCACTGGTGCTGCAGCATCCTCCCATAGAAATCAGTGGAGGCAGGGAATAAAACTGATGCATAGGGAAACATGTAGAATAAATGGAATAACATTTTAAATAAAGCTTTATTTAATGTAATTTCATTTGTATAATTAAATGTTTTTTTATTAAACATTTCTAAATGCTAATTTTTAATTTATATGAAAACATTTAATACAATACTGTAAAAATATTTTTAAATTAAATCACAAATAAGATAATACATAACTTGCCCCCAAGATTGTGACATATTCAAAACAAATTATATTGTAACACGGGGAATCACAAATTAAAAATTAAATTCATTTTATTTTATTTAAAAAATGATTTAAATAAAATGAAAATATTAAAATTATTTAAAATGTATTCTTAAATGTTTTTTTATTATAGGTGTGTTTTGCCTTGTTACTGTGGTAGTCCTAGGTGAATTGGAGTTAGGCAAATGTGTTTTATTTAATTTTTTCCATTTTAAAAAGCAATACTTATTTTTCATTAATCTACAAATATTTTTCTTCAAATTCCCTATCACATTCTTTAGTGAGATGTCCACCCAGATGACAGAAATTTCAACAAGCAGGCAGAAAGTAATTGTACTTGTAGGTTCACATCCAGGCATAAATCTACATATGTTAATGGTGACTAGCAACAAAAATGGTGAGTTACACCAAGGAGTAGGAGTAGATATACACCTTTGTGGGTAGAGCCTTAAATGTTTACAGTTCAAGCATTAGAATGACGTGGCTGCTTCTGGTAGTGCATTGGTTGAATTTTATGTTGAGAAGAATGCACACTTAACATTTGATTTAATAAGTTGCTTATTGTGAGAAGATGTAAAATTGCCTTGCCTTTTCCTCTTAAGCTAATAATGATGAATAATTCTCTATGGACTGACAAGTCCATACTTCACATGGAAGTCCTCATTCCAAGTGTCAAAGAAAAATAAAAACTCATCTATCAATTTTTCAACAATTTATTCAAGGAATTTGTATCCAGAACAGTTTTTTTTACCAAGCACTCTTGTTTCTGTGGCAAACACCATAGACATATGATTCAACATTATGGATTTTGCTATTTCCCATTGGCTATAAATCTGCAGTTCTCTCTTGGCAAGGGCTTTAAAGCTTTCACTAGGATCATGTTTAGGCTGGTGTAAGGTCTGTTATTAAATGTTTTGTCGCCAAGGAAAATTACCTGAGTTCCAGTTTAGATCCTGGTTTTGAAGGAACTTAATGCAATTACTAATGTCAAAATTGTTTAAGAAGTTGACCAGAACCTTGCAAGTTTAAATGGTGGATTGTGCATGTAGGAGACAGTTAGCATAACTGTATCAGCAAAGATTTTGACCAGAGAAAAGGTCAGAGCTTTATTATGGGATCTTGGGTCTTGAAGTTATGCTGCCTAGGACTAGGTCTCTGTGAACCTAACATGCCAGTGGCGAAATTGTTTGAAATTCACTACTCAAAAGTGCAGAGCTTATGCAAAGCTTCATCAGAAAGCAAAATTATCTGCATGAAAATTTTATACAGGGCAATTTTCTAGCAAACATACATGTGGCTGGATTATTCTTATTTGAAAAGTAAGGTGTTTTTTTCACATACTATTTAAAAACGTTGCTGACTACTATGTCCCAAAGTCGGTAAGTTCTTCAAAGAACTTCCTGAATTGGGCGCAGGTGATGTTTGCCAACTTTGCTCATTCCCCCTTATAAGCAATGAAGGATTCTGATGCTAATACTTTCAGGCCAGAGCACACACTTAAGCTGATAAAAATGTTCTCAAGAAGGTGATACCTCACATTTATACCCACAGAGTTAAGCAGAATGCCACAAACCTCACATGGAACTAAATTCGAAATTCACTCCTTTGACTTTTAAATGCCTATTGCTGTCATATGAGTTGTCTACATTCATAGTGGCATAAAGCTGGGACTTTCCTTCAATAGCAACAACAATTGGTTTGAAGTACAGGGTGAATGCTGAAAATGATTCAGCGGTTGTTACTTTGATATTTGCTCTGAAAAAATGATATTGTAATATTTTTAGTTTGTTTTGTTGGCTATTCATCGCATATATTGTTTTAATGTTGGGAGTGGATTTTAATTCCACAGTTGCATTGTCTAGACAACATTATATTACACACAACCACACTTTTAATCCAAAACAATCACAAAAGTCGTCAGTGGACAGGTCCAAATGATTTTTAATGTCAGGTGGATTTGTAGAGCGCGGCTAGGCATCCGTGAGGGTATCCAGGCATTGGATATTACTGGTCAATGAGGTAGGGATGTCTCTCTCTACCCAAAATTAAATGTTGATGCGTTAGTATCTGAAATAGGAAAGAGACAGCACAGTTGTGACTAAAAATAGAGTACTACTCTAAACCAGTGTGCGTCAACACACTTTCACTAGTGTATATTTTATTCGTCCAGAAATAGATATGACGTCAGACCATGGGAGAGATAAAATGTCAATGGGAGGCTTCTCGAGCTGTTTCATGAGCAGTGACCCAATATGTTATTTTTGTATTGCTCAACTTGCTAGGATTCAATGTTGAATCCCTTGCCAGCAATGAACTATCAAATTGCAGAGAATTCATCTTTACAACGTCACAGTGTACTATCATTATCATGTTCTGACTTGGCACTGATTGCTTCAAGTCATGTGGCTCCTCTGATGGTATTTTGTTCTCCATTAGAGAAATCCATGGAATGCCTGTTGGACGAAGTCCAGTAATGACACCGGACACAATAATTGAAATGAAGAACTGTTCTGTCAGTGCGTCGGTTAGATTTCCCCATTTGACAGTAGACGTTTGACTATTGTAATTTTCTGATTGATGTAGTTATATAATTTCTGCTGATTAGATTGCTTTAAAAAAAGGCTGCACTAGTTTGTTTGTATTTTTGTTAATGCATGTCTGTGGGGCAGTTATAAGGCAGATACACAAAAGCAAAGCATAAAGCAAGTATATAACCTGTGGGTGCAGCTTTGTTGAATACAATGTAGAAGAAACCTCTTGAAAATATATTTATATATAAGAGACAGGCCTGGTGTGAACTATGGAAATATTCTACTGTTCTGACTCTGAAAAATGTATCTTAACACAGTTGAAGACTCTGTTTCAAGGTACAAGAGAAAATCCTCCCCAATGTCTTCTGCTGTTACCAACATCACAAAGGTGGGTTCTCTGCATCAGCTGCTCCTGAAACTCCATATTAGGCAAAAAGTGCTGTATCTGATTCACAAGTAACTTTATCTAAAATAGCCTACTAAGAAAACTACTGTTGTGGGTGTAAGAGTTTACTGGCGCTGTGCTTGGAATACACCACTCAATATCTATTAATTCTAACCGTGCGGTGCTCTTGAGGGGGAGATACACCCCACTCCTCCCAACTTTCAACCCAAAGGATTGAAATAAAAATTAACTCAATTCAAGGCACACGCATAGCACAATTCAAACTTGGTCCATAGTTATCTTATAATCAAACAACGATGCTGTGATTCTTGTTCTTCTTTGTTCTTTTATTTCTTTATAGCCTTGCGCCAACGCGTTTCGTCGCAGCGGGATTATATCCCTTACGACTTCCTCAGGGCTACAAAATACCAAAAATAACTGCATTGTAATATGTACATCAGGACTAGAAGTCCATACTCATCTCTCAATGCACCCAGTGCAAAGACAACAATAAACATATATAAATATTCAATTGTGACATCCTAAACCACCACCTAACATTGATTCCAGCGAGCATTCCATGTCAATCAAAATATCTCCTTTGGAATTCTTCTCCAAGCTCATGAGATTAATTACATATCTTTAGCGTATTTATCAGCATATTATACATGATAATTACTTATACATATAATCAAACCAGCATCTGACCCCTCATTTTATGCCCAGCAATATGTGTTGGTGAGACTGGTCACTTTAAATTTCCACAACTAGTGCACCCTTATGTTACAAGTATAGTAATCCACCTGTGATTGACCCCCATGCTAATTCAAGCTTAATATAAAAAGTACCTTCTAGGCTTTAGGTGCTAAACACCCGGAACCCTAATATGTTACAAAGAGAGCAAATAATATATCAGCATAATGTCGATATTTGAACCGAGTAAACTTCTCATCAAGATTGCAATATCAAAACCACTCAATTTATACTTAAGGCTTACCTCCTGCTCTTGTGTACAATTAGGAGGGAACCTCGCCCGCTGTTGTGCTCCAACCGAAAAACTGTTCTATTACTTATAGTAGGCTCTACAATTCCCAACAAGATATCTAAATGACCAAAAGAATAATCGCAATTCAAACCGACTCCTAACTTCTGTTACACGTGTAGTGTTGCAAAGTTTATTCATATCAAAAGATTCTAACTTAAAAGCACTCACCCACTACTGAATGTACCGTGTTTGGTACTTCTCTCGATATTCTTCTTTTAATAAATTGCTGCTGTGCGGAGGAGCTAATATCTTCCTCCCATTATACGATCTTGATGCCTATCGGAAAAAACAATAGGAGCTAATAACTACTCCAAATCCCACTACTGATAACTTTCCTACACTCTATTATCCTCGATAACGCATTGCTCTCTTACCGTGAGTATACCGGCTCCTGCAATCTAACCCGTCCTCAGCCCGAATACAGGTCTCGAACTTGATACCACTGCTTCCTGATATTATATTTCCGGTGTGAACATAAACGCCGGACTTTGAATAAATGGCCAACTCGGGCACCATCTTAAAGTAAAATGAGTAGTAATACAAACAGGGGTTATAGATGCGGGCATGAGAATAGTAAAAATGTCTATCGCCCTCCTAGACTCATAAAATTCACCCGTTTACCGTTACTTACTCTTTAAATTATTATGGCAGATCTAACATCACCGGCTACCAAAAACGAACCATATTTACACACTACAACGCCTTCTATTCTGTTAGAATTTATTCATTAACACGTGGTTCATAAAGAGACTTACTCTTACTTTGCACATCTATACCACTCCATACTACTTGAAAAATATTACATTTCAGACCCACCTTATTCCTTGGAAATCTACACTTAATTCCAGTATTCATTGCATTTTCAATCAACCATCCCTTCACTGGCTCCATAAACTTCAGGGAATAACCCCAAGTCACTGGATATCAGAAAAAAATCAGTTACCTAAAAAATATTGCAATTCTTGGTCGAAGTTTAGTCCGTCCTCAACCGCCCTCAATCGCATTATCCATTTAGCTTCATGCCTGCGCAATTTCAGTTCCCGATTCCCGCCCCTAGGATCTTTGACAATGTGTTCAATACCCAAGAAAGTAAAAGTCTTGTTCCTTCCTTGTTTTTCACAGTTGTTAACATGTTCTGGAATGGGGTATCGTACATCATTTTGTTTTATAGCTCTCCAATGTTCACTGATCCTTATTCTCAGGGTCCTAATAGTGCTACCTACATATATTTTCTTACATTTACAAAAAATCACATAAACAACAAATTTCGTATTGCAATTAATGTTGGTAAGTATTGCATATGAGTCATTCGCAATAATGCTAAATTCTTTGGTTTTATCTTGTGCCCATCTGCACATTCCACAATTCCCACATTTGTAGAACCCTTTGGACAGCTGTGTTAACCATTGTTCTTTTTTTGCTATTGTATTATAGCTAGGGCTAAGCATAGATCCAAGTGTCCTGCCTCTACGATATGTAACTTGTGGTGTTGTGGTAATGCATCCTTCTAGGCTTTTATCCGCCCTTAAAATGTGCCAGTGCTTCCATAAACTCTTGCGCAGAACATGACTCAAGTGTGTGTAATCCATGACCATTCTTATCTGTGTGTGAGAGTATTCTTTACTATTCTTTACTTTAAGCGTATTCGCACGCTTAGTCCCCACAGCTTTCTCTTT
Organism: Calotriton arnoldi; assembly: GCA_963921515.1. Taxonomy (NCBI): domain Eukaryota; kingdom Metazoa; phylum Chordata; class Amphibia; order Caudata; family Salamandridae; genus Calotriton; species Calotriton arnoldi. The sequence goes on along the minus strand of CAWUFW010000889.1, from coordinate 2,830,182 downwards.
GGCTTTAAGTACATCTTGTTCTAAATATCCCCTCTGGGTAAATCTTCTCTCCATGTCTTGAATACACGACATGAAATGTGTGTCCTCATTACAGTTCCTCCTGGCTCTTATCATCTCTCCTCCGGGGATGGCTCTAATTTGATGGCGAGGGTGCGAGCTATCAGCATGGAGGATGGAGTTACAGGATGTTGGCTTACGATACATTTTACTGTGTATTTGTGTGCCTTTAATATACAATGTCAGATCAAGGAACACCACTTCCATGATACTACTATTCATCGTGAATCGTATATTGTCATCATTCTCATTCAAGTAATTACAGAACTCATCTAGCTCTGACTGTGGGCCTGTCCAGATCATAAAACAGTCATCTATAGAACGACCCCAGTATAATATATGTTCCACCCAGTGTCGGCCCCCTGGGCCCCAGATCATCACCTCCTCAAGCCACCCCATGAAAAGGTTCGCATAAGCAGGTGAAAATCTGGAGCCCATGGCTACTCCTTGTATTTGCCTGAACCATTCATCTTTAAATAGAAAGAAATTGTTTTGCAAAATTAATTCCGTCATGGCTAATAACATTTGTGTGTGTTCCCAAAGACTAGCAGAACGTTTGGCTAGAAAGTGACCTAATGCTTTAAGACCCAGTTCGTTCCGAATACTAGTATATAGTGTGACTACATCCAGTGTCACCATAATCATCCCTGGTTCACAAGTGATGTCTCCCAATAAGTTAAGAATATGACCCGTGTCCTTTATATAGGATGGAAGATTAGTTACTATCGGCTGAAGAAAAATGTCCACAAATTGTGACAATCTTTCTGTTGGACCCCCTATTCCCGATACAATCGGTCTCCCTGGTGGAAATGGCTGGTCCTTGTGAATCTTTGGCAGAGTATAAAAGCACGGATACCTAGGCCGATCTACTTTTAAATAAAGGTATTCGCCCTCATTGAGTAAACATTTATCATGCCATCCTTTCAATAGACCATTGATCAAAGTTACTAATGTAAATATGGGATTGTGTCCTACCCTCTCATAACATAGAGTGTCCTGCAGTTGAGAATATATTTCATTTTCATAGTCATTACGGTTCATCACCACTATGTTTCCACCTTTGTCTGCTTTTTTTATGGTCAAATCATCATTCATCATTAAACTCTTTAGTGCTCTTCGTTCATTATGGGTCAGGTTATCTCTCCTAATCCCCAATGCATGTCCATGGACCAAGTTTGAATTGTGCTATGCGTGTGCCTTGAATTGAGTTAATAGCCTACTAAGAAGTCTATATGACTGAGCGTGACAAGAGGCAACCACGCGTAAATATATTACATTATAACTAAGGTACAGAGATTGATGTTTTTACTGATTTTAACACATAAATACAAATAGAAAACAATATGTTTCCCTGTGTGTTTTTATTTTAAAAAAATGAGTGCTCTGTAGTAAATAAACTGCCTAACTCTGAGTTTCATAGGTGGTGAACCTGGCATACCTCTTGAGGAACAACAAGTTTTGTTGTGTCGTGTGAAATGCAAGCCTGCTATTCCTAATGTAGCTGCACAGGGCTGAAGAATAAAGAGTTACTGGGGAAGGCCACCATCTCCGGTGTGTGTAGTGGATGTGTAGCATGGGTGTAGTAGTAAGCCTCTGTGTGTGGGGAGTGTCTGAATACTAGGATCACAGGGGTCCATTTTGTTTGGCCCCTAGTTTAGCATTGCATAGGATGAATGGTGGATACAGCATACTCAGACCGTGGAAGTGTATTGTTTGCATTCCATTGACTCAAAGGTGGAGATCCAGACACTGAAGTGAGAGCAGAGGGAGACAGGGCTACCCTTAAAAATTCAATGAGGTCCTTACTAGCAGAGGGCTGCTGATTAGCTCTTCCTGACCACTGTTATTCGGTAGATAGGAAGGGGTGAGGTGTGACTCAGCAGTGTATATTGTTCAAGGTGAGGACATTCGTTTATTTGGTAGATAGGAAGGGGTGAGGTGTGAGTCAGCAGTATATATTCAAGGTGAGGACATTTCTAATCAGTTTTGTCTGTCCCTGATTACTGCTTCAGGAAGGCTGATGGCATCCAGGGGCAGACATCTCACATTTCATTGTGTGCTTTTTTGGATACTCATGCTTTGAGTCAGCAGCATTGCTATCTTCTGTGAGAGCCATCACCTTGCAAAGGCTGTGTCTGAGAAACAACCAGAAAATGGCATTTGCGAGATAACCAATGGAAACTGCATCCAGAACCATATCCTCTGTCGGAAATGAGTTTAAAGTGAGTCCCAAACCACCCCACTTTGTTCCTGTTCGAAGTTCTTCATGACCAAGGAAAGTACTGCTCTGCAGAGTACTTGAAGAACTATTGTTTAACCAGCCTTTGTATTTGCATGACAGCCAGTCTCCAAAGGCTAAGGGACATCACCTGAAGTCTACACGTCTTGCTGGAGTAGTGGAGGGTCTGCCCAGTACCTAGACACCTCCCTACCTGCTTAGAATGGAAAGGAGACTGCCTGGTCCTGCACGAGGAAAGGCTATCCAGGAGGGGAAGCCCTGTGTGTTCTTAGTGTGAGGAACTAGTGTACATTTTAAAAACTGCAAATAAATATAAAATTCACAACAAACACATAAAGGCTAGCCAAACGTGAATATATGAAAGAATGAACTATTTATTTGTCCAGCAAATTATACAATAAATCTATTCTCGTTCTATGAATTCCATGTTACTAAGATTTAATGACAATATGATCTCTATAGTACAATAAAAACATCATACCCCAATACAATCAAACCTTCAGACAAGCAGTTATACAAACAACAATTATCATACCACCAAATGAGTTAACATAAAATACTGTTCAAGGTGTCCGCAGTAACTAAACTGAACACTGCTTCCTACCAAATTATTTCACAGGATTATTTCTGAATAATTAATAAATTACGACAATTAATTCATTTAGAACAGAAGAGCTGTAGCTTGTATTCTTGATTCTTTCATCCAGAAATATGGTCTACACGCGTTTCGGTGGACAACACGCCTTCATCAGGAACGCCACAACATATTGTAGTAAGTACCTCTGTAGCATGGATTATTGAAAGAAATACGGCCCAGACAAATTGTATAAGCAACTGCACTGGCCTCACGAGCTTGGTGACAACGGTAGAAGGGTCAAATGGAAATGGTATTCCTTTCAGTTACTGCGGACACTCTGAACAGGATTTTATGTTAACTCATTTGGTGGTTTGATAAATGCTGTTTGTATGACTGCTTGTCTGAAGGTATGATTGTTTTGGTGTATGGTTTTGTTATTGGATTATATCCCCACTGAGAGACCGATCGCGCAGAAAAATCTGACTCGTTAGCTTAGGACTTGTGTTCCAGTGAAATCTGGTCAGTGAAAGCCAATAAACTGATTTACAAATCTAGTCAGTGTGGTAATGAAGAGTGAACTGCACATGTGCCTGTTTTCTGCATATATTATGCTATCTAAAGGGGACTGTAGACATGAATAAACTCCTTTAGTGGCTAGAGGGAACCGTATTTAGTCTCACTGACTATTGTAGATGACATTTCAACCCTGCAACTGTGAAACCTCTTTTGAACTGTGTAGTATTTTGTTTTGCTGTGAGCTTAAAGTACTTTTCTTTTTAACTAAAAGATAAGCACTGGAATGGAAAGTATGTTACTGTGTCTATTGTTTGACTGTTGAGTTCTGTGTTCTTGCCCACTACACTACCTCCCTTAGAAACCTTTGACTGCTTGCCCTCGCTACTCTGAGAGTGACATGTGAAAAGTGTACTTGGCCCAGATGGCAGATCCATAGTAGGAAGGACCCCAGGACACTAGTGGCAAATGACCTCACCTACAACAGTAGGGGCCCAGCAGCCCCAGTCTGCCTTGTGGCCCCTTGAACGGGGTCTAACACCATAACAAATACAGTAGCAAGGAATTGTATAATACAAACCCTTTGGCTAATACAGTATGAGAGGGTTTTACACTGTCAACTTTGAGAAATGCAAAAGGAAGGGGTTTTATATTATGAACTCTGACAAGTGCAATAAGAATGCATAGGAAGAGGTTTGCATTGTTTAACACTGACAGCCCATCTTTAATCGATCTCTAGGAGAGGCTAGAGTGGTCTAGTTTGCATTGTGATGCATTTAGTTTCTTTATGTCACAGTGGATATGCAGCCTCATTGCATCCGCTTGTCATGCGTACAGATATGAAAACAGAAAAGCACTGTTAGAACTCCTCGATTTCCTGCAGCCAAGCACTTTTTATCAATCTATTTGTTCTCATCAAGACTACCAATCATCAGTACAGCAACTATTCTTTTACCAGCCAGTATCCTATTCAGAGATCTGCATACCGTATCTGTGTAACTGTCATCCTATTCTTGATTTCATATTTGCTGATCATCAACTTACTCTTGAGTTAGTCTCTTCATAGGAGGATGCCCCAGTCATCACCAGAACCAGCTGTTACTCATAGCAGCAGATAGATTTCTAGATGGGGACATGTGAACTTTTAGCCTCTTTCTATCTTGCCAGTTAGGCAGCAGTTTACTGCCCAGTCAGTTCCTTCTTCTTTGCAAGGAAGCTGAGCAGCAGGATCATAACATAGATGTTGGTCAGGCTCTTGATTGTCAGCCATCAAAGTACTACTTGATACCCACTAGTCTCTTCTTATCAGTAATGAGTATCAGCATAGCATCCGGTATCTTCGTCCGTGTGAGTAACATCTGCCCAAATTTTTTCAATACTCTCTAAACAGGCTAATGCAGAACAATCATATTAGTGAATAACACAAGTACTGTACCAGTAATGTGCACTTTTTCAGTAGAAGAAATTAATTATAGTAAACCTGGAAAAGTTCACTGGCTTCACAGCTGGGGAAGTGTGTATACCATGTCACGGAAAGGAAGGTTGTTAGGAGAACTTGAGCTGCATTAAATAGCAATGTTATCTACATTACAAGTCTGAGATTTAATTACATGGTACTCTTAGTTTCTAAAACAAACGACAACGTGAACTTGTTTTGTACATTATAGCCCATCAACCTTCCTATTTTATACGCTATTTGATATTGATTGTGGCCGATTTCAACTTGGCCAGCATATTTTCCCTTGTTGTACACTATTTGATAGGTTCTTAACCAATGCTGCATTAGCTTAATCGTATATCTGAAGATACTATCTGAAACAATGTATGTAGCACCATTTTCAGTAGGATGTGAATAAAGTATGTTTGTTTATAGAGTACTACTTTCGTATATGTAGAGATTTGCCAACCACTCTGTGTGATGTAAGTAACCAAAAGTCAGATGCATCACTTCCTGTGGTAGCACCAAGCCAAAGGTTTTGCAATGTCACTTCCTTTGATTTCATGAGTTCCAAAGGTCATGTGATATCACTTCCTGAGATGTCATCAGGTCAAATGCCTTGCGATGTCCTTTTCTGTGACATCATCTGCTGCGGGTCAAAGGGCAGGTAAAGTCACTTCCTATGATGTCACCAGGTCAAAGATCTTGTGATGTTGCTTCCTGTGACATCATAAGTGGGGGGAGGGTTCAAAGGGTATGTGACATCACTTCTGCTACCCCTGGTATTTTGATGAATCTGCATCCATGTGAGCACACTTACCACATAATCCACCATCTAATGATTGCATATTTTTAATTAAAAAAAAATTCTAGCACAAATGGATCGAACATTACTAAAGGAAAAACGACACACATGGTGCTATGCAGTGATAGACCATTTGTTAAAGTTAACTGGACACTTTTTAGTTGCTGACTGATGTTTTCAGGTGTAATTCTTTTACTTATGAGGGTTTGCCCAGACTTTAACAGTGTGGATTAAAAGGAGTGATAAGCGTATGCTGCATTACACTGCATAATGTACCTTTCCGTGTGCAAAATAGTCATCCTTGCCTTATGATTTGGTCCTTCGTTGCTGCATGATTCCAGTTGTCCTGAATATAGATTGATATTGTGGATGTAAATTTCAGTAAGGACCTAGGGGTCAGGGGTGTGGGGGTGGTGGCCAGCGACTCATACAATGAGTCACACTTCTCTTTTCTTCCATCCAGCAGACCGATATCCTCACCCATCTAGTACCTTGAAGGGCAACACCCTCCCTCTGGACAACTGTCTGGAGTATTGGGGAAAAATTAATTGGAGCTAGTGGCATCTATGAAGCCTGAAGGTGAAAGGGATCCGGATACAAGTTAGAACCCTACGGTGCACCTTACTGAACAAGATGGCAGCCGCAATTAACCAGCAAGTCCCTGAGCCCTGCAGAAGGGCTGTGGCCATGCATGGACCCTGGTTGCTGCCCGGGTGGCCCATGGAGTGTAGGAATCCAGCTCAGTTGTTTAGCCTGGCCGGGAGCCAGTGGAATGGAGCTCTCTGAGGCCTGGTAGTGCATCTGTTACCTAGGGTGAGATGAGACCTGACATTCAGCTGGGATGGAACCTTGCGGCCTGGACTGGGGGTGTGCTGGCTCTTGAGCAGTTGTGATGCCTGCAAGTGAATAGCAGGCCTATGAGGATGTCTTGACCCTGGTGATCTGCCCAATTCATGAGTCGGTGATGGCCACACGACAGGAAAGAAGAATCCTCCTCTGTCTGAAACTTTGTTACCCAGGGGACTTGCTAAAGATTTGCACCTGTAATACCCTGCTCAGGTGGAAAATTAGAGAACAACGAAGGAGGCTGAGTGGCATGAACGAGTGGTGCAGGGGCACCGGCGCTCTCCCTGCTGCTATCTGGGGACACAGATATGGGCATTTTTCTGACCCATGGCTACTGAAAGCGGGACAGGATTTCAAAGGCACTGCTAATTTCTTGGCATTGTGCTGACTGACCCGTTCCCAACAGGGGCACAGCTGCTTATGGCTATGAGCCATAGTGAAACTGGGAACATCACCAAATTGGATTGGGTCGGAAGGAACTACTGTTCCTTTTGGTGACCGGTTGGGAGCCCAGCGATTACACTCACCCAGCGAGCAGCAACGGTGCAGCCAGACAACCTCAACAAAATGTTGTCAGCCATTGAGCACCCATGAGACATCGGAGGCCAAAATTGATGGGGTCACTGTTGAAATTGGCATTCTGCTGGAGGGCCAACACAGGCTCATGGAGAGGGTCAAGAACACTGAAGATTCTATCTGAAAATTGTGCCATGCTTCAGATGCGCTGCAGACTCGAATTGAAGTGAGAGAGTAGGATTCATGGAATTCAGACTGGAGGACTTGGAGGGCCACAATCGCAGGAATAACAGAGTGGTGGGTCTGCCAGAGGGAGATGGTGGTGGTGACATATTGGCATTCTTGGAGAACTAGATAACAGAGACGATGGCCCCTTTGGGCTTTCCTAGTTTTGTTCACTAGGCTGAGCTCATAGGGTCCTGGCCAGATGACCGATGCCAGGTGCTCTCCCACTGGTCAATTGAGACTAGACTCCTGTTTTATACGGACATAGATTGATCCTCCAGTCAGCCAGGCAATCAGGCCTCTTCAAAATTGAGACTCAATGTGTCTTGATTTTTCCAGACTATACAACTGCAGTGCAATATACACTTTTGTTCTCAGTATATGCTATTGTTTCCTGGCAATCTGAAGATCTTAATTATTTTTTTTTAAAACCTTTATTTATACAGTTTCAAGTTATCAACCACAACCAACAGTGCAGCTCATATAACAATAGTCCCAGTACATAGTGAGCAGCCAGAGGCAAATCTCCATAGAAGAACAATTAAATGCACAGGAGTCCTACAACCAGCGACATAGTAGTGTAACATCCAAGGCATTCCGACATACTCCGCCTAACATACCGGGTGCAAAGGATCTCTAAGCGTCTGTCTGTACTCTCCTCATTTGATGGCGTGTCTTCAGGGGCCGCAAATCTTTCCCCTAGGGCCCCCCATGCAACCAGGTCGTCCCCCAGCTTGTTGTCCCTCCTGCTATGATTCAAATATATATCCTCCACTAAAGTCCATTCTGCCACATCCCTAATCCAGTGCTCCTCTGACGGAGCGCATTGAACCATCCATGTGATAGCTACTTTCCTGCGGGCAAGCACAAGTGCCAGCTGTAAGAATTTATGTCATCCTATGTCCCTTAAGACTGCTAACGTCCCAAGTAAACAGAACTGAGGGGCAAGGGTACCCTGCCACCCGGACCACCTGTGGGGAACCCAAAGCCATGTGCAGGTCCCTAATGTACCAGACGCCACAGGCGCTGTGGGGAATGTCGCCCAGGTCTGTCTGGCAAGGTCAGCCAGGCCAACGTAGTATAAAAAGTGGCCAGGTGCCACCGCAAACTCCACCTGCGTATCCTCGAAGGAGATAAAATGCTCTTTGGGATGCAGTTCCACCAACAACAACTTATATCCCCCATCCCACCGTACCTGGAAGGACATGCTGGCCTCCATGCGATGGGCCTGGGTGAGAATCCGCACTGACAACTCACAATTGAAGGGTGCCTTCTGGATTACCACGTCACCAGCCAGTGTCACACACAAGCGGTCTGTTTGACACATATGGTAAGGTTTTCGATATGCCTGCCCCCTCTATCAACAACACCGGCAGTTCAGCACCAGCAGAGGGAAAAGTAAAGTTTTCTTACGATTAACCTGCAAACCGGACATGGCCCCAAACTCATCCAGCAGTCGCAACAGACTCCCGAGAGAATCTCTGGGGGCTCCAAGATAAAATAAGGCATCATGTACGTATCGTGATAAAATGTGTTAAGCCACTGCCAGCTCTAAGACCCATCCGTGCAATTCCCACCAGCCCATACTGCAAAGGGCTGTATTGCCAAGGGAAATAAAAGAGGAGACAGTGGGCAGCCCTGCCGGATCCCCCTACCCAATCCTCACCTGTCAGACCTAGACCGTCCCACCCAAACCCTGGGGCCAGTGGAGAGTAACTGGATCAATGCCTGAAACGGAGGCCTGAACCCCATGACCCGCAGGTCATCAAGCAGGTACCCCAATCCACAGTCTCAAAAGCCTTCTCTAGGTCTACAGATACTAGCGCCATTTCCTTGCACTGCTTTCAACCTCATGAAACACATGTGTCAGGGGCTCTAGGTACGTCCCCTGTACTGCGGCCCTAGAAAAACCTGCACTGGTCCTCCTGTACCAGTCCACTTATCACCGGGTTCAGCTGGTTGGCCAACAGTTTACATAAGTCTTTGACATCCGAATTTATCATGTTAAGCGGCCTATATGCCTCTGGGTCTGCCCTACCCCCACCTGGTTTGGGCAATATACAAATAACTCCCTCACTCATAGGGGTGACAGCACCCCTTTCTCCCTGGCTTCAAGGAAGACCTTTAGTAGGCCCTGTGTGAGGGCAGCCGAGAACTCCTGATAGAACTCCACTGGGAACCAGTCATACCCAGGAGCCTTAGACCGAGGGAGCATCTGCAGCGCCACACACAGCTCTTCTAGTGTGAGGGCCAAGTCCGATTAATAAGCCATCACCACCCCTACCCTCTAACCGAGCCAGGAATGCCCGTGTCCGGTCTGTCATGATCCTCGGGTCCCTGCTATACACCCCTCCAAGTGTTGCTGAAATGTAGCCACAATATCAGCCTTTGTCACCGTTGCGCCCTCAGTTGTGATCAAATGGGATATCGGGGTAACAGCTTTTTCCCTATGCAGAATCCAGGTCAACAGCCTGCCCAACTTGTCACCCTCCTGAAGCAACCCCTGACGTTTGTGCACAAATCTGTCTAAGTGTGAGACAGTCACCTGCTCAGGCATAGGGACACCCGACCAACACCCTGTCCAGTCTGCTGAATGTGTTGTGAGTCAGGTAGTGGCATGTGTACATCTTCGATGTCAGGTGAAGCAAGCGCCATGCGTCAATAAGTCCCAGATTGCGTATGACTTCCCTCAGAGCTTTCATCATTGAGGTTTGGTATCACCCCCTCCCCTGAGGCGGCATTCTACTGAAGTCCCCATCAAGCACACAAAGTCCAAAGACCAATAGGGGTGCATCCACGTCCTGCCCTCCCACCTAGCGTGCCCTTTGGCAGCACATATCTGCCATCCATCTCCTCAGCGTAAGTAAGGGAAAATGGTAATTTAGGTACCACCCAAACCAGCATCCCCCTAGCATAAGTAGAGTAGGAGGCATGAAAAACCTGGCCCCTCCACTTTATAGCCAGCCGCTCTGCCCCAACATCATCCAAGTGTGTCTCTTGAAGACAGGCAATACTGACTTTGTGATGCTTCCAAAATGAAAGCACCCTTTAATGCTTAGTGTAGGTCCCCAAGCCCATGGACATTCCACATTAAAAGCTGGATATCATCCGCCATGCCCTTTACGCTAAATTGTAAAAAAACTTAAAAAAACTGGCCACTCTGCACTGCATCAAACATTCCAGGTTGCATCAACTCCAACAACAACATCGAAACCTTAACATAAAACACCCCCCACCACAGACAAATACAGTGCAACAGTAAGCCTACATATGCCCACCCAGTACGTGTGCCAGGACTAATACAACATCCCCCACCCCGTCCAACAGAGACAGCACCATAAACATAAGACTCCCCACCCGTCCGCATACTCCAGTATAAGTACCTGGTCCCCCGGAGGGGATCCAGGCTCTGCCATGTCACATACAACACAGGTCATCACATTCAGGGGAAGAATCCCCCAGGCATCCTATACAACGTAAGGATCACAAACTGTAAGAATGAACACAGGCTTCCAGCAGGCGCCTTACTCTCGCCCCAGTTGGACAACAGTCAATAAGCAGGCAGTTGTGATCCCCAATCAGATTCCCCAATCTCTAGGCATGGCAGCCGGACCCCACGGGGCCTCTCTCAAGGATCTGTCCCCCCCCAATGGCTAGTCCACTAGTAACCAGCTGTCCAGGGCGGGCCCCACCTGGGGCCTAATCTGCTACAGGAGCTCGGTCCCACACTGCTCACTGCTCCCTCTCACTCCACCAACAAGGGGCCCCTTCTGCTCCAGTGTGACTTGGCGCACTTTGCAGATGCATGCGACTCCTTCCAAATGAGGTCTTCCACCCTGCCCAAGCAGCCGCTGGGCCCCACCAAGGCTCGAGTCGGTATGGGTCCAATCGACCCCCAGGGGTGCCGTTTCAGTGGTACAGCCCAGAACCCTGCAGCACATTCCCTGCCTCCAGCGGCACCGGGCGGCAGCAAGGCATGATCGTGAGCGCAGCTCTCAAAGGGTACGTCCTGACCCCTGACCTCCATCTCCTCAAGGCCTGCTGCACCAAGTCACTCACGGCCCGGGCCCCGCCGTCTCCTTCACCAGGCCGCGAGCTGCCAAACTACCATGTAGGCAGGCAGGGCCCCACTCCGGACCAGCCACCGAGCGCCAGGGATATTTTCTTGGCAAGTCGCTGCTCCCTTCGATCACTGCGAGTAGGCCCTGTCCAGTCCTTGCGGCCTCACCACTCCGGCAGCGCTCATTACAGTGCGGGGGCTCGCATACAAGTCGGGGAGAAGGTCAGCGTGAGCATATAGCAGGTAGGTGGTAGGATGATTCAGGATTTTGTGGTTGGGCCGGGAGCCTGAAAATCTAGGTCCTTTTGGCCATCTTGCTAGGCCACGTCCCCCCGAAGATCATGATTGATGACACTTCACTATTCTTTACTGACCCAGCTGAAGTTTGGGACTCCCTGGAGACGTTTCAAGATGGGAAAGATGAAGGGGAATGGCAATGACGGAAACTTTAGTGTAGGAAAAGGTGCAGAGCTCCCCTGGACAAAACTGCTAAGCAGAAGCTGAAAAAATGGCAGCTGACCAAGTCTTCAGGTTTCTATCCATTAACTGGAAAACAGTAGTCCTCCAAAAGTCACACTTGTATTTAGTCTTTGTAGACTTAAAGTCTGCATTTGACTTGGTCCTTAGTGGTAAGGCCTGGGAGGTGCTGGATGAAATTGGGATCCCTCTTGATCTTGTAGACATTCTGACCCGCCTCCTTCAGGATGCTTTTGCCCAAGTACGTTGGGGCCAGGGAGGTGAGCTGACTGCATGGATAGCTGTCAAGAAAGGTGTTCGCCAGGGGTGTGTTCTTACACCAACCTTATTTTCTTTAATGATGTTGTTACTTATCTAGAGGATGGTGCAAATGCCGCCCCTTCTTAGCTGGCTGTAAGATCCCCTTTTACTCTTTACTGATGACACCCTTTTCGTGTCTAAGACTCCTAGTGGTTTACGACGACTGGTAGATAGGTTTGTGGCCTTTTGTGCCGAACGAGGGCTGGTGCTCAATCACTCCAAAACAAAGTTCATGATGTTCAGCCCACACAAATCATTTAGGGGTACAATACACCTAGAGGGCAAACCATTTGATAAGGTCACTGAGTTTGTCTATTTGGGTATCAAACTAACGAGATCCAGGTCTTGGCTTCCACAGGTACAGAAGAGTAGGTTGCATTTGACCTAGCATTCGTCTGCCGTTCTACGACTCCATAAGACTTCTCGAGTCAGGCAAATTTCACCTGCATTAAAGGTTTATAGGACTAAAGCAGAAGGTAGTGCATTGTATGGGGCTGAAGTATGGGGAAACGCGATTCTGGCCTAGCTTGGGGTGGTTAAGAACACCTTTTGAGAGCCCTAGCAAGCTTACCAAGAAACACCCCACTTGTTCCATTGCGGATTGATATGGGTATTGATTCAGATTTACAAGGCCCGACTCAGGCAGCTATTATATTGACGGAGGTTGAAATATACTCCAGCCCTAGAGGATTTTTATAAAGCCTTACAAGAAGTAGTTGCACTAGATAAAACAGGCCCAATCAAGTGGATAACCTCTGTTAGGGACTCTCCAACCCAGCTTGGCCTAGGTGACTTTTGATTTTCTTCTTTCTCTGAAAAATCTACCAGGACCAGCCTCAAGGATGCTTTTTGGGAACACATGCATGGTAACGAAATGAGGAACGCATCACAGGGGTTTTTAACATGTAAATATCTGGATTTCAAACCTTATTCTGTATTTGAACCTTTTTAGATTATATTCATTCACCAGCAGCAAGACACCTGTTCCCCAAATTTCAATATGGTACATTACTTCTGCTTTGTTAGCCAGATGGAACCCCCAAACTGTCCCGAGTTCCACATCTCCATCATATCTGCAGACTGAAGAATGACTGGCCCATTTTTTCTCTTTCTGTCCTGGTTATGCCCGCCCCAGAAAATCGTGGATTATTTCTATCTGTAAGCAACTTGGATGCAGACAGCTCCATGTAGCCCTCACATACAGAGAATCGCCAGCCAGTTATCTGCACAGTCTCCAAATACTTATTACACTGGAGCCGGTGCATAAGAATCAAAGCACTGGGGTAAACGTATTCAGTGCTTGGCAAGCCTTGACATAGGGTGTAATCCCTCCAGTCTTTAGAAATGATTCTCTTTTGATCCCTTTGTATGAATTCCTAAGCAGCCCCCCGTATGCTTTTAATGGTATTATTTCTTCTTACCCTTGGTTATCGCTGATCTTGAATTATCATTGATACTATACTCAGTCATATTGTTTTAGGGATTGCTGACATTCATGTTTTAATTTTGCTTTTATTCTTTTATAATGAATATTGTTGTTCTAGTTCCATTTTGTTGTTACACCTACACAGCTTTACTGACTGCAGATATCTGTGCCCCAACAGCAGAACGTACTAGAAATACGTTTTTGTAACTGCATGTCTAATCTTGACCAATAGAGCAGGGTTCATTTAGGTGAAGCTGAGACGTTTAGACCCAATTAATGCACTGATAGGAGCAGAATTTGTCTGCTTTTTTTAACATGTTTTAATGATCTTTGGTATAATGTATTTAGCCATTTTAATATGTATTTTATGAACTATGTTCTTATGCCACTTGCACTTTATTGTCTATGGGGCTATGATGTGATGCACATGCTCATTTGATCTTTTTTGCTCTTGTTTTACTCTTTTACAATTTCAACGCAACCTGCTGTACTTTCAGTGAGCTGCAGGATAATGTATATTTGCTGTCAAGCTGTGTATGTGTTTTTTATGTTTTTACTGTTATATCCCGCATAGATGCCCTAATGTAGATCCGTTCGTACATGCCCTAAAATGGACGTATTCCTATTTACCCTAATATGGTCATATTCGTACTTGCCCAATTATGGTCATGGCCGCATATGCCCAATTATGGTCACAACTGTACATGTCCTATTATAGTATGATTCCTTATATAGGCATGATCTTTCACCTACATTGGTCCCAGCTAGTACACAACGAGCTCTGAGGGCTGAACGTTATCTATCCTGTGGTTTTGAATACAGCAGGGTTCTTCCAAACACAGGCCCACACTGTACTCATTAATTATGCATGGCTTTCTAAGAATACACCACCGGCATAATATGTATGTACAAAGTTCACCCCTGACGTCTTCCCCATGTCCAATACAACCCATACCGAGGACCGAGACTCTTTAGGGTATAAATACACCACATCTTGCCCCGGTAAGGCAGAGGGAACCGAGACTTCCATGCTGACACACTGACCAGAGACGCTGAGGCTCCTGCATGCAGTAGCTCAAGCTGACAGTGGTCTGACACAACCCGGACGGGGTGTCCAACTCGACACCAGGACGTGGTCCCAGACTCTCTCTATTCAGGTATGGGGGTTCGACTAAATCCTAGGAGGATTCTTGGCTCGTAGCTTCTAAGACCTACACACATATGCTAGGTACACTCAGGTACATCTAGGTAGGCATCGTAGGAGTACGCACACTAGCATAATGCTTTTATATTCATTTATGTATTCATGACTATCGCAATATGGTAGAACTGTTCTATCCCTTTGCTTTTATCGTACTGCTGATAATATATCTCTGCTATTGTCTGCTGGTTACCGCAGCACATATATTTTACACTAGAATAACAACTGTTCAATAAATACTTATTGAAACGCCCGACTGTTTATTCTGTGTAACTCTCTGAGGCAAACCGAATAAGTGAGCACGAGTGACTGAGCGAAAGGTAGTACATTGTTTCCACGATTCTGAGGGAATCAGGGTTGTCATGGTCTAAGGTTGCCAGAAACTAATCTCTCCCTGATAAGAGGAGACACTAGTGGCACTGCGAGCTAGCTAATGCAAAACTAGGCTAACATATATGGTGGGGGTGCACAGAGTCACTCTGCCACCAAGCCCGCAGTATATGTTATCCAAACGCGCAGGTCCTGCAGGGGTACTATAGGAGCTACACAACATTACTTTATGGCCTTTTGGTCGAATAAAGTTTATTGATCATGATGAAAAAACGGCTTTAGTGAAACTGATTTAGAAGGAGGAGAGTCCTGCCCAGGGCTAAATCATCTTTAAACTTAGGAGTGCAGGCTGTAGGGAGCGAATGCGATCTGTGTTAGTTAAGCTTTCTCCTCATTATTTTTTCCCCTTGTGGCACGAGTACAGGAAGATGTCAGGTTCTTACTTTGGTTTTTTGTATGGTTTAACAGAACACTGTTTTGTCTCGGTCCAGGGGAATGAAAGTTGGTACTTTGTATGTTTTGATTTTCAGTGATTCTGATAATTTAAGGAACAACTGGTCATGGCCAACTATTGGTAGTAATGATGAGGGGGCATGCTGCGGTATTGCACAGGAAATTAAATGGATGAGTCTGCGGCAGGAGGTGCTCCCACTGGTCACTTATCAAGCTGATGTTCTCAATAAGTGACTACACGTTTTTTACTTGAATTATGAGGGGAATGGGTTCCAATCCCCAAGAGATTCAAAACACTTAGTTACCAAAAAAGGAGAGGGGCCCATGTGGTCTTTTTCCAGGAAACTCATGTGATTAAAATTAAAGTGGAATGGCTGCAACGCTGACTGAGGGGACAGTTCTTTGCTACTGGATTTTCAGCCTATGCAAAGGGAGCATTTGTTGGGGTTATGCCAGGGATCCTTTTGTGCCCACCCAGCTGGATATCAACAGACAGGGACGCTATGTGCTGGTCTGTGGTAGATAGATCGTCTAGATCTTTTGATGGGAAGCTTGTATTCCCAAACACTGATCAGCTGAATTTCGTTGATACTGTCTCGGCTAGACTGGCACAGTGATCTCAGGTTCCTATCATCATTAGAAGGGACATTAGCTCTGTAATAAATGTGGAGGTGGATAAGTCAATACCCCATTGGTCAATACTCCTCTGATAGGGGTAACTCAGGGCGTTGCAAAATGGCTCACAAATTGGGAACAGTGCCGTCTGGAGACAAATGGAGGAAGAGGCAGGCCAATTGGCCAATGGGAAAACTCCTGGTATTGATGTCCTACCAGCTGAGTTCTTCCTCACGTATGCCAGATTCTTGGTGCCCCAGTTACTCAAGATGTACTCCGTGGCATGTGAGATGGGTAGTCTCTCTGCTACCAGCAGTGAGGCACTAAACGTCCCTATACCTAAGAAGCATGGGGGACTCAGCTGACAGAGCCTCATATCTATTACTTTCAAAGATGAATCCTCATTATAAGATTCTCATATGACTGTGTTAGTTCATTACAATCAAAATGGGTTCCTCCCCACTAGAAAGTTTGCTCTTTATGCCAGGTGCCGTCTAAGGATAATGAATGAAACACCAGCAGACATTCATCCATCCGCCATGATATTGGCATTGGATTTAGAAAAGGCATTTGATACATTGAGTTGGAGTTTCCTAATTGAGGCGCTCAAGCATATGAACATAAGGGAAGTGTGGATTACTAGATCAAACTCTTAAATCATAGCCCCTTGGCTAGGGCCAAAACAGGAGGGCAATCTCTTCGACATACTCAATACACCATGGGTCCAGACAGGGAATGCCCCCTGCCTCCCACTGTCTTTGCTGTGGCAATAGAACCCTTCGCAGACCACCTTACAGCAAGCAACAGGGACAGAGGAATTCCACTCACAGATGGGATACATGTTATCTTGATTTTATGTAGGTGAAATGTTGCTGTTTTTGAGTTCAGGTGGTCATAGATTTAAACAGTTTTATTGACTGCTAGCATTCTTCTTTCCTAGCCACTTGCTAACCCGCAGAGTGTGACTAATAGCATGTGGGCCTGTAACATGACCGATCACCATGCTGATTTATCGATGGTGACTGATAATGTCACAGACCCCATAATGTTAATCACAACTCTGTGCAAGAGCGTTGGACTTTACCATTCCTTTGTCTTGCTGCCACTGTGAGGACCCAGAGCTCAGCAGCACTGCTGCATGATGTGTGGAGCTGACTGCTGATTTGCTTCAGACCCTATAAATGACATACTATGCTGAGCTTTATGTCCGTGTGCTACATACTGGAACCTGACAAGCTACTGGTAGCTCCCAACACAAGCTATTAGTTGGAGTTGGAGACCCCCTGCTCTACTTTAGAGACAGCAAATTAATTACAAGGTATACTGAAAACCAGCATCCTGTAACTGATTCCTGTATGCTGACCGTGTTTATCCAAGAAGGCTAGTCTCATCCGACTCATGCAGCGTGTTAATGGGAATAAATAGAAACTAGTCATACAAGAGAGTAACAATCATTTAGATTTTGAAGTGAAACAATTTCCTCGGATAACATTGACTTATACAAAACAATGAGTAGATGCAGAAACAGTAGGTTTATTCTTTTTAATGGAACATCTAAAGAGAAAAAAATATATGTTTAGGTTTATGATACAAATATTGCACAATCTGACAAAGTTTGTAAAATGACGCTGAAACATCAGCGCATGTTAAAGGCAGGTCAAATCTGCAAGAAGCGTTTAGGGAACAGATTTACTTTAAGCAAACAAGAAAACTGATGACTACATCATCTTATAGTCACTATTCCTCACATATGAAATCAAGTAAGAACTGGTTACACTTTAAGCCAAAGGTGGGCACATTCATGTGGAGAGTGTAGTGTTTGAGAATATGAAGCACGCAAACAAATCCCGTCGAAATCTTGCAACTTACAGAAAACATTACACTACAAAGTACAGTAACTGTAGTACAACAGTTAGTAGTCCTTATATTGATATGTGACTGCCCTAAATTATGCATAGGGCCACAGGAATAGTGCCATTTTAAAGTCTTGGGTTTTACTCTATAATTGTGCAATGAGCACTTTGCCTCCTCTTGATGGCCAGGCTGGCAACTGTTGCTCTCTAGTCAGTCTCACCATAAAGCACATGTTGTCTGAAGACACCTGCCAGTGATCCCAGAAGCCAGTACCCTATGCAGGGGCAAGAAGACGGCAGCTATCGCTCTGCCAAGTACTATCAGCCATCTCCTGATTGCCATGCTAACAACAGTTGGTCTTCAGTCAGTCTCTGCTCCCCTTGAGGCATACGCCAGCTGAAGATATCTGCCAGAGATTGCTCAGAAGCCAGTACCCTCTGCATGTGCCCGAAGACAGGCTCTACCACCCAGCCAAGCAGTATTGGCCTCCTCTTGATGGCTAGGCAAGCGGCTGTTGCTCTCCAGTCTCTTGTCACCACAAAGTATATGCTGTCTGACGACATTTGTCAGTGATCGCAGAAGCCAGTACCCTGTACAGGGTCATGAAGATAGCAGCTACATTGCTTCCCGCCAGTATTGAACTCCTCTTGAAGACCAGACAAGAAACAATTGCTCTCCAGTCAGTCTCTTCTCACCATGAAGCATATGCTGTCTGAAGACGTGCCAGTGATTGCAGAAGCCAGTAACCTATGCAGTAGAAAGAATATAGCAGCTACCACACTGCCAAGCAGTATCACCTACTCTTGATAGCCAGACAAGCAACTTTTGTTCCTCAGTCGGTCTACTCTTTTTGAGGCAAATGCCAACGGAAGATATCTCACAGTGATCGTAGAAGCAAGTACCCTCTGCAGTGGCACGGAGACAGCCTCTATCATTCTGCCAAGCAGTATTGTACTCCTCTTGAAGGTCAGGCAAGTAACAGTTGCTGTCCAATCAGTTTCTTTACACCTTTAGCATATGCAGCCTGCAGATATCTGCCATTGATTGCAGAAGCCAGTACCCTATGCTGGGGCAAGAAGAGAGCAGCTACCATCCTGCTAAGTACTATTGATAAAGCACCAACTTACTATCCATTTAGTTTCTTTATGTCACAGTGGATATGCAGCCTCATTGCATCCGCTTGTCATGCGTACAGATATGAAAACAGAAAAGCACTGTTAGAACTCCTCGATTTCCTGCAGCCAAGCACTTTTTATCAATCTATTTGTTCTCATCAAGACTACCAATCATCAGTACAGCAACTATTCTTTTACCAGCCAGTATCCTATTCAGAGATCTGCATACCGTATCTGTGTAACTGTCATCCTATTCTTGATTTCATATTTGCTGATCATCAACTTACTCTTGAGTTAGTCTCTTCATAGGAGGATGCCCCAGTCATCACCAGAACCAGCTGTTACTCATAGCAGCAGATAGATTTCTAGATGGGGACATGTGAACTTTTGGCCTCTTTCTATCTTGCCAGTTAGGCAGCAGTTTACTGCCCAGTCAGTTCCTTCTTCTTTGCAAGGAAGCTGAGCAGCAGGATCATAACATAGATGTTGGTCAGGCTCTTGATTGTCAGCCATCAAAGTACTACTTGATACCCACTAGTCTCTTCTTATCAGTAATGAGTATCAGCATAGCATCCGGTATCTTCGTCCGTGTGAGTAACATCTGCCCAAATTTTTTCAATACTCTCTAAACAGGCTAATGCAGAACAATCATATTAGTGAATAACACAAGTACTGTACCAGTAATGTGCACTTTTTCAGTAGAAGAAATTAATGATAGTAAACCTGGAAAAGTTCACTGGCTTCACAGCTGGGGAAGTGTGTATACCATGTCACGGAAAGGAAGGTTGTTAGGAGAACTTGAGCTGCATTAAATAGCAATGTTATCTACATTACAAGTCTGAGATTTAATTACATGGTACTCTTAGTTTCTAAAACAAACGACAACGTGAACTTGTTTTGTACATTATAGCCCATCAACCTTCCTATTTTATACGCTATTTGATATTGATTGTGGCCGATTTCAACTTGGCCAGCATATTTTCCCTTGTTGTACACTATTTGATAGGTTCTTAACCAATGCTGCATTAGCTTAATCGTATATCTGAAGATACTATCTGAAACAATGTATGTAGCACCATTTTCAGTAGGATGTGAATAAAGTATGTTTGTTTATAGAGTACTACTTTCGTATATGTAGAGATTTGCCAACCACTCTGTGTGATGTAAGTAACCAAAAGTCAGATGCATCACTTCCTGTGGTAGCACCAAGCCAAAGGTTTTGCAATGTCACTTCCTTTGATTTCATGAGTTCCAAAGGTCATGTGATATCACTTCCTGAGATGTCATCAGGTCAAATGCCTTGCGATGTCCTTTTCTGTGACATCTGCTGCGGGTTAAAGGGCAGGTAAAGTCACTTCCTATGATGTCACCAGGTCAAAGATCTTGTGATGTTGCTTCCTGTGACATCATAAGTGGGGGGAGGGTTCAAAGGGTATGTGACATCACTTCTGCTACCCCTGGTATTTTGATGAATCTGCATCCATGTGAGCACACTTACCACATAATCCACCATCTAATGATTGCATATTTTTAATTAAAAAAAAAAATTCTAGCACAAATGGATCGAACATTACTAAAGGAAAAACGACACACATGGTGCTATGCAGTGATAGACCATTTGTTAAAGTTAACTGGACACTTTTTAGTTGCTGACTGATGTTTTCAGGTGTAATTCTTTTACTTATGAGGGTTTGCCCAGACTTTAACAGTGTGGATTAAAAGGAGTGATAAGCGTATGCTGCATTACACTGCATAATGTACCTTTCCGTGTGCAAAATAGTCATCCTTGCCTTATGATTTGGTCCTTCGTTGCTGCATGATTCCAGTTGTCCTGAATATAGATTGATATTGTGGATGTAAATTTCAGTAAGGACCTAGGGGGTCAGGGGTGTGGGGGGTGGTGGCCAGCGACTCATACAATGAGTCACACTTCTCTTTTCTTCCATCCAGCAGACCGATATCCTCACCCATCTAGTACCTTGAAGGGCAACACCCTCCCTCTGGACAACTGTCTGGAGTATTGGGGAAAAATTAATTGGAGCTAGTGGCATCTATGAAGCCTGAAGGTGAAAGGGATCCGGATACAAGTTAGAACCCTACGGTGCACCTTACTGAACAAGATGGCAGCCGCAATTAACCAGCAAGTCCCTGAGCCCTGCAGAAGGGCTGTGGCCATGCATGGACCCTGGTTGCTGCCCGGGTGGCCCATGGAGTGCAGGAATCCAGCTCAGTTGTTTAGCCTGGCCGGGAGCCAGTGGAATGGAGCTCTCTGAGGCCTGGTAGTGCATCTGTTACCTAGGGTGAGATGAGACCTGACATTCAGCTGGGATGGAACCTTGCGGCCTGGACTGGGGGTGTGCTGGCTCTTGAGCAGTTGTGATGCCTGCAAGTGAATAGCAGGCCTATGAGGATGTCTTGACCCTGGTGATCTGCCCAATTCATGAGTCGGTGATGGCCACACGACAGGAAAGAAGAATCCTCCTCTGTCTGAAACTTTGTTACCCAGGGGACTTGCTAAAGATTTGCACCTGTAATACCCTGCTCAGGTGGAAAATTAGAGAACAACGAAGGAGGCTGAGTGGCATGAACGAGTGGTGCAGGGGCACCGGCGCTCTCCCTGCTGCTATCTGGGGACACAGATATGGGCATTTTTCTGACCCATGGCTACTGAAAGCGGGACAGGATTTCAAAGGCACTGCTAATTTCTTGGCATTGTGCTGACTGACCCGTTCCCAACAGGGGCACAGCTGCTTATGGCTATGAGCCATAGTGAAACTGGGAACATCACCAAATTGGATTGGGTCGGAAGGAACTACTGTTCCTTTTGGTGACCGGTTGGGAGCCCAGCGATTACACTCACCCAGCGAGCAGCAACGGTGCAGCCAGACAACCTCAACAAAATGTTGTCAGCCATTGAGCACCCATGAGACATCGGAGGCCAAAATTGATGGGGTCACTGTTGAAATTGGCATTCTGCTGGAGGGCCAACACAGGCTCATGGAGAGGGTCAAGAACACTGAAGATTCTATCTGAAAATTGTGCCATGCTTCAGATGCGCTGCAGACTCGAATTGAAGTGAGAGAGTAGGATTCATGGAATTCAGACTGGAGGACTTGGAGGGCCACAATCGCAGGAATAACAGAGTGGTGGGTATGCCAGAGGGAGATGGTGGTGGTGACATATTGGCATTCTTGGAGAACTAGATAACAGAGACGATGGCCCCCTTTGGGCTTTCCTAGTTTTGTTCACTAGGCTGAGCTCATAGGGTCCTGGCCAGATGACCGATGCCAGGTGCTCTCCCACTGGTCAATTGAGACTAGACTCCTGTTTTATACGGACATAGATTGATCCTCCAGTCAGCCAGGCAATCAGGCCTCTTCAAAATTGAGACTCAATGTGTCTTGATTTTTCCAGACTATACAACTGCAGTGCAATATACACTTTTGTTCTCAGTATATGCTATTGATTCCTGGCAATCTGAAGATCTTAATTATTTTTTTTAAAACCTTTATTTATACAGTTTCAAGTTATCAACCACAACCAACAGTGCAGCTCATATAACAATAGTCCCAGTACATAGTGAGCAGCCAGAGGCAAATCTCCATAGAAGAACAATTAAATGCACAGGAGTCCTACAACCAGCGACATAGTAGTGTAACATCCAAGGCATTCCGACATACTCCGCCTAACATACCGGGTGCAAAGGATCTCTAAGCGTCTGTCTGTACTCTCCTCATTTGATGGCGTGTCTTCAGGGGCCGCAAATCTTTCCCCTAGGGCCCCCATGCAACCAGGTCGTCCCCCAGCTTGTTGTCCCTCCTGCTATGATTCAAATATATATCCTCCACTAAAGTCCATTCTGCCACATCCCTAATCCAGTGCTCCTCTGACGGAGCGCATTGCACCATCCATGTGATAGCTACTTTCCTGCGGGCAAGCACAAGTGCCAGCTGTAAGAATTTATGTCATCCTATGTCCCTTAAGACTGCTAACGTCCCAAGTAAACAGAACTGAGGGGCAAGGGTACCCTGCCACCCGGACCACCTGTGGGGAACCCAAAGCCATGTGCAGGTCCCTAATGTACCAGACGCCACAGGCGCTGTGGGGAATGTTGCCCAGGTCTGTCTGGCAAGGTCAGCCAGGCCAACGTAGTATAAAAAGTGGCCAGGTGCCACCGCAAACTCCACCTGCGTATCCTCGAAGGAGATAAAATGCTCTTTGGGATGCAGTTCCACCAACAACAACTTATATCCCCCATCCCACCGTACCTGGAAGGACATGCTGGCCTCCATGCGATGGGCCTGGGTGAGAATCCGCACTGACAACTCACAATTGAAGGGTGCCTTCTGGAGTACCACGTCACCAGCCAGTGTCACACACAAGCGGTCTGTTTGACACATATGGTAAGGTTTTCGATATGCCTGCCCCCTCTATCAACAACACCGGCAGTTCAGCACCAGCAGAGGGAAAAGTAAAGTTTTCTTACGATTAACCTGCAAACCGGACATGGCCCCAAACTCATCCAGCAGTCGCAACAGACTCCCGAGAGAATCTCTGGGGGCTCCAAGATAAAATAAGGCATCATGTGCGTATTGTGATAAAATGTGTTAAGCCACTGCCAGCTCTAAGACCCATCCGTGCAATTCCCACCAGCCCATACTGCAAAGGGCTGTATTGCCAAGGGAAATAAAAGAGGAGACAGTGGGCAGCCCTGCCGGATCCCCCTACCCAATCCTCACCTGTCAGACCTAGACCGTCCCACCCAAACCCTGGGGCCAGTGGAGAGTAACTGGATCAATGCCTGAAACGGAGGCCTGAACCCCCATGACCCGCAGGTCATCAAGCAGGTACCCCAATCCACAGTCTCAAAAGCCTTCTCTAGGTCTACAGATACTAGCGCCATTTCCTTGCACTGCTTTCAACCTCATGAAACACATGTGTCAGGGGCTCTAGGTACGTCCCCTGTACTGCGGCCCTAGAAAAACCTGCACTGGTCCTCCTGTACCAGTCCACTTATCACCGGGTTCAGCTGGTTGGCCAACAGTTTACATAAGTCTTTGACATCCGAATTTATCATGTTAAGCGGCATATATGCCTCTGGGTCTGCCCTACCCCCACCTGGTTTGGGCAATATACAAATAACTCCCTCACTCATAGGGGTGGCAGCACCCCTTTCTCCCTGGCTTCAAGGAAGACCTTTAGTAGGCCCTGTGTGAGGGCAGCCGAGAACTCCTGATAGAACTCCACTGGGAACCAGTCATACCCAGGAGCCTTAGACCGAGGGAGCATCTGCAGCGCCACACACAGCTCTTCTAGTGTGAGGGCCAAGTCCGATTAATAAGCCATCACCACCCCTACCCTCTAACCGAGCCAGGAATGCCCGTGTCCGGTCTGTCATGATCCTCGGGTCCCTGCTATACACCCCTCCAAGTGTTGCTGAAATGTAGCCACAATATCAGCCTTTGTCACCGTTGCGCCCTCAGTTGTGATCAAATGGGATATCGGGGTAACAGCTTCTTCCCTATGCAGAATCCAGGTCAACAGCCTGCCCAACTTGTCACCCTCCTGAAGCAACCCCTGACGTTTGTGCACAAATCTGTCTAAGTGTGAGACAGTCACCTGCTCAGGCATAGGGACACCCGACCAACACCCTGTCCAGTCTGCTGAATGTGTTGTGAGTCAGGTATTGGCATGTGTACATCTTCGATGTCAGGTGAAGCAAGCGCCATGCGTCAATAAGTCCCAGATTGCGTATGACTTCCCTCAGAGCTTTCATCATTGAGGTTTGGTATCACCCCCCTCCCCCTGAGGCGGCATTCTACTGAAGTCCCCATCAAGCACACAAAGTCCAAAGACCAATAGGGGTGCATCCACGTCCTGCCCTCCCACCTAGCGTGCCCTTTGGCAGCACATATCTGCCATCCATCTCCTCAGCGTAAGTAAGGGAAAATGGTAATTTAGGTACCACCCAAACCAGCATCCCCCTAGCATAAGTAGAGTAGGAGGCATGAAAAACCTGGCCCCTCCACTTTATAGCCAGCCGCTCTGCCCCAACATCATCCAAGTGTGTCTCTTGAAGACAGGCAATACTGACTTTGTGATGCTTCCAAAATGAAAGCACCCTTTAATGCTTAGTGTAGGTCCCCAAGCCCATGGACATTCCACATTAAAAGCTGGATATCATCCGCCATGCCCTTTACGCTAAATTGTAAAAAAACTTTAAAAAACTGGCCACTCTGCACTGCATCAAACATTCCAGGTTGCATCAACTCCAACAACAACATCGAAACCTTAACATAAAACACCCCCCACCACAGACAAATACAGTGCAACAGTAAGCCTACATATGCCCACCCAGTACGTGTGCCAGGACTAATACAACATCCCCCACCCCGTCCAACAGAGACAGCACCATAAACATAAGACTCCCCACCCGTCCGCATACTCCAGTATAAGTACCTGGTCCCCCGGAGGGATCCAGGCTCTGCCATGTCACATACAACACAGGTCATCACATTCAGGGAAGAATCCCCCAGGCATCCTATACAACGTAAGGATCACAAACTGTAAGAATGAACACAGGCTTCCAGCAGGCGCCTTACTCTCGCCCTAGTTGGACAACAGTCAATAAGCAGGCAGTTGTGATCCCCAATCAGATTCCCCAATCTCTAGGCATGGCAGCCGGACCCCACGGGGCCTCTCTCAAGGATCTGTCCCCCCCCCCCATGGCTAGTCCACTAGTAACCAGCTGTCCAGGGCGGGCCCCACCTGGGGCCTAATCTGCTACAGGAGCTCGGTCCCACACTGCTCACTGCTCCCTCTCACTCCACCAACAAGGGGCCCCTTCTGCTCCAGTGTGACTTGGCGCACTTTGCAGATGCATGCGACTCCTTCCAAATGAGGTCTTCCACCCTGCCAAAGCAGCCGCTGGGCCCCACCAAGGCTCGAGTCGGTATGGGTCCAATCGACCCCCAGGGGTGCCGTTTCAGTGGTACAGCCCAGAACCCTGCAGCACATTCCCTGCCTCCAGCGGCACCGGGCGGCAGCAAGGCATGATCGTGAGCGCAGCTCTCAAAGGGTACGTCCTGACCCCTGACCTCCATCTCCTCAAGGCCTGCTGCACCAAGTCACTCACGGCCCGGGCCCCGCCGTCTCCTTCACCAGACCGCGAGCTGCCAAACTACCATGTAGGCAGGCAGGGCCCCACTCCGGACCAGCCACCGAGCGCCAGGGATATTTTCTTGGCAAGTCGCTGCTCCCTTCGATCACTGCGAGTAGGCCCTGTCCAGTCCTTGCGGCCTCACCACTCCGGCAGCGCTCATTACAGTGCGGGGGCTCGCATACAAGTCGGGGAGAAGGTCAGCGTGAGCATATAGCAGGTAGGTGGTAGGATGATTCAGGATTTTGTGGTTGGGCCGGGAGCCTGAAAATCTAGGTCCTTTTGGCCATCTTGCTAGGCCACGTCCCCGAAGATCATGATTGATGACACTTCACTATTCTTTACTGACCCAGCTGAAGTTTGGGACTCCCTGGAGACGTTTCAAGATGGGAAAGATGAAGGGGAATGGCAATGACGGAAACTTTAGTGTAGGAAAAGGTGCAGAGCTCCCCTGGACAAAACTGCTAAGCAGAAGCTGAAAAAATGGCAGCTGACCAAGTCTTCAGGTTTCTATCCATTAACTGGAAAACAGTAGTCCTCCAAAAGTCACACTTGTATTTAGTCTTTGTAGACTTAAAGTCTGCATTTGACTTGGTCCTTAGTGGTAAGGCCTGGGAGGTGCTGGATGAAATTGGGATCCCTCTTGATCTTGTAGACATTCTGACCCGCCTCCTTCAGGATGCTTTTGCCCAAGTACGTTGGGGCCAGGGAGGTGAGCTGACTGCATGGATAGCTGTCAAGAAAGGTGTTCGCCAGGGGTGTGTTCTTACACCAACCTTATTTTCTTTAATGATGTTGTTACTTATCTAGAGGATGGTGCAAATGCCGCCCCTTCTTAGCTGGCTGTAAGATCCCCTTTTACTCTTTACTGATGACACCCTTTTCGTGTCTAAGACTCCTAGTGGTTTACGACGACTGGTAGATAGGTTTGTGGCCTTTTGTGCCGAACGAGGGCTGGTGCTCAATCACTCCAAAACAAAGTTCATGATGTTCAGCCCACACAAATCATTTAGGGGTACAATAAACCTAGAGGGCAAACCATTTGATAAGGTCACTGAGTTTGTCTATTTGGGTATCAAACTAACGAGATCCAGGTCTTGGCTTCCACAGGTACAGAAGAGTAGGTTGCATTTGACCTAGCATTCGTCTGCCGTTCTACGACTCCATAAGACTTCTCGAGTCAGGCAAATTTCACCTGCATTAAAGGTTTATAGGACTAAAGCAGAAGGTAGTGCATTGTATGGGGCTGAAGTATGGGGAAACGCGATTCTGGCCTAGCTTGGGGTGGTTAAGAACACCTTTTTGAGAGCCCTAGCAAGCTTACCAAGAAACACCCCACTTGTTCCATTGCGGATTGATATGGGTATTGATTCAGATTTACAAGGCCCGACTCAGGCAGCTATTATATTGACGGAGGTTGAAATATACTCCAGCCCTAGAGGATTTTTATAAAGCCTTACAAGAAGTAGTTGCACTAGATAAAACAGGCCCAATCAAGTGGATAACCTCTGTTAGGGACTCTCCAACCCAGCTTGGCCTAGGTGACTTTTGATTTTCTTCTTTCTCTGAAAAATCTACCAGGACCAGCCTCAAGGATGCTTTTTGGGAACACATGCATGGTAACGAAATGAGGAACGCATCACAGGGGTTTTTAACATGTAAATATCTGGATTTCAAACCTTATTCTGTATTTGAACCTTTTTAGATTATATTCATTCACCAGCAGCAAGACACCTGTTCCCCAAATTTCAATATGGTACATTACTTCTGCTTTGTTAGCCAGATGGAACCCCCAAACTGTCCCGAGTTCCACATCTCCATCATATCTGCAGACTGAAGAATGACTGGCCCATTTTTTCTCTTTCTGTCCTGGTTATGCCCGCCCCAGAAAATCGTGGATTATTTCTATCTGTAAGCAACTTGGATGCAGACAGCTCCATGTAGCCCTCACATACAGAGAATCGCCAGCCAGTTATCTGCACAGTCTCCAAATACTTATTACACTGGAGCCGGTGCATAAGAATCAAAGCACTGGGGTAAACGTATTCAGTGCTTGGCAAGCCTTGACATAGGGTGTAATCCCTCCAGTCTTTAGAAATGATTCTCTTTTGATCCCTTTGTATGAATTCCTAAGCAGCCCCCCGTATGCTTTTAATGGTATTATTTCTTCTTACCCTTGGTTATCGCTGATCTTGAATTATCATTGATACTATACTCAGTCATATTGTTTTAGGGATTGCTGACATTCATGTTTTAATTTTGCTTTTATTCTTTTATAATGAATATTGTTGTTCTAGTTCCATTTTGTTGTTACACCTACACAGCTTTACTGACTGCAGATATCTGTGCCCCAACAGCAGAACGTACTAGAAATACGTTTTTGTAACTGCATGTCTAATCTTGACCAATAGAGCAGGGTTCATTTAGGTGAAGCTGAGACGTTTAGACCCAATTAATGCACTGATAGGAGCAGAATTTGTCTGCTTTTTTAACATGTTTTAATGATCTTTGGTATAATGTATTTAGCCATTTTAATATGTATTTTATGAACTATGTTCTTATGCCACTTGCACTTTATTGTCTATGGGGCTATGATGTGATGCACATGCTCATTTGATCTTTTTTGCTCTTGTTTTACTCTTTTACAATTTCAACGCAACCTGCTGTACTTTCAGTGAGCTGCAGGATAATGTATATTTGCTGTCAAGCTGTGTATGTGTTTTTATGTTTTTACTGTTATATCCCGCATAGATGCCCTAATGTAGATCCGTTCGTACATGCCCTAAAATGGACGTATTCCTATTTACCCTAATATGGTCATATTCGTACTTGCCCAATTATGGTCATGGCCGCATATGCCCAATTATGGTCACAACTGTACATGTCCTATTATAGTATGATTCCTTATATAGGCATGATCTTTCACCTACATTGGTCCCAGCTAGTACACAACGAGCTCTGAGGGCTGAACGTTATCTATCCTGTGGTTTTGAATACAGCAGGGTTCTTCCAAACACAGGCCCACACTGTACTCATTAATTATGCATGGCTTTCTAAGAATACACCACCGGCATAATATGTATGTACAAAGTTCACCCCTGACGTCTTCCCCATGTCCAATACAACCCATACTGAGGACCGAGACTCTTTAGGGTATAAATACACCACATCTTGCCCCGGTAAGGCAGAGGGAACCGAGACTTCCATGCTGACACACTGACCAGAGACGCTGAGGCTCCTGCATGCAGTAGCTCAAGCTGACAGTGGTCTGACACAACCCGGACGGGGTGTCCAACTCGACACCAGGACGTGGTCCCAGACTCTCTCTATTCAGGTATGGGGGTTCGACTAAATCCTAGGAGGATTCTTGGCTCGTAGCTTCTAAGACCTACACACATATGCTAGGTACACTCAGGTACATCTAGGTAGGCATCGTAGGAGTACGCACACTAGCATAATGCTTTTATATTCATGTATGTATTCATGACTATCGCAATATGGTAGAACTGTTCTATCCCTTTGCTTTTATCGTACTGCTGATAATATATCTCTGCTATTGTCTGCTGGTTACCGCAGCACATATATTTTACACTAGAATAACAACTGTTCAATAAATACTTATTGAAACGCCCGACTGTTTATTCTGTGTAACTCTCTGAGGCAAACCGAATAAGTGAGCACGAGTGACTGAGCGAAAGGTAGTACATTGTTTCCACGATTCTGAGGGAATCAGGGTTGTCATGGTCTAAGGTTGCCAAAAACTAATCTCTCCCTGATAAGAGGAGACAGTAGTGGCACTGCGAGCTAGCTAATGCAAAACTAGGCTAACATATATGGTGGGGGTGCACAGAGTCACTCTGCCACCAAGCCCGCAGTATATGTTATCCAAACGCGCAGGTCCTGCAGGGGTACTATAGGAGCTACACGACATTACTTTATGGCCTTTTGGTCGAATAAAGTTTATTGATCATGATGAAAAAACGGCTTTAGTGAAACTGATCTAGAAGGAGGAGAGTCCTGCCCAGGGCTAAATCATCTTTAAACTTAGGAGTGCAGGCTGTAGGGAGCGAATGCGATCTGTGTTAGTTAAGCTTTCTCCTCATTATTTTTTCCCCTTGTGGCACGAGTACAGGAAGATGTCAGGTTCTTACTTTGGTTTTTTGTATGGTTTAACAGAACACTGTTTTGTCTCGGTCCAGGGGAATGAAAGTTGGTACTTTGTATGTTTTGATTTTCAGTGATTCTGACAATTTAAGGAACAACTGGTCATGGCCAACTATTGGTAGTAATGATGAGGGGGCATGCTGCGGTATTGCACAGGAAATTAAATGGATGAGTCTGCGGCAGGAGGTGCTCCCACTGGTCACTTATCAAGCTGATGTTCTCATTAAGTGACTACACGTTTTTTACTTGAATTATGAGGGGAATGGGTTCCAATCCCCAAAAGATTCAAAACACTTAGTTACCAAAAAAGGAGAGGGGCCCATGTGGTCTTTTTCCAGGAAACTCATGTGATTAAAATTAAAGTGGAATGGCTGCAACGCTGACTGAGGGGACAGTTCTTTGCTACTGGATTTTCAGCCTATGCAAAGGGAGCATTTGTTGGGGTTATGCCAGGGATCCTTTTTGTGCCCACCCAGCTGGATATCAACAGACAGGGACGCTATGTGCTGGTCTGTGGTAGATAGATCGTCTAGATCTTTTGATGGGAAGCTTGTATTCCCAAACACTGATCAGCTGAATTTCGTTGATACTGTCTCGGCTAGACTGGCACAGTGATCTCAGGTTCCTATCATCATTAGAAGGGACATTAGCTCTGTAATAAATGTGGAGGTGGATAAGTCAATACCCCATTGGTCAATACTCCTCTGATAGGGGTAACTCAGGGCGTTGCAAAATGGCTCACAAATTGGGAACAGTGCCGTCTGGAGACAAATGGAGGAAGAGGCAGGCCAATTGGCCAATGGGAAAACTCCTGGTATTGATGTCCTACCAGCTGAGTTCTTCCTCACGTATGCCAGATTCTTGGTGCCCCAGTTACTCAAGATGTACTCCGTGGCATGTGAGATGGGTAGTCTCTCTGCTACCAGCAGTGAGGCACTAAACGTCCCTATACCTAAGAAGCATGGGGGACTCAGCTGACAGAGCCTCATATCTATTACTTTCAAAGATGAATCCTCCTTATAAGATTCTCATATGACTGTGTTAGTTCATTACTATTAAAATGGGTTCCTCCCCACTAGAAAGTTTGCTCTTTATGCCAGGTGCCGTCTAAGGATAATGAATGAAACACCAGCAGACATTCATCCATCCGCCATGATATTGGCATTGGATTTAGAAAAGGCATTTGATACATTGAGTTGGAGTTTCCTAATTGAGGCGCTCAAGCATATGAACATAAGGGAAGTGTGGATTACTAGATCAAACTCTTAAATCATAGCCCCTTGGCTAGGGCCAAAACAGGAGGGCAATCTCTTCGACATACTCAATACACCATGGGTCCAGACAGGGAATGCCCCCTGCCTCCCACTGTCTTTGCTGTGGCAATAGAACCCTTCGCAGACCACCTTACAGCAAGCAACAGGGACAGAGGAATTCCACTCACAGATGGGATACATGTCATCTTGATTTTATGTAGGTGAAATGTTGCTGTTTTTGAGGAATGCAGAGGAAAGGTTGCTAGCTATGATAGGGTACCTCAAGGAGTTTGGTAGGTTATCTAGCCTGCACACTAATTGGTCAAAAACATGTGCATTCCCTACAGATCGATCCATGTAGTTGGGCCTGGTAGTCTTGGCCCCAAACGGCATCGCCAGGGAAGAAAATATGTTTCGATGCCTAGGGGGTGAGAATTTATCACAGGTCCAATCAGCTTTTTGAGGGAATTTGGGGACTGGGATGAGGGACTTGAAAGGCAGCATGAAGTTTTGCCAGATCCTGAAACTTTCAGTTATGGGCAAAGTAGCCCTGTTTAAAATGGTGGTGCTTCCAAGACTGCTTCATTATTTTGGTAATTTGCCTATGTGAGTGCCGACAGATTGATTTAGGAGCCTAGAAGCCCTCCTGAGGAATTTCATATGGGTTGCGAATAGATACAGAGCAGCGCTTAGGACCTTGCAGCTCTCACTTATGGAGAGTAAGCCTGGCATTCCGGACCTGAAACTCTCTTACTTGGCAGCACAGATTCAGTGTATTGCCAAATGGCTGGATGTTGGACTTGCTCAGGAATTGGGTCAGATGGAAGTAGTGGTAGCCTAGGTTGAACTTGTAGCACGTTTACTGAACCCTAAGTAGGGGATGCACGTGTCCAATACTCTGGTTTTGGTCCTCCTGAGATGCTAGGTGAGATCTGTTTGAAAGACCTTTGTATGTGCCCACTATCTCATTGGTTTGGTTCACAGAGAATTATTATACACCAACAGCACTTACCCACTGGATTGCCATTGAGCTATTAGCAGTAGGGGACTTACACTACGAGCAACAAGTTATCCTTCTACTTAGGGCTTTGGCCTTCAAGCCTCCCAATTCCTGACATGTGGGGTTTTAAATCATAAGATTAAGTGTAGCTGGAATACTCATTCCGTTAAACTAGACACACAGAAATTTTTACAATTGCTCTT
Source organism: Calotriton arnoldi (assembly GCA_963921515.1). Taxonomy (NCBI): domain Eukaryota; kingdom Metazoa; phylum Chordata; class Amphibia; order Caudata; family Salamandridae; genus Calotriton; species Calotriton arnoldi. The sequence continues at coordinate 2,797,356 of CAWUFW010000889.1, read as the reverse complement.
TACTGCAGGGAATAACAGGAAATGTATATCTTGGTATTACAGGTCCCTACTGGAAATGACCAAAGCTGAGCTGTTGTGGCCCAGATTAAGTTGGGGAAAACAAGCTAGGTAGGCCGCTCAGTGACAGAGGGTGGTAGAGGGTCCTGGCACACAGGCAGAAAGTCTCCAGCAATGTGAGGCTCAAACACACCTAGTTTAATTATTTCCATTGACTTGCATGTCCCCAGACAATTGAACCTGATGCAAGGGTAGGAAGACATTCTCTGTCTCAGATATGACCATCAGGATGCAGACTTCTATCACATGGTCTAGAGGTGTCCGGATGTTCAGTTTTCCCAGAGGAGTGACTGGACAGTTTGAGTGGATTCTAAATAGGGATGGATTGCACTCCCCTGAGGCCTGCCTCCCGGGCTTGTACCCAAAACGAAGACCTGAAAAAGCTGGAATTAGATTTGTAGATCTGGAAATGGTACTTGCTAAACGATGCATAGCTATGAACTGGAGGGGTGCTTCTTCCAGCCGATTGGGAGATGGGCTGGATATGCAAGTCAGCCGTCAGATGGGAGAGTCTTGCACTGTACACTGAGGAGAAATAAAATTTTCGTAGAAGCCAGATAGCCCAATAATGAGTTGAAATCCATTGCATTTTTGATAACCCTGGGAGAGGGGTCCAGAACGTGAGAGTAGTTAAAAGTATGTGTTGAGCTCTGGCCCAGCCCCCTCATTTTGCTGCTAATACTTAATACAAGGCCTTTCCCGAACATACCACTGATACTCCTACTGACTAAGGAATCGCAACAAGTTCCTTCTTTTTGGTTATTAGTTTGATTCCAGTTTAATACTTTATACTCGTAAACAGCAATTGAGTAATTGCTATCTCTCATTGCTAGAACCTTGCACATCTTTATCAAAGTTAGTGATTGATTTGCACAAAATAGCGTTCTTAATGTGATTCACTGTGCATGATGGATATATGCAATAAATGTACTTGGTCAAACTCATGCAAACTTGAAAAGCAGAACCTAATAAAGAGTTTCATTTAAAAAAGGATGGATCCAAACCATTCTGGGGTGACTTAGAATACCAAATCATGATTTTTTCCAGCAAGCCAACAGCAGTAATTCCAGATATAGTGGCAGGTGGTATTGAGAGTGCAAGAGGGCGGGTGAGGTGCAAGCGGGCACTGTTGGAGTTAGAGTTGCAAAGAAAATGGAGGGACAGCAAGGACAGACACACACAGAGAGAGAGAGAGAGAGAGAAAATGGTCATTCATGCATTGCAATGCAGGTTTTTACGGTGGAGGGATACAACTCATTCAGTCCCAACACATTGTGACTCAGATGCATCTTGGGCGGGACAAGCACAAGAATAGGGAGTAGAGCCATCAGATCAGCAGAAGTTAATTTGGACAGACAAGAAATAAATCTGATCCATCTAAACCTGTGCGAGGTCTGGGCACAAAGCCCCTTCTAAGTTTGTATTGAATAAAATAGTTCTGTTTAACAACAGACAGTTAAAGCTGTCAGGAGGCAAGACATAAGCGATGAAGTACCCCCTGTGGTACAATATAAGGATATTGCAAGTCACTGAGGAGTTACATAACCATATAGAGGAACATGGCTGAGTTCCTTTATAAGTTTATGGAACTCCAAGGTGATTTGCAATATCCTTATCATGCACAGCAGGTGGTACTTTATCCCATATAATATCACCATTCCCAAAATCCCCTTAAAACTTTGGTGCGTAGCTCTTTCATTTGAAAGAGAGAGCATGTTTGCAACCATGAAGAATTAAAATAGAACCTCTAGTGCAAAATTAAACACATCAAAAACCTGTTGGATATTTGTTGCAAAAAAGATATTAGAAACAGTTCAATGCAAGTCAGGTTTAAAAAAAAAAAAAGCTGCAATAGATCGAAATGTGTAGAAAAATGCAGATATATTCTTAACTTTTCTATAATTTATCTAAGGAATGCAAAAAATAATCATGATCTTTCTGGTAGTCACTGTAAGCTAGAAAAAATAGAGCAGAAAAAAGAAAATCAAGGTTCCATTTTGGTTGCTTTCAACAGTTGCTTCAATTATGCTCACTGGCCTGACCTGTCTTTCACCTCGGCTGCTGGCTTTGGCAGCAGGCATTGTGACGTAGACGTCTTTTCTTTAGAATCAGAGACTGGGTGCGTCGCAAGTCGCTGATTATAAAGAAATTAGAGACTGACGTTTATGCTGGGATTACAGAATCCCATGCATTAAGTAAAAATAATGTGCAAGGTGGGTGATGGCACAATACAAAAACTGTTGTGCAAAAAGATGATAGTGGCAAAAAAGCACGAACAGGCATGAGAAACATCTATATAAACAAAGGACTAAATACAACTTTATTTTGACAGTGAACAAAAATATAGTTTTGAAACTCATTAATTCACTTGGTTTTTGCTAACCTAGCTTAGACTGCTATCTCTAGTATCATAAATATATCAAATAAAGTCACGTCCTTACATTGACAACAGTTAAGTTGCAGTGCTTAATTTCAGCCGGTGGTTTCCGGTGCTCGGCACCGGCACTTATCAGCACCAACACTTATTACAGTTTGCCACATGGTGGCGCTGTTTATCTATGTTTATCTAATTTAAAGATTAGCACAACAGGAGTTGTTCATTAATTCAATATACATTAAAAATTACTAATACCGGCCACCCACGCCATTCTTATAGCTTTGTGGGGGGCCTGGAATAGTCTGAATTGTCACACTTGTAGGAGTCTGATGGTTAGTAGTTGTGTTGGTAGTGTCATTGGCAGCACTGGCAGGTGCACTGGGTTGTGCAAGCTGCAGTGGACTCTTGACGAGGGCCCTGGCAGTTTTTTTTTTTTTTGTTAAAAATTAAGTACTGTTAAGCAGGTTTCTTTATTTGTTCCCTCTGGCTTTAGAGATTTCAGTTTCAATTTCGATTCACACAGTCTCCAATGTCCGGTGGCCTCGTTCAGGATGCATTGCATGCTGGGACTAAAACACAAGTAAATCTGCTGTCTCAAAGCGCAAAGGAGAAAATGTTGAGTCAAAGGGTCTTCGCATCCTAGGTGATGCCAAAAACCAGCGGCGATTTATGCAATAAAGGAGGAAAGGCCTTGAGGATCCAGAGGGAAGGATTGACAGTTAATGATCCAATCATAGGCATCTCACTTGCAGGTAGGACTAAAACCAACACCAAGAGAGTCGAGCAGGGGGCCATCTGCTGTCTGAGGACTTTGCTCTTTAATAGGAGTGGAAAGTGTGTCTGTAGGCCTTGTATGAACTCTATGGAGTCCCTTCCTGTAGGTGTTCTGGGTGGAGCAGTTGGGGCTAGACAGTGAGAGGTTTGCAGCTAGGTAATCCGAGTTACATTAAATCGGCGGGGAGTTTTGTATGTGATTCAGTGCAGTTATTCATGCAAGATGGAAGAAGTAACCGTTTGAGTTTATGATGGGTGAATGTATAGATGGAAAATATTAAGAAGGGACAGCTGGCCCTATTGCCCTTTCAAGTGTTGATATTAAAATATATATATATTTCAATATTTTATGAGAAGGAAGGAGTATCATACAATATTTATAGAATAAGTAATTCGACATTAGCCAGTTTAGCTTATATAGTATGATAAATGCATTATCTAGTAATGTGATATGTACCGTGTACACATACACGCCAACGTTCCCAGATTCAGGCGGGAGACTCCCGATTTTTGGAACCACAAATGGCCTTATTTTAGTTGCCTTCCAACTGAAATTCCTACACTTCAATAGAAGTCAATGGGGAAAATACTTGCCCCCGATTTTTTATTTAAAATCTTCCACTCTCCTGCTGTAAAATTATGGCATATATGCGTATACATTACATATCAGACGTGGCTTTATGTACCGTGAAGTGGAAGTCTTTATATCTACAACAATTAATTCTTTTGACTGGGCACCACCTAGCGACCACATTGAGCAAAATTTTAAGAAGAAATAAATTATGGAAATAACAATAAAGTGCTAACGTAATTGTATTGGATTGTGTATTTTAAAAACATTGTTTTATATATTTTATGTTGTATGGTGGTTTTCATTTCTGAAATCGTGAAAAATTATGATATCTGGCCACTTAAAAATGTTTAAGACCAAGGGGAATGCATAGTTATTTGTTAACTTATTTGACCCAGTGAAGTGTTTATAAAACTCTTTACTACAATGTGGCCTTCCCAGAATCCTGCAGTGCCCTAGAGAAGCCTATGGGTGAAATAATGTTTTCCTAAGAGAAGGGGCTGGGGTGTTTCTGAAAGAACTGCTGTAACTGAGGTAAATTGTAAATGCATTTATATAGCGTCTACTACCCCTGATGAGGCGTTGAGGCCCTTAACAAATCAGCTAACTCTCTCAGCACAGGTAAACAAGCCTTCAGTCCATATGGTTAAAGGACTACTTAAGTGAGTGGCACAATCAGTGCTGCAGGCCTATTAGTAGCATTCAATTTACAGGCCCTGGGCATAGCTGCCAAGGTTTCACATTGCTATGTGTGACATTTTCATAATTTCAGTGTAATTATGAGTGACATTTCAGCGACTATGAGTGACACTTTCTCGCGAGCAAAATCAAGCGATGAAGACGAGGGAAACATATAAATATCAGAAACTGCTCCCATTTGAGCAGCAAGAAATTCTAAGAAGATCTCAAAACTGCTGCAAAACACCAGAAATGGAAGGGCAGGAACCCAAGACAAACTGCGTGACTGCAGTTCTTAGTAGCAGAGGGCAAGCAGGCACTGCACCTGCTCAGAAGATGATTAAATTGTTCTGATCATTCATGACCGTGCACTACCCTAAAAGGCAAATTTTATAGCATAGCATGTGTGTGTGTATATATATATATATATATATATATCTCTTTCCAATTCTTAGCAATACTCTCAATGTACCAAGGTCTACAGGCCTTCCATTGTGCTTGTATCAGCAAAATATTGAATGGGTAGCACAAAAACGTACAAACGCGTTCTGCAGTAAACTGCCTTTGTCAATGTAGTACGCAATATTTAGCTCATATTGTTTATAGTCACCTGACCGTGACAACATAATGAACATAAAAGTGACAAACTCTGGAGTTACAATATCATTCCATAAATCACAATAGATGGCAACACACCATGCTTAACAATAATATAAATAAACATTCTGATCAAAGCAGTGCACTGTTAAAATCACTGTCCTCACGGCTAAGGAAGATCTTGGCTACGGTAAAAGACCCAAAACCTAGTAATGACTTAAATGGGTAAACAAGTAATATATCCCTGCCACCTATCACACCCTAGTGGACTGGGAAATAACGTTGCCTTTTCAAATGTTCTCTGTGAAAATAAAATATAACAAACAGTTGAAGAGTTTAAGGAAGAAGGAGATAAAGGAAAAGGTGAAAGTGTCAGAGAAAAACAGCACGTCCTGTACCGTAAGGTGACCGCCACGGAGGCTGGGCAGGGCTGACAGAGGGAGCATAATTTGTTTTTTCGCGCACAGGACTGAAACGATTCAGGCCTGCCAAGTATCACGCATCAGGCGTGACTCTAACGCATTTCAGTGTGGTGTTCCGCATCACCGCACTGAAATGCATTGTCACGCATATGAAATGAATGCCACTGTCTCACTCTGCTGTACCAGCGCTGAAACTGGCTACGCCAGGCTGCTAGCGCCCGCGCTGGCGCCTGTGACACCTGTGCGCCGGCTCTGCTGCTCCCGCCGCCACCAGCACAGGCCCAGTAACATTGGTGGGGTGTGAGCTCACGTCCTGGTCCTGGAAGGAAGTGTCAGCGCGCAATGCGCCAGTTCCCAGCAGGCTTGAGGGCTGGTGGTTTATGCGCGCGCCAGTACCGCGCTACAGTGTAACAACACACCCGATAAACGCGGCCGGGATAACTTTGACATAACTTTCAGTGCCCAATGGCGAGACACTTTTATAATAAGGCGGTGCCACGAGCGGGCAGCATTTAAAGTTTAGCTGCAGTGTGCACGCTGCTTGCACTACCGCAGGGGTGGTACCATGGATCCCATAGGCGGGCCGGGCCCCCTCAGGCTCACCCTACCCGCATCATCGCCGGCTAACTCACATTCGCCGTCGAGACTCTGCTGCCTGGCAGCCTGTAGCAGATGGAGCTGCTGGCTTGTAACTTAAAATCATCCCGCGACGCGGATCTTCTGTGACTGAATCAATGCTATGTAATATAGATTTGAGCCAGACCGGCTCCGAGAGGTGAGCTTTGTCATTCATGTTCATGACGTTTTTATTTTAGCCCTGCCCCCACGCTGATCTGGTGGTGTCTAGCCTTCCGTTGTAAAAGCTGACAAGGCACCCCAGACAGTCACTACTATGCACTAGTAGTGCAGACATTCCAGGCGAAAAGGGCAGTTTTTTTTTTTTTTATCGGGCTGCCTTAGGCTGTCCCTGCTTCTAAACTTGAGTGGTGTTGGCAGGATGTTTTTTCCCCTTACGTTGCAATTACCAAAGGGCCTCCTGTCAGTCGGTGGAGCGCCCCCTTCAGCCCTCAAACACAATTTCGGTCCCAGGCAGCCGGTGTGACTCAGAGAGCAGATCGTTGTCCACCGAGGCCAGTCCACTCTACAGCAAAACCAGCAGAGTGGCTACTGTGACTGGCAGTTGAAGTTCTCAAAGAGTGCTAAACGATTGCTTAAGAAAACCTAGCACCCTAAATGAAGGCAATCCACGACACCCACGCAGCGCCTGCTTACATTTCAGATGGTTTACTCTATATTGCATTCCTGAAGACTATTTCCTTTCACCAACAGTTATGTTTCTGTAGATTTTAACAACAGTTAGACATGACGTGCTTATGGACAAATTCAGAGATGTTGGGAGAGAAAGAATGAAAGTGTACAAAGTGAGAAAATGCAGAAGACAGTATGAAGGAAAAACGTGATCGATTGAAGCACTCCGAAGACTGCTTCCCTTCCACACACCTTAGTAATGTTTAAATCATAGTCTAACATTTTTAGAATTCCATCATTTTAAACTCTAATCCACAACAAAATATGTATTAATTACTCATTCATCTTATACTACTAACAAGCATAAGTTACACCAACAGGACTGGCTTGTTTTAGGGTATGTTGGTTATTGTGTTGTATATCTGGCTATATTTATTTTTCTCTGGGGTGAGAGGGATGCAGGAGGGTTAGGGTTGTGAGGGTAGTTTCAATACCAAGCTGACCAATGCTATAAAATGTGCTTTTTAGGCTAGTGCGTGGTCATGAATGATCAGCTCATGTTCTGAGCAGCAGCAGTGCCTGCCTGTCCTTGGTTACTGAGAACTGCAGTCACTCAGTGTGTCTCAGATTAGCGTTGTTCCATTTCTGGTGCTTTCCAGCAATTGTAAGATCTTCTTAGAGTTTCTTGTTGCTCAAATGGGTGTAATTTCTGATATTTATATGTTTCTCTCATCTTCATTGCTTGATTTTTGCTCCCGAGATAGTGTCACTCTTAGTCGTTGAAATGTCACTCATAATTAAACTCAAATTATGAAAATGTCACACATAGCAATCTGAAACCTTGGCAGCTATGACGATTGTGCTGGGTCACCATAGCACTGAGTCTCCGAGGCCTGCCAGAAGGCTAAATTGCTTCGCAGGCAGCGTGGCAATGCCGAGATTAAGCGCTACGCACAAGGCTTCTTTTTGAAGTACCTCAGAGCATGTTAGGGAGCTCTACAAGCGTGACTAATACATTCTAGTGTGGTGATACGGACACAGCACTAGAATGCGTTAGTCTAATCCCTTATGAGTGGTACTTGGCAGGACTGCCTGGGTACAAGGGGTACCACTTTACAAGGGAGTTCTAAGTAAATTAAATATGCCGATTGGTGATGAACTAACATTACCTTGGTTAGGGGAAAGAGCACAAGCACTTTAGGACTGGTCAGCAGTGGTAAAGTGCACAGAGTCCAAATACCAGCAAAAACGAGGTCAAAAATGGAGGGAGGCAGGCAAAATATTGGGGTAAAGACCACCATAAGGCTATCAGGTCTAACAAAATGATATCTTCCTGTCTAACTGCACTGCTTATTCGATATTATTTAATTTTAATTTTCTAAATAGAATTATTGAGTGCTTTTGGAGTTAATAGTAAATTTGAGTTTTCTTTGCATCTGGATGTTTAGTGCAATAGAACTCTTCTGGACATCTGTACATTCAGAAATGATTGCTTTTCAGAACACCTGCGCATGTAAAAATTATTGCTATCATGGACTGAATTTGTAGGTCATTGATGAATACTGCATTCATTGGTCATTCATGAAATTCTGAGGTTTGTGTAATAGTTATTCTCATTGCTCAATATCAAAAGAGAGAGAGTGTTAGGGTGGCTGATTCTGGAATAGAATCATTGAAAGCAGGTTGCAGACTTGACTGATGTATCAAAGTGTGCAAATGTTTCAGTAGTTTGGCAACCATGTCAAGGAAGAGTAATGTTTCATAAAATATATTATTAATTATATTGTTCATGATAATTTACTGCTTCAGTGCATATTATACATTTGTCCCTTAGGAGTCAGCCCTGCCACCCTGTATTGTTTTTTTATCATCTTTGTTGGGCACTTGGCTTACCGTATCAGCTCTTGTGCTGTGAACTTTTACATGCATACTGACAATGCCCAGCTGATTATTAAATTGGGAGGTGAATGAATTGTCGTCACAATTTAGACCCAGTATCTCGACCAGGAGTCGATGAGCAGTCTTTGTCTGAAATTGAACTTTGGCAAACCGAGATCATGGTCATTGGTGACAGAAACAACCTTTTGGGAAGAGGTCTACTGGTCTCTGGAGATGGGTACTTTCCCTTCTCCTGCTAAAATTACTCAAAATCCAAGAATCAAATTAAATGCCCATTTTTTGGCTGTCACGTCTACTTATTCCTTTCATATGAGGAACTTTTGGAAAATCCTTCCATTCCTAGGTGGATATGGCAAATGTCTAACCATGGCCAATGTAATTTCGCCTTGCGTAGACTATACTAACTTCATCTAACTTGGTATGCCTAATTGATTTGCTGCGTTCCCAGGATGCCGATTAGATCATGTTGGATTGTGTCTTTTGTTGCCTTGCCAGAGGCAGCAGTTCTTTAGATTTGGTTGAAATATTGTTTTTCCTTTTGTCTGGGCCTTGATGATGGATGTCATCCCTCAGTTTGGTTCCATGCTTTGGTGATGTCAATTAGAGTTATTGAGAGAGCTTCATGATTGTCTAGCCATACAGATGTTTTGGTGTGACATTTTTCAAGTAACACCTACAGCAGAGTTCTGATGGAACTTAATCCTTGGTGAGTTGGACTGTTTTTCATGTTTTACAGCTTGATTGAGTACTCTTGAAAGGTCGATGTACTGTCCATATCTAACTGGATCAACTTTAAGTGCCAGCCTGAATATCTGAAAGATATGGATACTTGATCTTTTGAGTGGATAGGCACAAATATCTGTCATTAGGGCTTACATATCACAATTTGGGTTTTATACAAGACATATATTTAGGAGTGCATTGAAAAAAAATCAAATTTTAATAAACAAGACACCACTATTTGATTCCTAAGTTCTTTTTTTTTTTTGCGGTAGAGTCACATATCAGTTGAGTCAGTCAGTATTTTGTTAGTGTAATTTGTCCAGCCCAGTTGTTTGTTTTGCATTGCCTTACCCAGTCTCTTTTGCGATTATTGGAGTGCCTAGTGTTGTTGACTAATTAGCAAATACAGGTGCTTCAGAATCATAGGGTTCAATTGTATAATGATCCCTTCAGGTTCTGGCAAGTAGTGGCTGGTTACTAAAAAAAGAGCGAATTGGTTTTATATATTGTGATCTCTGTGGACACTCGCCTGCATTTATTTGTCAAGGTTTAGCCATTATTTCCCTAAACTACTTCTTATGTGTTGCTGTTCCATTCCCAGGAATAGAAAATCGCACCTGGGAAATTGGAGCTTTTCAGACCAGACCCCAATTCTTTGGAAGCATCTGCCTGACCTCTGCAATGTTCTCTTTTGAATCTTTTAGGAAAGCATTGACAACCTGGAATTATAGGAAGGCTTTTTAGTCTGTTTCCTCAAAAATAAATTCTCTTTAACCGTCGCACCTTGAAACCAAGTTGGTGATTAGCGCTTTAGAAGTAGCTAATCGCATAGCACAGCATAACGTAACAACACTGCGTTACATGTGTTTGATGTTTTCATGATATTATTTTGCCACTTCACATCTGCGTTATAATTTTGAACATATTGAAGCCTGGATTACTATGGTTCAGTGTATGATGGGAATAGTAACTGTCCTGTCCCTAGTTCCATGGTTTTCCTAGCCCGACACATTTTGGCTTTATCACGTGTGCCAAGGCACACCCAGAATATTGTTCTCTGGTGGTCGGCAGTGACCTGTGAATTTCAGTTTTCAGAGGGACTTTAGCCGGTCCATGGGGAGTGCAAAGGACCCTCCTAATACCATTTCCCTCCAAAGGCGAGCAAAAAGAAACTTCTTACCCCAGGATGTCTCTCTGCCCCTCAATCAAACCTAAACCTTTGGGCCGGACTGGCTGTTCTGCCACCCTGGCATTTCTCTGGGAGGCTGTAAGCTAGGGGACTGCATTTAGATGTTGCTGCCCCTTAGCCCATTTTAGTCACAGACTCATTCAAAATGGGGCTGGCTTATTCGACCTATTTGTCCAGGGCTTATTTGCTTTCAAGTATGTCACTGCTATCCCAGTGTGCTTTTCCGCACATGTAGAGCAGCACCTGGGGGCAATGGTATATGGTGCAATTGGTTTTAAGTGCAATGTTTACGTGTGTGCCTCCTATTCAGCTCTTCATCAGGAGTTTCAGACAAGTTGTTTTTAGATGTGACGTCCCATCAACTAAGAACTAAGTTTGTATATCCGACATCTTGTTTTCTAAAATTGAACAGCGTATGTTTATTTGTTTAGTGCACACTGCAAATTTTAATTGCATCTAGGCTCGTAAGTAGGTGTACTACAGTTATGTACAACAGTTACATACCTGGTAGCAGAGAGAAAGAGAGTGAGTGTAAACAATATATAGAATTATAGATGGGTAGCCTTGTATTGTGGTGATGTTTTTCTCGCCTAGGGGTTCTGAGTGGCATCAAATAGACGAACATGAAGCTCAAGTTGTCTGTGATGTCACTCGGAACCTGAGTTGAAAAACTCCCCTCAATTCACTTTTTACCCATCTATAATTTTATGTTATGTGTGACCCCCACAATCTTGGCTTGGAGTACTATCCTTCCGTACACTTGTAGGAAAGCCAGGGGATCCTAAATTTGATTGTTATATGGGCATTTAGCCAGTGGAGGTGTTTTAGTTAGGAGTTCAACTGCTATGGCTGACATTATTATAGTCCAAATGAGGAAGCCAACAATAGTTTGAGATTTTTGTTGTCTTTTAATACGGTATGATGGTAGACCGGTATATAGGACATTGCCGGAGTTAACTAATGTATTTCCTGCTATCTGGTGGTTGTCTGGGGTTATGTATAAAAGTGTATTTGAGGAGCGTTTCATTTGGAAAATCTGGCTGCAACTACTGATCCAATCTGATTTCAGGCTGAGTTCAGCAGCTCAGATGACTCCCAGTTTTCTTACTTTTGATTTGGTGGCAAGAAATGGGCCTAATAATGTGAAACCACAATGAGGATTTTGGTGTGTGAGCCATTTGGTTTGAGACTATAGTTGCCCTTCCAGTTTTTAAATGGTCAGAAGACTACTGAATATGGTCGCGAATTGGTCAGACTCTACTGACACTCTTAGATAGAATTTTTTGCATTGTCAACATAAGAGTGGAAATGGAGGCAATGGTTATGGATGCTGATTATGAGAGGCTACACAAATATATGGACAAGTATGTGCAACAGTGCAGATCCTTGTGCCAACCCTGCAGTTGTGGCGACTGGTTGGGAAGGAGCGATTTTCCTGTTTTTTGGCTGGGGTTGTTTGGATCTGTTTTGAGCCATTTGAGTGTTTTCTCTGGTATAGGGGCCTCTGATTGTTGTTGGTGTAGAAGGATTGTGTGGTCTGCTCGGTCAAATCTGGCCAAAAGGTTAAAAGAGGAAGAGCATGTTGAGTGCAGTCTGGTCAGCTTTTTTATTACTTCATCACAAACTGTCAGTCATGCAGACTTATTTCCTTTTAGGTCGAGCCTAAGCAGCGCATGCGCTGCTCTGCGAGACATGCTGTCTCTACACTGTGGGCTGTAAGTTCGCCCATCGCTTCTGAGTGGTTGCTTTGATCGTCCTTCTAAAATGCCTTCGTACTAGTGTCTAAATCATCCCTCATTATCCCGCCCTTCTGCCTCTTGTTTACTACCTCAGACCGGCCCTATTACATGTGGCCTTACACTTATCCGCTCATCAGGTCGTTTGTCAGCACTATTTTCATAGTTTCCTGCTTGCGGAAGCTTGTTTTGCTTTGCCATTCACCTGTCGCCGCAACACCCTCCCATAGCACTGCTTACCCGCCCCCACCGCCCCTTCCAGATGCGTGGCTCGCTGACTTGCGCCTTTAGACTTATAAAACGTTTTTGTTTGGCAGTGCAGCACGCTTTAAAAAATAGCAGCTGCTCACCTTTCTTTTCCAAATGCGCGACCTTGATTCCTTTGGTTCCTGTCGCTTACAGGAGTGCAAGTCTCCACACAACTCCCCCTTTACTGAAAAAACATGTCACTTCACGGGCGCCATGCGCTTCACTTTTACATGCACGGTGCCCACTTTCATATTTGCAACACGGGCGCCGTGATTGAGCACAGCGCCCACTTTAATTAAAAAATTTTTTTTAAACCAATGATTTTCAGTTCTTTCCCTTTGTGAGAGTATGAGGGCTGGGAATGCTTCGTGTATTTGTAAATAAATCAAACACAAAGAAACACTGCATTTGTATTTCTTGAAGTTTGGAGTCTCAGCAGGCTAAAGTTAGCAGCTTGACATTCATTGTGCCTTCAGTGTAGTGGGGAATGAAACAAACGTTAATTTAGATTTTTATTATTATTATTAGATTTGTGTGGCACTTACTTTGTTTTCTTGTTCCTAATATTTTCACGTATGAACTCAGGAATTCTGTGGTAAAAGTTTAGTGTAGAAGTGCCAGACCTGCCTGAGGGAACTCTGCTCCTGTGTAAGCATGTTTGGCTCTTTGCCTGACTCTCTTATGGCACTTTTTGAAAATTGAACTGCAGCTTTTTTTCTAAGCACTCTCCTGTTCTTTTTGCTTTTGCTTTAATCCTTTTTTTTTTTTTTTAAAGTCTGCTCCCCTCACACTTTTTTAGACCAAGACCTGTGGTACCCATTATGTGGACCACATGTGGCCCAATAGATAATTTTCTGTATTCTTAGTGCAAAGGGCTCTCGTGTCGAGAAGAAACGGCATAATAAAACAGCCTTTTGCTGTCCCGGAAGCCGCGCTTGTAACATTGATGTATTCATGTGAACTGCAGATGCAGCCAGTCCACCTAAGCCTTTGTTGTCTCCAAGGCGTGCTAAGCTTTGGACGGGGCATAAGCAACAGAACTCCTTAATATTTCTTGTACCAGTGAAATTTACAAGTACACATCTAGTGTCAACCCAAGACATCATTTCCACTTAAAGTACCAACAAATAAGTAGATGGTCTCTGCAGACTCCCACCAACCTACTAGCTCTGTCGTCTAGTTATACATATTTGCCAGAACCTATTTGTCAGCTGTGACTGTCAGACTACCAAACACTGTATTGTGTGATGAGAATTCTGGGAGTTTGCGTCAGCTTTGTAGCTGATTCATTCAGAGATTCATCCTTTTTCTTTGGTCTGCAGGTTGCTCACAAAACCTATAAAGCGATGCTCTCCTCATAGCATTTAAAATGTTTGCACTGTAGAAGTTCCGTGTAGTATTGACATTGGGCCTTCCTCTTAACATGGTTGGCGCACGCCCTCTAGTAGCAAAATGGTGTACTACACCATGTGTTCTTTAACTGGACTGGACAATGCAACTTTTCAATGCAGAGCGTACATAATAAATATATGGATAGCTATAACGGCAAACTAAAAGCTTGCACATATGTCCCACGCTTTGCAGAGCTGCAGTTGTACATTACACTTGTGTTAAAATTCTACACATGAAAGCTTTCTGTAAACTTGCCTTTAGAACAAAACAATGTATTTAACCTTTTCCTCTATCCTTTGACCAATATGTTGCCATAGACGGCTGGAATGACTGAATACACATGTTTAAATGATATCCTTAACACATTGTATCTACTGACAAGATAGCCTATCGAGTTAAATAGATCCGCGTGACATCTGGTGTGATGTCACACGTTTGACTTCTGGTAGTCCCAAATGTGTTTTTCATACCTACGAGTTTGATTATGAGTGCCAGTAAATTGAGCAATAGCATTGCTTATTAATTTCAGCACTTACAAAGACCAAAACTGCAGTTTGAAAAGCTATATATTATTCTAAAGCTGCTTACTGTGCTTCAGTTGAGTAATACGGTTGGAAGACTTTCTCCTGGACGAAATATTGCATGTTTGTAAAGATGCACACACTATGTCCAGCCACAGTTATGAGAGCATCGTGTAATGCAATATTTATTCTTTTCTGGGAGGAATGGTAATTAGTATGCCTAGGTGGCTCCAATACATACATTAAAACAAGTAAATCATTTTCATCACCAGGTTCAAAACTTGCATAAGGCGCCAAAAGAAAGCAAACAGCCTGAAAAGTGACTTTGTTTCTATGTGTGGGCATGGCTCCATAGTTAAAATACCATTTTTCCTTGACCACTGAAAACATTTTGCAGCATTCTTGCTTCCCACGGACTGGCATCCCAAACATAGCCACACCTGCCCCACATTGCCCCGAGAGAGCTTGCATAGTAAGCAGGCTTTACCTCACCACGGGCGAGGGAAAGTTCTTCTCCTAAGAATTTATGTAACATTTTTTTTTTCTCAAAAAAATAAATAAATAAACAGTGCACTTAGGGCGCCATTTTAAATATTTAACCTAACCTCATTAGAGTTTGAAGACCGTTTTAGAGAGAACTAATGACATTTTCCAACCAGCAGGTATTTTTCTTCTGTGGAGGTAATCGTATGTGCCTAAAAATCAGTTGTATGCCCGGTGATGAAATCTTCCTGCACATCTGCCCGCACCGCTGAAAGGGCAGGGTGGGCAGCCCCGACACTGTCCACGCCAAGGGGCGGCACTGCGATGGTAGCACAGGACACTCACCCCAGGAGGCTCCAGAAGTGCTGCAGCGCAGGCAGCACCTACTTCCTGTGCTCCCTGCTGAGCTCCAGAGCAGGCAGCGGCGGGCGCGCACTGTAGATAGTCTGCTGGGTTGGGGCACTGCTTTCTCCACTAATAGCAAAGGAGTTGTGAAAATAGAGTTGCTGCTTAAAGAGCGAGTGTATCAAAGGGCCAAACATTTAGTAGCTAGGAGGTGGCAGTTTAATGTTGCATTTTAACAGCATTTTCACAAATTTATAGACCAACTGGATGGAATAGTGTAATAATATCTATAGACAGTATATTCTCCATTAAAATGGTCTCTTTGTCCTGGTAAACCCACTCAGGTTTGACTGAAGAAGAGCTTTCACAACTTATTATTAATGGTTTGCTTCAAAGACAAACCTAGGGAACCATGTTGTATGAACATGAATGGACACTGTGCTATGAGCCTTCACACGAAAACGAGAGTGAGGAAAGTATTTAAGGTTTGCTGACCTCTTCTGGCTAATGTTAATGACCTTATGTACATATTTTTACTGTTAACTGCATCAGGTCCTTGTGGCTTCTTTTTCACCCACCTTCCTGTCCGTTTTCCTTCTTCCCTTCTCATCTCTCATCCATTTAGCCTCAAGCAAATGCCAAAACAAAACACATGGGTAAAAGACATTGTCATTTACAGTGCCAAAAGCTCTAATTCTCACAAATACGAGACCTATTGAATTGCAAATGCTTGTTTCAGATTGGAAGCCAGATTGGTGCGGTCCATGAGCAGATGGTTTGTATAAGGGCCTGCAGTTGGGCTGTGACTGTCATTTCTAGTACTTTGGAGACCATGGGGTCAATGTGACAGCAGTGGTTTGGGTCAGCTGAGCCAAGGGCTTGATTTCTTGAGGAGGGAGGTGACCAGCGAGTACTTCATGGGTTTTGGAACTTTTCTGTTTTTTAAGGAGCTGTTTAAAAATGGAGCCACAGGTGAAGCAAGCATTTCAGCTTGGATGGCAATGATTATAGATGGGTTTGGCTCCCTTTAGTCCTTGCTGGGTCTAGGGGATTGCAGTAAAGATATGATTTCATGAAGGTCTGAGGGAGTGGATGTGATTCACTTGTGCTGTTGAGGTGGAGGTAATGAGGAGTGTGAGAGTGATATTGGCTCTGATTTTTTGCACTTTCTGTATGAAACAATGTCATAGTGTGTTGCACAGGTCTTGGATTTGTGGCATGGCACCCAAGGTTCATTGGGGAGACAAAGTTTTCTAAAACATTATATGGCTTTCGTACAGTACATAACAACGCCCTGATACAGCTTGTTTTGAGGTAATTGACCCTTCACTTTGCATTATAAAAATATGCTATTTTTCCTTCCAATTTGTTTCTAAATTTGCTAAAAAGAAACAAATTTGTGCTGGCTATGTTAATTAATGCCTTACATGTTTCCTTTCCGGACCAGATCTGTAAGAAAAGATCTCTTCTGCTGGTTCATCAGGATAACCAATATATGTATTTGAAATAATGAATTCTGATGCACATAAAAGTACCAACTTCAAACAGGACGATATGTATTTGTCAAAATACAAAACCTTTTTTCTATCATTTCAGGCAAATCTTAGAGCAACAGCATCAACAACAGCATCAGCGTCAGGAGTCGTTGGAAAGGAGGGCATCTACTGCAGGCAAGGATTTCTGTTTCGACTATTGATTTGTGTTTAGATGTGCATTCATATCTCACTCTACATACACCGATTCTAATGGGCTTGAAAAGAGAACTCCACAACATTAATAGCATACTCCTCATTTAAAAAACAACACTAAAATGTAGTATCAGTATGAATCTCCAAAAAGTCGGAAATGCAACTTGGTTTGCTTCCATAAATGATTTAGTTTGCCTGATATTAAATTAATACAGCTTTATGTTCAAGATAACCATTATACATTGAAGTTAACCTGAAGCACACCCTTCTTTTTAAATTCAATCCTTTGTATTCATTTTCTCTGATTTGGCGTGCAGACACTCAGAATGCGCTCCATCCCGAGTGCGCATTTAATAACTTCATCGAGAAAATGTGACGCGCGGTTTGCGAGTCACAGAAGAGTTGCACAGCCTTTTGCACATTTGTGATCCAAGTAATACACGAAATCAGTAGTGTTTAAGGTTCATCCAATTTATTTTCAAGGTTTAACAATCTTTTTCCATCACGTCAAAGATACGAAGTTTCATTATTTCATGCATTTTAATTGCTCAAGAATTGCCCATCCGGGCCTATTCACAGGCATGTACTGAAGCTCTGTTCCTCCATCACATTAAAATTCACCCAATGCATTTCGGTCCTCCTCGACCTTCGTCAGGGGTATCTATGATATTTAAAAATATGCATCAGCTACACACAGTTCTCATACAGCAAAAATATATAACAAAAGTATTTAACAAACACTTCATTTTCACCTCTGAAACCTAACGAAAATGCACCGATCCCCTACAACAAATGTTTTATGATTTCCTTTCTTCTTCTGAAGTCCTCCCCTCCAAACCCACCAGTCCTCAATCGATTAATAATCTGTACCCCCCTAAGTGTGCCCCAATGTTTACGACCTCTGTGACCCCAAAAAACCATGTAACTCTTGTGTGAAAACTTGCGTGTGTAACAGAAATTCAACCCCTCTTTTTTGTACCACGTCCCAAACTCCGTTTTAACATTTTTAGTCCCCAGTTCATACCTATGATTCTCATGACGAATCCTAAACAGCGTAACCGCCTCAACTCTGCTCAAACACCAGTCTAATCTAAATCGCCACGCGCAACTGTTTTAACCGTGCGACTCCTTCCCCACCTGTGGACCATTAGTGACACGTGGTAGTTTTCCCCGCCCTCCAAAATCCTAGTGCACCTTCCCAAACATAACCACTAAACCCCTCGTACTCAACAACCCGCAAAACACCAATTTCATCATCACCATGCTAAACAAACATTTTGTATTTCTTTTTTACCAAAACAACTTCAATGTAAACCAAATCCTAATTAATTCAAAAATAGAAAAATCATCTGCTGACATGTAGTCGATCAATATTTTGCCAGTGACAGTTCATGGAAAACCTTTGACGTGAAAATGTTGCTCTTAAAGTTCCTAAGTTCTTATTCCATCGGGGTGCTAAACAGCGTTGGAACGGCAGGAAATCATACATTGAAGTTAACCTGAAGCACACCCTTCTTTTAAATTCAATCCTTTGTATTCATTTTCTCTGATTTGGCGTGCAGACACTCAGAATAATGCGCACTCGGGATGGAGCGCATTCTGAGTGTCTGCACGCTAAATCAGAGAAATGAATACAAGGATTGAATTTAAAAAGAAGGGTGTGCTTCAGGTTAACTTCAATGTATGATTTCCTGCCGTTCCAACCCTGATTAGCACCCCGATCGAATAAGAACTTAGAACTTTAAGAGCAACATTTTCACGTCAAAGGTTTTCCATGAACTGTCACTGGCAAAATATTGATCGACTACATGTCAGCAGATGATTTTTCTATTTTGAATTAATTAGGATTCGGTTTACATTGAAGTTGTTTTAGTAAAAGAAATACGAAATGTTTGTTTAGCTTGGGGATGATGAAATTGGTGTTTTGCAGGTTGTTGAGTACGAGGAGTTTAGTGGTTATGTTTGGGGAGGTGCACTAGGATTTTGGAGGGCGGAAAACTACCACGTGTCACTAATGGTCCACAGGTGGGGAAGGAGTTGCACGGTTAAAACAGTTGCGCGTGGCGATTTAGATTAGACTGGTGTTTGAGCAGAGTTGAGGCGGTTACGCTGTTTAGGATTCGTCATGAGAATCATAGGTATGAACTGGGGACTAAAATGTTAAAGCGGAGTTTGGGACGTGGTACAAAAGAGGGTTGAATTTCTGTTACACACGCAAGTTTTCACACAAGAGTTGCATGGTTTTTGAGGTCACAGAGGTCGTAAACATTGGGGCATACTTAGAGAGTACAGATTATTAATCGATTGAGAACTGGTGGGTTTGGAGGAGAGGACTTCAGGAAGAAAGGAAATCATAAAACATTTGATGTAGGGGATCGGTGCTTTCGTTAGGTTTCAGAGGTGAAAATGAAGGGTTTGTTAAATACTTTGTTATATATTTTTGCTGTATGAGAACTGTGTGTAGCTGATGCATATTTTAAATATCATAGATACCTGACGAAGATCGAGGAGGACCGAAATGCATTTGGTGAATTTTAATGTGATGGAGGAATCGAGCTTCAGTACATGCCTGTGAATAGGCTCGGATGGGCAATTCTTGAGCAATTAAACGCATGAAATAATGAAACTTTGTATCTTTGACCTGATGGAAAAAGATTGTTAAACCTTGGAAATAAATTGGATGAACCTTAAACACTACTGATTACGTGTATTACTTGGATCACAAATGTGCAAAAGGCTGTGCAACTCTTCTGTGACTCGCAAACCGCGCGTCACATTTTCTTGATCAAGATAACCATTATGTCATCTATTAAAGTGAGCCAGCTTCTAATGTAAACATTTTCTTTCTGCATAACTCAAATATTTATAAGCAATCAAAATGATAAACCAAATTAGTGAAGTATGCTTTTAGACATGATTTTTGAGGCTATTATAAACAGCTCTTAATGTGTACTGCTCTGCATCCCAAGGCTTTTTTGAAATGATGTTCTTTCCTTCAGTGGGACATTCAACTGCTCTTCTTTAAAGGGGATGCTAACTTTATGCAATTGAAATGTAAACATTACAGATTACTGTTAAATTTCATAAACAGACAAGCGTAGTTTGAGTCACTTCCATTAATTCCCGTTTCAACTTTAGTTTTTTTAGACTCATCATACCTGATGAGTAGAACACATCCTTTAAATTGGGTTCCACAAATTATACTTCCTAGGGCTCAAGAAGGGAGTTATGTAAGTTAAGCATTATATTTAAGAGTGATATTTTTACTTGCGCGTCGCGTAATTCCATGCAGTAATGACAAACATTTTTCCAACACCTTCTATTCCACATGACTAAGAAATATTTAATGCCGCATAAACCCAGATCCTTTTAACAAGCTACATCTATGCCTGCTGATCTGTTATTAACAAATGGTCAGTTTGATAATTCAAAATTATTTTGAAGAATTCAACATTTATTTTATTTCTTCATTTACTGAGAAAACCACTTCTAAGGTGATTGAAGTGACTTTCATTGGTGGTAACAGTTACTTTTTAGATTGAAGTGTATGATGATTGTACATTTTGATCTCTCATGACAGTGAATTCCCACTACACCTCATTCCCCACTATTTTATTGCAAGTGGCCTGCAAAATCGCTACACATGCGTTATGAGTCTGAATATGAAAGACAAAACAAGAAATCACTTAACGGTGCTTTTTTTCCTTTTTCCTTTTACATTCTTGTGTATTCCATTTTCTGGAACTTGCAAGGCTATTGGGCACTTTCATGATAGGAAGACTGAGATATTTAAACAATATGTGATTATTTACAAGTAGAGGGCTGTACTATTATATATCCATATGGATATTTCTGAAATGTCATAACCAATTATGCAAATTAATTAAATACATAAATGCAGTTTTTGATTTTTAAATACATTCGAGGCAGTGCTTAATTTGAGCCGGGGCTTTCCGGTGCTAAGCACCGGCACTTAATTGCTTTCCGGTGCTCGGCACCGGCACCTAATTGTCAACACCATACCTAGAACAGTCTACCACATGGTGGCGCTGCTCATCTAATTTAGAGATGAGCAGAACAACGGTTGTTTAGAAATACAAAATACATTAAAATTGCTAATACCTGCCTCCCCAGCCATTCCTTTAGCTTTGGGGACCTGGAATAATCGGAACTGTTGCATTTACATGCGAGAGAGATGATTAGTAGTTGTTCTGGCAGATATGACAAGGGCGATGGGTGGTGCAAGCTGCTGTGGCCTCCCAGTCAGAGCCCTGGCACTTAATATTTTACAAATTAAGCACTGATTCGAGGAATGCATTGAAGAAAACTTCAGAAAAACCTTTTTGTTCATACCTTTTCATGAACAAGCTCCAACAAGTTTCAAAATAATTACATTAAGTGCATTTGCTGTTAACACGCCAGGGTGGAACACTGCATTAAATACAGGAACTGAGAATGAAGTGGGCATGCAGATGCATATTTTTTTAACTGGTTGTGTTCTCGAAGCTTGTGCATTGCATTGTCTTTTAAATGTATTGATTGCCATGCAATAATGAAGTGCATTAGTGGGTGTTTTGTGGTTCACAGGTTGCTTTTGACGTGGTTCCCATTAACTCCTGTGTTGGCTCTTTTCATCGTGCAAATTTGGAGGCCATAGAGTGTTGTTTGGCAAATCGGAATCCACAACTGAGGCTAGTCCTCAAATGAATACATTTAAACAACATGAAGCACATTAGTCTCCACAAGGAAGACCGAGTGGTCAATGTTTCATTCCTTGAAGGTTTATTAAAGGTTAAAAGGTTTTCAAATTCAAATCATCAAATTAGTTGTTAACCAATAGTTAATACATGAATGCATTTACTGATTATGAAGTTCAAATCAATCAAAATCATATAAGCATGTAGGCAAAATAATAAATCGTCTCAAAGAAAAGGGTTAAGTAAATCAGTTCTCCCATAAAGAGAGCACCCTGCACTGCCAAGTCAAGGGAAAAGTTCTGAAATGTTTTTGAATTCTCGTCTACAAAGCACTAGCTTAAATGAAACAGTTCTTACATTTGCTCCACCTACATATGGTTCCCATAAAATGGGCCAATCAGGTTAGAGCATACTAATAAAGTCTAAGGCTCATAAGTTTCTCAGGCTCCTACACAATGACGTTTCTCTAAGTGACCTTCAAGCCTACAGTTATCTGCAACAAACGAGATACATTGGACCAGCCTATCCTCTGCAGGTCCACAGTAACAAGTCATTGGAACATTCTGCAGTAATCACTTAAAGGAAAAACTTAACATGAGAAAGAAAACAAGGACACATCACATTTGTTAATGGTGAATTCAGTGTCTCCAAGAACAAAGAAATGCACATGTGTTATGAAATCAGATGGCAACCAGACGTGTCCCATTTTAAACACTGGCCTATATTAACTATGCTCAATATAAAAGTGAATAAAACACAGTCACCACATTTGCTTGTGCACATGTTAATTTGATATAATGCAAAACATTTCATATGAAAAATAACCCTATCACCAGTTTAATAGCAAACCTATATAGCCTATAGAGTACAGCTTGCACAGCCATCATTAATCTCAATAGATAAGTGAATTCTCAGAGCCTTGTACAGCTTACGGAAGGAGTGGACGTAGTCTATTTTTTGTGAGAAAGTGAGGTCGATGAAGGTGAGCATGAAACAGTAGATGCAAGTTTAGACACTGCATTAGTCGGTTTCCAGAAAATAACTCTCCATTGTGAAATTATCAGTTTAACTAAAGCTATACAGGCGTTTAGCCTGTAGTAGCCTTCAACACTGCAGCATTTGATAAGATGTTAATGGCATAAATACCGTGCAGCACTTTTAATGTGATGCACGGCTTGTATCACCTGTCAGGCACTACATGTGTAAGCTAGGAAAGAGTCATGGGACCACGAGTCACTCATGGTCACTTTTAAACATTCTGTCACCAATTATCAATGTAGTGCCCACAATTTAAAAACAATCATTGGACTAAAGATGGTAGCTCACTTGAGTGTACTTTCAACGTTCTTGGAGTTTGTCTTTACTAAGTTTCTAACAATATTAATATTCAGCTTTTTATTTGAGATTTTACTTTTTCTAACCCGTTAATGTTCTCAACAAAATAATATATCATAAAAAATCCACCTTGGAATGATCTCAAATGTCTCTTGAATTCTGGTATGAGCATTTAACAGCATCATTAAAATCAGTGACTGCATCCTTCTTTTTGTTTCCATTTCCATCTAACCTTCATCGACTGTTTCCCATACCATGCTTATTTGCATGCCTTGATATTTTCCCACTGTCTTCCTTTCATTTTCTTTTCTGTTCTTTTAGTTTCTACCCTTCAGATAAAAGTGTCTTCCTCCCCTTCCCACTGCCAGTCTCCTCCTCCTGACTACAGTGACTACAGCGCTTCTACTTCTGCTGGGGCTGCTCCGCCGCCTTCTTATGCAAAAGCTATCTCAGCAGCAACTACTGCCCCACAGGTTCATAGTAAAGCTCCTTTCAAGTCTTGTAGCAGAAGCAGCACACCCCTAGACTGTCTTCATAGACATTCTGCATCACCGCCGTCAACATCTGAGGCTTCTGCCTACTCTCCGGCACAGCCAAGTCATGGGATCGTATCCCGGAGCATCAAGCAAATCTCCTTGTCCCCACCACCTCCTTCCCATTCTCCGACATCCCCTCATCAGACTATCAGGCATTCTTCTGTTTTATACCCTTCTCAGTCTACCTCTCTATCATCAGGGCAGAAAGGGGGGTTGCTGCCGCCGCTTGTTCCAGTGATTCTTCCAGTGATTCCTGTGCACAATGGCAGGATGAGAGGATCTACAGGTCCAGTGGTCCAAGACTCCTCACAAAATGCGCCTGGAACTGCCCTGCATGACCAAGTGGATGAACATTTAACAACACAAATTCCCAAACACTCCTTGAGGTCCCCAGGCCAAAGTGTTGACCGCTCTTTCCTATCCTACATAGAAACTGTGCCCATCTCTCAGTTACCAGTCGTTGCCAGCCCAAATGTTGCTCTCATGCAGCCTTCAGCACTGCACTCGCAGCTTCCTTCCCACCCCCCGCAGACAGTGTACCAGTCTATGCCCCACTTTGTTTCATATCCTCCTCCTTATGCCGCTGTCTCTGAGTTGAATTTGTCCAAGAGGACCCCACCCTACATGACATCATCAGCCATTTCCCAATTAAGTAAGTATGTGTTTCAAATGTGTGTACCACCTGGAAGAATTTTAGGTTTTAATTTATTAAATAAACATGTATTAAATGACCTACAGCTACTGTGTTTAACTAAACTTTACCCATGTATCATTCCGTTAGGCAGTAACACTACAAGTCCTGTAATATCCTAGAAGTACAAACATTTTAAAATGAAAGTTAGAGACCACAAAAGTCTAAAATTGCAAGTTTGAAAAAAAACAAAGTTTGAAAATATATACAGAGATTCTGATACAAGTTGAAAAAAGGAAAAACCTAAATATACTGAGATTCAGGGCAAAGGTCGAAAAAAGGTTAAAACCTATGGGTTGCAGTAGGGGTAGGCGTCTGTTTTATGGCTATTTTTAGGGTTGGGGATAGAGTTTTGGTTAGGCTTTTGGGTGGGATTAGCATTAGAGTTAAGATTAAGTTTGCAGTAAGTGCTAAAATAGATTTGGGGATAGTGTGATTGTAAAGGTGAGGGTGTGGGTTGGGTATAGTGTGAAAGCTGCGGTTAGTAT
The DNA here is from genome assembly GCA_963921515.1 of Calotriton arnoldi. Lineage (NCBI taxonomy): Eukaryota > Metazoa > Chordata > Amphibia > Caudata > Salamandridae > Calotriton > Calotriton arnoldi. Next base: position 2,772,660 of record CAWUFW010000889.1, on the reverse strand, counting down.
AATGTATTAAATGGGAGTAAGTAAAGGAAATAGTGTTAGTATAAGGGGTTGCGCCTAATGTTAGTGTATTTCACAACATGCGTAGCGCAACAAGGTTACAGTTGGGGTATGGTTAAGGTTACAGTTGTTTGTCTTATTTAGGTTGTGGAAGGTGGGGTTAGGGTTAAAGTTCCTGTGAGGGTTTGGGTGTTACTGATGTTAACTGAATGGGAAACTGTTTTAAAGTAAACCAAAATGAATGTAACATTTGGATTTCAAAGGTAATACAAATATAAAATGTTAAACATTTTTGTGACCCAACATTTAACTTTGCACACTGTAAATATGAACTTTAAACTTTTGTAAAATAGATTGTGGGCATTATTCACTGTCACTCATTCCCCTATAGAAGGAGTAAAAAGCAAAATAAAAAGGGTACAAAAAGCAGATTCTGGTGCCACACAAAACAAACAAAAACAAGACACTTGCAGATGACTGATTACAGCATGGTTCACAGCAAAAGAATATGATGATATTTTTCATAGATCCATGTAATAGATATATATGTTACAAATATATGTGTAAGCTTCTTTTCCAACACAGGACCATCTCTTAGATGGAAAGTAACTGAATGATCAATCAATCAATCAATCAATCACGGCATTTATAGAGCGCGCTACTCACCCGGGAGGGTCTCAAGGCGCTGGGGGAGGGGGTAAGTTACTGCTCGAACAGCCAGGTCTTGAGCTGCTTCCTGAAGGAGAGATGGTCCTGGGTTCGCCGAAGGTGAGTTGGGAGGGAGTTCCAGGTCTTGGCTGCCAGGTAGGAGAAGGATCTTCCTCCGGCGGTGGTTCTGCGGATGCGTGGTACGGTGGCGAGGCGTGGCTGGTTGATCGTAGCTGGCGGGTGGGCGTGTAGAAGGTCATGCGGTTGTTGAGGTACTTTGGGCCCAGGTCGTGGAGGGCCTTGTGTGCGTGGGTGAGGAGTCTGAACGTGATTCTCTTGCTGACGGGGAGCCAGTGCAGGTCTTTCAGGTGTCCGGTGATGTGGCTGTGTCGGGGGATGTCCAGGATGAGTCGTGCGGAGGCGTTCTGGATGCGCTGGAGTCTTTTTGAAGTTTGGCTGTGGTTCCGGCGTAGAGGGTGTTCCCATAGTCCAGTCGGCTGGTGACGAGTGCCTGGGTGACGGTCTTCCTGGTTTCAGTGGGGATCCATTTGAAGATCTTGCGGAGCATGCGCAGGGTGTTGAAGCACGAGGATGAGACAGGCGTTGACTTGTCTGGTCATCGACAGGGAGGAGTCCAGGATGAAGCCCAGGTTGCGTGCGTGGTCCGTTGGCTTGGGCGCGGTGCCCAGGGCCGGGGGCCACCAGGAGTCGTCCCAGGCGGAGGGTGATGAGCCCAGGATGAGGACTTCCGTCTTGTCTGAGTTTAGTTTAAGGCGGCTGTTCCTCATCCAGTCGGCGGCGTCTCTCATCCCGTCGTGTAGGTTTGCTCTGGCGGTGGTGGGGTCGTTGGTGAGGGAGAGGATCAGCTGGGTGTCGTCGGCGTAGGAGATGATGTTGAGGTTGTGTTGGCGTGCGATGGCTGCGAGGGGCTCATGTAGACGTTGAAGAGCGTTGGACTGAGTGAAGATCCTTGTGGAACGCCGCAGATGACTTCAGTGGCCTCGGATCTGAACGGGGGAGGCGGACTCTCTGGGTTCTTCCGGCGAGGAACGAGATGATCCATTCCAGTGCTTTCTCTCGGATTCCGATGTTGCTGAGGCGCTTCACTAGGGAGCGGTGGCAGACGGTGTCGAACGCCGCGGAGAGGTCCAAGAGGATGAGGGCTGCTGTTTCCCCGTTGTCGGTTAGGGTTCTGATGTCGTCGGTGGCTGCGATGAGGGCGGTCTCGGTGCTGTGGTTGGCCCGAAACCCGGACTGCGAGGGGTCGAGGATCCATTCGTCTCGAGGAAGGCGGCAAGCTGTCCGTTGACCGTCTTCTCGATGACTTTGGCCGGAAACGGAAGGAGCGAGATGGGACGGTAGTTCTTGAGGTCGGTGGGGTCCGCCGTTGGTTTCTTCAGGAGGGCGGTAAGCTCGGCGTGCTTCCAGCTCTCCGGGAAGGTGGCAGTGTGGAAGGAGGAGTTGATGATGTCCCGGAGATGGGGTGCGATGGTGGCGTCGGCTTTGTTGAAGACGTGGTGTGGGCAGGGGTCGGTTGGTGATCCGGAGTGGATGGAGTTCATCGTGCGGGTGGTGTCTTCGGTGCTGATCGGGGTCCAGTTGCAGAGGGTGGTGGTGGCGGGCGTTGGTTCGGCGGTAGGGTGCGTGGTTTGTGCGTCGAAGCTGTTATGTATGTCGATGATCTTGCGGTGGAAGAACGTGGCGAGTGAGTTGCAGAGGTCTTGCGAGGGGGTGATGTCGTTGTTTCCGGCGCTGGGGTTGGAGAACTCTTTGACGATGCTGAAAAGTTCCTTGCTGTCGTGGGCGTTGTTGTCCAGTCGTTCTTTGAGTGCCGACTTCTTGGTGGCACGGATCAGCTGGTGGTGTTTGCGGGTGGCGTGCTTGAGGGCGGTCCTTTTGTCTGTGGTCTGGTCGAGTCGCCAGGTTCTCTCGAGAGTGCGGCAGTTCTTCTTGGATTCCTTGAGGTCGTTGGTGAACCAAGGGGTTTTCTTGCTTCCGGGTCTGCAGGGAGGGTTTTTAGTGGTGCGAGGTCGTCGGCGCCGGCGGTCAGCCACTTGGCGAGGTTGCTGGCTGCTTCGTTTGGGTCCGTTGTGTTGGTGGGTGTGTTCTGGCTGAGGAGGCGGTGAGCTGCTCGGTGGTGATCTTGCTCCAGCTCCGGCGGGGAGCCTGTTGCGGGTGGTGGTGGGTCGCAGTCTTTCTGAAGCTGAAGTGGACGCAGCTGTGGTCGGTCCAGTGTAGTCCGGTGGCGTGGCTGAAGGAGATGTGCTTGCTGGAAGAGAAGACGGGGTCAAGCGTGTGGCCGGCGTAGTGGGTGGGCGTGTTCACCAGTTGCTTGAGTCCGAGGTTGGCGAGGTTGTCCAGCAGGGCGGTGGTGTTTCTGTCGTTGTTCTCCAGGTGGAAGTTGAGGTCCCCTAGGAGGATGTAGTCGGCTGAGGGCATGGCGTGCGGGCTGATGAAGTCTGCGATGTCTTCGCTGAATAGTGTGCGTGGTCCCGGGGGTCTGTAGATGAGGGTGCCTCGGAGGGTGGTCTTGGGGTCAGTGTGTATCTGGAAGTGTAGGTGTTCGGCGGCGGTGAAGGTCTCGTCGGAGTTAGTCGAGATGCGGATGGTGTTCTTGTGTACGATGGCGATGCCTCCTCCCGTCTGGTTGACGCGGTCCCTCCGGGTGATCTTGTATCCGTCCGGGATGGCTATGGCGATGTCGGGCGCTGAGGAGGCGTTCATCCAGGTTTCGGTGAGGAAGGCGATGTCCGGTGCTGTTGCGTCGAGCAGGTCCCAGAGTTCCACGGCGTGCCTGTGGACGGAGCGGGTGTTCAACAGGATGCATTTCAGGTTGTTGCTGCTGGTGCTCGACTTGGCGGAGGTGGTGCACGTCCGGGGGCAGGTGAATCGGCAGGTTTGGCAGGTGAAGGGTCCGTGGGTGCGTCTCGGTGAGGCTCGGTAGCAGGCAGGGTTCCGGCCGGCATTGAGTGCGGTGAGTGTGGCGGCGTCGTAGGTCCGTCGAGTAGTGTTGCATCGGTGGGATCCAGGGGTTCTGGCGCTGGGCGCGGTCCAGTCGCGGACGGGCGCAGACGGGCTTGCCTTAGGCGCGCCTTCGGCGCGCCAGCGGCGCGGCCGCGCAGCGGCCGCCATTTATGGGGAGGTGGGAGGGAGGAGCAGCTGGGAGGCGGGAGGCAGGGGCAGCGAATGGGCAGTCAGGGGCGGGGCCGCAGGGACGCAGCGGCGGGAATGGCGAGAGGCAGCCGGGGCACAGAAAGGAAATGGGGGGAAAGCAGACAAAATCACGGGCACAACGTAAATGGGGCAGCGAGGGGCACAGAAGGAAAAAGGGGATAAAAACAGACAAAATCACGGGTACAACGTAAATGGGGCAGCGAGGGGCACAGAAGGAAAAAGGGGATAAAAACAGACAAAATCACGGGTACAACGTAAATGGGGCAGCGAGGGGCACAGAAGGAAAAAGGGGATAAAAACAGACAAAATCACGGGTACAACGTAAATGGGGCAGCGAGGGGCACAGAAGGAAAAAGGGGATAAAAACAGACAAAATCACGGGCACAACGTAAATGGGGCAGCGAGGGGCACAGAAGGAAAAAGGGGATAAAAACAGACAAAATCACGGGCACAACGTAAATGGGGCAGCGAGGGGCACAGAAGGAAAAAGGGGATAAAAACAGACAAAATCACGGGCACAACGTAAATGGGGCAGCGAGGGGCACAGAAGGAAAAAGGGGATAAAAACAGACAAAATCACGGGTACAACGTAAATGGGGCAGCGAGGGGCACAGAAGGAAAAAGGGGATAAAAACAGACAAAATCACGGGCACAACGTAAATGGGGCAGCGAGGGGCACAGAAGGAAAAAGGGGATAAAAACAGACAAAATCACGGGCACAACGTAAATGGGGCAGCGAGGGCACAGAAGGAAAAAGGGGATAAAAACAGACAAAATCACGGGCACAACGTAAATGGGGCAGCGAGGGGCACAGAAGGAAAAAGGGGATAAAAACAGACAAAATCACGGGTACAACGTAAATGGGGCAGCGAGGGGCACAGAAGGAAAAAGGGGATAAAAACAGACAAAATCACGGGTACAACGTAAATGGGGCAGCGAGGGGCACAGAAGGAAAAAGGGGATAAAAACAGACAAAATCACGGGCACAACGTAAATGGGGCAGCGAGGGGCACAGAAGGAAAAAGGGGATAAAAACAGACAAAATCACGGGCACAACGTAAATGGGGCAGCGAGGGCACAGAAGGAAAAAGGGGATAAAAACAGACAAAATCACGGGCACAACGTAAATGGGGCAGCGAGGGGCACAGAAGGAAAAAGGGGATAAAAACAGACAAAATCACGGGTACAACGTAAATGGGGCAGCGAGGGGCACAGAAGGAAAAAGGGGATAAAAACAGACAAAATCACGGGCACAACGTAAATGGGGCAGCGAGGGGCACAGAAGGAAAAAGGGGATAAAAACAGACAAAATCACGGGCACAACGTAAATGGGGCAGCGAGGGCACAGAAGGAAAAAGGGGATAAAAACAGACAAAATCACGGGCACAACGTAAATGGGGCAGCGAGGGGCACAGAAGGAAAAAGGGGATAAAAACAGACAAAATCACGGGCACAACGTAAATGGGGCAGCGAGGGGCACAGAAGGAAAAAGGGGATAAAAACAGACAAAATCACGGGTACAACGTAAATGGGGCAGCGAGGGGCACAGAAGGAAAAAGGGGATAAAAACACACAAAATCACGGGTACAACGTAAATGGGGCAGCGAGGGCACAGAAGGAAAAAGGGGATAAAAACAGACAAAATCACGGGCACAACGTAAATGGGGCAGCGAGGGGCACAGAAGGAAAAAAAGGGGGAAGCAAGAAGTGCGGGCACCGGGCCGCAGCTGAGGGGCGATCTTACCTGCAGAAGCAGCGGGCAGACAACACAGGCGGAGCTGTGTGGTGGGGAGCGACCTACCTGGCAAGGTCAAGGGTCGCTCTCCTCACCGCGCAGCGGCCGCCATTTATGGGGAGGTGGGAGGGAGGAGCAGCTGGGAGGCGGGCGGCAGGGGCAGCGAATGGGCAGTCAGGGGGGCGGGGACGCAGCGGCGGGAATGGCGAGAGGCAGCGGGGGCACAGAAAGGAAATGGGGGAAAGCAGACAAAATCACGGGCACAACGTAAATGGGGCAGCGAGGGGCACAGAAGGAAAAAGGGGATAAAAACAGACAAAATCACGGGTACAACGTAAATGGGGCAGCGAGGGGCACAGAAGGAAAAAGGGGATAAAAACAGACAAAATCACGGGTACAACGTAAATGGGGCAGCGAGGGGCACAGAAGGAAAAAGGGGATAAAAACAGACAAAATCACGGGCACAACGTAAATGGGGCAGCGAGGGCACAGAAGGAAAAAGGGGATAAAAACAGACAAAATCACGGGCACAACGTAAATGGGGCAGCGAGGGGCACAGAAGGAAAAAGGGGATAAAAACAGACAAAATCACGGGCACAACGTAAATGGGGCAGCGAGGGGCACAGAAGGAAAAAGGGGATAAAAACAGACAAAATCACGGGCACAACGTAAATGGGGCAGCGAGGGGCACAGAAGGAAAAAGGGGATAAAAACAGACAAAATCACGGGTACAACGTAAATGGGGCAGCGAGGGCACAGAAGGAAAAAGGGGATAAAAACAGACAAAATCACGGGTACAACGTAAATGGGGCAGCGAGGGGCACAGAAGGAAAAAGGGGATAAAAACAGACAAAATCACGGGCACAACGTAAATGGGGCAGCGAGGGGCACAGAAGGAAAAAAGGGGGAAGCAAGAAGTGCGGGCACCGGGGCCGCAGCTGAGGGGCGATCTTACCTGCAGAAGCAGCGGGCAGACAACACAGGCGGAGCTGTGTGGTGGGGGAGCGACCTACCTGGCAATGATCAAGAGCATGCAGTTAATCTCGCCTAGAAGAGAAGAGGTGACATTGAATGATTTGGAAGAGACAGTGTGGGTGGTCATTTTTAAAGTTAAGAGGACATTTCAGAATGCAAAAAAGTTTGGGAAGTTAAGGAAATGAGGCTTTGCTTATCCATAAATTAGGCAAATAGCTCTATAAAAAGTGCCAGTTTAAAGGTGTTTTATGGCAGCTGCATTTTGGATTGGAAAAGTTATGTATGTGAAAGAAAATTAATAACAGGCTTCAGAATTAATATAGATCTGTTAAATCAATGGCATATTCAACTGTTAACACACAATACATTTTATGATCATCGCAGTTCTTCTGAGATGGTTAAAGACAGCAGGCTGTGAGATCCTTGTGTCTGATAAATGCAGTCATCCTTTTCCAGTTTGAAGGTGTCCTTCTGATGTGCTTTATGTGCCTTTGAAATTGCCACTAAGGATCAAGACTTAAGGATTAAACTGTATCGTCTGTTGGATACTCAGATTCGAACTGGAGGTGTATTATTGAAGTCCTAAACATGAAACAGTGACTGCTCACCTTTGTTTGTAAAGATTCGTTGCATGTGAAAGACCTTCTAACCTATTGAGTTTAGTTGGTAGGTGCTGTAATGGGTGTTTATCCACAAACACCTGTGCACATTCTGCACACAGGATGATTTGTTCAGTTATTTGTAGTGGAGGTATTGGTAATGTATCATTAGCAAGCTCCTAAACAAGAGAGTCTAGAAGCTTTTTGTCCATACACTAACATAGGTTGTGGTGGAAATATGTCTCTCAGGGACGCACAAAAAGTGATGTTAGTTACTAGTGTGGGCATTGGAAGGAGAGGGTGTGAAGAGTCATCAACTCTGATTTAAAAAATTGTGACCTGATTGTGGTGTTATACTGCCTCTTATTAAACTTCATCATACACCTTCAAATCAACACTAGAAACTCTCTTGTTTAACCCGTGAGCTGTTTACTGCATGATTTTACTTGAGCAGTTAGATTAAGCTTCTCTTCAGTACAGATGTGCTTGCTTAATATAGCTGTCTGTATACACACAGAAAGTAGGATTTACAAAGCAGAATGGTAGTGGTACACAGCATTCAACACCATCCGAGTACCTGCCCATACTCCATATACTTGATACAGTACTAGTGGAATCAAAACCCATATAATCTGTTTTAATGCAAAACTAACTCCTCATTTGGTCTAATCAGTTGGTCGCTAGACAAAAACATGCATAGTAGCAACATTGTTTGTTAAAATACATTCCAAGATTCCTTTTTGTTAGGAAACATGGCATGTTACCTCTTCAATAACAAATTAATTTAATGTTTTAACCCTTCAGTTTGGCGGATCTCCAGATGTCTCTAACAAATGCAATTCAATAGTAATATTATTATGCCATCATGACTGTGTTGCAGATACTATCATCACTAATGACTACAGCAGAAAAACAATGTAATGGTGCATTTTTAAACAAAGTGAAGGAAAAAAATCAGAATGCAACACATGAAAAACAATTGCCCAACCTCCCCTCATTCCCTATAATTCTGCTGATGAACATAAACCTATAGATAACAACAAGAATTCCTGTTCAAAGACAACAATGCATTTCCACCAGATATTTTCTAACATTATGTTACATTGTAACAAGCTATAAACTTCATCCCTCTAGTTCTCAATCTTAGATTTTCATGAATATTTCCTGTTTCACATCACAAGAAGTTTTGCTGAACTACCTATATTTTTCATTCATAACATGGTGAAAATTGCAATCATTCTGGCCACTTTACTCTAATATCACAGTTTAGATTTTCAAGTCCGGTTCAGCAACAGAGTTTACATGAATAATTTCAAAATCCATTCTAAGACCTTTCCACAGAAAATGAACACTTGAATGCGCCCAGCTGATGATTAAGGCTCCAATATTTTTCAAATTCAGAAACTGGGAATATGTACATATTTTCTGGATTCCAATATTATCAATATCAGCTTTCCTGTTGTGTAAGTCTGTTACTTTTGTTGACATACATCTGTGGTATGTTATTTCTTGAGTTTAGTAAATTCTGCTCTGCTGTGAAGGAGAAGGTGATATGAGGTTTTTGACACCCTATGTTAGGATCATTAATGATAACCTACTATAACCATGTAGATATATAGCAGGCTGAAATAGTAGAAATTCACAAAACAATAGCTGGGATAATTTTTATGGGAGGCTGTAATGAAAAATGTTTTAACTGAGATTATTCCCGTTTTATGTCCATAAGTACAAGTGGAATATAATCCTGTAAGAAGAGGACCTCACAGCTAAAATATCAAATTGGACACTAGGGTCCCCATTACACAGAATGCACTTTTCTTATACTTTGTATTTTACTTGGACTAATTTCCTTTAGTATTGTGAGCTTGGAAGGGTTTCCGTTGTTTCCCTTTGACATCAACCTGTATATCTTAAGTGTATTTGTTTTCCTTCTATACCAAAGGAGTCTGGTTGTTTATCACAGAAATATTTGTGTAATTTGGTTGATGTCTTTTTTGTGTAGACATTTCTTAAGGTATATTGGTTAAACATGTAAGGATGTTTCTGTTCCTACAGTCATTTTGATGATTATGGAGAAACCCAGGAAGTTCATTGTAGCTGCACTGTGTGTGGAGAATTTAGTGTAGGAATGGAACTTCTTGTAACCCAGATTTAAATTATTTTAGTGACTGTTTTTTTTATCCCCTAATCAAAATGCTATCATCTGTAAAACACACACAGGTGAGTTGGTGTTCTTGGTTCACAAACTCTTTTTTCAGGTGGGACCTTAAAAAGATTGGGATATTGCAGTGACATTTACTTGCCCATTATAGTTCCCTCTAGCAGTCTTTTTAGAAATGTTGTTGCTTGTCATCATGTGATTGAGGTCAGTAACATCATTTAGCTATCAATCTTCTTTTTATTTTCTAAATAACATTATTTTCTGCATGACATATCAAAGGCTCTATCTAATGACATTTTTCTTCTAGGCAAGGAGAGTTATTACACAGAAATACCTTGACTCTGCTGCAATTTGAAATCATTTGCATCTCAATTACATGTTCAAGGGTTAGAGACATATTTAATTCTGGTTTAGACATTCAAGCACATTATTAGTGTGTTAAAATTTCAATATGTAATAATATTATCAACATAATTAGGAAACCTTCATCACAACAGCCACTAGCTGTCAATTATACTTGTAGATCAGCTAAAACATTAAGGGCCCGATTCTGATGCGGGTTGGAAAAGCTTCCCGACCGAGGGCCTGATTCTGATGCGGTTAGGAAGGCCTCCTAACGGCATTTGCTCCTTCCAAATCGGTTCGGGAACGTGTCTTCCCGACCGAGGGCCCGATTCTGATGCGGTTAGGAACAAATGTTCCCATTGAAGTCAATGGGAGTTCAACCAAATCGTATCTGGAAGCATCCGGATGCATCCTACTCCGCCGGTCGGACTTTCCTGATCCGAGTGGGTCGGACACCATTTCCCAACCGATTCGGTCGGCAAGCTTTTCCAACCCGCATCAGAATCGGCCCCTTAGAGTTTAATAAGTATCCAGACAGATTTACTATCTCATCCCCAAAGAAGTGTGCCTCAAGTCCTAGTAGCACATCGGTAGCTGGTAGTAGTTGAGTAGACTGGTGACATAAACGTTTTAGGATATATGTGGTTTGAAAGGAATTACTGTTCTGTTTTTGTGAATTTTAAAGAGAACTTGGCCCCAATTGAATTGTATTTGTTCATTTTAAAGAGTTTTCCAGTGACAATGCCCAATGCTCCTCTGACATAAACCTGGCTCCACATGATATTTGTCTCCATAAATCCTGGTAACATGATTTTTATGGAATGGCTTCATGGTTGTACTCTGTAGCAGGATTAATGTGGTCATTGTAAAATCCAAACATGACTTGTACTATTACCTCAGTGAATGAGATCCAAAAATTCTCCCTAGATATGCATTGTGTGTTAGCTAACCATCTTTCAAATGATGATAGGAAATACGTATTGTCACTTTCAGGTCACCGTCTCCAGATTGACATATGTGTCCAAGAATTCTCATAGGGATTTCTAGCTCCTGAATATTAAGAAGCCAGAGAGCAAAGAGTAGATTGTATGTATTCAATTACAGAACCAGCCAATTTGCACAACAATTTGCAATCACAAAAATCCTATGTGCATCTTTTCTTGGATGTTTGTATATCTACTTTCCTAGTCCTATCCTTTAGGAGTAACAAATGGTATTGTGAACACCCAACTTCTGTAACTGCCTGGGAGCCAAGTCACCAAATATGTTTTGTCTTCAGCTCATTCTCTAGTGTGACCTTCAATCCATGCACAACCTCCTTCAATATTAGGTTGTGGCAACCCCTCATCTACATGAATATCGTGGTTGTTTTTGAGCAACCACTAGGAAAAGGCAAGTATCTATCCCTAAGGTCCCCTATAACCTACCAAACTATGGCATAGATTTACTAACAATTTGTGCTGGATTGGCGTTACTTTTTTAACACAAACCCAACTCAAAGCTTTATAGTGGTATTTAATGGTATCGTGATTTGCATTGGGAGGTTCACCAAAATACCCAAAATTTGCGATTTGCTCTACTTTGTGTCAAGGGGACATTTCATGGGTTGTTATGGGCATTCCTATCCAGTCACCCTTGGGTATTGAGGCAAATTTCTATCTACTAACAATTGTGAACAGGGATTTGTGCAAATACCTTACACCTTCTCGAGGCAGGCGTAACGGAGGGGAATTTTGATGTCACCATACTTTTCATATGTGTATATTGCACTGTAGGTCAAGGGTGTGTGTGTTGGTTCATGGCAGCCTGAAGTGCGTCGGCTCAAGGAGAAAGTAAAACAGCACCATATCTTAGTAGATGTGGTGTTGTTCTGGTCTCTCCCTTTAATACAATGCAGTGCAGAAACTTTGGTTGCTGCGCAGCATTGGGTGAGAAATTACTAAATCTGCTCCTAAGTGTTGGGAGGTTACACCACCCACTGACAACAACTCTAACACATCTTATGTGCTGATGACAACCCTCCCTATCAACCGAGCAAACAATCATACAGGCCTCATGTTGGTAGTTATACTTCCCCCTTGTGTAGTGAACATGACCCCATTATGTCATAGTGAAAAATACTTGAATACGTATTCCTTCACAGAACACCTACAACTATATAGTCTTTAGGTAACAAATCACACCCATCTAGAGCATGACTGAGTATGGTTTCCTGAGAATCCAAGCAGAAATGAATGTCACTATGTAGGGTAGGTAAATTTTAGTAAAATATATAGAAACAAGTACACACTGCCATCTCAAAATGTTTCTTGCAGATACCGAAATTGATTATTTCTGTAGAGATGGAGTGCAATATGGCTCTTATTTGTTGTTTTTAGATGTGTAGAGAAGTCATAATGCCCTATACTTTGAGCCCAAGGAATACATTTGACCAATGTTCCATGTATTTGAAAATTTTGGGATGTATATATTGTGCTGCTAAACTCCTCCTCCCAATGCCACATGATAGTTTTAACGTAATGGACAATGTTGTAGTTCTAAAGAAAAATATGAATAGGAAAGGTATAGCATTATCTAATTTGGTATACATATGCCTTTAATATGTTCATTTTCACTATTTGCCTTGTGTGTGTCCTTGTCACTGGAAGCTCACTCACATACATTTGGAAGCTTTTATGCCAGTAGTTGAAGCCAAAATGTATGAGCCTGTGGCTTTGGGGGTAGAAAGGAATGCCAGCAGAAAATTACCTCGGAGCATAGTTTATGAAGATGCATTTAAATGATAGGGCAGTAGAAATAGAGGCATGCTGAAGAATTAAGTGATGTATTGATGACAAATGTATAGCAAAAGAAACCCCCTGGCTCATTACACTGATGAATGCTTGGGAGCTTTCACAAAAGCTTGAGAATGGGTACTCCTGCCATAGTTAAGAGTCAGATAACATGATGCTGAATTTCACATGATATCTATTAAAACTGTGTTTTTGCTGTTCATTGCAGCCCCTGCTGTTCCACCCGGGCATCCTTCTGCTGCTGCTCTCGTCCCTGTCGCTGTTTCTTCTGCAGCAGCGCCTGCTCCATCAGGGGGACCATCGCCACCACCCATAGGACTGCCTCCGCCAGTTGTATCCACCCCTCCACCCCCTCCCCCGCTGCCAGTAGCTGCAGTACCAGCATCTTGCTATGATGATAATTCCGCATCAGGACTGGCTGCAGCCTTGGCCGGTGCCAAACTGAGAAAAGTACCAAGGGTAAGGGTCACCATTTTAAATGACCACTAAATTTAACCTTAAAAACTTTGCAGGACATATTTTTGACAACCAGAAATGTATGTACATAATGTTGACTGTGAAGGTTTAGAACCATCTACCCCACACCTTACGAACCCTTTCTCCTAAACTTACACTTTTCCGTCCTCCCCTTAAAAATTACCTACTCCTTAAGACTTGAGTGACAGGGTCCATTTACCCCAGTCGTTTTGTCTTTGATTTGTCTCAGCTTGTTTTTAGCTCTCAAAAGTAGTTTTTTTTGTGCCACTCAAAGGTCCCTTTAATTCAAATTTCCTATCATTTACAATTATATGTAACCATCTGTCCATTAGGTCTGTAAATATTGAATGATCACCTGTTCCTTTATCTAACTTTCTTCCTTCATATGTATTTCTCTATCTTGTTTTCACATATCTTTGCCGAATATGTGATGTTACAACGCGATCAAAATGATCGCGGTATGTAACATGTGCAGTTTTACAACGCAAGTCGTTACAACGACTTGCGCTGGAGGACGCTGGACTTAGGAGTAGTAAGATTTACTATTCCAACACCAGTCTACGTACAGTAGGGAAGGTGTTGGAATAGTAAATCTTACTATTCCTTAGGTTATAGCGCCCTCCAGTGCAAGTCGATGTAACGCTTGCGTTGTAATGGCAGCGTTCTAAATGCATCGCGGTGTAAACACCGCGATGTAAAGGATGTTTCCCATCTTTGCCATGGATTTTACCTGACAATAATCTTTATCTCATTTTCTTCCAACATTATTTCTCTATTTTTCTTTTTTGGTACTATGTCTTTATTATAATATAGACACTAATGGCACAGACTTATACACCATAAACCAACAAATGAGTATAAAATGTCTTTACCAAACACATTCAACATGCAATATAATTTTTTAGTACATTTTGGTTCTCCATATTAAAACAACTCGGATGGTTCACCGAATTAGATGGTCATTGTGAGGAGGCGTATGTCTGGTTACCCCCATCCCTACCTCAGATAGGAGGTATGAAATCACTCTGGCTAGTATACTGGGTAGGATTCCGGAATTCTGATAGGAGAGTAAAAATAAAAAAGCGTAACAGAGGATGATCGGGACGGCACTAAGGGACCAATAAACTAAAAAAAAAAAGGGTACCTTCAGCAGATCGAAAAGGCTGGGGAGTGCCCACGACTCCTACTGTTGGTGGAACCACTGTAGATGTGGGACTTGGATAGGGGTTAGTGACTAATTGCTTCTCTATTTTAAAAGGTTCTATACCCTTTTATGTGGATTTAGATTAACTAGACAGTTTAGAGAATGGGGTGAAAAAAGTGAGACCCCAATGTGTTTTGAAGGGTAATATGAATTGGGAATCACGCCACATCAAGGCAGTATATAATTATAATCCTCAAACACCTTCCCTTGGCCAACCATGCCCTTCCTGAATTCTTTTGTACCCACAACCTTTATGAACATTCATGCCCGCTCTCCAACAATCACTTTTGAGCAAGTCAGAAACTGGATCAGTGTTACAAAACCACAATCGTATACTTTGTTCTGAACTACTTTCAAGATAGGAAGTAAGATTTAGTTGCATTGGCGAAAGAGGTGTTTCTTCACCAACACTAATGGTAGGAACCCTCTACGTTTCCTCTCTTTCATGATTGACACGAACTGTCTCATTGGCATAACCACTTCTCTTGAACCCTTGGTTGGGTTTCTGGCCACTTCCAGCACTGTGAGCATGGCCTCTTTAACACTTCGAAATACTTATTGCCAAATAATGTCCCATGAAGCCCTACCAGACGAGCGTCTCCGTTGGGGAAGGACCAACACACAAGCCTAACAATCCAAGGAATGCAAACGTTTTCCAGATGCTCCACCTAGACCAACATGCGTTTAATGGATGTCAGGGGACCATTTCCCCACTCTCGCCACATTGGAGGCTGCCTACTTTTCAGTACCCACCACACATGCCTCTGTCATTCATCGTGAAGTAGTACTTTATTCTCTGGTCCATACTTTAACATTTTCCAGGTATCTTTTCTATAAATGTTTATCACCTATGTGCAATGGTTACTTATGGTTGTGTTGGAGGTGGTCAATAAATGTTGTATGAACATGTGTTTCCCTGCAACCTTAAATAGACTCAAATACTTACAAGGGTGGCACAGATTAGTGGTGGTGTTTGAGCAATGTCTTGCTTCCTTTGTTCAGTTTCTAAGGGGCCCAAACATACTACTTTCCTTACCATTTTTCAGAATGAAGCCATGCACAGGATGTCTTAAAAAGAAAGTTGTATATGTATGTTTACATAATGATAATACACATATTGGTGCATGTGAAACTCCGTTGCCCTTCATTCTTGCCCATTCATGTTTTTTATTTATGCACTCAAATTAAAAAACATATTTGTGGTGGGCAAAATATCCAACTAAGCATATAACAATTTTCAGGAGAACAAACAACAAGGACCCAAAAGAACATTTAGCTCTGAGTGCGTTATCTTTTTCTTTGACTGTTTGTTAACAACATTGCTTAGCATATCTTCATAGGCCACACATTCTCATTTCTCATGGACATCTACAACAATGATGCTTGTTGCTCACATTCTTCCCTAATATGTTGAATATAATCATATCTTCGAACTTACTAATGCCAGAAAACTTTCACTACACCACCCTTGTTATTAATACATTGACTTATTGCCTATGCCGATATTTTTTTAAATAATGTCTTTATTAGATTTTCAAACACTGCAGACCTATATCACTGTAACATTCCTTGCATTAAACCTCTGCATTTAGACAGTTGTTTCGTGTCTGAGGAATTAGGCGGATTGCAGTTTCTTCTACAGTTATGCTTACAACAATTGCAAATGTTCCTGAGAACTCTCTACCAATTCTTTACCGATAGACATTCCCACACCACACGAAAGAAAGAAATCTCCGGTGTCCACAGTTATAGCATGCACTGGGATTCATTTTCAGGAATTGTATTGAGGCTAGGTTCAATGTGTATAGTAAACTATTTTGTAATAATTGAAATATTGCATTCCACAACTTAGCCTGTTCAAATACTGTAGACATTGCCTACTCTCATACATATGGTCACTGAATATTCTGCATCCCCTCTGCCTTGTCAAGCTCTCCTTTTTGTTTAACTGCATGTTGGGATGATGCAACAAGCCTCTTTGTATACCCCCAAGCTCTTTTTCTCATTTCTCTGCTCCACAGGTGTCTCCAATGCAATAATCACCCCTCCCAAAATGACAGTCAAAATAGAATGATTTGCCACTTAAGCGAATGCATACATAGCAACAGCACCAGAGTGTACGGGAGAAAACTACTATGTGAATGATGACTGGTCCTCCATCTTGTTTGGATAATTTTTCATTGTTCTGGTGCATTAACCATCAAACTGTCTTATACTAGGCACCTTAGCTCTGCATTGGAACATCACTGCCACCAACATCTGGAAGAAGATCCATGCTTGGATGACAGATTCCTTCAATGAGTGCAAAATCTGATACTGGATAGCATTAGGTCTGTGTTAGGCCCTGCTTTGTGGTAAAGTGTAACCACCTGTTTCCGTTTTGTATGACCTTAGGTTGGTAGGTGAGTCACCATCTTGGACCTGACTGTATTTCACATTGTCACCCTTTCCACCTTGTTTGGCCATCTCCTGTAAATTGGTGAGGAAGTGTCAACTTTAGTATGGTTCCAATATTTCTCCTTCAGGCAATTTCTTTTTAATATTTACATCTGATTTCCCTGTCATAGTCTGGGAGACTTCCTAGCGATCATAATTTTACCTATCCTTGTTAACGAATATTTTGAGCCTCTGCCTTGCCTCTTTTGGCTCCATGAATTCCCCTTACCCGCCTGGAGAGGTGTTAAAATCCAGATCCTTCGAAGAAGCAGGGGGTCATGTAGTCACAGCCTACACATTCCAGAAATGTATGGTGGCAGTTGTGGAATGGAGGAGCAAACATTGGCACACACAAAAATCAGATTGACAGCAATTCTAGTGTTGAGGGTACAGGTGACCTTTGAGGTCTGGTTCATCAGCAGATGTGTCATTCTTGTCAATTTACTCAAACTGGGGTTTACTATCAATCACTATTTTTGCCTTAGCCGTGCCATCAAATCCATAGCTTTAGCTTGTTTGTTAGCACATGACCCCTCCGCCCTCATTTCAGAAGGATGAATGGCTACTGTTAGGATGATCACTACTTTTAGGATGAAGTTTTTAGATTTCTTTTCATTCTCAGCAAGGAAGCTGGTCATCCAGGCACCTTATAATCTCGAGGCTGGACTATGAAAATGCCTTATATTTAGAACTTCCTGACTACCTGATCAAGAGACTACAGTTGGTCGGAATACAGCAGCCCGCATACTCCGTGGCCTTCTCCTTAGAACGCATGTGTCCCGGCACCTGTAGGCTCTCCACTGGCTCCCAATAAAGAAGAAAATCTTATTTAATAAATTGTTCTGGTTCACAGGGCACTTCACCACAAAGGTGCAAGCTACCTCAGGACAAGAATTAGCTTCTACGTCCCCCCCCAAGAAACTTGTGATCAGCCAACAACCTTCTGGCCAGAGCTGGCGGGATGAGGCTTCTCCTTCCTAGGGCCTTTTGCATGGAACAGGCTTCCCCTTGAGATACGATTGATTGATGCAATCTCACTGTTTAAGATAACATTTAAACCTGGCTCTTTATGCAGGAATAGATGGCTTAACCACACTCTGTTATTGTGACCTGAGAGCAGAGCGCCCGGACTCTCCTTTGAGTAATTGTGCATTATACAAGTTGCCATTCATTCATCACTGACTTCTGCCCTGATTTTTTGAACTCGCTTTTATTGAACTTGTCTGCATTTCTCCCACAGCTGCAAAATTCAGTAGCTCTTCCCTCCTGCGGAGATCGTACATTTGACTTGGTTTCATCTTTGCTTTATACTGCTACTTGGATTCAAATGACTATAAATGGTTTTCAGCACACTCTGTTCCACACTCCATATATGGAACCCGTTTCTTAGGAAGAAGCTTATTCCATGCTTACCGCCATGCTCTTTGCACTTGACTTGCCAAAGCAAATTGTCTTTGCCCTCTATTCACTGTCAGGAAACTGGTGGCCAAGCACCATTGTCATGCTCTCCACTTGCTGTGGGCCAGTCTGCCACCTTTCCTTGTGTTGATGACATTTCCGCTCTTTTGCAGGTGCTTGCAGAGCTGCCTGTTTGCTAAACAGCCATAAATTAGCCTGATTTTCAGTAGGTTTTTATCAGTTCCAGGAAATCACATGCTCAATGTATGCTTTAGAAATGTTCATAAACATATATGCACATTTATGCGTACTAAATACCTATTTGCATTTCTTTCACTATCCTCCAATGTCTTTCTACATTTCCAGACAGCTTGAGACCTACTATTCTTCACTTTTCACCTCTACCAGTTTATCTGTATACTACTTTCATCTATTTGTATCCATCTTCTCTCTTTTCACTAGGTATCTCTGCATTTTGAATTGGTTGTTTTGCCTAGGCCTCTTGTTATCCTTTCCTGTAACATTGTAGCTATAAACTCTTTTAATTTCTACCACTGCCCAGGTTTATCTTCTCTCTGTCGATTTCCAAATCTTTACTCTTTTCATCTCGATCCATACCCTTCTCAAGTATTAATGTACTCTTCCCTTTCTTTAGATATCCTTCTTACCAATGTAAATCTATTCCACGGCATCTCTTTACATTATGTGGCCATTCCTCTCTGTACTCATAATATTCTATAATTGTAGTCTTCGTTCCCTCCTCTTCTAGTATATCTCAGTCGTTATGTGTTCTTTATCCTCTGTTGCTATTTTAATTTCCTATTGTTTGATTGAGATGGGGCTATGTTATAACAAAGAGAAAAGGCAGAAGGAAAACGTTTCATTTTCTCATGAGAATCAGTCACTGGTGTTATACAGTGCTAATTCTGAGCCAGTGGTGGCAGGTGCCTCCCGGGCACTTATATCCCGGAACTTCACTTATTTTCCCTCAAAAAACTTACATGCAGAGAAAAGAGAGGGAAAACCACAACGGGGAAAAAGAGTACGAGAGAGATGTAAAGAGAGTGACAAAGGAAGAAAGCTAGAATGAAAAAGAACCTGCAAGAGTGAGACGAAGAACGAGGGAGTGTTTGGGGATGGATTAGGGAGACATGAGGCGGAATCAAGACTAGGCAGCCAGAGTGTTCGGCCTCCTTCGACAGTGCCATCCACAGGCTTCTGCACACAACTTTGGGCCCCAACACTTTAAAAAAAAAAAACATATTCGCACTGAGCGACCACGAGGTAATGTGAGAGATAATGAGGGGTAACTGGCTTCTCCGAAGAATCAGGGAGTATTCATCTATGGCATGTTAGGAGATAGTCTGAGGCTCAAATTCTGGGGCCTTATCATGAGAGCTGCACTGGGTAAGCACTGAGCTGAGTGGCTGTATTTTGCCTTTAAGGTGTCCAAAGTTCATAAGATAACTTTGAATTTCTCCAAATTAATGGAAGAATTTCACACCGCAAAAGTCATAAACAGAGGGAGGCAATCCCTTCTCACTGTTTCCAACCTGTGCTGTTTGCATTTCATGCATTAATTAAATTCAGAGTTATACGTATTAGCTTTAGACACCACAAATGCAACAAAAAAAAAAACAGGTGCTCGGCTCAGCACTGAGCCAGCACAGCTCTCCATGATACGGCCATTGTCAGCCACTATTATGCACTGAGGCAAGAGGGTGCTGTAACTACATTGCATGGGTTTCAAATTGCATAATTTGATCATTTCTGCCTATGGTGTAGCGCAGGCTTGTTCAGGAAGTGGGGGTTGTATTGTGGGGGGCCTCTTTTTAGGTCTCTGGGACAAGTTGTTCGTCCGCTACCACTCTTCCCTAACAGTGCAGACAGGAGCAGCATGGTTATTCTGGGGGTGGGCTGCTTTTATCCACTATTACATATCTTAATATTGCTTTCTAGCAATTATGGTCACATGGGCAACAAAGGATTACCCATATGAGCCTGCAACATATCACAAACATGGTTCAACTTAATGTAGGCCTCTAATTTGCAATGTTTTGAAGAAGCAGGGATTGGACTTTGGGTTTAAGAACGATGAACATGTTCTCAAGAGTAGGCATAGAAGGTGCAGATGATGTAGATGTTCCAAATGGGAATTGGTGGGCATTTGGTGTAAAAATGGAAGGGTGGTTTGAAGTGTAAATAGGAGGAGTAGAAAGGTTTTGTCAGGATATCCTGAAGGGACAGTGAGGGGTATAGGAGAAAAGGAGTGTTGTAATGTTCCAAAAGACAGGTTGTACATGAATGAAGGGTAAGTGGGGATACCCTGAAAAGGAAAACAGTTGGAATGGGCAGTTAATGTTTTCAAAGGCATGAAGATGGTATTGCGATACAAAGGATAATTTTAAGAGTCAGGGAAAGGGCATTGAAGGATTTGGCGAGTCCCTGAATATATAGGAATAAGGTGTGTGTAGTAGGGTTGGTGGAGATCTAAAGAGAATGTGAGTGGGCATGGGTCATTAGGAGGGTGGGGATGTTCTGAGCAAGCAAGGATAGGCATGTGCTTACAGAGCGTGTGGTTGGAGGTTTGCTTTAGAGGCGTGCATAAAATGTTAAATGAAAGATTTTATTTTCTATTTTGGGAGGTTCTTTCTCAGGTGCAACTCCTTATTTGCAAAATGTCCTTCTGCCTTCTCTTGTAGCACCATGCCAAATGATAGGCGCATTGTATCTGCTTCACATTCCCTTATTTATATTCTATCATGTTTTTTGTTTAACACTCTGATATATACACTCGTATTCTCTTGAGTAGCAACATGTCCATCCTCTAAATAATTTGTTTTGGGGGGGTTTGAAGGTTATGTGCTTCTGCAGTGGGTAACTAATACAGTGTGCTGTGAAAAATGTATCACTTTTGTGTGATGACAGCATTTCACGCGGAAAGTATGAAAGTAGGAAGTATGTAAATGTAAAATGAACTGCCTCAAGAAAGATTTGCAACATTGTCTTTGGTACTAACAGAGGTGTGAACCTAGTATCTGGGTAAACAGCAGAAGCCAAGATGGTTCACAGTAACATCATATCGCAGGAATCGCAAATATATTGCAGCGTGGTATTTGACACTTATTACAATACCCTTAATTAAAAAAAATCTATGTCTTTCTTTAAGCCGGAAGATGGTTCAGGAAGCTCTAGTCCCAGTGGGGCCAATAAGAATGATGCCAACAGAACAAGCAGTGGTGGAGGAGGGAGCGGCCTAATGGAAGAAATGAATAAGCTACTGGCAAGGAGGTTTGTTTCCTTTCATAAAACCATGAAACATGCACATGGATTAAATTAATCCACACTCTAACATTGTGGGTTGCAGCTGAATGCCATCTGTAGTTGCACCTTGGAAATATCAGTCTGCCTGTGTTTCGCTGACATCTCATTACATCATTGCTGACCACTTCATGGTAGCCACCAGTCGCAAGTGTGAAACTGAAGTCCATTCTTGGGTCATTTGTCATTTTGTATCTCATTTTCAAATTTCCACCCATTATATCATTCCCGCTTCAGGTTTTTGTGCACATCAAGAGTAGAATTTCAGAAATTGGCATTCCTTGAAATGGCAGTTACAAATGACAGAAGATGTTGTGACAGTGGGTGTGGATTTAGCAGTCATGCTAGGGAAAAAAATCTTATTTTATTATGTCACCTCCAAATGGCTTACTCGTTTAAATTTAGCAACTAGGTAAAATCTTTCCATACCACCCTAAAACATGGCCGACTTGTTTTAGTAGTAGCATTCTGAAATGGGATTGGCTCTATTGCTTAAAAATCTACCGGTGATTGAAAAGCCAGATCTTAGGACATAATATTTGAAATAACTGATATAGTATTCTATAATATTTGTGCAAAAGTAAAATTATTTTCTACGGTTCACACTTTTTTTTTAATTGCTTCAAAGCTTATAGATTGAGTTAAAAGAAAAACTGATGCTAAAGATTGTGAATAAAATAAGACATGGCCGTTCTGAGTTAAACACCTGCTGGTTTGAGTTAGTGATTAGGAAACGACTCAACCGGTTGTACTAGCCCCAGGAAACCCCAAGTGGGTAGCTATGCGCTGAATATAACTACCTAATAACAATGATCTTAAAATGACAATTCATTCGTTTAAATCCAGCCTTGCAGAGAATCCTCCTTCACACCTTTATCTTATTCAGGGTATGCAAAATGGAAATATTAGAATGACGATCATACATTTATATTAGGTTTCCTGAAAAGACGTCTTGCACCTTTTCCAAGCTAGTAAGTGGGTGCTTGTGTCGGCTGTAGATATCTGCATTCATACAGCACAATATAGGTTCAGATCCAAGAGGGATAACAGAGCCCGTTTCATCTTTCCAAAGTCAATAAAACAAAAGTCTGCTTTCTAATGTAACAATATTTAATATTATTTACTGTGCCTCGATATTGCAGGTCTATGGGAGGATCACTACATACAA